>JAOTON010002016.1:182500-1387496 GCA_034440635.1 Lepas anatifera | reverse complement strand
TGAACAGCGTGGGTTCCTAAAATGACATGGAGGCCAGGTGAAACAAATTCAATAGCATGGCAAACCAAGCAGGGATGGTAATTAAATAAACTGTATTTTGATCCTTCCAGCATGCTTCTGCTTAAATTAGGCCTAAACCAGCCGCAAGTCATTAAAATAAAAACACAATACATTGAAGGTTTTCTTACCATGACTCTCTGACGTTTTTATGACGGGTGCCCGGGGGCCCCAAGCTGACGTATAAATCCAAAGAACTGGCTCCTTGCTGTGCTGGTGAGCGCGCGGCTCGCTGGCTTTTTTTGGTCAGTGAAAAACTTGTAGAGTGAAATACGCAATGCGAGCAGAATGACTGCGCTCCTCTGCTGCCTTAGCAATAAGAGCTGGGACAAGGGCCTTTGAATCAGGATGGCTTGTTTGTAGTGTCTTGAGCGGCGTTACGACTTGGTGGTAATTTCACACTCCAGAATTCATAGTTTCTAGATACGACACACACACACAAGCAAACTATAGTTGGAGAGCCTCATCGGTACAAAATCCGCTTTAGAGAAATGTCGACGGTCAATCCACAGGGAAACCAGCGTCGGACCCCCTTGTGCCGCGCATGCAATGGTCTGCAGAAACCGTTCATGGTTACTTCGCCATTTGCGGAGGCTAATGCCCCAGTTTGAACTTCGTTAGTCCAATGGCCGACCGGATGCGTCCGTTATCGATGGCATGGTGTAACGACCGACGAATGGACCCGGTGATGGTCGCCTAGGGAGAGAGGGAGATAGGAGGAGGAGGAGAAGAGAAGATATGGAGAGAGGGAGAGAGCAGTAGACAGAGCCAGACACAAAAACTGGCCGCCGAGGTAAGGAGCGGAGCCCGCCTTTTAATCGCCTCGCCGGCAGCCTGTTGTAAACTCCTAGAGGCTGTGT
Organism: Lepas anatifera; assembly: GCA_034440635.1. Taxonomy (NCBI): domain Eukaryota; kingdom Metazoa; phylum Arthropoda; class Thecostraca; family Lepadidae; genus Lepas; species Lepas anatifera. Next base: position 1,386,579 of record JAOTON010002016.1, on the reverse strand, counting down.
GTCTACTGCAAAACCCCAGGGACGAGAGAAAAAGGAGTGAGAAACTGAAAGAGACGTTCCGGCTGTTTTCTCAGACCGCTCCGTCAACAGGTCAAACGGTGCAGGCTGAGCTAGAGCAGTGACCCAAAAATAGGTTTTGCGCTAGGGTGTCGAGTGGAAAATTCAGCTCGGAATGTACGTGGCGAGTGAGTGGAAAATTCCCCTCAAAATGTATGGCGGAGTAAAATTTCCAATTTAGGTACTCAGGTGGTAAACTCTCAGAGCCCTTGTATGAACTGAAGGATGGATATTTCGGCGGTGTTCACCCATTGGAACGCTTTCTCCGGTGGGGCGAGGGGGCATTGAGCGTCTTGCGCGCGCCAGAATTTCGATGGATGGATATTTCCTTTAGCAATTTTTTCTCAAAAGTAAATACTTTTAAATCGTCCCCAAACAGCATTGTTTGACCATTCCCATGTGAAAAATTTAAGGTTAAGCAGGTAAATCTTTACCAGCTGAAACTCCTGATGCGGTCTCCCAAATTTTTTAAGGAAGTTGGGTGAATTTCCACAAATAGAGAAACTTTTGGGGGCCTCTGAGACCAACCTTCGGGGGAAAGAACTCTTGCGGAGGGGCCTCCGAGATCGGCAGGCAGGTGGTGAAAAATGAAAAGGGATTTTTTCATGCAATACCTATTTCAAAATTAATTATCTAAGCATACACTGTATAGTTTCCAACTGTCCGGAACAAACGCCCCTCCAATACACTGTATACCCTGTAGCTATCAGGAATTTCTGGAGGCCACTCTGACCTCAATCACTGCACCTCGCATACACCCTGTGCTAGGGCCCAGTAGAGCCTTGGTTTACATTTCAATCTAACCGGCAGACAGACGAAGACTACAAACTTTCTATCATGCCAATTAACTCTTCCAGACTCTTGCATAAAAAGTTTATTTTCTTTACCTGTTCAATTCCCCTGCTTCTCTTCACATATATACTCACCTTCATATGAGCATGCCGCTTTCTATCAATATTTAATCGAAGCTACTACGAAACCTCCTTTCTTGTTGTTTCTTCCTTTCGTCTACACAATCAAGCCAGGCGCGGCGGGTTGCGACAGCGTCAAGAGCAACGTACTAATTTAAATTTCTGATCACCAATCCGCTTGCCGGGTCGCATGAGCAACATAATTTGCATTTCCCAAAATTGCTCTAAAATTTATTTTCCAAAATCCTTCTTGGACTAGAAAATTATACAACTAAAAGCTTACACCAAGAGGAAGACTAACAATGTTTTGTCAAGCGAATATGAAACCGGCCTTTCAAAAAGCCTAAAGATGCCGCTTTTATTTACTAGGATGTAAAGACTTGGCGATTTGGTAAGTCCACGCCGTAGACCAGCCATACAAAAAGTGCCGATGTTTGAAGGGCTGACTGGATGGCATTCTTGTTGCCCAAAAAATCATTTAATGAAAATGTAGAGTTTCAATGTATTCAAGTACCGGACACTTTCAGTTGAACTTAAATATCAAACGTATTTATGCCTAGGGGTGTCGTAGGGTGTCGTGAGTGGATTTGGGTGGCACAGGGCGTGGACGCAGCAATGAAGGGCTAATATGGATAAAAATTAGTTGCTTTGAAATAAGTGGTCAATTTTCTACCAGCAATGTAAAAAATATGCTGCTTAGCATAAAAATTTCAAGATAATTGCTTTTAACAACAAGATGAACAAAAATGGTTTTTCACTATTCTCGGTACCAGAAATACAAAAACAACTTTTCAAGGACGTAAAGCCTAGAAGTCATGTGCACGGATAAACTGCTTTCCAGAAATGTATCTTTCAAAGCGGTCAGCTCATTTATTTGGCAGCACAAGGCTAAGGGTGTCTCAATTTTCCACTCACCAATTTTGTGAGTGGCGGAATTTAGTGGCGGTGTTCACCCATTGGAACTTTCTCCGGTGGGGCAGGGGGCACTGAGCGTCTCGCCCGCGCCAGAATTTCGATTCCAGTTGTTCCACTGAAATCGGTGGATATAAGGATGTCAGGTATAATTGGCTAGAAAAATAGAAATCGCCCGATTTTCTTGCAGAAAAGCCAAAAAGCGCATAAGAGCCGAGTTAATCTAGCGATCTTTTAGTCGATTCTGCTGCTCTCTTTTTCCAGTGGACGCTGGTAGAGGAGGCAATGGAACTGGCCTTTGTGGTAAGTATTGTTGAGTAAAATTAAATAGTAGTACGTAGTATTGTTGGAAGTGAGAGGAAAATTCAGCAAAAATACATAAAAGTGAGTGGAAAATTCTGCTTGACTGGGTGTCGTTCTGCACCCAACACCCCAGGTTTAGGGGACACTGAGCTAGAGGCATCAGCACGACACTCCAGTCCGCTCCAGCAGGCCAGAAGAGAGATGGGCTCATAATACTCGACATGTCAACAAGGCTATCAGAAGGGCTATCGGTCAACTTAGGTTTAACCGAAAACTTTTTGGCGATTCCTTGTCTCCTTAGCAAGACACAGGCGTCTAGAGCAAACCAAAAGCAAATTGTTCAGGACTACTAGCGATTTCAAATTCTTTGGAGTCGTGCCCTAGAACAAATTGCAGTCATTCTTCACTACGTATCTGTGTGAAACCTGTTTTCCGACCATGCTGGTCAATAAAAAATGTTGAAGAAAGGAATGGATCTATAAAAGCCATTTTCCTAGCCATTCAACGAAGCTCAGCATTGTGATGTTTTAGAAAGGGAATATTTCTTATACCACATACATTTTTACCCCTCAGTGGGGGTTTTAATTGCGAATAACAGCACCCCCGCAAAAGTGTGTAAACGGGAACAGACAATAGATGTGAAACAATTAAGGGAATTAAAGAACTAGTAGCTTTTAGGGGTGGATCAATATGGACCTCTGACTGCTAAGAATGGGTCATATTGCTGGTTAACATGCGCAGTGGAGAGGGGTCTAGCTTCAACGTGCAGTGGAAAAGGGGTACCAAAGTGCCCACCTGCGATCTATTTGGACCAATCGTTTTAGAATCTTCAAACTAAATTTTGAGCCTGGTAGGTAGTGTGCAAACACGTACACCTGGCAGAAACTCACAGACTAACATTATCTATAGCCCTACAGATATGATTCAGGAGCCTTGAGATCCTTAGCAGGTGGCTATGTTCACATTTCATTCAAATAAGCAAATGTATTCAAGTTTGTAGCGTATTTCATGTACTTAATGTTCACAAGAACGGCTTCATTTTTCACCGTAATGAGGCAAAACCGAACCTAAAATGGAACAGTAGCCATACTTGAAAAACTGATTTCCTTGAATGCCTCCTTAAAACAAAATTATACCACAGCATAACAACCGAATCCGAGTATTCCCTTTAAGAACAAGACAATATCCCAACGCTCAAAATCAGTTCAGTCTACCGAAGGCCATAATAGCAAACCTAAAATAAATACACAGATTGTGTTTGTTGGCCAATGTCTGGGGCTCAAAATAAATCCATAAAAGAGTATGGACAACGCTGAGCCGACTTGGGATGTACCCTAATTTTCGCTGTATCAAACACTCCACAGTGAAGCTGGCATTCCCTTCGGCATCATCAAGCCTTTATGTACCAATTTTCCTCGAATGATTGCGGAGAGGTCAAGCACGAGCCCTGGGCTGCCATTAGCAGTCAGGCTCGTGTAAAGAAGACTGCAAGCCTAGTAAACTGGCTGTGAACACGATCCGGCTGCAACACCGTCGCTCCGACGATGAGCCTTCCAGTAGAGTACGCCCTGGCCTGGAAAATTCTGATTCAGTCCCATCCATATCTGAAAATGTTCTCCCAGAAATCCAGGCAGACGTGCATAAACACGCCACGCTAGCCGTTCAAATCCGATCCATAACCGAAAACTATGACCAAATAAACAGCGCATTAATTCCAAATCCACGTCCAGACCCAGAACTATCGATGGAAAAACTTTGTTCCATCAGTCAGATCGGACATCCATCCAGATGTGTAGCCCATGAAGTGCTCTACCCGGCAGCCACTGACTGACGGCTGACATACGCACCTCAGTAGGCTATTGACGCCTCTCGTCCGCTGTAGTGTATCACTCGCCGCCCGCCGGCCGCACATTCAATTCCGGCCCCGTTATAACGCAGCAAGTGACCTGCACTCCTCTGATTGGTCCGCTCGCCGTTTGCGCAGTTTTCCGGTGTTCAGCCAGCCCGCTGCTGGCTGAAAATCGTCGTTTAGACGTACTGGCAATCAAGGGGAGGGGGGCAAAGGGGCCGTGGCCCTCGCTAAAGGCTAAAATAATACATTTCTACCCCCCCCCCCCCAGGACCCAATTGTGGCCGCTTTTCCTTAAAAACATTATGTTCTCGGGATTTTTTAATCGATTTAGCCCCCACCCTAAAATGTTGGTTTGGCCCCCTCCAAAATTTTCTCCTTGATCCGCCAATGTCGAGACGTAACCACACACCGACTTCTCCAGAGTCGATAGCGACGAACGGGTGGTGAAGAGCGCAGCTGCTGGTCCAGACGGCTGGCCATGGGGCGCTGTTCATCAAGGATTCAGTCGGAACGCTTCCTTACGATCAGAATTCCAGATCGGATTCAGATAGAACGCACCCTGACCCATGGCCGGCGGTGGTGGTAGCTTTCATCGTGCTGGTATGACCCTCCGACATCCCAAGAATACAACATTGTGCTGGCTGGGGGCGTGTCATACGCACTTCTAGCATTACGCCAACCCGAACGAACAATAAATTCTGTCATGCCGGATATATAACTGATTTTTTCTTACATGAGCCAGAGCTAGCCAACGATATCGATTTCACAAATGTTCTCCTCAGATTTAAAAACCACGCTCCCTGTTCAACAGAGGGGAGAACGTTGGGCGTCCGACAGGTCCGTTCTACGTGACCGGCCGGCGGGGGTCTAAACGGCCGTTGGTGAATTTGCATACCCCCATTCAACCCGTATCCCGACACCCACGGCTCGTATGCGGGTACACTCGTGAGCGCGTGACCATTTCATGCCGGCGTCTGACCAACGAGGCTGAAACAGGCCGGAGCAACCGAGGCCCTAGAATACTAGGCTGGTTTTTATTTCTAAGAGGGTTTTGAAGTAGTTTTCCGACAGTCCTATAAACCCCAGGTAAGTTTTGGATAGTAAATTTACTGAAATTTAAAACAAAGTTATTTTCAATCAAGCCGACGCTACATTGTTTTCTCTCACGCCCGCTCAAAATCAATTAACTCTCCATAGGCACAATTTGCAAAGCACCCCCGACGCAGAAACGCCACCATCAACGTTTCATGTTGCCAGGCAACTTGGTCGGGAGCTGAGAGCAGCTACCAATCTCGCGGTCCAGGAGAAAATTGGAGGCTGCAGCTGCCGATGTGTGATTACCGCATGCGGTGTACATTTTCCTGGAGACCCCACCTTGCTGGGAAAGGCGTTGCGTCACATGCATAAGGAAGCGACGGCGGGTTTCTTCTGAGTAGCCACTGCATGCCTCACTGGTGGGTGCACCGAAAGACTGCCGATGCACCCATCGTACACAGCTGATAAACCCATATTTCAGAATATAAACCCTTATCTCAAAATATTTCAGAAACACGTCAAAGTAACGTTTAAATATGCCTTACACTTCCGCGTTTTTCAATTTAAGGACTTTAAATTGGCTTCAGGCAGTTCGAAAGGCATCCGGGAAGGCCAAAACACGCTTGAAATTAAACTATCCTTTTTATTTTTGTGGTTGTTGACATTGTTTCAACTTTGGGCACAACCAATCAATACAAAACCAATCAATACAAAACCAATAAATACAGAAACCAAGCCCTGTCTCACCCATTGAGGAAGTTTTCCACCGATCTGGGATAGAAACCGCGTTTGGGTGTCACAGTCCAAACAGACGGCCCAAGGGCGGCCGGTGGGGATCATGCGGCATGGAATGGATTAGAAGCCCTTCAACTGCCCCGGGGGCAGTGGCAGCCTTCACAATGGTCCGGTCACGTGTTCGCCGGGAGGAGTAGAACGACAGAGCGGCGCCTATTAACAACGACCGCAACTGCTGACAAAATGCGATAACAAAAGTGTTGAGAGCTTGGTGGTTTTAATATAGAATAAACACTATATTATTGAAAACGAATGGTAGCCTCATGAAAATAGCTGACAAGAAACCCTTTCGACCAAAAAATCAGCGTTTTAGCCATTCTAGCATGCACCGACGCAAATACTGAGGCTGGGTCGAAATCGGGGTCCGAGACAACCCACACGTGGGAGTGCCATCACAAATCACGCTTGCACTGCGAGTTAAAGTCTGCAGGACAGTCTGGAACGAGCACTGCTTCAAGAATATGTCAAGCATAATGGCAATGAATATTTCGACGGATCCTGGGTAATTCCAGGAGGTCGGTACAAAAGACCACAACACAAAGAAAATTAATGACATAATGTCGCACATCACATTACTTACAGTTTACAACACGACGGCTGCCAGGTTATTTGGCATCGCCACTTTCTCACCCTGCTGGGAGTTCACAAAGAAGGGCCGGAAAGGGATCAGCCCCAGACTCCAGTTCCATCACATGCCTCTCATCAGGGGCACGATATTCCCAACCTCGGCACTTCATAATACAACACTGGCAAGAGAAAGGCTGATCGCAGGTCGCTGGACTGCTTAAACTCTCCCAGTGCCCCGGTTTTACATGAAATTGTTTACTGTTTATTGTTTATTGCATGCGAATCATCAACGGACGTGGTGCCCACTTATAGATGAAGTCAAACGATAAGAATATATACAATGCAGGCCCAACGCCGCGAGACGATTGTTAAAAGTTGATGGGACAAGTGAGCTTGAAATGATTCCAAAAGGTAAAATATACACTGCACCCATAACAAATATATATAAATACATTTATAAATTCACTTAAAAATAAAAATAGCCTAAGACAGACGTAAAATATAGAAATAAAAATGGTATGAAAACCTAAAACACGTAAAGAGTCTTAAGACCAACTTAAAATAAGATTCATAAATTCATAAAGGCGTAGGATAGGGGGGCGGCAGAAAGTCATGGCTCCCAATATTCAAAATCTTAACAATTGACCATATGACGTTGACTGGAAAGAAATCGCTTAAAAATTCACCCTTTCCCTCCCCATGCTCTGGACGTTCTTACACCAATGAAATTCAGTATTCCGGACTTCTGAAAGCCTTTGAATCAAGGCCATCAATGCATATCAGCTTAGATGAAGAGGTCAAAACGGTATACATCGTTCATTGCCACTCCCCCGGTGGTGATTGAATCAATGTATATTCATGTGTGGACCCATGCACGTTGACGTGTGGACAGATGCATCGTTCGTTCACGCGCTAATACCCAATAGTACAGCCGGAGGGTGGTGTAGGTATGATTTATGGTGCACCGACCGTCCCGGCTCGCGACGTCGCAAATTCTCACCCAGATGGAAGAATTCGTAGATGAAATTCAGATGGAAGAATTTGCAGGTAAAATTTAGATGAAAAAATTAAAATAGGTCACGGCATAGGCGTAGGAGTTTTTTTCAAAGATGGGAGCGCGGGGGGCAAAAGTTGTCACCGCTGGTGGCATCAAATATGATTCGGCCTGTCACTTGATTTGTCAACGGAAAATGTCCGAAATCGGCTCAAAGTTGGGGGGGACTGCCCCCAGTCCGAAAGTTTGAGTCGGGGACAGCCGCCCCTGCCCCTCCCCCTGTTCCTGCGCCTATGGGTCAAGTTGGCAGTAGGCACTGAACCCCTTGACCATGGGTAAACAACCTAAGGGGCTGTAGAGGGGGTCAGGACCCCAGAAGTTTGGGTTCAAATAGTGTGTGCATTGGTTTTGTGTTCCTGTGTCAGCGCTAACTTTATAGGACACCGCTGGATTGAAAAAAATTACTGCAGCCTTGCATTTGAACCTAAAAAACGTTTTTTCTCATGTCATGTGTGTAATGGCACGAGGTGTTACCAACTGTTCCATGAGCTCACGGTTACCATTTCTATACGGAAGTTTCACAGTCCCCGAAATTTAAGTTGTATCAGCGACAAGAACATAGCAATCAGAGACGGTAGTACAGCTTCTGCACCTCACCTGTTAAAAGAGGCGGTGTCCCCGGCTCCATGACTTCCACTAAGATGTATGAAGGCAGTCACAAAACCAGTTCACGCACATCGAAACCTTCCCAATGTTCTCCACCTACCCAGTCAATCGATCACTTTCCGTCCTTAGAAAATCACAGCTATTACGGATAAAACAGTCAAAACGCAGCCACTATTCGGGAAGCGGTTCGGCACTGTGTGTCCGTCCGAACGAAAGCCACTCCAAATAAACCTCAGCTTTCTGACAACTGAGAAGCGCTCCTGACAATCCTACCGAGCAGTACCACTCCACCACCACCCACCACCACGCGACTGCACTGTTTAGAACGAGCGGGGAGTACACCCTCACGGCCCTGTCGTTCGCGGGCGGCGGGCCAGAGGCGAGACTATAGACATCTAGAGAGCGCTGAAGTAAGTTCAGGTTCGAGCCCAGATCGACTGAAACCGGGTTACTGATAGTGACTGCTAGATAAATCAAACTTGTTGATAGATTCATAAAGCGCTGAATCAGAGGCAAGATGAAAAATGTAGAGATCCAGCACTTTCACGGATCTTAACACCTGCAGTGGAAGAGGGTCCTGAAGTACCCCCCGCACCTATTTTCCACGGTGGCCGGAGAACCATTCGTAGCCGGAAAACGCTTCCTACGGCTACGATTGATAGAGTTAATAAGCGCGTCGATTGAAGAAAGAAGGTATGTTGAAAATCAGGCAACTTTTTTAGTTATTTGCTCCCAAAGTCAGACTTATATGTTAAGACCCTCGCAATTTCGCGGTAGCACCAGATCGCCTGCACTTTAGATCGAGAGGTGACGTAGAACATCGTATACCTACCTAATTGCGATCGTAGGTATGTCGAGGCAATCTCACATGTCGGTAAATATTCAGGTAGAAATTTACAGATCAAGGTAATGAAAACATTTTCGAAGTCATTGACCGCAGTGTTTGGGTCAAATGACCTTACTCACCATGCCAAATGATATGCTATGAGGTCATAGTGAATGTTGCTAAATATTAAGGTCATGGTCGAACTTCAAGGTCAAATATCTTTTTGTCAAGGTCAAGCCCTCATTTCCCTCCCGACGGCTGCTAGTAGTGCGAGTTAAATTGCATATTATTGGGAACATAGCATATTGTTACGTCATAGGTTACTGACCTTGAATGACCTACACCTCAAACTGCAGAGGACATTTTGTGGGACCTTCCCTCTATGACCATAGTCATTTCTAATACATTCCTGGTTTTTTCAGCATAACCACGTGATTTTCCAATATGTCTCCGGCACGGCCCATATTTGACATTTATGACCTCGTTTGGCCTGGAAGACATTGACCTATATCAATGAAAATTGGTTTTAATGTGGATCACCATGACTCTCACATGAACCCAAAATGGGCGTTTTACTAACCCTCTTGGTTTCTAACCTTGGGGTCCCATTCACTGTGTTTTGACGCCAGACATCCACTGTTTACAAACCTTGTGTTGAGGAATATTCGCTCGGGCATGTAGTGGTTAAGAATCCAATATATTGGACCATCACGATCTCTGTCCAACACAATTATTTTAGGCCCAAACTTCCAAAGCTTATGAGCTGACCATTGAGCCAGAGAAAAAGTTTTGAATCACATTGCTACTTCTATGTACATACATATCAAGGATTATTCCAGGGTTACCAGAAATAAGAATCAGAAATCTAGTGCAGATCGAGCTTCAGTCAGGATCTGGGATTTTGGTGAGGGGTAAAGCGCAAAAGAGGAGGCCTATAAACCTGGGGGATCACTTTTTGTGCATTTCAAAGTACTTTTCTATGGATGAGCTAAATTAAAACTCTCACTAGCTTGCCACCTTTTACCTGACATGACCGCAATATTAACTTGGGCCAAAAGTGAACGATATACATAGTTTCGTTAGCGTGTTTTTGCTTCCTCCCATGGGAACTGAGATGGGGTGCTTGAACCAACACCCCTACTGGGACCAAAATGGACTGAAGGCTTACTTGGGCAGAGGCTGGAAGTAGCCTCTTGGTACTGTTTTCTCCCACCGATTTGGAGCACTCAAATTGTGAGACAGATGATAGTAACCACATTGTGTTTTGGTTTTTATTCCGATTTAATGCTAGTTTTCATTTTTATGCAAGGACAGTCCCCATGATTTTTGGCAGTCAAAGCTCTAGAACGTGCACTACGTTAACACGCCTATTGACGGGGTATGGACCACCTTGGTCTTGACGGGAGGGGTACCCCTCTAAGTCTAACAAAAACACGTTAGTTAGCGAAAAGCGATAAATGTTGTTGGATAGACTGATCTAAGCTCTAAAAAACGTTTTCTACAACTTTATTTTCAGGTCAAATCTAAGGTCACCCGAGGTGAAAGGGTCACCATAAGAACTTAAAGGGATAGGTATGATGAAAATAAAGGTTTTTCGATCATAAAATCCTACGTAGAAAGTCTATAACAAAACTATATATACCCTTTGAATCGTCTGACAAAGCCGCGAGCAATACGACCACTAAAGGTCAAATATACGATTTTACCTATTTTACCTGTTGCAAAATCTAATACCTGACCTGGGGTCAGGTCAAGATTAAGTTCGATAAAAAATGGGATTATAATTACAGCCTTCTCATCTCTGGATGAGAACGAGCCAATAACGCCTAAGTAAATGTTGTATTCATCTTCATTTTCGATGGAGTTATTGAGCTTATCCCATTTTATCCATGCATTTCCGATGGAGAGATCATGACTTGCACCTGGCCCGAGGAGATTGACAGCATACATCTGGAAAAGTTATGCCAATGGCTATTATGGAACCTTCTTTGACCTATGCTGACCTCAATATTGACCTGACATAAAAATTCTTCGTATACAATCTCTTCGTCTTGTCAAGAGCTTTGGAACAGCGCCCGTAATTTTCCTTAAGCTTTCGTGGGAAATGAGATACGGAGGGGGAGGGCGAAAAACGCCCCCAGCGGCGGCGGGCGAAAAGCGCCCCCAACGGGGCGCGTCATGCCAGGGACCCCAGAGGGGTGCGTGTTAAGTTTGCTTGGATTATTGTATGTTTCGTAAATTAGTAGAAATTGTTTACCTGGCGGTAATAAAACGCTACAAACATTTGTGGTCTTTTGCTGCTAGTACTCGAAGCGATTTATTTAAATTATCCTTTCAGCAGGCCAATCTTATATGACCCCATAGACGGATCCAGGGGGCAAAAGGGGTACGTGCCCCCCGATCGACCCTCGGCGCCCCCCTGAAAGGTCGATGGCGCCCCCTGAAATGTCGCTTCCCACCCCCCAGGATGCGAAAGTCGGCGCCCACCAATAGGATTTGGCGCACACCTGATAGCTTTTGCCGGTCATAAGTGGCGCCCCCCTGGTCCGGATGGCACCCCCGGTCCGGATGGCGCCCCCGGGAAGGTGCCCCCCCGATCGGCAATCCTGAATCCGCCTATGTATGACCCTCCTATAAAGGGTCACCTGACCCTGTTTTGGAGGGTCACATCGTACATAAATGAAGGGTCAACTGACTCTGAATCGGCAGGTTCCATGGTTATTTGGCGAGTCAAGTGACCCGTCTTTAAAGAGTCATGTGACCCCCTTAGTCCTGGTGACTCTCCTCTGCGGTCTCGATGAACACCGAAAGAGATAGGACATTTCTACAGGGTCAAATTACGCCGCTCCCGGGGAGTAAACTCTTCTTTCCGGAGTCAAAATTTTTCTCAGTGTGGAAAAATTTTAATACCCAGTGGCTCCATTATGTGATCTAAATTTCAGACGATATATTAATCCTGCTTTCACTTAAGCTATCTTTACGCGGGTGGAGGGCGGCGGTGGGGAAACCCGTGTGGCGGCTGTGAGACAGTGTAACAATGGTGTTTGCGTAGGACGCCTCAAATTAAGTGCTCTGGCATTTTTAGGCTTCCGTAAAAACTTAATTATATATATATATGTTAGAAATACGGCGGCGCGGTAGTGGAGTGGTCAGCGTAGCTGTCTGCACGCACGCCGACCCGGGTTCAAGGCCCGGCGGCTTCCCTGAACAAGGAGCAAGCTGGCTCCCGAGAAACCCTTCCAACAGGGAAAGAGTTGGCGACGCCATATGACCCTGGCAGTTGGTGCGTCGATAAGCCCCAATAATTATTATTTATGTTAGAAATACATAGATGAGATAACATCTGAAACTTGTTGGAGGTGAGGTTACTTGACCTTCACTGGTGAACTAAACTGAAATGATTTTGACTCAAAGTTTTGACACAAGTTGCAAAAATAATCAGAAATGTCATACCAGGTATGGGGGCGCTGCACGTCGCTGTTCTCAGGCCGTCTGCGAAAAAACCGAGCAAGGGCGGGTTCCCGTCCCCTATAAATGCGACGGCAAGCACGCGCGTTCAACCCGACCCCTTTCGAATAGACGGCTGGGCTACCCCTCCCCTCTCTCCCCGAGTGTGCCTTCCAAGCCCAAGTAGGTGCCTCAGGAGTCCCTAAACGAAATGTATCTCCATGAAATATATTCCCCTCCCCTGAACGAAATTCTATTACAGCACCTGAAGTTTCAAATACATAAGCACTTAATGATAAATTCTTCTAACGATATCGCTCTATTACGATCATTTTAAATGCACGTGTTTTGCTTCATTTGGATACAATTCAAATATTTAGAAGCAGACTTTGACGCAACTGTGTACGTACATTTGCTCTTGCTAACGTACTTTGGTCGTTTGAACTCTAAATTCCACATACACTTGTTTGCAAAAACTTACATATGTATGTATGTGCATTGTACATACGTGAGTTTACGAGAAGCTCCTGACTTCAATGCAGAGCGCTGCATTGCCAACTTCTTATAGCTGGCGTTGGTAGCGCGGTCAGGACGGCATTCGGACCGTACTCCGCAGCGCTTTGTATTACGACAAATTTTTATGCTGCACATTTCCGAAATTGGAAATCCTGGATCTGCCAATGTCATAAGCAGCCAATATCTACGATGACGGCTAACTAAAATCTTGGCCTAAGCAGTATTCGTCATCATTCCGTGCCACTGAGACCAGAATCCCTAACACATTTCTTAGTGTGCAGGACAGGCCAATGCTAAAATGCATGATTGTACTGCATTAATTTACTGAAACAATGATTTGACCAGTTCGATGCCAAATACGTTTTACTGTCTGAATCCAGAGGCGGATCTAGGATGGGAGGCAATTGGAGGCACTTCCACCCGATCATTGGTGGCTCCAGGAGCAACTTTAGAAGGGGGCCAAACCAACGCTTTGGTGGGTGGCTAAATTGAAGAAAATCGGGAACAGTACGAGTATTTTTAAAGAAACAAAACGGCCAGAGTTTGTTCCTTGGGGGGAGGGGGAAATATAATAATTTAGGCTTTGGTGGGGGCCATGGGCCCTTCCCCCACCCCCCATGGATCCGCCAGTGACCCCGGTCGACCCTCCGGCGTCCCGCCGAAATGTTCTGGTATCGGCACCCCCACAATAGAATTTAGTGCTCATCTGGTTAATTTTGCCATCCCTCCTGGTATTGATGTTGCCCCCTTCCGACTGTTCCCCCATCGGTAATGCTGGATCAACTTATGCCTGAGTCTATGGGGAGTTGGGTGTGTTTGAGCGTGCGTAGAGACAAAGTTATTGCTTTGATTTCTGAGAAAGAACCCTTATCCGGTATAGTTATTCCGGCTGTTTTTTTCAACTGTATGATTTTATGAACTGAAACAATTATTTCCTATCAGTACCTATTTTCCCGCCACAACAAGAGAGACGAAGACCAAACAGCAGACAACAACACAAACCCCCCAAACGAACACAGGAGGACGCACAACAAACGACGACGGAAGCATCACCTAGACCCCGGGCTTGCGGTCAACAAACTTAAATCCCACCACCCGTCCAAACCTTCCACAACAAATAATCATCAGCTCAGGATCATAAGTTAAGCGTTTGCTCATCTCCACCAAAAACAATTACTACCCAACGGCATTACTCGACCTAAAGCACAAAAAGGTCCAAATGTTTCAGGAGAGGGCACCCACGCCGTTACCTTTCCACCACCATCTCGATCTAGGGGCGGACCCCGCAGCAGGTGGCCAGACCCCCAATGCCGTGTTAGATATGCTTGTACTAAACACTTGCTTGTAATAATGGCCGCGAGCGATATGATTGGTAGGTGGCGCCGTTACGTGGGCTGCGGGTCGAATCCTGAGTAGCACTGTTCTATGGATAAGCATAAAGGTAGCGCTGATGTCGGAGGTTCAAGCCAGTCGACGAATAAATGTGTTGTATTCTGAAGAAAAAATATTGCTATTGGGTTAACGCGCGCCCCGCTGGGGTCCCTGGCATGACGCGGCCCGCTGAGGGGGCGATATTTGACCACCCTCCGTGTCTAATTTCCCAGGAAAGCTAAAGACAAATTACGGACAGCGTTCGAAAGGTCTTGACAAGACGAAGAGAAATTAATATTGAGGTCAGCATAGGTCAAAGAAGTTTCCATAGGCTAACAACAGGGCAGTGTACGTTTCCTCCTCTAGATATTTACTCAGCAAAACTAGAGCAAATATTTATGCATCATTGGATTCCTCTCATCGTGGCGAGTCGAATGATGTATGATATAACCGTGCTAGGTCAAACTGCAAAAATGACTTGAGTTCGAGCTAGGTCGGGGTCCCAGGGTGACCTGGCATGGTCATGCTGCATATCAATCGACTCCCCCGTGACAATATAAGCACAATGCAAGCAAAACATGAGCTTTATCTCAATTCAGTGAGAAGTTATTGGCAAAACAATCACTGTATGCTCCTGTGACCCGACATGACCTTTGGGAGGTTAAATGGTCAAAAACTCAACTTTATGGTCAAAATCGTGGTAAGAATACACGGTTTGAGGATTTTCATATTTATCTATCCAGTACTTACTGAAAACGGGCCCTTTCTTTTTCACCATAGACTTATAATGGGGTGACCAAAAATTGACCCCACCTTAGGGCAATAATATCAAAATTCCGAGATATCAGACTTTTGCACCCTAATTACCGCATCATATTGTGAAGGTTTCAAACCGATCAGTAGGCCGATGTTCCTTAGGCGTCGCTTCAAACTCGTGATTTTAGGGTTTTTGAGGTCAGGTCACTTAACCTTGGATAGCTCCTCGACCTGTCACGACCTGACTTAAATTTGGTCAGATGCGTAAAACTGATCAGGGATAAGGTACTGTAAGTTTCGTTGTCGTGTGTCTCTTCGTTTTCTGCGTTATCTGGGGAAAACCACGAGGAGCGGGAAATTTTCGCCCCCACCCCCTACCAGCAGGGCGCGTGTTAAGCCACTTTTCCCATGTGTTTTCAATGTAGACTTCATGGCTCGTACATCACCTTAGGTCATCGATATAAAAATACTGCAATATATTTTGTAGTACTCGGTGGGTCAATCATGTGATATGAATTAGATAGGTTCACCCTATTCTTACTCATGCTAATGCTATCTTAAACGTTTTTAGGTGAGGTCACCTGATTTTTACTGGTGACCTGACCTGAGATGACTTAACCTTAAAGTTTTTCCTAAGGTTGAAAAATTATCAGAGAAAATGTCTACGAAGTAGGGTGGCGCTACGCGTGGCCGTTTTACTAACTTAGTAATAGTGCACCATCATCCATCTAAAGCACTGGAGGGGGCAGGTGTGTTAGGCCTGTTGAGGTCTTGAAATCCGACAAAGATGGTTAAACGCCCATTTGGGCATGTGAGGGGTATTATTGTCTATATTGTTCCCAACGTATCCATCGAACTAGGTCAATACCTTCAAAGTTATTGGCAGTGCATGGGTTCTATTGCAAAATGCCGTGATTATGCAGAAACATCTCGGGAATATAATGAAAGCAGGCAATTTTCATACAGGAAAGGTAAAGAAATGTTTCCTGATATCTTGGGGTCAAGGGCATTTAGGAGGTATTGACCTATGACGTCACAATATGATATATTTCGTGCAATGCACAATATGCGGGGAGAGTGGGGTGGTTATCCTCCTCTGGGGAAGCAGTATCAGACCGTCTTACGGCAGACTCAGGAAATCTATGAACATGGCCTGCCTCCCTGGCGGTGATAAAAATGTAATGCCTCCCGCAGATGATGTATGGAACTTGGAGCTGCCTGCGTTTGGAGCTGAAGGAGAAACTTATCATTTATGCACGTTTCTGAAAATGTATCAGGGAGAGGGAAATGTGTGTTACATACTTTCTGGTGGTGGCCAAGTATATGACTGCCAAATTATGTTAGGCATTAGCATGGAGTAGAAATTAAACGGTAATTGACGGAGTGCATGTGCCTTCCGTCTCAGTGCTTAACATGTAAAGCTGCACTGTGTAAGTCAGCGAAATCTATTCAGTCTCAAAAAGAGGTATTTATTGGTGTGAAAGGTTTCACTTAAACCACAAAGGCCACGTTGAAAGTCTATTTAAGCCCACCGATGCTTTCTTTGACCTGGTTTAACTTAGCTGCAGAGCCACATAGCCAGCTACCCCACTGTTCTTACAAAAGACGGACATCATAAGTAATTTGCGATACTCAGTCCCCTTCTGAAGCACCTCACCGGCTTGGTTTGCGGAAAGAACGCATTGAATAGAATTGTGAACATTTTATTGCGACTGCAGATCCACGCCATTTGTAAAAGACACACACAGCGGGCCCAAGTGAAAAAGCCCAGAGAAACAAGGAAACTAAAAAGCTTTCTAAACAGTTTACGACTTGTGTGTGAGAGCGTTTAGGATATAATACACCTTTGCATTCAAAAGGGACCCTCATATAGGAATGACGGTGAAGGAGACAAAATAACTACATGCTGATGTCAGGATTTGCGCTGAACACTTTTCCATCACATTTCCGTGGTGAGTCAAAAAGACTATCAAGAAAAATCATTCTGACAATTTCTCTCGGCAAGATCCACAAGATAGCTGAAGTTCACGTCATGCCAAAAGGGGCTCGGCACGACTCGGCAGACATACCTACTGAGAAAAAATATGAAACAAAATACTGAACATTACATTTTGTCATCAGCACACAGTTTCCACATGCAGTTGGGTTAATATTGACATTAAAGATAAGAAAACAACGTCCCTGCTCTCAAACTTATTTATAAATTACGTTCGCGGCCGGCGCGGCGCGGAGTCGGAGTCCCAAAGTCCCAATGGACTCACGGCCACCACCACACGAGCACTCACAATGCAGGGATATTAGGCCAAGTTACGTCCCACAAAGCACAGGGCGGCCGCCCGCTCAGGTCCCCAGTCGGTTCCAGCCGACGGGCACGGTGCCGGGCGCCAGGGGCGTCAAGCCGGCAGACGCCCGACGGAGGGCGGGCCAACGACACGCACGGGCGCTAGTTTTTCATGTAAATGCAACACAGAAGCGACAATAACCAGAGTTTCGCTACAATGATCAATTTCATAATCATAACCTGTTAACGATTTGCCTGAATGGGAAAAAATTTGCACATACCTTTCTGTATTTCCAGAGCACATTTTAAAAGAAGGTATTCTAGTTCCTTGTAAGGAGTTCTACCAGGTTAAATTTTCTCCAACAGGTGTATCTAGGAATATACCTGTTGCACACCTGTACACCTGATCCACGAAAATCTGGCGAAACCTTCACCACCAAATCTGCGAGCTTATGGTATTTTTGTGTGATGTAACCGGTCATATACCTAAATTTTCCTCTATTTATATTTACACCATGGTATTAGGTCCTAATGCTGTCAGCCCGGTGAAACCTTCCACATTTTTAATGCTAGGGGACGGTTGGCTGAAATCAATCGGATTAAAGGGTGGGATGTGTATGTTATAACAGACTGGTTTAGATATATTGCCTCAATGGTGAGATAATGCACGTAGTTTCGACACTAACCGGAATGCTCACATTACCACTTCATGGTAGTCCTATCCAGTTTTCTGGTATATCTATCATTTTTGGCGTGCTTAACGTAGATAATTTTGAGAATTACAATCACGGGGATTTATACTACGTTTCGACTTCAAAGGAATTTGTCTGTGCTTAAAAATAATCTTAAAATCAGTGGAGCAGCTCAACTGTAATGACATGAATTAAGAAAATATATAGGCGGGGAATGTCTGAAGGTGTAAATGTTTTCCTCATAAAACTTTTATGGTTGTATGCACTTGTAAAATAGGTAACGCATTACACCCCATACAACTCACCCAATTAGTGGGGTGAGGGGAAACAACACTAAGTGGTTAATTTGCCACTCCATTGACGGAACGGTAGCGAATGATCAAATATAGCACTAGGTCGGCAGATGGCCGCAGGTTTTAACTGTCCGCAGATATAAAAATATCACGTTTGTTGTTCTTAGTTATAGGTAGTATAAATGAGCTCGGAATCAAAGACGATGCAAAACCCTCTCTACCCTATACCTAGCACTACATCAACTGTTGTGTGCGAAATTTGTCCTTGACCAAAGACCTTGGACCTTGATCTTGATATTGAGTTACCTTATTAAAGACGTCGTAGCATCATACACGTCATACTGGTTAACGTCTTTTGACTCGAAGTACATGGGTCAATGATCTTCAAAAATTCTGGTATGACCTTGATCTGTGACATTTTACCTTGAACTTGGCCTTCATGCAAGGTAGCCTTGACATCATCTCGTTTATATAGCAATATGACGTCACCACTTGGTCTCTCCAATGCAGGCAGACCGCAGGATTTCGGTGATCTCAAAATAAAGGTCAGATTTTGAAAGCATGTCAGAAAAAACCCACCAATTTTGACACTTGTTTCACCATTCCACGCTCCCATGAACCATCTCAAAGGTAGCTACGCAGCGTTTTTCGGTTGTGATCAATTCTCCAGCCACCTTAAGAAATAGCTGGGGGCCTGAGGCGCCCCTCCAGTGCCCGTGTTAGGAAACAAGGTACCCCTGTACTTCCAATGCCCTCCTAAGTGTCTAAAGAGGATGATGACAGGAAATAAAGTTTGTTTGAAACACGTGGTAGACAATGGTGGATCGTGATAGTCTAACAACTCAACCACCCGCCCCCTCTCTTTTCTAATAAAGTTGTCCCAAACATGAGTGGTACAATACCGATTCACCGTGTCAAAGGCTTCTGAATGGCGTCGAAATCGCTCCACAATCAAGGTCTTCAAGAACGGAGTTGGATGGAGAGTGAATGGATAAACCCCATCAGGGTGAAGGTCTCTCCTAGGTCCGCCGCGGGCCACAGATTAGCACCTGAAACTCTTATCGAACATCTCGATTTCCTGTCGTGTTTCTTTGTCGTCAAGTCACGGTCTCGTCTGGCCTGGTTGAAAGCGTCGGCCTTGGCGCCACTTTCTCGCCAGCCGTCGCGGGGTTATTGTCCGCGGCGTCCTACGCCAGGGGCGCTGCTGTCGGCACGGCGATGCTCAGCGCCCCAGTTGCAGACATGTGTTAACACACGCCCCGCTGGGGTCCCTGACATGACGCGCCCCGCTGGGGGGGGCGTTTTTCGCCCCCCTCCGTATCTCGTTTCCCACTAAGGCTAAAGAAAAATTACGGGCGGCGTTCGAAAGCTCTTGACAAGACAAAGATATTTTATACGAAGAATTTTTATGTCAGGTCAGTATTGAGGTCAGCATAGGTCAAAGAAGGTTCCATAGGCTTACAACAGAGCAGTGTACGTTTCTCTCTCTAGATCTGTCCTCAGGGGAGCTAGAGCAAATCTTTATGCATCATTGGATTCCTCTCATCGCGGCGTATCCAATTATGTATTATATGACCTGGCTAGGTCAAATAGTGAAAATGATCTGACCTCGATATAGGTCAGGGTCACAGAGTGCCCTGGTATGGTCATGTTGCATATCAATATAAGCACAATGCAAGCAAAATGGGAGCTTACCTCAATTCAGTGAGAAGTTATTGGTAAAACAATCACTCTATGCTCCCGTGACCTGACATGACCTTTGAGCGGTCAGATGCTCAAAAACTCAACTTTATGGTCAAGATCGTGGTAAGAATAGACGGTTTGAGGATTTTCAGCTTTATCTATTCAGTATTTACTGAAAACGAGCCCATTCTATTTTCACCATAGACTTATAATGGGGGTGACCAAAAATTAATCACACCTTAGGTCAACAATATCAAAATTCCGAGATAGCAGATTTGTAGACCCTAATGACATTATCATATTATGGAAGTTTCAAACTGATCGGTTCGCTGATGTTCCCTGGGCACCGCTTCAAACTCGTGATTTTAGGTTTTGAGGTCGGGTCACTTGACTTTGAATAGCTCCTTGACCTGACATGACCTTAACTCAAAAAATTTGTTCAGATGTGTAACATTAATCAGCTATGAGGTACTGTAGGTTTCATTGTTCTGCGTCTCTTCGCTTTTGAGCTATCTGGGGAAAACCAGGAGGGGCGAATTTCGCCCCCCAGCGGGGCGAGTGTTAACACGCGCCCCGCTGGGGTCCCTGGCATGACGCGCTTCGCTTGGGGGCGTTTTTGCTTCCCCTCCGTATCTCATTTCCCAGGAAAGCTAAAGAAAAATTACGGACGGCGTTCGAAAGCTCTTGACAAGACAAAGAGAAATTATAGGAAGCATTTTTATGTCAGGTCAATATTGAGGTCAGCATAGGTCAAAGAAGGTTCTATAGGCTTGCAACAGGGCAGTGTACGTTTGCACCTCTAGATATTTATTCAGCAAAGCTAGAACAAATATTTATGCATCATTGGATTCCCCTTATCGTGACTAATCAAATGATGTATAATATGACCTTGCTAAGTCAAATTTATGAAACTGACGTGACCTTGAGCCAAATCAGGATCACAGGGTGACCTGGTATGGTCATTTTGCATATCAATCGACTCCCCGTGACAATATAAGCACAATGCCATTCAATGAGAAGTTATTGACAAAACAGTCACTGTATGCTCCTGTGAAAAGACATGACCTTTGAGAGGTCAGATGGTCAAAAATTCAACTTAATTGTCAAGATCGTGGGAAGAATACACGGGGTGAGGATTTTTAGCTTTATCTATCCTGTATTTACTGAAAACGAGCCCTTTCAATTTTTCACCATAGACTTATAATGGGGCGACCAAAAAATTGACCCTAACTTAGGTCAACAATATCAAAATTCAGAGATGACAGATTTGTGGACCCTAAATCAAACTCGTGATTTTAGGTTTTGAGGTCGGGTCACTTGACCTTGGATAGCTCCTTGATCTGACATGACCTGACCTAAAACATTTGGTTAGAAGCGTAAAATTGATCAGGGATAAGGTACTTTAAGTTTCGTTGCTCTGCATTTCTTCACTTTTGCGTTATCTGGGCAAAACTTGGAGGGGGCGAATTTCGCCCCCTAGCGGGGGCGTGTTAACATGGGGGTGAAAAAATTATCGTGTCGGTTGCTTTTTCACCCAAAACGTGTTCTGGCTAGCAATCTCACAGAACAAGAGACGTCAAACTTAGTTTTGACGATCAGCATAGAATTGAAGATGGATTAATGTGATTTCATGAACATTTCGTTCTCGTAGGTAGTAGGTACAATTGTTTTTCCATGCTTTAAACTTCTAGAATTTCAGGTTCTATGACAGGAAGAGTAGATATAAGGGGTTTAAAAATCCATTTACCCCTAATTCCCTGTGTTTGATTGATTTTCAAAAAAAGAAGATTTCCCCCTCCTGCAGACAACCGATGTATGCATGTGCCTAGATGCAGATGCATGGGCTGCGCAGAGGTCCCACCATCTCGACACCCAAGGACTGCGTCGGACCTGGAACTTAAAGCTGGGAGGTGCGATAGCAAATGCCTAAATAAATCCGAATTGGTGCAGCGGGCCGAATTAAAAGCTCATAGGAAAACTGGAGTCTTTCTGGGTCACTAACCGAAACACCACGTAACTTCACCCGCTTTGTGTGGTTTAAGGGGCGAGGTATTACAAACCGAAAGGCGTATCATCGAATCTTCGATTAGGAAACTTTCCACAAATTTAGCAAAAATTCCCTTTCCTCAATTATACTGCATAGATATTCTGCTGCAGTCCCTCGTTCCTGCTTCCAACGTTTCAACTCGTACGACTTGCTTGGAATAAAAATTAATATGATTCTACAGCAAGAAGCTTTCCGAATGGAAGTCACGCGCCTGACAGCTGTACCCCCTGTGGGCAAGCTAATCTATCGCAGCGGTGCAGTGGACTTCGGCAACAGGGCACGACAGCCAACAATTTGCACGAATATGGGCGATCGCTTTGTACAATGGCATGGCCGACACTGGGTTATGTTAGAGTTGTTATGTGTACGTTTGTTTTTGTTCTGTTAGGGTGTTTAGGTCACGTTTGGGGCATCATTCGATTTTAATCGTTCCGATGATTCGAGTGCTGCATAATCAGACCAAATTACGTCTAAATTAAAAAATTGGCCTAACCTAAGGTCAGGTCCAGGTCACTATCTCGCCTAAGATAGCCAATATGCATATCAATCGACTCGCAATCATAATCCAAACGCAATGATATCAAAATAAAACCTATGGCATCATTTTCTGCCGGCTATTGATCCAAATCTGAAAACCTGGTTAACTAGTCCCAGATGACCTCTCAGATGTCTCAGGTACAAAACTTACAAAATGACCCCAGATTGTGGCCTCAGATACCGCAATTTTGAGAAAAAGAAACTATTTGTTGCCGCCTCTATACAAAAAGAGCTATATTTGGCCGATCACCCTTTTCCCCACGCAGTTCCAATGGAAGGGTCATGGCCCGTACCTAACTCTAAGCCGTCGATATGAAAAATCCTACATCATACCAGATATACCATATATATCATATGTATTACCAGAGCTTGTGGCACTCGGTGAGTATATCATTTAATATTAATCCTAGGTCAGATAATGGGTTTTTGGCTCCTAGTATCTGACTGGGTTATGTCAGATGTTTTATGCTATAATTTTTGTTCTGGTAGGGAGTTTGGGCCAAGTTGAAGCATCATTAGATTTTAATGGTTACAGTGAGCCGAATGATGTATGATCGGACCAAATTACGTCTAAATTTAAAATGGCTAGTCTCGCGCGGTACAGAGCTGCTCCTAGTGTATTGTATTGTAGCTGTGTATTGAGATTTAACCTGGTTTCACTGGTGGCACTTGGAACATTTTTAGAGGCAAGGTCACTTGGCCTGACCTGGTGACTTGACCTAAGATAAACCAAGCTTAAGATTTCAGGACAAGTTGTGCAACTGATCAAAGATAAGGAATGCCAAGTTTCGGCATCGCTACGCGCCGCTGTTTGCCGGCGTCGTTGGAAAAAACAGACCGAGGGGGACCAAACACCCCCACCGGAATGATGGTTAATAGTGTCCAAGTAGGCAGGTTCTAGGTCAACAAGAGGGACATGCTTCAAATGATGTCACCCTTATTTCAAAGCCTGACGCGGTGCGTAATCTCCGGTTTGATCGTAAGGTATTTATATCAAACAGTTATGACTTAAGTATGTTAGGGGAATTAAGGACCAGTCCAGACGCTTACAGAATCGGTCTGGGCACCATCTTCGATTACATTGGTCAACAGCCAAAATGTATCCGGCACGTGAGCACCTGTTCCTACCTATTTCGATATCGCTGATTTCAAATTTAGTAACCGTTTTTTGACTTTGGACCTGATTTCTTCTCCAGAGCATACCTAATGAATAGCCCCTACACTTGCCACACACAGTCCTGAGCCTAGCCTTTTGTGGAAAATCTAGATCAAGGATGTCGAGAACCCGGGTTATCTGCACCCAGACAATGCAGGTTATCACTATACATGTGAATTTATTGCAACGGAAGACTACCTCGCATTCAAGTGCATGGACATTGTACATTGAATAAGACTTGCGCACGGTCGCACAAGCTCGCCGGTATTGTAGACCGAGTGGTGATGTCGCCACATAATGTGATGAGTATTTTGTCAGTCGCCTCCCTTGCAGGTCCAGTCCAAGTAAAAAGTCACAGGTCAAAGTCATACCACCATTTCAAGGACATTGACATAATGCCTTCGGTCGGATAACGTCACTCAATATGACGTATATTATGTTATGACATCATAGGCTAAGTCACCCAATCTTGATCTCAAGGTCGTAGGTTCAAGTCAAAGGTCATAGGTCAAGGTCAAACCTGATTTCCCGCCCAACGGTTGCCATAGTGCTAGTTGCAGTATACGTTATAGGTCAAATTTAATATTATGACGTCAAAGGTCAATGGCCTTGAGCGACCTTGACCTAAAAGTTTCAGAGAGCACTGCCTCAGACCATTCCTCCGTTACTTTAGGTCACTTTCTCTCCATATCCGGCTCCTCATCGCATAATCACGGCATTTCCCAATGGCTGCCCTGCACGGACAGAATTTGACCTATATGGCCTCGTTTTACCTTGAATATATTGACCTAGGTCTATGAAAATCGGGTTTAGGGTAGAATACCCCAGCCTCCACAAACACCCAAACGTTCATTTTCCTAGACCTCTTGGGTTTTGCACTGTCAATGTCACTGATGCCAAGTAGGCTGAAACCTAGACGACACACAGACATACTTGATCTAAAAATTCTGGTCTGATACGGCATTTCTGCGGCCAGATTCGTGTTCAGCGCCATAAATTACTCTAAAAACCGCCTATTTTGTATTGGATTCATGACAGAAGTTACATTTTGTTGACCAGTGTTACCGGTCCGACTGGGTACGGATGGACACCCGTGCGATGAGGTGCGAGTTTGGAAATGCTCAATTGGCAAGCGTCCATGTGGTGCCATTTGTTGTTGGAGATTTCGGGGTTTGGATTGAGTCATATAGCTTTGAATAACTTTCTGGTTTACGAAAAAACTTGGCAAAAACTTCAGGTAGCAAACTAATCACGTATTATGGGCCAGAAGTCAAACCGTTTTGCATTTCTTCCGTTATTGGCTATCCAGAATCTCTTTGGGTGAAGGTTGGTCCTCTTCATCCTGCGGAGCATGTTATAATACAAAAATATTATCAATACAAGGTATATTATATATATATATATATATATATATATATATATATATATATATATATACAATGTAAATATCATCAATCCAGTATAATTTCAATTTATATTATCAATGTATTATAATTATATAACATATACAATAGGAGGCAAATATTATCAATCCTGTATAATTTCTGAACACCTCTCAGTACTGGTGGTCGGGCTTGTCTCTGCTCCCGTGCCATCAGCCCCATCAGCCGTCAGTCCTGCTCGGCCTCTCCTCCCCCGTCAGAGGCAGCTGATCCCCCGGTGACAGCGTGACGCGCGCGCGCAGCGTGACGGACACCGGACGCCGCGCGCCGTGTCTAGCGTGACGGCCCCGGCGAGAAAGTGACGAGACCCTCCCCTCCCTCCCCTGGCGGGATTATACCGGAAGGATGGAAACCATTTGCCGGGTGTGGGCAGCTAATTATGGAATTACTTTTCTAAGTAGCTCGTTTGCTACGGATGAATGACCCAGTCAAGTCAGGCATTGCGGATCGGTTTTGAGCTAATAAGTTTTGGTTTGAGGGTTCCAATGTCAAAGCGTGGATTATTAAAATGAAAATGAGAGAGAGAGAGAACGCCAACATCCCTAGCTAGCACATTTCTGTACCACTGACAATGTCATTTGTTTGCCTATTATTTAGGCATAGGGCGCTCCAACTGTAAGGTCATACCTACAGTGTCCTGTACCTACCAGTGTTGCACACACAGAAACATCGGCTGCTGTAGAATTCGTCAGATACGTTAAACGCATAAACAGCAAAATGGAAAACGTGTTTTCCACAAACATCAAGCCCTGTCCCAGTTGGCCTCTGATAGCGAATAACGCTAACAGCGAAAGATAATGCGGGAGAAATTGTTACGAAACTGTCCTGACCACTTTTTGGTTTGGGCTAATATTGAGGTTATAACAAGTCAAAGAATCTAACAGGTTTGTGGCAGATTTTTTGGCTTTACCTTCTGATTCGGCTAAAACTGAGCCAATATAAAGTCACCAAAAGGTTCCTCCCATTACAAAAACATGATGATACATGATACGATCGTATTAGTTCAGAATGTTAAAAATGCCCAGACATATGGTCAAGTCGAGGCCCATTTGTGACCTAGGATGGTTGCAATGTATATCAATCGACCGGCAGTCAATGTTAATATGCACGCAATAACATCAATATAAACGTTGCATCACCATTATTTATAAATTTATTGACCGGAGTCTGAACACCTCTCCGAATTCAAAAGCAAAACTTGCAACTTGAACATAGAGAATGGCCTAAGACACCACGGTTTTGAGGAGGATAAGTCATTCTAAGCAGTATCTACAGGAATGGAGCGATTGATACATTATTTGGTCATCTCCCTTTTTCTCATGCCTTTTCAATGGAGAGGGTAGGGCTTATAACAGACCCTAAGCCATGGATGTAAAAATTGCGTTACCACAACTTGTGGTATTCGGTGAACTATTATAATCTGATCACTGTCCAAAAACTTCCAAGTGGTTTCAGAGCAAAAGTCGTAGATGTTTATCGCACACACCCCGATTACCTGCTTCCTTTACTTGTTCTCTAAGCACTGAAAAGCGAAGTCCTCCCTCATCGTTCATGATTAGTCACTGATTCATCTCACTCCAACAGAATAGCAACAGTAGGCTAATATCCCATTGTCTGGCCTGTACCACATCTCGGTGTGCTTGTTAAAGCACAGACATTGTTTGTCAAAGACCCTCATCGTATGTCCGAACAGGACTTGAAAGATTACCCGCTTCCGAATGCAGCTTTCTAAACGCATGTCCCGCACGGTTCGAGCAGCGTCAGCGCAGAAGAATTTCGTCGGGAAGATGAACGAGCCTAGAGTCGACGGGAGCGTCATCGCTCATCAAAACAGCAGCGAAAACATGGACGGCGACAGGGCAGTTGACGCGAGCAGCGGCGCGGCGCGCCACTTCCGGCGCAGGGAGACGCCGCCGGCGCAGTGTCGGGTGGCACCAGCGCACCGTTAACGGTGACCTGGGGCATTACAGCCACCGCTGACCCATATGGCGGGTCAGGGGTCACCGACGGGCCTGCGCGACCATCGCACACACAGGCTGCAGTGCAGTCGAGACAGCCGCCGGCGGTGCCAGCGGCTGTCTCGTCAGGTTGTCGGCGCAGCTGGAAAAGGCGAGAATGGGCTAGAGTGACGATTATGATCCAGCTGTAGCCATACATATGTTTTAGTAGAGATAGGTTTAAATGGACACTGGTTAAAAAGTACAGCATGCATGCCACTGCCACTCTCAATACGCCCCCAGCCACCAGCCCCCCCCTCCCCCACCGTCGATCATCCACCGGCAGTCCGTTTACACCAATTGGTAATGGGCCATGCCAGTGCGAATGGAGAGATTGGAGAGTTTAAGCGTCACAGGAGCAACGCAACGGGCAGCTCGACAAAAGTCGAGGCAGGGACAAAACTTAAACATATTCTCAGCAAATGCTTATCACATGGAGGCTCATTGTGTCGTCCACACTGAGCGAGAAAAAGCGAGACCATCTAGTTCTGATGGTAAACACAGATCAGCACGAAGTCTGTAGCTCCAGGATAGGCCATCTCGCCGACGGATCAGCATTGGATTTGACCCAAAACAGATCTGCCAGTACAGATCAGCCCGGGGAGGTGACCCCTGTGCCTATATACTAATGCTAGAGAATTGTTCAGTTGTCTGAAGAATTTAAGAATAATTTCTTAGACCGATTCAGAGCCCGCTTCTTGTACGAGAGGGGGAATATTTTGGCCATTTAATATGTTTCTAATGGGTCACGCAGCCGCCTACAGGGAGCTTCTCCTCATGGTCACACAAGGTCAACCTAGATATCCAAGCGCGCTCTGCGGGTTGAGGATCAGAGTCTGTGTTCTGTGCAGGTTCCGGCCAGAACACCTTGGTCATGGTGTTCACTAGGGGTGTGCCGGATTTTAAACAGTCAAATTAGGCCGGAGTGGAATCTCCGGATTTCATTATAACATCGGGCCAAATTGTGTGACCGGAATTAGAGTTTTCTCAGCGTCACAATGGGAATAATTGTTTATGTATCATCCAGCGCGTGCATATATGAGGAATATACAACTACAGGCTTCTTATTATGCGGTGGACATCCTTGAATATTTGTGCAAACCCTAGATCAAAAGCACGAACCGCTAAATGCCACGGAACAGAGAGCCAGTACTGTCGTGGAAGACAGCCACACAGTTAACTCGCATTAACAGGCTAGCACGACATTATTGTCCACTCCACGATTGTCTGTATATGTACTCCGAGACTATCTTTCGAGTATGTAAGATATATGAAAAATAGAATCATATCAACTCCTCCCAAGACTTGGAGGGAATATTGTTCTTTTTAGTACAGCAACCAGAGCATACGTTCTATGAGTACAACAGCAGTGGTATGTTAATGTTGTAACTGTATATCTTTAATACTTCATGGGCTATGCAAAAATATACAATTATCCTAATGATTCAAACATTCCTTGCAACAAGGTACTTATTCTGTGACGAATCTGTAGCTGGCACCACAGAAAGAGAATATTTTTCTTGCTCCTTGGCATGAGTCTACTTTTGTTTTGTGTCAATGAACTGTCTTTAAAAAAATAATTTACATTGCTTGTGAATATTTGTTCATGCCACATACGGACCTTGATTTTCCGTTACATGCTTACCATATCAGTTACCGTTAAAAGGTATTTGATCCCGAGGGTAGCAAAAACTTAAAGAAAAGAACTTATCTATCCATTTTAGATAAAAAACTAGACAGAAGGCAGATAGAAAATAGAAAAAAACTTGCACATGTATTTCAGCAATGAATTGACATGCACATTTTCTGAATTATCATCCGCGAAATAAGGCGGGATCTGCTCCCAAATCCAGCATCCTGCAGAATAATAAGTGTCGGATAATAAGTTCTAGCCAAAGTGTCGTTTTTATAACCCTTTGAAGATAAGTTCTGCTAAAATTTGAACTGTGTAGATTGTTTGTGCCTTTATTAGTTCTCAACTACCACCATGAAAAGTTACATTTTAGCACTTTGAAACAATCTTGTCGAAGGTCACTGCCTGTGCCCAAGCAGAAAAGTCTGAAGTGTGAAGTTTCCGGTGCGAGAATATAGGTATGTTTAATCATCAACAACTCCTCTCCTACGTAAATTAAAATAGCTCATCTAAAAATTTGACAGCTATCTAAAATGTTATATAGAATTAAAGCTCTGTGTGATAACTTCAATTTTAGAGGCCCCACGCGGGGGTGCTCAAGAAGTGATGGCAGACAGTTAAATTGACTATGGATGAATGAGCACATATTTTAATCGGCTGAGCGTGTATACTTTAGGTATGATGTTCTGTTCTGTCCATATATTTCCATAGATAGAAACACAGTCAAAATTTTCGGATTCTAACAGATGGCAAGGACACTTATCACGTGATTGCCCGTCTTGACGGCCCCTGTCCTTCGGCGAACGGAATTCGAGGCATGCCGACTACACACAGAGCATTCAATCGGCCCCATACCTACCAACATGAAGCAGCGGGCCGCATCGTCGGTCCGTTCCCGAAACGAGAACTGGCTAGTAAGCATGCGTGAAGAATTCTGAGTGGGCCCAGGCGGGCGATAAAAAGCAGCTAATGATGGCGTCATTGTCGAGCCCCCTGGCGGCGGATGTCGTTACCAGGCCACACGACCGGAGGTGCCGTAACTTTTCTGGTGACGAGGTCTGACCCAGTGGGCGACGCTCCGGGGAGGGCGCCGACCGCCGCTGCCAGTCAAATCTGAACACGACGCCTTGAATGCAGCGCAACTGAGGTGAACTGACCTGCTTAACACCGATGATAATCAATTCCATGTTTTTTTGTCATCGGCAAGTTTCGTGGCATGTTTGTTAGAGGAAGGCAGTGATTTTCAAGGGTAGGTTGATAAGCTGATGCTTAAAGATGGTTCACGTAGGCATGTAAGGTGATTATTGTCTGCGTCAAAATCACGTGACGCTGGGGCGATGCTGGGACCGGCTAAACGTACGAACATATAAAAGGCAAGTGGTTGAGCGAAAATGTACATCTCTATTGTAACCGAGAAGTAACTGACAGCATGTAAAAGAAACAGTAAAACGTAGGTAGACAGGCCGATTGAATGCAAGGTAGCAGCACGTTTCGAATTCAGTTAATATTTGAAGCTCATTAATCATTTACTCAAATCATTCGATCATACAGAATCACAGGCATCTATTTATGGGATAGAGCACTACCAAGACAAGCAGAAATTGTTGTACCAACTATCTAGTATTTGCTGTTTTAGCAGCCATGCGTACAGTGATATTCCTCTCACATTGATCAAATTTAAATTATCATCCCTTGCAATAGAATGACAACAAAGACGCGGTTAAGTGCATCGAGCTAGGAAACAAAAGAACCAGTGCATGGCTCTAAGAAATATATCGCAGCAAACAAATATCTAAACATATATAACACCAAGAAGAAGTTAACACCTTAGTTTTGGGATTTGAACTGAGGTGGCCATGTGAAAGAACATACCAAAAGCCCTCCTTCTATGCTATATTTGTGCCAAAAACTCACCTTTAGTGACGACATAGGCTGAAAAACTCGATATTCGCCCCTCTCGACTCCGCGAC
This sequence comes from Lepas anatifera, assembly GCA_034440635.1. Taxonomy (NCBI): domain Eukaryota; kingdom Metazoa; phylum Arthropoda; class Thecostraca; family Lepadidae; genus Lepas; species Lepas anatifera. The sequence goes on along the minus strand of JAOTON010002016.1, from coordinate 1,355,840 downwards.
CACAGCTTGTCACGTGACCATTGGTACCCATGACTTCGTGCCGTAATTCTAAGGCGGTGCTGAGTGCACACAGCTTTGTTGCTTCGGCCGTCTGAAAGCACGTGGATGGTGCAAGTGGGCACCCAGCCCGAAGTACTAATGTCCAATGTGACTATTCTGGTTCGCGTGTTCTGTAGTGTCGCTTCTTCAGTCTATCAACATCGCATATAAATATTGGGAGTGATAAAACACTTAAGCTACGAATTGTTGTTTGGCACACCCTTTCCAATCTCTTTCCAACCCTTCCCTTTGTTTATTACCCTATCCAAGTAATAATCATCGAAAACATGGACGAAACAAAACCTTAGATAGCAAAAATATATTCCTTCGCGGCACATAGGACAAAAATGTTTGTTTTATGGCTGCATAAGCCACTCCCAAATTATGACGTCATGTCTGTATGAAAGCCTTTTTCCTATTCAAAATAAAAATGAAATCAAACAAAACATTGAGATCGTTAGCTATTTCCAACGGCAATATGGCCAAATGCTTGGTTTTAAGTAAAACAAAAAACCTAAAGAACTCAACTTCAGAACAACCCCTCGTGACATCACATCAATGCATCACATTTTCTTCAGTGTAAACTCGTGTTCGGCACGGCTCACATCAGCCTCTGCTAACAGAAGATGACGTTGATTCCATAAGGCGTCCGTGAATTGATGGACGTGGTAATTAAAACTACTGGAGTGCGCTCATTCTGACTGGAGTGGGCATGTGCTTGATGGATGGTCAACGTCAGCGATGGTGTGCCGCCTTTAATTGCTCGCCTTCCAGGGGAGGTGGGCGGTTGTATTTCCAAATAGCTTCCGGTCATGACCTCGATACAACAGGGGAAGATAGAGAGATGGAGGGATAGAGAGAGAGAGAGAGGGGAGGGAGGGAGAGGGAGAGCTTGTATGTGAATGTAGCTTCATTACTAAGTTGATAGTAGATTATACAGTGCTGCAGACAGGAGCATAATCATAAATTGTTAACATATCATTTTGCCCACGTTCTTGAATCCGGCAATGAAATATTGAGTGAAATTCAGTGATTATACATTCTACCACAGGCCTCCATAAAAGCTTCGTGCAATACATTTTTGAAACAATATTGTTCTATATAAACTAATGGGCAGTTTTTCAAGCATCTATTGCACCAGAATTTCTGATGAATGCCTGTGCCAAAACATATAATTACTGAATTTTGCTTCATGTTTCATATCGAGTTCATGGTGATGGGCCAAGTAAAATCTTACCGATTTTATCCCATATCCGATACCGATATCTTATCTGCATTTATCTGTGGTTTGAAGTAATTTAAGGTTCATAGGATGTGTAGATAAGAAAACAACTATGAATGCAAGACTGACATCCCATCCCAGGTTTCAGCCCCCCGCCTGCTCCCTTAACACAAACATACCTTCAGTGTTCCTGTGTACAGTTGTTGTTAAGGTGATTGCACAATATGTGACCTCAATGTTTTCCCTGTTATCATTCTCCAATGTTTAAAATACATAGTGGAGTAATTAAAAGTGAAGTGAAAATATACAAGTTAAAACTTTCAAACATGATTTAGATAACAGAACGACGAGAATGAAAAAGTTAGAAATGAGAAGGGGGCGGCAGGAAGCGGATTGTTTGTGGTTCCATCTGATCGCCGGAGAGAGTCAGACTCATTGTTTCTAATTGTCTTCATTGTGAGTGCCCATCACAATACCACGCCACTTGATAAACGCACAGGGCTTCGCTCTCAGTAGGTGTAGATGAGAGGAGAAAAGTTCTCAGAATGCCAACTGGAGATAGGGCGCGGCGTCACGGGTTTTTACTAGTGTGACGCTCCCGGCCTGTCGACGGCGGGAAGGAGGGGGGTGGGGGGGGCTGAGTGACTGCCCGGCAGATCAGACCACCATCGAGAAAGCTCACGTACATACACCAGGTACATTTGAGAGCATTTACTTCAGCCCGCGTTGATAGCCGGATGAAAAGCTTGCCAGTGCCAACATTTTTTTGAGGGGGATGTCCTGGTTGGCTGGCAGGGGAACACGTCCCCTTTCTTTCCCACTTTCAACACTCATAACAATGTGGTATAATAACAATGGGAGTGACATTTGACACTAAAAAGTACAAAAACACTACCCTTCAGAGACATTGTTGAGGTAAGATTAACACGCGCGCATTGATGGGGGACGCATGCCCTCGAAAGTTTAAAAAAATTGCCACAAAGCGGCGGTGGAAAATTGAGAAAGTTTCAAAAGCCTATCGCAAATTGTTTTGGAGACATTCATGAAGCATAAAGGGTATACAGAGTCCAACCCCTCCCCCCTCCCTCCCCCGCCAGTACTGGTTATCTCAGGTCACGTCACTTTGTGACGTGACCCTTGTGACGTGACGGTTGTAGTGACTGCACATCCAAAGAAAAAAAATTAAGTAGCAGCAGTAAGAGTATATTTAATATGATGAATTAAGAATCACACAACATCCCACGCGTACCCAGTGAACGACTTGCGGCAATGCCATTTCTATGATGATGATCAAGGTTCAAAGAAGGGTCATGACCTTTCAATTGAGAATGCAGGGAGAATATGAAAGCTGAGATGGATTGATGGATGGAAGTAAAGATGCTGCACCTCGCGCAGCACGGCGATACAGCTTTTGATTTCAAACGATTGCGCTTCTCGTCGCGTCTGGGATTCCAATTACATGTGTCATGACCCAAAGTGACCTAGACCAGGCAGTGGACCAGGAAAATGTTTATATATAACCTAGTAAGTCCATAATACATAAATTCAGTCAGACGGTATGGCTGGGAACCAATATTTCGATTTTATAATTGTGTGGACTAGTTTTAACTCTACGGACCTCAGGATTGGCATAAGCAATTGTATAAGTATAACGTGTTGTTCAATAAATGACCAAAAATACAATTATGTTACTGAAGGTGTTTTTCGAGATTTTAGGGGCCGGGCATCCGCCCCTTCGTCCAGACAAAGATGGCTCAGACCCTTGTCCACACGCAGTTACCCTGTGGGCCTCCGATCCACCTTCGCCCCATTACGGACGTCGGAAACCCCTCAATATCGGCTCCTATACCTACAAGGTAGCGGAAAAGGCAACGGTGGTAGATAGCTCGTGAGAAATAATTACGAGGCTATATTTTTTCTATTTTCAACTCCGGTCAATATTGAGATGATGACAGGTCCAAGAAAGTGTGAGGTGAAGGACAGCTTCTTAGGCTTTATTTTCTAACTGGGTTGAGTTAGACAATGTGACATACCTAAATTCCTCTTCGTTAGGAAAAATTGAGAGGTGTCAAATGCGACCATACTTGGTTAACATGTAAAGGTGACATGACTCAAGGCCAGACCAAGGTGATTAAGGGAATCTGGGCTGGTGATTAAGCATATCCCTCGACTGGCAAGGCAATACAAACACAATCACAACAAAATGAAGGTTTTATCACTATTCCCGGCGAAGTTAGTGACGTGAATCTTAAATACTGGTGAAGTAGTTCAACTTGACATATCCGGGGTCAAAGTTCAAAACTTTTAATTTGTCCCATGGACGTGACTTAGGATTTTGGACAATTTACAATCTTTACAATGCACTTTCAATGAAAAGCCACGACCCGTACCTGACTCTAGATCATTGATATGACAAATTTTGTTAACCAGTACTTTGTTGCTCGCTGGACCTACTATGCGATAGAAAACTCAGATCAGCGCATGAAAATATTTCTTACTGTGGCCAATTAACACGCGCAGTCGAGGGAGTTCTAGTGTCCCACCTATCTTCCCGAGGTGGCTGGAGAACCATTTTCAGCCGGGAAATGCTACTGAGCTACATTTGAGAGAATTCATGACCGCATACAATAATGAAAATTTTGGAAAATTACTCAGTGACCCTTAACCCATTTCCGTCAGGCTCCCGGCTACCCTATTTCCGGCAGGGGGCAATATCGGCCCCCAAGATCTCGTAATCTAACCGGCCGATTTGAAAATTCAAAGTGCCAAGATTCCTCTGCTGCTAAACTTTATTTTGAAAAAAGAAAATTTCAAAATTTTTATTTTTAGGAGAAGGTCGTCAAAATATACAATTTTTGTGTATTTTTAGATTTTCCATAACCCTTGTCTCTGTTGTACGATTTTCACAAAACTAGTTCAGATTTACAAATAACTGACCCAAAATTTTCATATACTCGAGTTACGCAAAAATTCGAAATTCAATGGCAGTTCCAGGACCAGGACTATGAGGAAATATATACAACCTAAAAAGTTTTTGTTACGCGGATTAGAAGCCGTCATATACTGCTTGGCATCTTTGACACATAAATAAATGAAAAAAAGGAAAAACTCATCAGGGGCGGATGCAGTAAGGTAAAACAGTAAAATACATACCAACAATATGCGAATGGTATGCATGAGTATATTAGTCCCTCGACTAGTTGAAATTTAATTTCGATAATTTTTACCCTCCCATGGCAGCTCTGGGAAAGGGGGTGACAGGCGGATCAAGGACTCGTCGGGGGGTGGGGGTGATTGAAACACATTTTCAATATACAACGATATTGAGTCGCGGCGGTGATACTGGCTGGGAATATACATTTTGAAAATGTGAGTGACTGGACACGCCTCTGGTAATCTAGAATTGGGTTATAACTATTTTGAATTTTCATATACCCAATTGTATTCGCCCTGACACGGCTGTAAGCAGTCTTCTCACTTACTAACGTTTAGTCCTTCTTGATAACATTCCCCCATTTTGAACTGCTGTAACCGCCCCTGATGAATACAAATAGTGACAATTGTGAATGCACTATCATCTCACATAAAAATAGGGGCGCGGTAGTGGAGTGGTTAGCGTAGCTGGCTTCCACGCAGCCGAACCGGGTTCAAGGCCCGGCGGCTTCCGAACAAGGAGCAAGCTGGCTCCCGAGAAACCCTTCCAACAGGAAAGAATTGGCGACGCCATATGACCCTGGCAGTTGGTGCGTCGATAAGCCCCAATAATTATAATTATTCACATAAAAATGATATAATAAAACCATATAACTGGTATCAGGATCAGCAGAGACGGCTTCCTTTACAAAAACCCATCGCATACGATAATACTTGGTTTGTGGATAGAACCTCCCCAAAAACCCAGCCATAGCTCCGCCCCTGGTAAATATATAATCTTGAAAATTTCAGAAAACCTGCCTGTACTAGTTTTAGGAAAAGTCAGGAAGTTTCAAAGTTCTATCGCAAGCCGTTTCGGAGATATTCTCGAAAAACCTGAAGGGGGCAATATTAGCCCCCCTGCCGGAAATAGGGTTAAGTTATAGGTTTGAAAATCAGACCAATATTTTGAGACCGTCACAATCGCAGAGTCGTACGCGTTCGCCTATTCTGTACAGAATGGTGACGCAATAACGTCATATAAAACGGATATATGTCAAGGTCACCTCACAAAAAGGTCATGTTCAAGGCCAAAGGTCACATGTAAAGGCCATACTAGCGTTTTCAAGGTCAGGTAACTTCCCCTGTGTTTCCGTCAAACGGCATTACTCAGTATGAGGTATATTATGCCATGACTTCATAGCCAAGGTTACTCAATTTCAAGATCAAGGTCACAGATCAAGTTTAAAGGTTATTGGTCACGGTCAACCCTCATTTCCGGGCCAAAGGCTGCTTTACGCCAGTTAGAGTGTACATTATTGGGAAAATATAATATGGTGACATCATAAGTCAATGACCTTGAAAAAGCTTGACCCTAAAATGTCCGCCGAAATTGTGTCGGACCTTCCCTCCGTGACATTGGTCCGTGTTGTACATTTCCGGATTTTCCCGCATAATCACAGCATTTCCAAACAGGTCCCCAGCACGGCTCAGATTTGACCTTTACGACCTCTTTTGGCTTTTACAATATTGACCTAGGTCAATAAAATTGGCCTTTGATATAGATCACCATGCCTTCCACAAACTCATAAACGGGTTTTTTTAATAACCTTTGTTTCCGAGAACTCCGAAAAACCTGGAAGCGTGTTGAAGCGCTTCCCCCATCCCACCCCCACCGGAACATGGGCTATGAAAGGGAAATCGTGACTGCTCAAATCTTCTGAAAAGGTTCAAAAACACCCAACACTAGCAAAAACACACACCCGACCAAAATATATCATGTCTTACGCAATGACTGTCCATTACATGTGCCTTTACCTCGTCCTCATTCTTTTAAATCTATGACACTTCTACTTGGCCCGAGACAACCTGTATGCTTTGCTTTATTCTTGCCTAGGACTGGTTGTGACGTAGAAAATGTGAAGTGAACACGAAGGAATTCTAAGCAGAGTTTTCATTACGTGGGACCGACGGTTTTTACCGATTTTTTCCCCGAGCATCTATTAATTTGAGAAGTTTTACAATTTATCTCTGTACCTAGTGAAATATTTTTACTACAAACGTATATTCAGAAATTTAACATTTTACATAGGTCAGAACTACCGCAGAATCGGTTATGATCCGGCATCATAACATGACAGCAACAAAATCAAAGCGGCACTAATCTCATTCTCTGGATAAGTTCACGCTCTCACATGGTATCCCCTCTACTGCTACCTTCAACTCGGCAGCAGTTCACCGGCGCGCGGAGCGCAGAGACTGTACGGCAGCGGTGGAAATGAAAGTGGGTTCCGGCGGCTGAAAGTCGACGCTGGCAGGCAACATCAGTGTAACGGAGGAGGCAGCGTCGAAAACGTGGCAAAAAGTGCGCAGCGCGTGCGGGCTTGGATAGGCACTGACACTCCGCTGGCGGTCGCCAAAACTGACAAGGTAAGTCTGTGGGCACTCATGTGATTTGTGACGCGATGTGTCGTTTTATCAGACATGTTAAGCGTTGTGTTGATATACTGTCAGCGATTTTTGGATGAGCTGGATGCCGTGGATGTTTTACGGGTGGATGGTTTGCTCACGATTTCTGCCAGATAGTTAAGCTGATTCAATTCGGTTGCTCATGATAATGCACTTGAAAAGCGTTCACCCTGCGTAGATATGGCAAAACTGGTTTGTGTGATTGCCGATAGCTTAATCATGGCAAAGCTACTAATAGAATAGGCTCCCTTGTTTTTATATCAGTTTTTGTATTCATGCTACATTAGTGAGTGCTTCTAGCCCGATGATCAGCGCTGTAAGTCACACTGAAATTAATATAAACTAGTAAACATTCTAGAAAAGGTTCGGTGGTTGATATTAAAGTGTTCCAGCTTACGCACTCAGGTCCCATCGTTTCAAAATGGACGCTTTAAGTTCCTAGATCACTTGTTTTACATATGGCTGCGTATGTCCTGCTCTTATCATGTTAGTCTAGATGTTTAAACATTATCTTACCCTCTGAGTCGTTGTGGTTTAAATACATCACTCATTGTCCAAAAAGTCCGGCTCAAATTGGGACATGCGTCTCACCATGTCCGAAGTATAGCATAAACTGCAGACTGAAAACCTCCTTTGCACGTAATTAGGGAGATACCAAGCCACTAATACCTAACATTATCACTCGAGGGTGGCAATCCGCCCCGGTGCAATTGCATAGCCTCGTTAAATAGCTTGAGATGTACAAAATGCGAATGGGACTATATTTGAGAGTGCCATATAACCGTTGCCATATCACTTGATGACTAAACTCTTCTTGATAGTAAGTTCATTTCTTACTCTTACGTTCTTGCACTTTGGGAACAACTGCTAAATTTTGTGTGTGCTGCTGTTGTATTTCTCATGCTGTGCCGTTACAAAAAAACATGGGCTTTTAAAGTTTTCTTCCACGCTTTTTACCATAATACCCAACAATCTACCAAATCATTAAAAAGTACAGAGGGCCTTCCAGCCCAAGCTTCTGCCCTGTTTTTAAACCGGGCTCTTATCAATAGTGCATTGGCGAAAACAAATATCGTAAACATAGATTTAAAACATTATGAACTTGAACATCTAGACCCAGGGAAGAGCAGGTAAGAGTACACAGAATATAATAGTACGCAGCAGCTTCTTTGGTTACTTAGCAGCCCCTGAGGTGGTGGAGGCCTAGTCATAAAAAGCTAGGTCACCGTTTTCGTTGCTTAAAAATTCAACGTGCTTCTGTTTTTCCTTCGCGAATACAGAAAAAACATGTTGTTTGGCGCCCTTGATGTAACATTTCGTAAAAAGAAGAACTTATAGACCCTGCTCCTATTATCAATAGCCTTTGATTACGGTCTGTCATCAGGAAGGAAGTTTTGCTTGGACGGTGCCCCACAACTGGGGTCACATTAGACGCCTGTCAATATTGTTGAGGACCTTCTTCTTAAGGAAGAATGTCCGGCAAGAGTACGCAGTAGATCATTGTGCAACACCACGCATGCTTAAGAGACAGCAAAACATATTTTCGCTCCGAACAGAGTCCGTAATTCATATTTGGAAGATAAGGCTTTGCTTGGTTGTTCCTAAAAATCTAGGACAATCTAAAGCCCTGCAATCGCCTATTTTGGTGAAAATAATTTTTCGCAACACAGCCTATGCACCTGAAGCACAGTGGGGTATCAATGCGTGGTCCAGCCTCCTGTTTTGCGTACTCTTACAGCTCGGTAAGAGTTCGCATGCACGTGATTTTTAATTATCGTTGGGCTCGTGACGAGTTCCGTTTCGAGATATCGAGCTGAAGCAAGGACCATGCATATGCAATTATCGGGGATAAACAACCACATAAAAAGTACAGCTGTAGGACATCAAGTAGAAAAATGAGCCTGTATGAAATTAAGTCACGCTCTTGCACGTACTTCCCATATGCTCCAAATTTACCACCGATTTAACCTCAGTCACAGCACCACTTTTGAGCTAACAAAGGTCACCCTGGAGCCTTAGGATGATACAACACTTAAAATTAGGCCTCACTCAAGTAAACGTGAAATTAATAATATCCCATCGCTCACTCATCACCTATATCTTCGCCCTCCCTCTCCCGAGGAGAAGGATTGAAATCCTTGTCATACGGACGCTCGATAACGCTCCATGTCTCCAACAGAAAACCGAAATCACAGAGCAATTGCTGTGGGTGCGGCGCCCATACGGTAATCAAATACATTGCTGAGCTGCCCCAGTCAAACGCTCCACATCTAGAAGTAGAGGCGTCACCATAGACTAATCTAGGATTTCAGTAAGGAAGGGGGAAAGCCTCAGGGAGGTCGCATATACGTTTTGCGTACTGTGATGGGCACTCTCCCGGTGAAATGGTTTTTGCCTCTTTAACAGAAGGTTGTTTCAAAATTATTACCGGGAAGTAGGGGAGCAAATTTTGGCATTGGGGCGCCGTTGTCTGGAGTGGGCTGGACAAGCAGTCGGACAGAAGTTTGAGGATGCTTATGAACAGGTGGTAAGCAATGAAAAACGGCAGAAACAGGGCACCTCTGCCAGAGCCAGGTTTAAGTCGCCTGTACCACACAGTTCTCACATTTTAGAGCGTCTGTGGTGCCCGGAGTCCACAGGCAGCAGCTCCACGGGCCTAAGGGCGATCCATCCCCTACACCTCCCCCTGGGTCCGTTGCTGAGCGACTACCAAACAAATGGCATGCCGAGAGGCCTGTCCACTTGCTCTAGAAATGCATGTGTGTGTGTGGGGGGGAGGATTGTAGCACCTTAACTTTAGGCTGTCCACTAATTTTCCAGAACGTTAGTGGAAACTAGAATCGGTAAACAATATTATGAATGGCAATAGCAATACGAAAAGTTGTAAGAGTTGTGACTGCAGCTCACAGCAATACACCCCCCCCCCCACCTCAATTAAATATTCCAATGTGTCCAACTGAGCATACAAAGAACGAGACAAACGTTTTCTTTGCTAAGTCTGTCTCCTCTACCCCACTAAAAAACCGTGGTGACGCCCCTGCTTAGAGGACACCTTGCCTAAAATATTGCTCTCACGTTACGTCAAAAGTTTGTCTATTGGCCTTCGGGATGAAGAGCTGAACTTGCACCTTACTTAGTTCGGGCGTCAATAATACAGAAATGGTGCCCAAAACGTACGATGGCAGCTTCAAAAGCCATATGTTGCTGCATTTGAAATACGCCAGCCTCTTTGACATCGAAAACTGCATTAATTTATTTAGCTGTCTTTCCCCCAGAAGACCTATAAATTCACACCTGATCTGTTTTATAATTTCTAAACCTTTCTAAGGACAAACCGTTCATTCGGCAAGTCAGACTTCCATAAAACCCTGTGTTGGAGCTGCCCCAGAGAATACATAAGACCACAGTAAATACCGCGGGTTTCGCGGCATCACCTGGCTACTCTGCGGCTTTGGGTCGATTTCACGCCGGCGGTGACCTATTGAAGGTCGGCTGCGGTGTCCGGCCGCTGCGGAGTCGTGTCCGTTTCATCAAACCACGCCGCTGCGTCTGACACTCTCTCCGAGCACGCGGTACCGGGGTACAGACTCCATCGATGTCTGCCGGTGAAAACTCTGTGTCGGAGAAACTGCAGCGCCAGCCGCGCCGCTATCTGCAACGCCTCAGCTGGTGACTGCTCAATAAAAATAAACGAGCTGTGTTAATATGACTGAGGATATAGCAGGGTCGTTTGGGAACCGTTCAAGTCCAAGGGCCAATGGAACAGGTTTCGATATACATAATTGGCTGGAATCGATTCCTGTGCCTCAGGAATAAGCACTGAACTCGAAGATTGAGCGGCTGCTGTTCCAGCGCATATGTCTTATCCTTCCGTAAAAGAAATGGCTGGGACTTGATCTAGATTTCTCTGGAGAGTAGATAAGCCCCGACCGCCCGCAGTGAACGTGGAAAGGGTTATGAAGGCGTGAGATGTGCCCCGTGGCGATAAAAGCTCCATGAGATGCACATTAAGCTTTAAGATGGCCCCTAATAGGCAGTAGCATGCACGTCAGATGGCGTTTAAAGCACGACACACAGCCGGGGAACTGTAGTGAGAAGATCAACAACATGAAAGGAATGGGGCAGACAAGACACGACTAAGAAAATATACACATTCTGTGGTAAAATTGACAATAAGACGAATAGAAATATGAATAGGATTGGGTTGTGACCATGGTCTTATAAGATACAAGATAAACAAGGCCAAGGTATGGTAAAGACCATGACCGGTCTTCATACAAAGCGAAAAGGGTGGTGAAAATGTCTTTTCTGGCTTGGCTGCGTCGGCTGACGGCTACCGATGTTCCGGCGCGGGAGAATGACTCTCCTGCCTTAACAAATGGAGCCGAGTGATTAAAATGTTACTGTCGGGAAAGTAGAAAGCGTACCACAAGCAGCCACTTGAATTGATAGCGGTGTAGTGTGGATTTACGCTATAAACCAAATTGATGGACTTCGGAAGCAAGGTGCTGAGGTTGACATTTGTCTCTGAAGCACATTTAATAGTACCAATGAAAAAAACGTGAAATGACTTCGTTCGTAAATGGCGTTCACTTCCTCAGACCACTTAAGAAAGATTTTGACACCAATTTTCAGACAAGATAAGGTCAAGATATGGCAAGCTCTAACGATATGAAATTTTCCTTGTTCACACTTCAGGTGCGGGAGATTTCTTTTGCAAGACGGTCGCTTCTGCATTCGCAATGAATTATTCAAGGCACTGCATAAAGCGACCGGGGCAGACCAGGCAAACAGAAGCTGACCGAGATTCGCCCCGTCACAATGGAGAGCACACGGTGCTGCTTGTTTAGCACACACAACCTGCGCACAAAGCACACAAAGCACACGCAGAAAACACGCAGCGGTACACACTCTGCAAAGAATCTGACCTCATTCCAGCCTTCTAGCAGGAGTAAAGATCAGTTTAGGAATATTCTGAAGCTACATGATCAAATGTGAAACTAGGTTGGTGAACCCGTGTTGAAACAATGATAAGATTGGTGTTTCTGCAAACTATGTCTTATATTATACCCGTTTGATCAAGTTCGTGGCGCGTCAGGTATCACTGACGCAAGGTTTAAATCTCTTTTAATCATTCAACAATCATTCAATCATTTTTAATCATTTTTAATCATCATTTTTAATCATTCAACGCAGCAATGCCAAAATAAGAATGGCTGAAGAAAATTGCACTGCATGTAGACAGAATTTATAGGCTTAGGCCCAGATTTACGAAAGGAGAATTCCCAACGCACAGTCCCGCCTACAGCGAATTGGACACTCATGGCCATGGGCTTCAAACGTTAGAGGACAGGAACTAACGCGTCTCATCCAGCTAACGAAACAGGGGGCTTTCCTCTGTTTTGGCACCCCACCGCTTGGTCCTGAAATTGTTTTAGCGCAAAGTGGAGAGTGAGCCCTAAATCCCAAAAGAGGTCCAAATCAACCTCTATTCTTGAAAGCTCAAAAGCCGTTGTCATGCATTTTTCAGTCAAATTTTCAACAGGTCACATATACTAGTTTCTCTGGGATCTGCCCACTTATATGTGTGAAGTAAAAAGACCTTTCAAATTCATTCAATTTTCAACTGAAGCTAAAATTACCTGTTTGTTGAGGCCAAAAAGTAAAAAAAGGTAGGTTATCCACTTAAAATTTCTAATTTCAGGACACTGGCCCACCTAAATCAACCTTCTCTCCCGCCCATCAACGTAGATCCGTGCAAATGATCCTAACGTGGTTATAAGTGAACGGGCTTGATACTGCTTCCTCAGGCGGCCGTTAAGTTTTAGCTTCACTCCGCCATCCCCCGGTCGTTGCTTGGTCAGAGTCCGCTCTCCCAATAACAACACTGCGATGACTTCCCTGCCCACTACAACAGTTCAGACGGACATCGACAACACATGCAATATGAATTTATTATCGTTATTGCAAAAGATAAAGCGGAGATTGTGTCAAATTAGTATATTGGACCGTGCCCTTATGCGGGAGAGAGAGAGAGAGAGAGAGAGAGAGAGAGAGAGAGAGAGAGAGAGAGAGAGATTCTACAGTAGCAGCTTAATATTTGCTATAGATTCCCATTGCCAAAATTTACGGATGAACATCTGTATTGGCCTGTTGGAACTTTAAGAAATCATCCTGGATCTTTATGATCTCGATTTTTACCTGAGCTAAAACAAGTCAGCATTACTTCTTTTCGTGCAAAAGCCTTATCGGGCCGCCCAAAGACCAGTCTTTCAAGAACTGATATTTACAGGGGTGTGGCACCCTAATAATTGTTATTTTTCGGCTTATCGACGTACCAACTGACAATAGCATATGGCGTCGCCCACTCCTTCCCTGTTATAAGGGTTTCACGTGAAAAAGATTGTTCCTTGTTCAGGGAATCCGCCTGGCCATGAATCCGGGTTGGGCGCGTAGAGAGCGAGCGTGCTAACCACTACATCACCGCGGCCCCGAGTGAACTATCCCCCCACCTGGAAGAGGTTGTATGACAGCAACCCCGCTGAGGCGTGAGTTAAAGAGCTTTGAAGCTAATGCAAGCAGACCAAGTGAGTGAGTTATCATCTTTCCAATATCATTATACACTATAAAATCCTTCACATACTATTTGTATCGCAGGAAAACCTTGCATTTGGGCGTGAATATACATATGTACGTGCATCGGGCAGTTTCGATGTTTTCAACCCCAATTTATGGCCAAGAGTTTTGAGCATATGTTTGCCATTGCCATGTCTCATTGGAAACAGATTTAGACCATAAAAGTGTGGAGGAATTCTTCACGGGAAAATTTCACGATTAAAAGGTTTCTCATCATCATCCAGTGGTGTTTCATAGGAAATAGATCGGTGTTTGATACAATAGGATTCTAGCTTGCATAAACTTGACAGAACCAATCATATTAAAATTCCGGCTTGTAATTGTTGGAAGAAGCTCGCGTTCTCATAACAGCTGTTCACCTTTTGCTGACTGACCCCGATTCTCCTCAGGGTTGCCACTTGAAATCAGTGAAGCTTGCTCTGTTGGGGGTACAACGAACGTGGGCCATACATTCCACACACACACGCACTCTCTCCCATTGTCTCAGCACTGGCTGAATACGCCCCATTGTGTTCCCATCAAAACTCATTATGCTGTCTTTACAATTTGAGGTCAATAAAAGCAGGCTCGATAATGTTGAGTACAAGACAATAAATCACATGACTAAAAGCTATATGTACTTACATTCATGAAACCGGGTAGCTATAACCAATTTAAATTGTTTACGTTGATTATATTATTCAGACATTCTGCGTGCGTCTTTCTAGCTCCTTTGCTATCACCTTACGTATCATTACTCACTTTCTGATTTGATTCAAACATTGTGCACAAGGTGTAGACTGACCTGTCTCTTGAATTCTGGATGTAAAATATACTAAGATTATATATTCAGGCACAGCCCTTCACCAGAATCATGTAGGTAATATCACATCCAGGGATCAGAATCATGCGATATTATCCACATGACTCTGATGAAGGCCTGTGCCCCAATAAATAACCTTAGTATATTTTACATCCAGAATTCGAGGAGACAGGCCAGCCTACATCTTGTCAACTCATTAATTATCATGCTCCTCTCCGCAGCACTGCAAAACCTATCAACGTTTCAAACATTGTTCCTTTAACAACAATTGATCACACCGATCCCTTGAACTCAGTTCAGCTCCTTCCCGGGAGATCATCCAGCGCTCTTGGCGTCGGTTTCAGTACCGCGTACCCGCCGCCCTTCCCAACACCACCAGTGCGTCCGGACCAGCCGGTCCGCCAGATCGTGAGCGGGGTGACCCAGAGGTCAGGTCACCCCGCTGACCCCGCGCCAAAGTTCACAGACCACGTGCAGGGCAGCGCCGCGGTATCATGCACAGCGCGCTGGAGGAACGCCATACCATAGCGCACGATTGATGTAATCGGACTACTTGGATGATTCATTCAATCGTTTTGACTTGAAATTTCGCTAAGATAAGTTTATGCCTGGAGTATTTTCGACTCTCGGCATCTACTGAATATGTATTTTCCATGTTGAATGACTGGTAATACATTTATGCCTGTCGATGTAAGAGAAGAATTCAAACATATATCACTGGCATTGAAAATATATTTATATAATTGATTTGAAACAAAATGAAATGAAACCAGCTTAAGCACCGTGGAACTCTTAATCTAAGAGAATAGTAGAGAAAAACATGAACGATGAAGCCAGGGAACTCAGAGTGTCCTTGCCCCAGCAAAGCACATGGGTAATGTTTTTGTTTTAAGTTCAGTAAGTTCAACATCTAATCTCACAGGGTTGGGCAGATTGAGCTCAGGGGCTGTATCCAGCTACTTAAGCACGTTCTGCTAAAATCACCAGCGCAGCTTTACCAGTGCCAGACATTGGTACCAGCTATTGCAGTATCACCTAAAACCGGATAAAAATCGTTGATCGATCAACTAAGGCTATCTTCATTGGGAACAAATAGCTGACAGTAGTCCCCATACCAATCACAATAGGCGTAATGAGCAGTCAGTGCAACTCCTGAACTGCTGCCCTGGTTCCGGGTCGGTGTTATTGGAACCACTGCACCCAAAGCTATGGCCCCATAAATCTGGCCAATGTGTGCCAATGGTGCGGTTTACGGTCCTTGCTTGGCAGTCAGCATTCAGTACAAGGTACTCCAGCTTTTATTATTTTGGAACGTATTGTGGCACTGACATAGTGAGGCATAGCCGGTTCCAGGAGTGCCGATCGAGGGGGGCATGGTCGGGGATGTCATCCGGACCAGTGGGTGCCACTTTTGACCGGCAAAACATATCCGGTGGACGCCAAATCCTATTGTGGGGGCGCTGATACTCGGGCCCTATAGGAAGGGTAGGAAGCGACATTTTAGTGGGCGCCATCGACCTTTCAGGGGGCGCCGTGACTATTCCGGAGGACGCCAAGGGTCGATCGGGGAGGGGGATGGGAAGTCCCCTGGATCCGTTCATGTAATGAGGTGTGCGTTCGTTCAGTTTGTGCCGCGACTCTGCTACGCTTGCCATCGACACCGACGAAATTAATGTGGGGGGGGCTGGAACAGTGCCGATCCAGATTTGCATTTCTGGGGAGTGGTGGGTGTGTACTCTACCCACCTTTAGCCCAAACAGGCACACTATGCGATTAATAAGTGCACTCATAGATTTGGGGGAGGGGCTTGAGCCCCTCTAGCCCTCTTGTATCTGCCACTGGACTGGAATGCCGCTATTTGGTCCTGTTTTATTTCCAAAGCAATATGCTAATGCCTATTAAGCTTAGCGCGGTACCTATTCGGTGCCAATTTGCGCACGTTAAACGGATGAATATATTAATAATTGCTGGACAATGCAAGACATTTCAGATGTAGACAAGACGTTAAAGCAGAGGCGTGCGCTGGTCCCATAGGATGATTATTTCTTATCAGCTGTGGCATGGCGAAAGTTTGCAAGTTTATCCTTCCCTATAGGGACACTTTTCATCCAAATATGATACATTTTTAGCCAGGCTCAGACAATAATTCAAAATGGAAGTACAAGTGGAGAGAATGTAAAGAGAAGCCGAAATCTAAAGAGCTATTGGTTTTAGAGTTGCTAGTGTTCTGTCAGGGAAGAGCTGAGTTTCGCTGGCAGCCCCACCTCCTGCACCCACTAGGTGCTAAGCGATGAAAATGATATCTCCTTTCCACCAAAGACGATATACATCAGTTTTGCACTTTTTTGACTTTACTTAGCATTTCTGTCTTTGGTCAATTGGGACAATTACAAAACTTGAGCTATGAAACACCGCTGGCCGTATATGAAAAACCACCCAACTCACTGCGTCAAAGCACTAATGGTTTGATGACGTAATACCTAGTGAGTGACATAGCTAATAGGAAATTATGATCCAGCCTGATTCATACCCAAGATTTCCCAACAAATCCAGACCGAATAAAAATTTTTAACACACACGAATCCAGGTCATACGGCGTCGTCAACTCACCCTTAAGGATTTGGGGCCAGATAAACTATCAGAGGCTCGCCGGGACTGAACACGCTAAAATACAGGGTCTATCCACTAAGCCATCCATGCCCCCAAATCAGACAGCATCGATTACATACAATGAGTATTCATCAAATTCCAATGCATATCCGAAATCACGACTGAACCACCACAAATGTAAATGGAAATCCATACCTAGATCCGAGGCTTCTCCAATTATATGGTTAATATATGTTATCTGATATAATGTAATCGGAAGCCTATAAGCCTGAATGTATGAAATATGGCTAATGTGATCGAATCCGCAAATGGTTCTGGGATCCATCCTCATATCTACTCTGTCACACTCTAATAATGATGAGCCCCTTTTCTATACACAGCCGGCTCGTGAGTTACAGACTCTTGCCTCGGCTGGACGTAAATCTTTTGTTCCCACGCTGTCATCACTGAAATCTGCCATTTTCAGCTCACCGCCCACTGTTCATCCGAGAAAGATCTGTGTTCCAGTGGTTCACCACCATTGGTGCGTGACATCAGTGGGCTAGATAACGTCAGCTGACTAGAAAATATATTATGTGCTGAGCTGTCCATACTCTTAGACATGCTTACCTCACCGGTCAGTTTTAGAAGCAACTACCAAACTGGGGAGAGCAAATCCGTGTTTGCCATGTTACCTCCTATGCTATGCTATCATCCAAGGGAGATCCTAAATCAATCCCGATGTTAAACGCTCAGAACCAAAAGAAATTCAGCTTGGAAAGAGCTATGTAGATATATTCTCGTTTGTTCGGTGAACTTTGAACTTTGCGCCCCGTAGCTCAGTTGGTGAGCGTTGGGCTCGGCCCGCTGCTCAGAACATGCGTGGCGGTGCAGTCAGGCTTGGGATCGGTTCCCGAACGCTCCGGCGATCAAAAGTTTACCCGACGTAGGTCGACTGGCAGCGACTGGTGAGAGGGTGATCTGAGCGGGACGGCCGTCCCTGTGCTTGTGGGACGTTAAACTTTGGCTTCAAATCAACCCTTCAATGTGGGAGTTCCTCGTTCGAGTGGTGGGGTTGGGATTTCGTGGCAAGTCCCTTATGACTTTAGTGAGACTCGACTCAACAGTCGAACGAGAACAACTACAAAATGATTAAAAAATACTCAAGACTTTGGATCCATGACGCTAAGACATCCCTGGATACGTAGTGCACATTTATCTCGTGTCCTCATCGTGGTACATTTCAAACAGTGATCAATCATCTTGATATAGTATTTTCTAATCAGGTTGCCAGATTTTTTAGCACGTGCAATTGATGACAGAGGTGTCCTAAAGTATCCCCTACCTATATTCCATGGTGACCGGACAACCGCGCGAAGTCAAGAAACACTGTGTGCCTAGCTTTGACAGAACTGATAAGCACTTCGATTAAAGAAAAAATTTCAAAATGAACCTGTATTTGATTTACCTATAGGATTTCAAAATCAGCCTTGCATTTTGAGATCACCAGCGTTGCACGGTCGCATCAGTTCATCTGTCACATGTGAAGGTCATACCAGTATTTTCAAGATATTTAACCTCGGGAATTTCGGTCAGATGATGTCGTCCTGTATGATACGTACAATGTTCAGACGTCACACGTTACTCAATGTTAAGTTGAAGGTCATAGCTCCAGATCAAAGGTTATGTGTCTAGGTCGAATCCCATTTCCAGCTCAAAAGCTGCTATAGTGGTAGGTACGTGAATATACATATATACGCAGATCATTATGTGATGGCATGAGTCAATGACGTGGAATGACATTGACCCCAAGGTTTGAGAGAACACTTCCATTGATCTTTCCTCCATCATTCCTCCATTCCTCCATACATAAGCCCGCCGGGCCCAAACAGTGCACCAAGGATGCACCCCCAGGTGCGGATGCCGGTCGTGCCCCGCCCCATCGCAAGATCCCCAGCTCCATGGTTCTGAGCGTTTAACATGTGGGTCGACTTTGCCGCCCAGGTAGCTCAGTTGGTAGAGCGTCGGGCTCCGGCCTGCTGCTCAGAAACATGCAGTGGAAGTGCATGTCCAGGCTTGCGATCGGTTCCCCTGAGACGCTCCGGCGCTCAATAGTTTACCCTACGTAGGTCAGCTGGTAACAGACTGGTGAGGGTGACCTGAGCGAGGCGGCCGTCCCTGTGCTTTGTGGGACGTTAAACTTTGGCTTCTAAACTAACCCTTCATTGTGGGAGTTGCTCTTTCGGTTGGTGGGGTCAGGGTCTACGTGACAAGTCCCTGGATGACTTAAGTGAGACTCTGACTCCAACAGCCGTACTGGGAACAACTTGAAAAATATATATTTAAAAAATATGTGGTCTTTATAACCTTTTTGACCTTGAAGACGCGCACCTAGATCAGTGAAATCTGACTATGATGCACTTTAATCCTTACAGGACCCAAAAAGAAGCTTTTCCAGTCCTCTTAATTTTTTAGATCTCAGGGTGCACATTAAGCCTGCCCCAGAGCGGGCTGAGTTTAGACCTCTCTTGAGTACGGGTGTTAAAGCATGGAAAAAGAAGCTGGATCTCTAAAAGATATGAGCAAGGTTTTTAATGATTTAAGCGAGCCAATCGATTAACATGACTTACGCCAGATTAAAAAGGAAAAGAAAAGACCAGAAAAACGCCCATCACATTCGCTCACTAATTTACTGCGGGACTACTTGCCCCTTCCCGTTCGCTAAAAACGTGTATACATCATACATACATCATCATACATATGTTTTCATATTCCAACGCAATAAGTCAGGAAGGTGGCATGCCTCTTAAACACCGTTCTCAGAATTGTTTCAAAGATACTAGAATGTGATCAGAAGCTCCGACGATAAACTCTAAAACTCATTCGCGCGATTTAAAAAGATAAATGTTGCATATATGCAACATTTATCTTTTTATATTTTGCATGGGGTACGTTAAATATATGGGCAATGACGGAAATCGCGAAATGACCGTTCATTTTATTTCTCGTGACAGGGACGGCGATAGATAAAATAAAAATAATAGATCTAGTGTCTAAGTGTCTAGAGGTCCCATAATACTGGTGCAGTTAAATTGTCCTAGGGAAGCTTGCATTGCACAACATTTCACTGCAATGTCATTTTGTCTGGATCACGTCGAGCATTTTTCGTTCTTGTTTTCACCACATTCGTAGCTGATACTATGACAAATCAATCGTGATATAAAGAAGGGCGTCACCACCATGGGGGCCAAAACCCCCTTTGATTTTTTGGACGCCCTCCACCTGACTCAGGAGGACCCCTTTGATACTTAAAGTCTGGAATAGCACCTTGAGTATCAAAGAGCCTATCCTCCCTGCTTATAGGGGAGGCCTCAAAACTGACCTATGCAGGAGGCTCTATCAGCTATAAGAGAGGCCCCATAACGACCTATCTAGGAGACCCCTTTATTTAAAAGGAGGCCCCTAAATAACCCACATTGGCGGCCTTTTTACTTATAAAGCAAGTCTCCTAAGCGGCCTATGCCTTACTTATAAGGGAGAACCACTTAATGCCCTACGTGGAGGCACCTTTACTGAAAAAGGAGACCCCAAAACGGCAAAATGGAGATGCTACGAGGCCCCTCTCAGGACCAGGGATAGAAGGCTCCCCTCGATCCTGGCCCCCATGGAAAGATGTCCGTGGCGACGCCCCTGGATGAAATAAGGTAAATAAAGTTGATAATTTTTTCTTAAAAAATATCTGCAAGATGGGAGGTATTCAGAAATTATTTCTATTCTAAGACCTTCTATTCTGCATCGCAATCTCTCTTAGCTACATGTGTTCAAGGAGGCTTCTATCGTAAAAAAGTGGCATGGTCCTCACGAACCTACGCATTAGCTGAAATGTCTCCCAGGTGCAGCCGGCGAGAACAACGGATTGTTCTGTTTAAAGAGCGGTCTGAAGTGAATCGGTTTAACCGCCGGCTGTCGTCGGCAGCGACGGCCGTGGACGCGGAGTCCGTCCGCGGTCCCGATGTCCACTCACCCGTGACACTATCACGGACCACAGCTTCAGCGCCCTCCTAAACGCCGGCACCGTCACGGCGCGCTCCTCTGCGCGTCTTCTGTCGTTGCCGATCACCGCGCTCGGGAGTGGGCGAGTCCATGAATCGGACCCATTCGCCACTGTCGCTCCGGTGCTGTCGGCGTCTGTCTGCTCAGCGAGGGAGCTGACAGGATGATAAAATCGCGGCTTTCCAAGACCGGTGGCTGCTGCGTTGACGCGGGCACCTGCGATAACGTCGAGAAAATGGGTCAAGTTGAGATAATGACCACACTAGCGTAGCGTGGAGAGTACCACTGCCAATACGGTTCAGATCTAATCGGGGCCGGCCCGAGATTTTCCCAACCAATCCGGGGCAACCCGTTCGTAACCCGTGATTATGATTTCGAATCGAATCCATATCCGAAAAGTACGGTCAGTTGGTGGAAAATGAGAAACCGAATCCATATTCAGATCCAGAATTACCCCTATTTTCTTGTTAGTCTGATCGTGTCCTCCGTCAGTCCGGGGATCCATATCTGATACCTCACCCATGACGCACTCAGTAGGCTGAATTAAATACGAACATTTTGACCAGCATGTTAAAGAGCGGCGTAGTGTCACGTGTATACAGCAGACAGGGCCCCTGGCTGCATTCCCGAGTACCCAGAAGCCAAGAGAAGTTGGGAGGTGAAAACCTTGGACTTTTCCTCGTAAATAAAAAAACATGATTTAATGGGTGCATCTACAACGGTGTTCGACTCTGGGCTAGAGAAGTTTCTATAAATCACTCCTCCCAGTATATATGATGAGGGTGCATGGTGCACCCCCAAAGTAGGACTTGCCCATTTTCTAACCATAGCTGATCCACTGCGAAATTTAAGCAATAGTTTTGTAACCTTTAAATGGTTCGTTGTAGGCTAAGGATAGGTTATGTTAGGCTAACTTTGAAATCAGGTTAGGTTAGATAGGTTAGATTTCTTCACCGCAGTGATACCTTTCACTGCGGGTCTATACTAACCACACCTATACTCTTACTAACAATCTAACTATCCTCTCACACTTCTTTCTCTGCGCGGCGGCTGCCCAGAGGGGAGCTGCAACTTCACCTCCGGGTTGCAGGGTAAATTCGCGGCACCCTGGCCAGGTGTTTAGCGCACTTTCTAAAATACGAAATTATTGAGTTAACGGAGGCTTTCGAGTAACGTATACAAGCGGACATCAATAGCTGACACACAAAATTCTAAATTCTAAATTCCAAATTCTAAATTCCAAATTCTAAATTTTAAACTCTAAATTTATAAGGTCTTCAACCACAGAAATAACCTTCGCACTCTGCGGGTCTAAACTTATTAAAAGACCTCCCTTGGCATGGCTATGCCATTGCCACGACCGTCCACTCGCAAGCTAAAACATCTTGCAACCCATTACTTGGAATAACTCCCATTGCTTTAACAGACTAACGTAGCTTGCCCTCACACTAAATTCTAAAATTCTCCCACACACTCCTTTAGAGGCGGGCAAAGGTGCTATGCACAGAACGCCTAATAAAAAGCCATAAGCAAGCAACAACGGTGTTCAGTGTCAAGTAGGTGAGAACTAGTCCAGCATGAGGAGGGAAAGAAATGCACGGTCTTAATCTGACAGGTTTTCCAGGAGATAGGTTGAGTTATTCTGTGAGCAGAAAATACCACCCATCTGTGGTCAGGATACATTGATATGTAGAGCATAACACCAGATTCAATTATCTTTTAGGTGCCATGACCATAACTGTCATCATCCTCAAAAAGAGTGAGGGCACCAGTCAATCTTCAACCTCCCTCTAACAATAAACTTCCCCCTAGTACGAACAACTCATTGGATTTGGGCCCATTGTTGCCTTCTGTCCTGGCTGATACAAAAGTTGGTGATTACTTGCTAATTTAGCTTAGATCAGAAAAGTTCTGGTCAAGAAGTGGTGGGTGAGACTCCGCCCCCTTCCCCCTATTCCGATGCGTATGGTCTTACTAAATGGTTTTTACACTCTTCAGAGGAACCTGGCAGGCCATGAAGTCAATTCAAGCAATTCTAGATACTCAACGACCACCTTTACCAACGAGGATGTGGCATGAGACTTAGGCGTTAGATTACAAATTTTCGCGTAATGTCCTTAACCCGAACTTGACCTGAGTCTAATCTCTAACCGTATTTGAAATCTCGCTTAATATTGGCGGTGATTTGCCTTTTGATTTAGGATGTAACATGACATAACTATTGTGCAATTACAAAAGGTTGATGTGCAATTACCCCCTCGAACCTTACTCCCTCGAACCATGAACCGCCGTGAGACAACCATTAATTCTGCGCACGTAGCTTGTAAGTTATCAGCCAATAGCTTGATCATCAGCAATGCGGCTGATATAATTGATTATTCATTTTGGCCAACTATATGTTCAATGCATGGTATCCCTGTGATAAGCCTAATCAGGTGGAGTCTTAGGACACAATGTAGTATCTAGGCTATATTAGTAAGAATTTAGAGCAGAATTGCAGTAACATGCTGGAGTTGACACGACTAGGTTGAAATCAGTCACTGCCATCAGACGCACCACTAGGGAAAAGGGTTTAGTACACCGTAGCCGCATGGCGCGCCCTGTCCGAAGAAGTTACTACCTTTTCCACGAAGTAGTGTCCGCTGAAAGCGCCTGAGGCGATGTCAGCCGTGCGCTGTTTACAGAGATGTATGCTAGTCAAATATTTCGCATAACCTCATGGCTGATTCATATACGTACTTCAAAACTTCAAAAACACTTTTGGCCAGAAATTTACCAACGATAAATCTGTTTTATTCTTTGCAAAGGCCGTGGGAGATTCCAACACCATCCATCAACTCATTAACAGCATCTTCCCACCACGGACAGTGACATGATTCACCGATTTCTCGGTTGTCGCCGCGGCAGCACTAGGTGAGAGAGATCGGTACCGCGTCGCGCGCGTCGCGGGCACCGTCGTTGGCGGCGTGGCGCGTGTCGGGGTGGCGCGACGCGCTCGAAGGGAGGCGACCACCACCATCTGGACACATTCCGGACGCCATCAAGGCCGTGAAGACTTCCATTCGTGCGAGGCGCAGGGTGGTGTCAAAACTCGGAAAAGAGGCATTCGGAGCTGTTGGTCACTGCTGCGTTCTAGAAACACATTCGCCCCAAAACTCGTACTTTATGTCACAAGCAGAAGCAGACATTCTTTATCGCGCAGATGAGACAAAACCAAAGATAGCGTGGGAGTGGCAGGAGGGCCGACGATGCGTTTGCCACGGCGCAGTGGGGTGCGTGTGCTCATCGGTGCTGGCTACTCGCTTCTGTGGCCCAAAAACCCAACACGAGTGCCTGCCCACGACGCTGGAGGAGGCGGCACTCACCTGTGCGCCAGACAGCGTCATGGCCAAGAACATGTAGATACAATCTGATTCCATTTCCAAAGTTTCCGTCACAAAACCAGGCCAATCTACTTGCGCACCATGGTTATCAATTCGAGTTCAGTTCACGTACGAACAATACGACTAATTTAACTAAAACTTGGAACCGAAGTACATATCCAGACCCGAGACACTGGGAAACTCTTTGGCCTATCCAATCCGGTGTCTTTGACCAAGAGATTGGATTTAATTGAATATTCAGGCAGATATACAACACGTGGCACACCACTGTTGTAACACGTGGCAACACGTGGCACATGCGCCGATGGGATGTTCGGAGTAACACGTAACATTCGAGGTAACAAGGCTAAAAACAACTTCAAGCTAATTAGAAAAATATCATTTTTATGTTAAATACATGTTTGCATGACATGGGCAAACATGCATGGGATGTAGTACAGCCGCATAAATTGAAGTTGTCCTGGATTTCTTCCAGGTGCGTTGAGTCCTGGATTTCTTCCAGGTGCGTTGAGTCCTGCAAAACATTCACTCTGGTACTATCTAAGACCCAACAGGTGAACTTTCTTTGACCAGTTTGGTCTTGGAGTGTATTTGCCTCGCAGTGTGATTGTCCCAACTACCACGTGTTACTACAACAGTTTTTACAGCTAGTGACGCACTTTCGGTCCTGCGGGCACCTTTTGGGAGCTGTCCTGTGTATGATCATCATATCTTGTCTGCCGCTTGCCTTATGCTGATTTTCCTGTGCCTGTGTGCGGCCGCTGGCCGGCTGGACCGTGCAGCATTTAATTCACCATATGTGATTTTAAACCTCATCTGCGCTTATTTTCACCTCAAGTGCCCGTTTTTTAACCCATAGGTATTTATGTATTCCAAAATGCAATGTATGGATGTATACCAATATATATATATATATATATATATATATATATATATATATATATATATATATATATATATATGGATACAATGGAATGGTGATTAGGTGACAACTCTGTTTACATAACCAACACAGCGCTGTGCACGCAACTACATATATCCACGAGCACCACCAAAGAGACGGAAGGTCTGACGCCGTACGCGGCTGACAGGACCACCACCAACTTCACGGTACCGAGGGGTTAGTTGAGCTGAAGGAGTGGTAGTACCGGCACACCCGGCGGGATGGGCCGGCCTGCCGCCAGCGCCCAGCGACCGTCAGTTGGCACACTTCGCTTCTCGACAGTGAAAGTTCCGGTTGCTATTGGGTGCACGCCCGCCGCTCGAGGTCGCCGCAACAGTGGTGTATAACTGGTGCTGTCGTAAGCAGCCGGAAAGCCGTCGCACCGTCTCGCTTCGGGTTTTGTTTACAGTAGGCACTTGCTTAATGTGCAGGTCATACTAGCTAGGGAAGATTTTATCTTGACATTCGTCAGGAGTACAGTGGGTACAAAATACGAAGACAACAATCAGTGTTTAGAATGCCGGCCATTACACACAATTGAAAAGGCATGTAAAATATGCATTGCAATGTAGCAATCCATGGCAAAAAAGAACAGGAAGTGCTGTTCTTCATTTAACGGCATAGTATTTCTTAGACACCAGCATTCTTATTCTTCTCAATATTCAGTTTTGATGAGAAAATGTAATATAAAAATATAGTAGAGTTATTTAACCATTTAATCAGAATTGTCTGGGTCCTCAATATATTTTGAATTGTAAACACATGCCATGCAGGCAGAGTCATTTGGTTTCAGGAAGTATCGCCCACGATGGAATTTCTTAAAATAAGTCCAAATGTTTTTCTTGAACATTTTAAGTGAGTTCTAGTCCTTCTGAGGCATGTCATATATGTACCAAGATTCGCAAAAATAACACAGATGAACCTAAAGGTATCTGCGGAAAACTGGGTTTCCGACGATGGTAGCCATAAAACACAATTACATGAGCCATGGAGACTCAGGAAAACTCATAAACCGTTTCCGAAATGCACAACTGGCAGGGAAGATCAAATTCAGGAATTGAAAAGGAAAGCAACAAATGAATTTACACTTATCTTCGTTTCCACTGCCAGCAGAAATGCTACAAAAGAAATTACATAGCACACATCTTAGTAAAAAGGTGCCTACCATACAATAAACTCTGTCTTAACCTTCCAACATGCTTTTTGAGCTGCAATTAGTGCAACCTGGACATTGAAAACAATCAACTTCTGCCATGGGACTGGGAATCAGTATTTTGAATGGTTTAAAATATTTAACGTTAAAAATAGGCCCATAACAGAATCTCGGACTCTAGGGCTTTGGAGTGCCTGCATACCCCCTGGCGGAGATGTTGATTTCCTGAAAGACTTGGGGCGCACGACTTTGAATCAAGGCCAATACACATCGTGGTAAAAAGGTGCCTTCAATACAATAAACTCTGTCTTAACTTTCCAACAAGCCTTTTGAACTGCGCAAGTTAGAAGTCTTCAAAGCGAAAAGCACAGATATCAAACGAAAATATAATACTTCCTCGAAGTTTCAAAGGGGTACCCCAGCACCCCTAAATATGTATAAATCGGTGATGTGCCCTCTGGATCTTCAAAGGGGTAACGGGCAGTCGATGCCCACAGGCTGATCAGTTTAAAAAACGTCCATGAGTGCCCCTGGTCTCCGAAGTGACAGGTGCTTATAGGGCATGCCAAACAGTTTTCTAGTCACGTTCGGAAGCTGTGTGACAACGCAAAGCCCACCTCCATATTCATTTCTGTACTAACTCGTCCATCCTGTAGTGATTTGTAGCACTGTGCCCAATTAAATGTCTGCTGCACGACCAGTACCAACGCTCCATACAAGGCCGACCTTCCAATTTTCAGTTCATTTGTTCCTGCGAGCGGGTGATTTCCCCGCTGTGCGTTGGCTGGATTTTCAGAGGCAGCGAACAAAGCCATAGTGGTTGCGGTAATGGCTCGCCGGGGTTGATGGTTCTGTGAGTCGGCACTGAACCGCATCGCGTCGGACATCGGCCTTGCCTCCCGACCCACAAGGCAGCAGGGCCGGCTTCACCGGTATCGACCGACCCGGCGAGAGGCTTCACCGGGCTTCTCACCAGTGTGCACGTGGTCTGAGGTCTGCTGGGGTGATTTTCAGAGTTGTGGACTGCTCGGGTTTGACTCAATCTAAATGAGAGTAAACTGTTGATCCCAGACTCAATTGAGTGAGTAAATGGTGGTGTAGTTTTTATGACTGAGTCGGAGTTTTTTCCCAATCAATCCGAAGGTTTTGTAAAGCTAGATCCAGAAAATTGTTCCACAACGCCCCAAATATGTGTGAGTGGGAATTGGTTTGTGAGCTGAATTTGAGCTCCCTCCTAATCAAACGTATTTCGGGCTCTTGATGACAATTTTCCAGATTTATATTAACAAAACTGTGGCATTTAAAGTTAAAGTAGTTAAGCACCAGGGTAAAAAACAGTAAATTATATTTGGCTCTGCCGACTGGCTCTCGGAACCAAAATTTACTCCATTTAAATTGAGACGCCCTTGAGACGAGAACAACTCTACCTGAAATTCACTGTAATCTCTAATTTGCTGGCGAGGTAAAATCCAACTGAAACATTTCTCCTATATCTGCACGGCACTTATCTGCCATTTCATACTGCTACAAAGTTGACTCGATCCAACACATGTATGTACACCTCTTTATAGGAAGGCGTCGCTTACTTCAGTTAATTTTTACCAAACAAGCCAGGGGTTTCAAGCATTCCATTTCAGCGAAGCATCCAGTGAACTGAATTCTACCACGGATGTATACCTGACATGACCACTGAAATTACCTTCGAAACATCCATGTCAGTTGGCACTTGACCCTCTATTTGTGTCGGCTCGTTTCCGGTGCACGGTTGTCGGAATGTGGTTTCCTGAGGATGGAATATTTGTGTCGGCCGTTGTCTTCATATGTAATTTTCTGTTACTGAAAACAAAATATCAAGGTCATCTCATTAACCAATTCAAAATAGTTTTCAAAAGGTAATGATCCTCTCTCTCTCTGTCTCTCTGTCTCTCTGTCTCTCTCTCTCTCTCTCTCTCTCTCTCTCTCTCTCTCTCTCTCTCTCTCTCTTCATTTACCCTCCACCACATCCGATAGGGACCACTGAGGTCAAAGAGTTTTCAGCTCCAACATCGTTCACACATCCGGTGAAAACTAGCACTTCTCTCATCGGCTCTGGTGAAACCGTCGGCCGCGTCGCGCGCGCCGCCGTAGCGGGGCCTCCCACATCCCCATCTGGTCCCGCCGCTGTTGGCACACCCTACGGGGCCAGTTTTTCGGCCCGCGACATATCAATTGGGCTCATCCCCGACACCGGCGCAGCCGCCAGAGCAGGCTGGCCTGTATCCGGAGCCGAGATAGCAGCAAGTCATGATGCCCCATCCGGGCCTGTTAGGATAGTAGGCGTCCGGCCAGTCCTCCGAGGCACGCTGCGCGGCTGACACCGATTCCAGCATACATCCTCCGGCAATTTAGTCCACCTCCGATTCCATTGTTGTTTTGCATTGCCACCGCACGAGCAATTATGCGTAGGTAGCACAACTCACGCGATGATCTTAGCCTGTCATAGAAATATCCATAAGAGGCATCACTCAACCGATGTCGAGAGGTGATAGCTGTGGAGGTGATAGACGATAGATGAATAAATCACCTGCGTTGATGAATGACATGTTAGCTCAGCATCGAGACCGTGCTTGCTAACATATGGTAGCTTCTATTATCTTCGAAACAATGAAGGCTACTTTGGTAATGGCGCCGTGCCGGTGCCCATCTGGTCCCGAAGCCGGCAACATTAGTCTCGCTGTCAATAGAGTCGTGCTCGGTGAACCAATGAGGGCTTACGGTGTTCAGCCTCAGCTAACGCGGCGGATCCCGTGCGGAAGCTGGCTCACGTGCTGTCACCTCTGACCTTTGTCGCCGCAGGGCAAGTCTGTCCAATGATAAAGCAACGCGCTTACGCTGTGTTTTCTCCCATCAGAAGCTAGGGAAATATACTGGGCCGATAGTAAGCACTATGTGTGTTTGTTGGATGCAAAGGGTGGCAAGGTTGCCCCTCAAGCTTCCTTTGTTGAAAAAATATTATGTATTTCATATGCAAAGCGAAGCTCAGATACAGTCACATCGAGGTCAATACAGGCTTAGTGTCCATAACTGTTGTATATCTGCTGTCTAAAAATAGGATTTCCTTCCATTGATGGTGTCTGTCAGGCATTTGGCTTAATATGTCCCAAGTGCCGCGGGGCAGTGTCGTTTGCTTGAAAAGTGAACAGATATAAGAAGGCAATCACTTATTTGAAGTTCATTTGCACTTACTGGGTGACAAAGTAGAAACTAAATACATTCCTTCATTGACAGTATAGGTTGTCTATGGCAGAACGGACGTGAAATGATATGCCTGAACTGGAACTCAGAACAATGAATATGAAAGGACCACTCTACATGTCAAAATCACGACACAAAACAGCCTCATTAGGTGTACGTGAGTCATGGTGTATTTGACATTCTAAGTTTTGATGGGGTACCTCGAACCCAGACGATGATCAGTCGATATGAAGATGGACACCATCTCTTTTCGGCAGGCTACCGGAACAAAGTAAACGGAGCAAGGTAAACAGGAACTGAACTTTTAAAATTTCCTACATGACAGCATCATTGATTTCTCTTTTGTACGCTTCGACTGACAGATACAGAACCACTGCACAATAATAGCTGGCCTGTTAGATATGCAGCCGCCTCAAACGAAAGACAGCTTCACTGCTCCCTGGCGGTGAAATTGTTCAGAATATAATTGAAAATGTTAAAAAAAGTATTTTTAAAAGATAAGTTCAAGACCGCTGACGACAAACAGGAAAAGGGTTGGGTTATCCATAACCTAGTTAATCCTTCAGTCTGTTAGACCGAGCTGACATCATGTTCTCCCACCTTGGCATTGTTACTTCGGGAGCCAGTTGGGCATACATGGGGTGAGTTTGTAGCCATATGCTCTGTGCTCTGGAGAAAGCTTCACTCACTGAGCTGGGGTGCAGCTGGTCGATTAAAGAAGCACAGTCGATTAAGAGCTAGATGTTTGGCGTTGAAGGATTCATTGAACTTCATACTGTTTGACCACAAATAAGCATGTCTAAGTTTGTGCCATTGCTGTGATAACGTTATGCTGTTTAGTTTTGTCTTCTCTTAAAAGCAGACTTTTGTTTAAAATATATAAAAAGATAATATGTGAAGCTTAGGTAAATTCAAGAAACATCAAGAGCATCATCTCTGGTTCAGGCATACAACGGACTTAAATCTAGAGACCGTTGGCACCGTGGCGAATCTGGGCACGTGCCTGCTGTTCCAAGTCTGGGCCCACCCCACCCGGCTAATGAATAAGTCATCTGTGCGGAACGGGTGGTCTGACTCTGCCAATGACGGAGAGAGAGCCGTAGGTCCGGAGATCTCCCTGACGATGGCGGATCGGGTCTTATTTGTCGTCTTACTTTGTTAACACAAATATTCACATTTTAATATTTATATGTACGCCTTCAGTCCTATGCAATATCAATTTGTCTAGTTTTGCATTAGAACTGGACTCGGATTGAAAATGAAGGTTTTGAGGCGGGCTCACCTGGATCGGCAGGGATAAATTTCACTTTTGGCACTGATTGGATCTAATTCATTGATGGTATCGCCCTCTAAACACCAGGTGTTTCACATGTGGTGTTTTATCGGCTCATCTCACCAGACCAGTGTCTACCATTACATAGGCTATTCCATTGATACTCTGTGTTTACCCGTTGAATATTGGATTCACTGGCAGAACTCTCGATGATGTGATCCAGCTTGAAGAAAAAGACCAATATCACCCATTGTATATTCCACTGCAGTTATCATATTTATGCTATCTGAAATGGTCAACACAAGTATTGGTTTTGATGGATTTGATGCGGTTTGCGGCCATCCATAGCTTGCATCTTCATTAGGTACCTACGGACTGCAGCGTTGCACAAGAAAATACGGGGACTTCATCTGGGAACAAGAAGCTAATCTGGGGCAGCACGGGATCATTCAGGTGAAACCGTGGATATCAAGGGACTATCATCTAGTATCTAGTGCTCAACACAAACCCAGAAGTGTGGCACTGCCCCCCTCCCCCCCACATATTTCCGGAACGGTCATAGTGCACGTGACACAACGTCGAATCGTGCCACGCCGCGGACCAAGCTCAATGATTTCTCAGGGTTGAATACAGCGGCTCCATTTTTCTCACCTGATGACATCCATTACAGTGTGGAGGAGTGTGTTGTCAAATCCGTTTTATCCTTTCAAAACCTCAAGTCAGCCCCACAGAGTTGAAAATACATTTGAGTGTATCTTGATCAAGAAAAGCACGATCCACTGCGGTCCATGTCCAAATTTTAGTCGACAAATCCATGTCAAAAGCTTTGGATATCCTGATTACCAAGCCAAATCAAATTAATATACAAAAATACTACCATGCCGACAAAAGTGAGACTGCAAATTTATATCCAGATCCTAAGCTAACCGGATTCCCTCGTTAATCCAAAAAATCCACCGACGCTAATAAGATTATAAGACAAGATCATTATCATCGCAATAAGAATAGGTAGCAGTATTCTCAACAGAGCTGCAGTACATTATCACTACTGGTCATCGTTAAAAGCATTCTACGTCATAAAACCCGACTTTCACAAACCGTAATTGTACGTTACAGTAGAGGGTGAGAGGTACGGGCGTTTGTCACGACACATGGAAGCGGCACGACACCCTTACATTTAACAAGGGTTAGAGATTTTAATTTCACAGTACTGGTTCTCATGTAAGACAGGTGAGTAGTGTGTCTGACTTCAGTTCTAATGGTGAAATGGCGTAGCGGCCCAGCAAAAAAAAAGACAAAGGGGAGACGGACAATGAGTGTTGATAAAGAGCAGCTGTGTCGTTCAAATCATCCCTGGGAATATTTCATGAGACGCAATAAGAACCTTACTACATTTTACTATTGTGTTGCTCCAACTTGGTTTGAAGTAAACACTTATCAAAGCTATCGAAGCCCTACATAAGAATGAGTGTATTGTTATGAAAATTTCTCCTGTCAAGTTAACAATTATGCTGGGTCTTTTAAAGCTTTTTATTGACAGAAGCTAGCCCGAGGATAATAAAAAGATATCACGACATAGACATTTATCCAACTAGGATCGGAACATCGGTCAAACCTAACCACATTCTCACATTATCTAGGCCGACAACACGCGAACACATCCTTGAATGACTTTGCCATTATCAAGCTTCGCTGGTGAAAACAGTGAGAAATGGGAAACTTCCCTCCACGGCGATCTCATCGTTTTTCTGCTATCCCGAAAAGAACCTTAGGGGCCATCGATGGCCCCCGGTGGGGCCAAGGTTAATTGAATTACGATGAAAGCATACCCAGTGAGATTGATATAAAATATAGGTTGTTGTCTTTAGCTTGGTATTCGACCTTTAATCAAAAGAGCGAGATAAGTGTCTCATTATGCGGAGTATGTGTGAGGTAGAGCGATAAATTTTGCTGGAGCTAAATGTGGGTCAATAGCCGACGAAACATGAGTATGTAACCCAGGGACTTGGAGATCCTGCATATTCCCGATGTTTTTTATAAATTGTTTACATGAGAAACTTGCAGAATTTTCAAAAGTGAACTTTTTTAAAATGCAGACTTCAAAAACAAATTATCGAGTTGTGCGGATAAAGTATGCGTAACTCCGTCAGCCAAGCAGTCAAAACCTATAATTCCCCGCGAATGAAGGAAGAAAGTTTCGGCTCACTGAACTAGGCTTTGAGGCTCATTCACATTGGCATTCATTGGCAGAATCTGCCGTCGAATCCGCCAATATTTTTTTCCGAATGGCAATTCCCACATGTGTTCTGCAGCGTCGACCGACGAAAACCATACCAGATTCTGCCAGGTGCTAGATTCTACCAGATCCTGAATGATCTTTTAGAGGGTATCAGGCTTCCCGAAAGGATGCCGGAATTAAACAAAAAACACTCCAGAAAACCGCTGGCAGTCACACAGAATCCGTGCGCGCCTCTGAGCAGCCTCTGTCCAGGTCAGCCAGCCGGACGTGTGCCCTGTGTCATTAAAGAGCGTCGGAGGCCGGGACGGCGGTAACACTCACGGCCGCGCCAGTAGCGCATAGTTTCAGATAGCCAGCCCGGCGGCGGCGGCTGCGTCGGCAGCAGGGACAGCCAGAGGGTCTCCGTACACTGCTGTAGAGTGCTGGAATCGGGGACAAACCAATACTGGCTGGTGGGTAAGATTGATGAGCGGCTGCCTGGCTGAGCGCCGGCTGATCTGCAGATCACGGCAGTCACGCCATGTCGATTTACCTAGTTATTCCGCCATCTCACGGCTCGCGAAGTATGTACACTGAGCATGGCAAGCGTTTGCGTGGCTCTGGAAACAAGGTGTAGAGATCACCAGAGGTAGCAGGAAATGTTTAACACAAATATATCTAAAGAAAACAGGTGGCAAAGAAAGTGCCGAGATCACGAGTGGATTCCTGGGGTGTGTATAGGAGAGAGAGAGAGAGAGAGAGAGAGGGAGAGAGAGAGAGAGAGAGAGAGAGAGAGAAAGAGAGAGAGAGAAAGAGAGAAATAGGGAAAGAGAGAGATAGTGAAAGACCAGGAGGGTGTGAAAAGCTTAGCATCAAATGAGGAAATAAAGATGTTGCCGCAAAAGAAATAGACAGAGGTATAGCGTAACTATATATGACAATTATATTTAGGACAGCAATCCATTTAAGTACTAAATGAGCACTATAACTACATAAAACGCAAAATAAGATGACAGAATTTAGCATATATTTTCAAATTTTCTATAGGATGTTCAAACAAAATTAGTGGCACTGGAACAGAAGAACAGTGCATCAGAAAAAGAACTAGGCATTGAAAATAATAAAAGTCAACATGGTTTGATTTTTGTGATTGCTCGCCCTCTCGGGTGGTCCAAATCGACCACGCTGCGGTGTACCTTCCAGCTGTCGGTGGGCGCCGTTTCATGAGAGCCCGGGGCTGCGGCAGCCACCCACGTTACGCAGCCGGACCCGACGGGTGAAACAGCGACCACCTGCCGGCACAAGCACGCGTCGGCGGGGCCGCTGCTGGCCACCAAAAACGGATGACCCAGCAGATGGGCGCCGTAATTGGAAGTTAACTCTCCGACCAGGCCGGTTTTGGGTCATCAACGACAGAACGGGCTGATTATGATGGAAGGAATACGGTGGCTTTTGGATGGGAAGCGTATTATTAGAACTGGGTGAAGCTACAATATATTTGGCCTGGGATTCGTTATTTTGACTATGCAAAGAGTGAAATCCCCACATCGTTAGATGCATTCACATTTTTTCTTGGTTTGTCCAGCCGCTGCAGACAAATTTTCACCTGTGTTGTAATTAAAGGAAACGTTTATTTATAGTCACTCTCTCAATTGCGTTTTAGAACAAGGACATTTACCATGGGAATTGCCATTGTCTTCTTCATAATTTAATTGTTTAAGGGTTTAAGCGAAATAATTGTGTTTATGGCCAGCAGGATGGTGTGTTGCATAGTTTAAATAACAAACTAAATAAAATAGACCACTAAATTCAAGGCTTCTTACCACGTGTTATTTATATAGCGTGTTATCACTGAGCTATATACATATCGCTAACATTGTAGTATCCGACCTGACTGATATCAGGTTATCAATTTAGTTTAATTTATCTCAAGATTTTAATACACAGCACCGTTCCGAACATCAGATTAGATAACCAGATGGGTGAAGGCAAGAGGTAAAAAAAAAAATATATATATATATATGCGTAGTCATGTATGCAACTCTTAGTTGGGATGCTCAAACAATTGCTTCCGCAGAAAGAAAGCCTTCTAACATAATAAAAATCCCAGAAAAGACCGAGAAACAGTGCCTCTTACTATGTCGTTAGATGATAATGTTGAACGGCTATAGCTAGTTAGAGAAGCCCTTTCCCTTGTTTTCTCTGCTCTCATTCAAGACCCTAAATACCCTCACACTCAAGGACACAACTTGTTTGCTTTTCCTGCTTTTTCCTTAATCAGGAATTATATATTTAGAACCAAACGTGACAGATCAGTGCCCTGTCTACGTTGTCGCATGACCGCAACATATATGTACCTGACCTAGCGTTCTCGTGTTCCTCAGGACCCTTCTTGCGAAGATGGCGGTGCGTTCTCTTCTCGCCCTGAGCTGCGCCTCCCTCCTCCTCCCCGCCATCAGTGCCGCAGATTCTGGCATTCAGCTTCCGGCCGAAGTCATCGTATCTTCAGACACAAGCTACGTCAAAGGCAGCAGCCGTGCTGACAGACTTTTAGCACAAAACTCCAACGCAGGCATCACTGTCGTTGGGACGGACGGGATCCCAGTTGTGTACGGTGTAAGAGTGAGAGAAACAGAGGAGGAAAGAAATGAGCCAGTCTGGCGTAATGCTCGTGTGATTGATAATAAGTTGTTTACAAATGACGACATGCCACCTAATTCTGTTCTAGAGGCGTTTCCCTCTCCGGCCTCCCTTTCACCAGAATATTCATCATCACCGCCATCATCACCACCAACATCACCATCATCAATGCCGCCAGCAGCGTCATCATCATCATTCTCTATACCATCGTCACCACCCACATCATCCTTACCAACGACGGAGAGAGATCTGGAGACGACAACATCAGAGTCTGGGGTTCGTCGTCAGGGAAGAATCCTTACCTATGGTGGAGGTAAGCCTTTCGGCTTCCATCTATCCACTACTACACTGCCGCCCTTCTACTACCAGTCCTACTATAACCCAGAACAACAGAAGACCCAGCAAGAAGCGCGTCCTTCACGGTATCCGTCCGCACAAAAGCCAGTTAGAAGCCAGCAATCAGTGCACAACCAGGCCTTCAAGGTGATGCAGGGGCCGGACATGACTGGAACGCGTGGAATTCAGTCTAATTATGAATACAGTACTGAATACCAGACAGGTTTTGAGCCAACCACTCTGTATGATGCCGATGAAACCACAACGGCCCCTGTTTACGTTGCATACAGTGATAGCAGGTTTAACAAGCCAGCAAAACAGATACTGAAACGTCCTGGAAATCAACTGCAGTACGCATATACGCCCGAGAACAAGCTGAAATATAGCTACAGTCCTGACTCTGATGACAATGGTTATCTACAAACAAAGGGAAGTCAGTCTCCTGGCGCTAACCCATCCTCGTCTGCCCAACCACCAACCGCTTACCCTGATCCAACTCGAACTGCACCAACGCTGAAACGTCCGACACCGAAGAGAGTTCAAACCGTGCGCAGGCCCACCATTAAGCAGCCGTCACAGTTCGAGAAGCGATTCCAATCTGTACAGTCTCCCTCGTCATCCTCAAGCGGCAGGTTCAGATTCCCTTCTGAGAGCACTGGCTCCTCGACGTCTGACTCACAGGCTGGCACGATTCTCTCTCCTGGTTCGTACAAGCTTCCTTCAGCTGCGAGCGAATTTCAGAACTCGGTGGACCCATTCTCCGGACGCCCTGTGAGCCCTGACCAGTTCAAGATCAAGCAGATGGCCTTCCAATCGGTGCCGGGTGGTCCTATCGTCAACATACCCGTCCCCATACCCAACAGCCAGAAGACCAAAACGAGGAAACCCAACCGACGTTTTTCTCTCCTCGGTGGACTTTTCGGCGGAGGATCCAGACGGCCGGCACAGAACAGGTTCAGTCAGCAGACATCTTCTGGAAGCTCTTCGTCCGCTTACCAGCAGCAGTTCGCCAGTGCCCCTTCCGGGCTCGGTTATGACCAGTACAACTACTACAACGACAACTACCAGAAGCCGACACTCTACACCACACTGACAAACCCGATCCGCAAGTTGGGCGAAGGCGTCATCGAGTTCACCAAGCCGGTGACGCAGCCGTTCAGAGAGGCGACCGATCGGTTGTCTGAGGAGCTGGGACTGACGGCTCCCTACAGCACCGACGCGCTGGACGACAAGACTGGTGCGGTGGACCCCGAGGAGGCGCTGATCGTCGGGGGGCTGGTGGCGGGAGCTGGAGCGCTGGCCGGACTGGGCATCCTCGTGTACGCCAACACCGTCACCAACCAGACCCACTACATCATCGGCAGGAGGAAACGATCGCTGGGTGAGGAGCGCGAAGATCTCGACGTGCTGAATAATTTGGTGGGAGACTTGGAAGCGGAGGAAGCCAGCTTCTTGGATGTGCTCAGACAGGAGGGTTTCCAGAAGTGGAGCCAGGGTCCTTGCGCCAGGCGGCTCTTCTGCAAGTTCATGGTAGAGCAGGACTCCCATGTTTTGACAAGGATCTCCAGCAAAGTCTCCACCTTCCTGTCATAGTAAGTAGATTCTATACCAGTAATAGTGTGAGGCTCCCAAGAACTTGGTTCGTGTTTAACGCTAATCGGTTTTGGCCATTTAAAGGTGCCCTGGTTCGTTGCCGAGGCCAAGAAAATGAAAACATGAATTTGCAACAAGTTATTCAGATTTATTTTGCCATTATTTTACCATCAATCAGTGCAAGTACCTCACATAATTATTGATATGCAATATTTACGAAGGATATATAATCAGTTTACCTTGCAAATATTTTACGAGCAAACTCATTATTGACTTCACCAAAGTTAAGTTATAGACATGGATGATTTCCATCAAACACAGGATAGCGTAGTGGAATCCAATTTTTCGGAGAGCTCGGTTTGAGGAATTTTCGCCTGCCCAATAAATCCTTATAGGTTTTAAAAGCGAGCAAAATAAAAATATCACTATCAGCATGACCGTGCCAGGGGGAGATAGATACCTCTAGAATTCTGGGGTTTGAAGGTTCCATTTCGGGTCTGACCGTTTTCAGCAAATTTAACATGTAATTCCAATGGGACTGTTTGCAGGGTTTTGGGCACGGGCCAGTTGGAAAATTTAACGGTGCTTAAGGGTATATTTTTATTTTGGTACGTAAAATTGATCGGGCTATCTTGGGTGCAGTTTTAGTCCCTGACATGCTTTTATAACAAGGAAAATCCACGAGAATTTCATACTAATTTTTCAGAATTCTGTTTCGAATGTTTCGCTCAACCAATCAGAACGCTGTATTCTACCTTCTGTTACCAGAATCTAGGGTATCTTGAACAAAACCCTCAAAATTCTATCATATGCTCAACATGCTGCCAAATCAGGCAGTCAGCTGGCTGTCATGCCAAACCGTATCTAAGGAACCGTGGACCGTGCAAAGAAATTAATCGTTAAGTAACCCAGAAAATTAGAACAACTGTTGGTTGTGGATAATTTCGTCATGTTTTCAAATACTGGACGCCAAAGTCTTAGATTCTTTCAACATAAATTATTGTCTTTCCTAGGTGATTGATCTTATTATTGAGATGGCGAATGAACATGCATAAGACTTTCTGAAGACTTTTCTGAAACAAGAGATATAAAACAAGCCCTTTGCAGAAATCGTTTGACCACCGTGATTATCAATACAACTAATCGAAATCTAGTTCACATAAAAGTCCACGAGATCAAAACAAATGGAATGCAGTTCCAAGTCCACGCCCGTATTCAAATATCTTCGAATTCTCTACGTGATCCAATCCCGGTCCGGCGATGGTTCGGATATGCATTGTTTCGCATGTGCAAGACTGTACCATGCTGTCCTTTTAAGCCTTATCACTATTTTATATCCACTGTCACTATTAACATATTCTGTTCTTAGATTGCCTTCCTAAAATCTTGTTTAGAGATACTTTCTTATTAAGGAGACATAAGTGTTTAAATTCCGCACTAAACACATTTTCAAGCTTTAATGTACGTCCCGAGACACATTTGTCAAGTTTCGACATAGACTCGGATTGGAAACACATTTGAGAAACTTTGACATGCATTGTGGACACATTCGTCAGGCTTTGGCGTACGTCGGATTCAATCCTTTTTCTGGCCTCTGCGTGTGCTGTTTGGCCACGGGACAAAAAGCCACATGGAAGGAGGCGCACTGTCCATCTGTCATCCGCTTCACCGCCTTTTCTGCAGCTTTGCTATGCCTGACTTGACATGAACCACACAATGGCCCTCACAACCTATTGTAGTCTCGAAAGAGCAGATTTCATCCACAAGCCCACTGTGTGTTGCTATTTAACCGTAGGTCGAACGGGACTGTTGAGTGCTGTGGATGTGAAAGTGAAGCTTCAGATTCCATCTGATCTGCACTGTCGATATGAGAGATACCTTGTCGTATTGTCCCCTGATGTATCTTGTGTTTTTATTATCTTTTGTCGCGTCATTCTTCTGTCATTTGTTCCCGTGCCATGGTCTGAATAGTCAGTGTTTCGCCGACACCGTCTGCATGTTGCGACAGGATCAGATACTATTCATGAAGGTGTCCGGTGTGTTCAGATTTCATAAAGCCTCCACATAAGACAAAGCAAGCTTCTTAGGCGCACCCGGTACTCCTT
This sequence comes from Lepas anatifera, assembly GCA_034440635.1. Classification (NCBI taxonomy): domain Eukaryota; kingdom Metazoa; phylum Arthropoda; class Thecostraca; family Lepadidae; genus Lepas; species Lepas anatifera. The sequence continues at coordinate 1,316,020 of JAOTON010002016.1, read as the reverse complement.
TTGACAGATAAACTGTTTTGCTGATATAAAACACGGCGTTCTTTCCTAGTAAAGCAATTCTGAAAGCTTTGAACACAAAATAGTTGTTTTACTGCCTCCAAACATCATAATCAATAGAAGATATAATATCGGTACAAGGCTCGTAAAACAAGTTTTTATCGTTGAAATCTATATTCTACTGTTCACTTGACGTAAGGGCTTTATAGAAGGCGTCTGGCAAAGCACCTTTGCCCGCCTCTAAAGTATCTTTAAGATATGTTTTGAATTTTCAAGATTCTTGGTAGAGTATATTACACCTATGAATGTAATGCAACGGTACATTGCATACTGATATTCTGTCGATATTCTCGATATAATGTTTGTATCCAGCGAGGTTAAAGCCACATCCAAAAATTCGCAATAGGAAAGTGGTCTATCGATCAATATCTAATAGGAAATAGTAATGCCCATCAAATACCTTGACACAAATCTACTTTCCACATTTCCATTCCGAAAACCAGATGGCTGCAGCAACACTCTCCGATTTCATATGCATCCGCATACTCAGATAGCATCAGCTATTCGATTGAATGGTCGTCATGTGTCGGTGAGAGTCCCCAACTGTCCCCTCTGACGTCACAACCTCTCTTTCCTCCGCGGTACCGACCGCACGCTCGGATCTGTCAGCTCCGCAACCCAAGCGCACACCACCGCCACTTTCTCCCCTGCTATCGCATACGGTCTGGGGCAGGTCTTTGGCCCCGGCTAGGTGCCAGTCGCAGCGGAAAAACATCTCGCTGCGCGGAGTGTGCGGGACCCGGCGACTTTCACTCTCGCTGTCTGGACGTGTGTGCCACTGAGCTCGCAGTTGTGGGCCGGCAGACCAACCGGAACCACCACGGCGACACGCGCCGTGACTGTGCAGCGGGTCACGGATTGTCACGGATTGACTGTGTCACGGATTGGATATCCGAGTGAATCCAATCCAATCTAAGCCGATGGATCTAATTGAACGGGTACTTCAAGTGGTTTGTTATTCGGACATGGATCTGGATTCTATTCTGGCGAATTAGTCGTATTTTTCAGATGTGTATTGAATTTTGATGCGTAATGGATCGACCTGGATTTGACTGCGGGCATTTGGATGGCTGAACAGGATCTGAATGTGTTTGGCCCTAGCGTATTCTACGTAGCTTTTACACGGTTCGGTGGACAGGAAAACTGTTCAGGAGGAGGAGCCACTACTCTGATAGAATTGCTTGGGTAGACCGGTATCTTTATAACTGATTAGACGCCCCAATAAAAGTAAGAAAGGAGTATGACAGTTACAAAACTGATGTAGCTGTATTAAGATATCGCAACAGATGACTAATAATCTCAAACTGTGTTCCATTTTCTTGGGTTATTTATAACTGTTTGTGTACTTGTGTACTTAGATCTTACATAGGGACCTATGTTTGCACTCCTCTAGCTACACTGTTTTCCGTGCTAATTTTGTTTAACCTGATATATAGGTTTTCTAACCGGGCAGTCTCAGTCTCTAAATCCGGTATTTTTATTGAGGAATAACTACGTACGGTTTTTAAAGGCTGAGGTCATATCATGATACTTGAGGAATGTTTCTGGATGTTTATCTGAGCAGCGCCCAACTAAGAACAAAAATACCGTCCGATGTAAAAAAACACATCAGCAATTCTCGCTGATACTTCTTGTTTTCCGTTTACAGTAGCCACTAAACATATGTACATAGTATTTATATGGGAGTCAGTGGTAAAACCTGCCGCCTGAATAACCGGTTAACCCTATTACGACTGACAAAAGCTGTATTACTGGTGCGGTCGGACCAGTTCGCGCCCTCGTTACGACATTTCCCTTCGCTCGCTTGCGCCTTGTGACTTCATTTATGACGTCACTGCTACCACGTGACGCCAGTTAGTGTGGCAACAGTGACCAGGATGTGAACCACTTAGCCCAAGCTTTTTGCTGTTAGAAAGACTGTGCTTTTTACAAGTGACTATGATTTTCAAAGCAAAGCAATGCACTGAATGAGCACTATGACTAGGCATTCGTGACTCAATGCAGAGGTCGTAGAAACCTCTGGCTTGCTAAAAACGTTTGGGGATAATTTGAGGAACTAGAGAATTTAACATTTTCCAAACTGAAGCTCGTACCCATTGAGGCACAAATAAGCCCCTCTATGTTGGCTGCTATCGCCTTGTATTGTATCGTGTTGTAATCTGGTACCAAGCCTATTAATTCTATGCGTTTGTGGTATTCATTTCCTTTCTTGTAAAATGTCACAGGCCCTTTTCCTTTTGGGACACTTTTCTTGTTTTGGGGTAGAAAGGGTTTTGGTTGAGAACCATAGAATTTGGCTAACCCCTGGCTCCGTGGTAGAATATTTGCCTCCTGAAGCCTGAGCGGAAATGTCAGTTCGGGTTGCAGTGGGTTTGTTGAATAAGCCCAATGTGGAGCTTGAAATCCCTTTCAGCACCATGGGCAGTAACGACGCAAATATCACAACAATATTTGTGCCTTATTTCATTGCTCGAACCACACGTACGAGGATAAAATCCCATTTGCTATGTTCAAATACACATCTTACTAGGCAAATCACCATGTATTACTCGCACTTCCACACTAAAGAGGCGGCTTTTAAAGTGTTGTCACGATGAGTATGAAGTGATTATAGGCTATGGAAGGAGATGGTGAGGATGAGGAAAGGTGAGGATAAAGAGGATGGGATTTTACCTGGAGGGATCGCTGCAGCCACAGGCGCATGCGCTCACAGCCTCTAGGTAGAGTAAGGATAAGGGTAAGGATTATGTGCCGGTAAAAAAAAACACACACACTCACAGACACAATTCCACACACACTTCAAACATTTAAACTAAAATAAGATGAGGGTGTAAATGTTTGATTCTTCGGCCTCGTATTCATTTCGTCTTCGATCTGATAAATTAGGTGTAGACTAGCCTGTCTCCTCGAATCCTGATGTAAAAGAAACACTTAGATTGTATATTCGGGCATAGCTCTTCATTAGAATTCATCAGACATAGGTAAGGTCACAAATTCTCAGTCATAATGTAGCCAGACCTCGAATTGACTAATGATCATACTCCTCGCGGCAACACTCAAAAACCTATTAATGTTACTAGGAAAATGGTGCATTAGATTTAAGCACAAGAAATAGTTAGGAACAGAAGCAGACCAACACATTTCTAACTGATAGAATGATCATTAGATTGTTTAATGCCTGAACCTACCCTCTCAAATCCATGTGTTATATACCTTTGCAAGTTATGTAAATCATAATGTTGCCGCTATAGGAAGAGTAATTTTCACGCTCTACGAAGTAGGCAATAAATAAAACTGTTCAAAAGTATAGCAGGCCGCTGGTATTCTCCTAATTCTTTCAAACATCTATCCATGTACTCATAGAGGAAAATATTGATACTATTCACTTCTCATGTACGGAACTTGTTTATGAAAATATTAGTATGTTCTCTACCAATACACCATCTTTACACAAATGCACAACAAGCATCTTCACACAACCAACAAGCCATGTCATTCCAGACCTCCTTTTGACGTATCGGCGAGAGTACCTCCGTGGGCGAGAGAGAGAGGTGAGAGAAGACGGATTAAATCACTTGGTAGCGTGACATTGCCGGATAAATTCTGATCGATCGTCTGATACAGCTTCCAGGCCTGTTGTCGGTGAGAGGAAATTGAGTGGTATTGATTTAAGGACCTTGATTCTCGACCATCTCTTCGGCGTCGCTGCGTGAATGTTTGTCCACGGAATGTGAATGCCCAAGAGGTTTCGATTGAGGTTGATAAGGAAAGAGAAAGCTATAATGAACAGTTCCGTTTCAAACGAAGGATAACTTTGACAAACGTAGACTGCTTGACCGAACTTTCGCGGACGTTGGGTTTGTACGGCTCTGTTTTAAGCAAATGTGCCTAGACTCGGGTTAAGGAGAAAGGCAGCTCATTGCAAAATCCAGAGCGAGGGCAAAAATAATACAATGCAATGCAAAAGAACGAGAAGGGAGAGGGAGAGAGAGAGAGAGAAGAGAGACAGGATAGAGAGAGCTATAGAGGGTGAGAGATGGTGGAGAAAAGCCAGCCGAGGAAACGGACAAAGAGAATTGTGGAAAATATATGGTAAGCTATGGAAACAAATATGTAAAATATATTCTAAACAGAAACCATACCGATTGTCTTGCAGTTTTAGAGAATGACCTAAGTATAAAAAAGCTACAAAAACATCAGATATATATTGCAAAAAAAGAATGAAACAACAACATGCATATTGACACCTTGGGGCACATACAAATTATCGCACGCGCAAGAGTCCCAAGAGGCAAGATGACGTATAGATATACCGCAGAATGTGTAGTCTTGAATCTAGACATATATCCGATTCCTTTAGCTGTATTCTTTGAATACGGATTTGATTTAGATGTATCATTACGTCATGCAAAATAATTGGCCTCTTTTTCCGGTGCTTGATTAATCTATTGGTGTGAATTTTCATGTAAGCTTTCATCAATTAACGTAAGACGCATACCTAATGCCCGTTCAATTAGCTGCGAACGAATAGGGTAAGAGATCTGATTACCACACCTTGAAATCACCTGCCAGCTGAAAATAATTGTTTCAATACCAGCTAAGCATCATTGAGCGAGTAAATGACCAACATCCTATTGTCACAACATCAACACACATTGTCAGCCATCTGACAAACACAGAAACCCGGCAGCCATTTCAGCTGCTCACGATTTGGCAGCTGTGAGATACCCTTAGAAGCATTTTAGGATTGACGTGTTTTTGCTCAGATTGGGCTGTCTAGCTGAGATGGGTTTCTAATCAACGTCACGCGCAAAACATGGCGGTCCGGACAGGATGCAGTTTCACGTTCGGTTCACATTTGGCTCTGCTGTATAGCGTGTCGTAGTTTGGATTTCCAAGTGTATCCCCGCACCCTTGCCGTTTTTTTTGTGTTGACCACGGATTGACCATTGGATTGTATTGAGCAGGGAATTCAGGTAGTGCTGGATCTGAATCTGTATTTGGATTTCCTGTTTTTCGGTTCGGTCAGTCTGTCCCAATGTTTAATGATGCATTTGTTTCGGAGTCTAGCACGCACTGAATGTACTGAAAGTTAGCAAAACAAACTTCTACAGTGTGCTGAATGGGCCATTAACACAAGCTGACGTTTAACCTTTCTGCCTTTTCCGTTTCAGTTTGGACAAGGGCGAACCGGATGGACTAATGGCTCAAGCTCGGCAGCTCCAGAAGGCCATCGAACGAAGACAATGCGACATCTATCGCTGTGGCCAACAATCAGCTGACTCCAGTCAAGACGACAATACTGTGGAGTCCAGTCAACCCAACAGCGTGGAACAGAAGCCAACAGAACCCAGACCGCGCTAAATAACAAGTCCCCAGTCCAGTTCTTTTTCACCAGTCTCTGGAAAACAGCCAACCAGTCCAGGCATGCGACTTGCGCAACAGTGTTTAGCAACAGCCAGAATGCACCGTATAATCTTGTTTTAACCCAAAACAGGACTAGCTTCGGTTGTGTTATAAAATAGCCCAAGCAGTACCAGTTTCAGAGTATGAAGAGCTGTTGATACCTATCTCGCATTGCCAGTGGGGTAAAAGTGCAGATGTAGAACATCAGTTTGAGCGGGACTCGACATTTTGTGGCTGCCTTTCTCAGTTGACCCATCCATCAGGCGGGTTTTGAACCGCCGGGCGAGTCGCGACACAGCCCGGCAGGCGCATGATCAGCACCCGCCGACATTTGACCTTTGGGTTGGCGGGCGCGGCCGCCGGGGGCGTGACCCCTGACTCCCGCCGGATGCCGCGGTAGGAAGTGGCCTCTGTCGGCGCTGTGGGTCGTCGCAGAGGCATGGGCAGTACGCTCGCGCTCCAGTTTGTCAGGTGGTACCGACAGGGTCATCCGTGGGGATGCAATTCCTTACAGTCTTTACTCGATAATGCTCATCGCATGTGTGAAAGTGTGTGCAGTTGTAAGTTTTTTTGTTATGCCCTTTTTCTGTGTTTTTTGTGCTGCAATCCGGAGTTCCGTGTTATCGTGTTTTCTTGTTGCGTTTATTGTTGCACGCTCAGCTGAGCATATACTCAGAAATGCTTCAAAATACTCTGAACTAACTTACCCAGGAAATAATATGCAACTGAGCATGTTTTGAACTCCAGAGATATAGCCTTGACATCTCAGAAATGTTTAAGTTTTTTTAGTTCCTCTCTTAACCCTATTTCCGTCAGGCTCCCGGCTACCCCTATTTCCGGCAGGGGGGGCAATATCGGCCCCCCCCTAAGATCTCGTAATCTAGCCGGCCGATTTTGAAAATTCAAAGTGCTATAGATTCCCCTGACGCTAAACTTTATTTTGAAAAAAGAAAATTTCAAAATTTTGATTTTTAAGGAGAAGGTCGTGCAAAATATACAATTTTTGTGTATTTTTTAGATTTTCCATAACCCTTGTCTCTGTCGTACGATTTTCACAAAACTAGTTCAGATTTACAAATAATTGACCCAAAATTTTATATACTCGAGTTACGCAAAAATTCGAAATTCAATGGCAGTTCCAGGACCAGGACTATGGGGGGAAATATATACAACCTAAAAAGTTTTTGTTACGCGGATTAGAAGCCGTCATATACTGCTTGGCATCTTTGACACATAAATAAATGAGAAAAAAAGTGAAAACTCATCAGGGGCGGATGCAGTAAGGTAAAACAGTGGGGTAAAATACATACCAACAATATGCAAGTGGTATGCACGAGTATATTAGTCCCTCGACTAGTTGAAATTTATTTCTGATAATTTTTACCCTCCCATGGCAGCTCTGGGAAAGGGGGTGACATAGGCGGATCAAGGACTCTCGTCGTGGGGGGTGGGGGTGATTGGAAACACATTTTCAATATACAACGATATAGAGTCGCGGCGGTGATACTGGCTGGGAATATACATTTTGAAAATGTGTAGTGACTGGACACGCCTCTGGTAATCTAGAATCGGTTTATAACTATTTTGAATTTTCATATACCCAATTGTATTCGCCCTGGCACGGCTGTAAGCAGTCTTCTCACTTACTAACGTTTAGTCCTTCTTGATAACATTCCCCCAATTTTGAACTGCTGTAACCGCCCCTGATGAATACAAATAGTAACAATTGTGAATGCACTATCACCTCACATAAAAAATGATATAATACAACCATAAAACTGGTATCAGGATCAGCAGAGACGCCTTCCTTTTACAAAGAACCCATCGCATACAATAATACTTAATTTGTGGATAGAACCTCCCCAAAAACCCAGCCATACCTCCGCCCCTGGTAAATATATAATCTTGAAAATTTCAGAAAACCTGCCTGTACTAGTTTTAGGAAAAGTCAGGAAGTTTCAAAGTTCTGTCGCAAGCCGTTTCGGAGATATTATCGAAAAACTTGAAGGGGGGCAATATTAGCCCCCCTGCCGGAAATAGGGTTAAGCAGACTGTGTCGTTACCGTATTAGAACCTGGAGCTTTTTGCCGATGTTGCCGTTGAGGCTGTTTATCTGGAAGCCATTCACTTTGTTATGGTTTGTTTATGATTGCCACCAGCATTGGCTGGACGCAGTCTCCACCTGTAATCCCCAAGGGAAGTCCCGAGTGGGATCAAGCAAGTGCTGATGTGAGAATGGAGAATGCAGCAAATCACCTGACGATTACAGGTGATTTGAACTTGTCGAATCTTGCGACGCTATGCGTATTTAATCATTAAAAATATGTACGTATTAGGAGGATTAGATTACCAATATCGCAATCAGATCCGGTGATTGAAATCAGAACCAGAACCATAATTTGGAATCAGTCCATACGATGATAAAACTTTGTAGCTCTTTTGTTACCCTGCTATGTCAGGTATTAACATCTGACAGACTGGAACATAAAAAGATCAGAATATCAGTGTTGTATGGAGGTTCAAAGCCACACATCCCATAAACCGATAGTAAAACAAAGTTTTGTCTCCACGGCATGTTGCTGAGTAGTGACTGTTTTGTAAAGTCAATTGCTAGCAGTCCGAATGTGTATTTATTGTTGTAGATGTGTTCATGCTGAATTTGTATTGAAATGCTCCCCATCCACCTGTATATACTTGTGACAACCAGTGTAAATACAATAAACACCGAAACAATTGCAAGTATGTATCAGTTAACACCGTAATTGTGTATCGACATATTTTTTTGCCGCTGATTCGAAGCGCCAAACAGTCATACAGCTTTAGAGGGCACAAGCTGGTTTTTTAGCCAGCTCCCTACTGTGGGCCTGGCACCTCTGCAAGCATTTCTGGGTGCTCATATTGAATGTTCGAAACTGATGTTTACCTCATGAGCACTTTCAGAAAACATGTAGGTTATTTGAAAACTGTGCTGGGTCGAATCAACGTCAGGTGAGTTATGTTCTCCTCAGGTAAAGTTGAGACCACCGACGGCCAAAAACTGACCCATTGGGGCTGGCTATTTTCTGCCACAAATTACAGCTCGCAAAATACAGTATTAAGAATTCGGGCAGCCTAGAATATCCTCCGCAGCAGGGTTTGCCATAGCGACCTCAAAATGTGTTTACAGCCAGCAGGGCCCTTCTTTTCCTAGCGTGATTTGTTTCTAGGATGGCATAAAGATATAATCCGCATTGCAAAGAACACACAACGCAACCTCTGTCTACATCTATTTAGTCATTTTGACTTAAGATGGTATGTGGACTATCATCCAAACACTCGAGATGCTTCAATGACTATTTATCATGCTCTCTTAGCTCGCAGTAGCCTGTAACTATCATGACAAAAAAATTGCAATAAAAACTATCTCCTAAAGAGCAATTACCGAAAAACAATTTTAGCCGAAAAAAACGATTCCCGAAGAAGGAAGACAGGAAAGTAGCCTGACCTATGTCAACTACAGGGAATTTCTAGCTTATCAGCATCTGTGACCATTCGTGCTCTATGAGAGTCTTAGGCTCAGTCATGATCAGTTGTAAGCTGCCATCTACCAGGCTTCATTGGGAGATGTGTAGCTGCAGCTATCTCCAATTTTTTAGTAGAAAAATAATAATTTCCAGGTTTATCGATTCACTAACTGTCAGGGTCACATGGTGTCGCCATCTCTTTCCCTGTTGAAAGTTTCTCGGGAGCCAGATTATTCCTTGTTCAGGGAATCCGCCGGGTCTTGAGCCCGGGGTGGCCGCGTAAAAAGCTAGCGTGCTAACAACCACACTGACGCTTCCCATTCGTAGTAAATTAATCAACAAGATAGTACGTATTGATAATTGTTGGGGTTTAACCCTCACCATGGGGGGTATTTTAACATCCCCTCGGAGTTTTCAGGCGGCACGAAAAAAACGGTAGCGCGAAGCGCCGCCGTACTTGACACACCTTAACATTAATCAGTTCCACTACTTTTCCCAAAATTTTAAGTTTAGGTCATCTCAGGTCAAGTCATCAGTGCAGGTTAAGTGACCTAACCTCCAAAAATGTGAATCCATCGAATTGAAACTTATACCACATGATAGGCGCACCGTTTGCTACAGAATACATTCTGGGATTTTTTATATTGATTACCTAGGTTCGGATGCGAATCTCTTTTCCAAATGCATGGGAAAAAGGAAAATAACCGAAACATGTTTATATTGCTGTAGCTACTGCTTTGAATAACGACTTATACCCCAAACTTAGAATCCTACGCCCATTTATAGGTTCATGTTCTAGTTAAGACTTGCGACCTCTGAGAAATCATCTCGGGCTACTTGGGCAGGTTTTCAGATCTGGGTCAATAACTTTTCAGGAAATACTGACAAAGCTTTTATTTTGATGCCATTAGGTTTGGAGTGGCTATTGCGAGTAGATTGCTATGCCTATTGACTATGCTAGGTTGGATAGTGCAACCTAGCAGCCTAGCTTGACCTGACCTATGGTCAGGTCATTTTTATTTTTGGTCTAGTATAGTCATATTATACATCATACGATTTTCCGTCACGAGAGGGAGCGCAGGGTGCCTAAAAAATATCCATCATCAATCTGTCAGACGCTAGAACACCGAAATTATTCAGTAACATGCCACTTTCTTTGGCCTGTCATGACTTCAATATTGACCTGGGCCAAAAAGTGAACGATGTAGTTTCTTCATGAATTTGTATGAGCTATCCAACAGCGTTTGCGTTCTCCGCTATCTCATATAGGAGCTGAGTTCACAGAGGGATGTTTGAAAACTCCCCCCCCCCACCAGGGCGAAGGTGGCTTGGAGGTCCACCCAGGGTATTAACGACGCACTAACTGCAAAGGTTATGTGGGGTCGCCCATGGTTGGAGATCTCAGGGGAAAGGAGGGGTCAGGACCCCACTTGGACCCCGCCTGGATTTTTAGTCCCACACAGGGTTTGTATAGGACATGCATTGCCATACCAGTGTTAGCCCATTCACGACCTCCGTCTCCCCCCATCCCCACCTGCCCCTGGATCGAGAAGAGACTTCCAGCCTAAGCGTCGCCAACTACACACTGTTGGAAGGGTTTTGAGAGACTACGTCGTACTTATTCAAGGAATGCACCGAGTTTAGGACCCGGGTTCTGCGGCTCAGGAGCCAAACACCCTACCACTGAGCCACACGCATACACGAGTACACAGTACTTAGCATAAGCATTCAACAATAGTAAACTTGTAGTGGATTGACTTATTCCTGTCACCTGTGCCTTTTGTTTATCTACTAAACCTAAGATAAACTTCAAACTGTGACGAGAAACATCACGATCTGAAATTAACGAGGCACATGTAGTAAGCTCCACCTTTCCACACAAACCCGGAAAACTGCTGAAATCTGATCGAATGAAGATTTATCTCTCTTTCCTTCACAACACGTCGATTGCTAGATTCCACTGGCCTGACCAGCAAACGTCAAATACCAGACTGTAAAAGAAAATTACACGGACATCTACCGTTCAAATGTGTTGTTTTCAGTTTGCAATATTGCAAACATTTAGCCACTGATGGTGAAAATGTTGTTTTTGGCATCAATGGTTCAGAAAATATGACCAAAGATGTCCAAGGTCAGCTCCAGCAAAATGTTATCCGCAGCCGCCCCCGACAGTACAATAGTCATCTGTTTCTGATTCCGCAGCCGGAAAGACATCCAAAATTGTCTGCCCTCTTCTGACAATTTTTAGGCCATGTCTACCAGCTTCCCCACCAGCTGTAACAAAAAATCATTCATTACATAGGCGTAGGAACCGGGGGGCCAGGGGCCACTGGCCCCCCACTTTTCTGTGATGGGCCCCCACAACGGAGGTAAGAATATCAACAACTGTAATATCAAGCGAGAAACTCAAACTGGCCCGATAGCTTGCCCCGGAACCCCGTTAAACTTACCTGTGCCTCTAAACTAAGTTGAGGTCCTATGAGTTGATTTTAAGGTCCCCTAAGCTTCTCGGGGCCCCTGAACTGGCCTCTGATACCATACGAGCTAATCTGGGCTCTTTGAGCTGAACTGAGCGCCCCTGAGATGGTTTGCGCAGCATGAACTGTTCTAGGATGCCTAAACTGAGCTAGGAGCCGTAACCTTGAACAGGGCCCCGTGAGTTTGCCAGACCCTATATCCACCGACCTGGGGGCCCCTGAGCTGAGCTGGGACCGTAAAGTTAATATTGTCCCTTGAGCAAATCTGGATCCCCTGTGATGCACAGAAGGCCCTAAACTTATCTAAGGCCCCTGCACAGGAATAGGGCCCCTGCTTTGAAATTGGGTTATAAGCTTTAATTGAAACCCAGGACTGTTCTGAAACCCCAAATATGCCGGCAAGGGGCCCCTGGTTGATCCAGGCCCTGAAGCTTATCTGGTCATCAGAGCTAATATGGGCCTCTGTGTTGAACTGAGGGCCCCTGAGATGGTCTGGGATCCCTATAAGGCTTTACAGCCACTGACCTGGCGGCCGTGAGCTTGAATGAGTCCCTTGAGATGTTCTGACAGTGGTGTAGCCAGGGGAGGGGGTCCCTGGGGTCCGCGGACCCCCTTTGGCTGACCTTATGGACTAAAAACACAAAAATTGATCTCGGGGGCCTCTGAGCTTGGTCTCGGTGGGGGCTCCCGAGCTTGGTCTCAGGAGGCCCCCGATAATCGGTATCGAGGGCTCAAGAGTACCGAAAATTGATCTTGGGCGACCCCTGTGCTCAGTCTCAGAGGGTCCCGAGCTTGGCTTCAGGGCCCCCGAGCTTGGTCTCAGGGCCCCTCCTCCCCGAGCTCGGTCTCACGGGCCTTTCGATTTTGGTCTCAGGGGCCTCCGAGCTTGGGCTTGGTCTCAGGGGCACCGAGCTTGGTGTCTGGGGGCCCTCCGAGCTTGGTCTCAGGTAGCTCCCGAGCTTGGTCTCAGGGGGCCTTTCGAGTTTGGTCTCAGAGCCCCCGAGCTTGGTCTCAGGGGCCCCCCGAGCTTGGTGTCAGGGAGCCCTCCGAGCTTGGTCTCAGATAACCCCCGAGCTTCGTCTCAGGCCCCCGAGCTTGGTCTCAGGGGACCCCGAGCTTGGTCTCAGGGATGTCCCCAAGCTTGGTCTCAGGCCCCCTCTCCCCGAGCTTAGTGTCAGGGGCCCTCGAGCTTGGTCTCAGGGGGGCATCCGAGGGCATCTGATGCATAAGGCTGACCGTATGCACTGGAAAACACGAGCATTGGTCTCGGGGGCCCTGATCTTGGTCTCAGGGGCCACCGAGCTTGGTCTCAGCGCCCCCCGAACTTTGTCTCAGGGGCCCTGAGCTCGGTGTCAGGGGCCCTCCGAGCTTGGTCTCAGGGAACGCCCGAGCTTGGTCTCAGGGGCCCCTCGAGCTTGGTGTCAGGGAGCCCTCCGAGCTTGGTCTCAGATAACCCCCGAGCTTCGTCTCAGGCCCCCGAGCTTGGTCTCAGGGGACCCCCGAGCTTGGTCTCAGGGATGTCCCCAAGCTTGGTCTCAGGCCCCCCTCTCCCCGAGCTTAGTGTCAGGGGCCCTCGAGCTTGGTCTCAGGGGGCATCCGAGGGCATCTGATGCATAAGGCTGACCGTATGCACTGGAAAACACGAGCATTGGTCTCGGGGGCCCTGATCTTGGTCTCAGGGGGCCACCGAGCTTGGTCTCAGCGCCCCCGAACTTTGTCTCAGGGGCCCTGAGCTCGGTGTCAGGGGCCCTCCGAGCTTGGTCTCAGGGAACGCCCAAGCTTGGTCTCAGGGGGCCCTGATCATCGGTATCGAGGGCTCTGGAATACCGAATATTGATCTCGGGGGCCCGTGAGCTTGGTCTCAGGGGCCCCCGAGCTTGGTCTCAGGGAGCATCCGAGCTTGGTCTCAGGGTCCCCTCGAGCTTGGTCTCAGGGGCCCCCGAGCTTGGTGTCAGGGGCCCTCGAGCTTGGTCTCAGGGAGCATCCGGGCTTGGCCTCAGGGTCCCCTCGAGCTTGGTCTCAGGGGCCCCCGAGCTTGGTCTCAAGGGTTCAGGATCCCCTTGGGGTGCCCCCGACTATTGATATCGAGGGACTCATAAGTGAAGCACGAGCATTGGCCTCATGAGACCCAGAGTTTGGTCCCCAGACCTGGGTTCAGGATCCCTGAGCATCGGCATCGAGGGGCTCCAGAGTACCAAGCATTAGTCTCGGGGGGCTCAAAATATTGATCTTGAGGGCCCCGGAACATCGGTGTCGAGTTACTCCTGAGAAAAGCGCAAGCATGGGTCTAAGGGTGCCCCTGAGCCTGATCTAAGTGGGACCCCGAGCTTGGTCTTAGGACCCCCGGGCATCAGTATCAAGGGGCTCCGGAGTATTGGTCTAGGGGAGCAATTATTTTAGGGGCGTCCAAATGGTGATTTCGGAGGGCCCCCGAAAGTGTGGATGCAGTGGTGTAGCCAAGGGGGCCCTAGGCGTCTGCAGACCCCCACCCCTTGGGCCAATCTGAACCACTGCAAAGGTTTCTCTGATCACGTGGCCCCCAGAGTTAGTCTCAGGGGCCCCTGAAGATTCATTCTCAGGGCGTCCCGGGTCGGCCTCACGGCCCCCGCCCTGAGAGTCGGTCTCAAGGCCCCCCGAAATTAGATTTCGGGGGCCCCTGAGGGTTGGTATCAGGGGCCCCAAAAGTCGGTATCGGGGGCCCCGGGAGTCTGTCTCAGGGGAGGGGAGCCGAGCTAGTCTCAGGGCCCCCAAGAGAGTGGTTCTCAGGGCCCTGCAACAGTCTATTTCAGGGGGCCCCTGAGAGTCAGTCTCAGAGAACCCCAAGAGTCTGTCTTAGGGGACCCCAAGAGTCGGTCTCAGGGGGCCCTCAAAGTCTCACGGGTTTCTCTCTCAGGAGTCAATATTTAGTTTCAGGTGGCCCCGAGAGTTAATCCGGGGGTCCGAGAGTTAGTCTAATTTGATCCGCAGAGTGCTGGTTTCGGGGGCCCCAGAGGGGTAATTTTGGGAGCCCTTAGAGATTTAGCCTCAGGCTGTGCCCCCCCCGAGTTGAGCACCCAAGAGTTAGTCTCAGAGGGCTCCCGGTTGTCAGTCTCAAGGACATCCGAGAGTTAATCTCAGGGTTCTGAGAGTAATTTCCAGAGGTGCTCCCGATTTTTGGTCTCACGGGCCCGGAGTTAGCCTTAGGCCCGCGAGAGCTAATCTGGAGCCTCCGAGAGTCAGTCTCAGGAACGCCAAAGACTCAGTCTCAGAGGTGATTCCACCCCCCCCCGGGTGTTTGTCTCAGGGGCGCCCTAGAGTAAGTCTAAGAGGGCTGTTGGAAGTCATTCCCAGCCCCCTCCCCACCCCAAGGACAGCCTCAGGGGACCCCAATAGCTAATCTGGATGGCCACGATAGTCAGTCTCAGCCCCCCTCTAGAGAAAATCTGGGGGGCCCAATAACTAGTCTCAGGGGTGCTGCCGATAACTAATCTCAGGAGCCCCGAGAGATTCTCAGGGGCCCCCAGTTTTGATCAAGAGGCGCCGTGAATCAGTCTCAGAGACCCCTTGAGATATAATCGGGAGAGCGGCCGAAAATTAGGTTTGTGAGTGCCGCCAAGTGTTGGTCTTAGGTGGCTCCAGAGCTCAAATAAAAATTTTCAAAATCATATGCCTCGGAAAAAATGTACCTACCCCTATTGCGTACTAAAAAAGGACAAATTGAAACATGTCGATCAGGTACCATTATCGAAGGAAAGGCAAAAATTAATCTAATTTTACCATAAGAGCAAATCGAACAGGGCTAGTAAATTTTTAATCTAGTAGCTTAACACCAATAAAAACATTCCTAAATATTCTGAAATAAGCAACTTTCCAATATTTTCGTAGGAAACCAGACAAACTAGGGTAATGACAGAAATTGATGAGCATAATCCCAAAAAGAAAATAGGTATGAAAGGTTGAAAATAACAATAACAGAGTGAGCCAAAGCGATAGATATCTTGGGCGCCTTTTGTCTTGGTAATTTGCTCGTTTACAAGATAGAAAGGGTAAGAAAGTAACTGGATCTCAACAGGATCTGTCGACGGAATAGAGGTTATGTAACGTTCAGGACACACTCCCTTATCCCTTGTATCTTTATTCGTTTTTTTTCATTTCTTTGAAAATTTCCTGATTAAAGAGTTCGTGGATTCGACACCGGGAAATAATTGCTAATCATTTCCCGTAGATCATTTCTTCGTACTCAAAACGACTGACCTCCAATAACTTCATGTCTGATTACCCGAGTGAATTGAGGAAGACTCAGGTTTAACATCATGCGCGCATCAACATTGAACTTCCCGAAATATGGCTCAAAGCTGTTATTATAGCCACGCTGGCATATAAGTTATGGGCCATCCTTAATATTTGGTGACCTTAGTTTACCAACATTTGGTCGGATCGAAAAACCAAGCTATAAACAAAATAAGAATGAATGCTTAAAAAGTCATAACAAAATGTCCTTAGTGTGAATGTTATAATGTTAAAATACTATACAAAAATATAGGAGATGGGCCCGGTTACTAAGGGAACCCCGGCCTGGGGCTCCCCGACGGTAGTCGGACCCCTCCCTTGGCTGAATCCTGGCTACGCCACTGTGTTCTGAGACTCTACATCAGCCATCCTGGGACCCCCTAAGCCTAGCTGGGGCCCTGTGCTAATCTGGGTACAGCTGTGCTTAACTGGGGCCTCTGATCTGGTATGGGGCCCTGAACTCTTCTAGGGTCCCTGGGCTAAGCTGGGGCCGTGAGCTTGAATGAAGCCCCTGAGCTGGTATGAGAGGGGACGCTATATCAGCCGATCTGGCCCCTGAGCTGAGCTGGCATGTACTGAACAAGAGCCCTGAGCTGGTCTGGGGCCTCTGAACTGTTCTAGCATCATTGAGCTAAGCTGGGATCCGTGAGCTTGAACAAGTCCCTTGAGCTGTTTTGAGACCCTACATAAGTCGACCTGGGGACCTCCGAGCTGAACCGGGCCCCTAAGCTAATCTGGCACCCTGTGCGAATCTGGAGCTACCCTGTGATGAGCTTCTAGGGGTGCTGTGCTTATGTAGAGTCCCTTGATAAGCTGGTCCCGAAGCTAACGCACTGGTCTGGGCCCTTGAGCTGACTGATCTGGGTTCCTGAGTCATGGTCTGGACTTTGGGGCCCTCCGAGATAATTTGGCGGCCCCTGGGCGGCATAGGCATAGCGACCGGGGTCAGGGGATACTGCCCCCATTTTGAGGTGGGCCCCCGCAACGAATATACAAATGTCAGCAACTGTAATATAGAACAAGAAACCCAAACGGCCCCGATAGCTTGTCTGGGAACGTTCAAGTTTGGTAGTACGCTGCCTGCAAGCCCCTGGAGGAGGAGCGCTTCGAAACAAAGCCAAGGAACCTACTACCCGAGTGTTTCCAAATGAGTTCCGAGAACTGGGCCCAATCAAACTCCATTCCATATCAATCAAAACACAAAATACGAATCGGACACGGTCCCTGCACTAAATGCCGAGCAACAGTCGTTCCTGAGCCATCGAAAGGCGCGACGTCTTTCGATGCCAGGGTTATATGGCGTCGCCAAATCTTTCCCCGTTGGAGGGGTTTCTTGGGAGCCAAATTGCTCCTTGCACAAGGAATCTGCCGTGCCTTAAACCCGAGTTGGTCGCGTGGAAAGCAGGGTTGCTAACCACTATAACACCATGCCACACCTCGGCATCACAAAGCTGGCCATCAAGTACCAACATTGCACTTGCAGTCATGCTGGAACTCTGCATTTTAGGCGTCGAAATATAGCTAGGCGTATTTATTGTGATCAGCCTTTACCTAAATCAATCTCTAATGATGGAAAGAATAGATCCGTAATAACCTACATCAATGTCCCCATTTTCGTCATTAAATAAGCAAATACAAGTTGATTAGGCATAGCGAAGTGAGGCTATTTGGTATCAAAGCATTGCCTGTAGTTTTCTAAGCAGTTCTTAATTTTGTAAATGTAATGAAAAGGGCCTAAACATCTGTAAATATAAAAAACGCGTTCGTGGTAAAAAAATGATTGAAATCCTCTATAAAAGCTTAAAAATGTATTTCGTATTTGAAAAGGGTATAGGTAAAAAACCAAAAATGTTTTTTTGGCGTTTTTCTATGATTTATTACATCATAATAGGTACAACTCGAAATCATAGGGAAAAAATTAAATTCTCAATTTTCCATATATTGACATCCTTGTGTGCATGCATGCCTTATTACACTAAACGAGCTATCTAAAATTTTTAAAAATATAGGCCCCCGTGGACTGGGGCCCCCTTGAGGTGGGCCCCCTCTAAAGCTGGCCCCCCCACTTTTCAAACCGTTCCTACGCCCCTGATTCATTACATAAATTCTTTATGACGTGTCCAGACAACGTATTAAGAGAAATAAGGGAGCATTTTGGTTTGTTACCTATATCTCGAAAATAGGATATATGTAGGGTTGAGCCATCGTAATATTTTAAGAGGGGAGCGGGCAGCTCAGGGATACAACGGGCTGACTTACTGAGGTAACTGTCCTGGGTTCAAGTCCCAGGACTGAGCTGGCCCTTAAACTATCTACCCTCAGGGTATAAGTGGGTGGCACTGTAAGCCTCAGAAATTGGTGCGTCGCCCAACCCCAAACAATTACATTTCTACCACCATTTGGAGGGATGATGGTCTGTATGAAATCATGCAGAACCTGAGCAGATCATAGCCTCGACTCACGAACAATGTAAAAGTGAGGCATGGGAGTAGAGCCTAGTCAAGCATTCCATCAAGTCTCTAATCGGAACGTGCCGCGGCACATGTGTACCTGCCTCTAACTCCCCACTTTCCCCAAACCAGCCTGGGGTCTTGTTGAGACGAGAGTAAGAGCCACCGAACAGGGAGATGGGACGATGTCGGCGCCAAGATCTTATCGCTCGCAGGTCCGTCTACAGCCGACGGACTGTGATGGGATGACGGCTGACGGATTCGGGTCATGCTCTCTTGAATAGAGTTGACAAATTCGATGCCACTGTCTTCTGAATTCAATCACAAAGCTTAGGCCGTGCCTGATCATGGAGAGTAAAAAAATTGGCACGCAAGTTATTTTTGTTTATTTTGAAGAACACAGTTATCTTTATCCTCATATATCAGATCAGGATCCATTGTGCACGGATTGGTGTGGTGTTTGAAATTTTTCAGCATCAGGCAACTCCAGCGCTGACCACTGGGCGGCCCTTGTGAGCTCTTCTGCTGCCAGGGGCGTAGCAACGCAGCAGACGAACAGTGGCGCAGGTCCCGGCGTGTAGACGAACAGTGACACAGCAGCGGCGCGCCGAAAAGCTGCTTTCGCGAGACACCCACCATGAAAGGTAAGCATGCGCA
Organism: Lepas anatifera; assembly: GCA_034440635.1. NCBI lineage: Eukaryota > Metazoa > Arthropoda > Thecostraca > Lepadidae > Lepas > Lepas anatifera. The sequence continues at coordinate 1,297,201 of JAOTON010002016.1, read as the reverse complement.
GAAAGCGTACTAAGGAATTGTCATTATTGCAGTGAATATTCACAATTCCCTTTTTCCTCAAAATTTCTCCCGGAAGCAAATAAGGAACAGCGCAGCATTTGAGGCGAAAACGACAACATTCTAACATTTGAATGGAAGCATCGTTTTCTTTCTTGAACATCACCACTTTCTTGTGGGAACAGAAGACCTAGTTAGGGGCCCAGAACGGCTTTCGGTAAAGCACACAATGGTTCTTGCCAATGAATAACAGATCGTTAGTTATTTGAGTCTTGCCGGGTGCTGGTCACTAAAAGACAACAATTCAAAGGGAGGAGGGGGGACATTGGGAACCAACGTGACGCGGGCACCGAAAGTGGCCCGTAGTTTGCATGCTAATGACTATTCTGCATTCTGGGGTTAGAGATCAAAATACTCACAGGCAAGTTTCAAGCCAAATAAAACAGTTTCTGAAGACGATTTTCCCTTCTTTTGTTTCCTCCGGGCTGGCCTTGTTTCCTAACTAGAAGCAAAGGGATGTGTCAATGTTTCGTTAGGTTCAAAAGTTCTTTATGGACGCAGCCTCGTTTTTCGGGTGAAATATTTCAACACACGTGGTGGGAGGGACTAAAACATGTCCATCGCTGATGTTCTTGGAAAGCACCCATTTCTAAATTGAAGCTGACTGGAGCTATGGTACTTTTCGCCAATATCTGTGACTATTCCGTGTGGAACTAATTGACCTTCACCCTCGCATTATGGGAAATGGCAATTCCTACCCCTACATATTTTTCGAACTTGCAGAAAAACGGTGCAATGTAGCGCAATGCGTCCCAGGATATGAAAGCCAAGCTCAGTTTTACACATTTTGACTAAACTCCAAGTCTAGGCCATGGAGAAATGGGGCTATTCCCAACTACTTGCACAGTATCTTAGCTATCTTCCTCAATGCAACTGATCTAGAAACAGCAATTAAGCACGGAATGAGTCCTTGCATAGTTTCCACGCTTCAATGCACTTGATTGGGAGGTACTTGACCTCTTGAGCACGTGGCATGGGCTATTGACCTCAGAGAAATACAGGTAAACTGAGGTGACCCTACGTGACCCCGATGACCTCATGTCAATATGCCTGAGCGTGTAATGATAAAGTTGCATGCCTTTAGGCCTGATATAAAAATATTCCAAGAACCCCAAAAATATTTGGGCCCTCCAAAAATGTTTCAAGAAGCACCAGTGAAAACATCGTTATAAAGACAGAGAAGGTATGACATGAAGCATGATAATGGTTAGAATAGTGAAAATGATCTAAACGGCCAATTATGTATTGTGTTCAAAATTTTGATAAGTCAAATACGATATCAGCTTTGCATTCAATGTATGCTCACGAATGTGGTAACGCAAATGACCCAGGTCATCGATATTGAAATTCCTGTTACAACTTGTGATTCTTGATGGAGCTGTTATACTATACGTGATATCAATTAAGGTTATACGAGATTAATGATAAACTAAAACTGTTTTCACTGGTGTCACCTGAATAAATTTTGGATGTGAGGTCACTTGACCTGGCCTGGTGACCTGACCTGAGATGACCCAAGCTCAAGGGGCATGTTGCACCTTCTTAATGGGATTTTAACTGCGATAACCGTGTGATAGAGCATGCCGAGAAATCTCTTTGCCGATGTTTCATTCGTCCCAGAACTTACAGTTCGCGGCTTAATTTTTTACCACCTATCGATCCCCTTCTCCGACGGTGGTCAAGTGGTATGAGGTGACTTTAGGAACAAGACGTAATTCTCAGGCCCGCTGCAGCGGCAAACATTTCTTACCTGAACCTCTTTAAAACCCACGTGCTACCCCTACCTTTAGTATTAGCACTGGCGGTGGAACCGGGGGGAGCACGGTGCCCTCCTTAAATCAGAAATTTTAACACTAGCCCTATGGCGTTGACTGGAAAGAATGGGTTGAAAAGCTCATTGTGCCCTCCCCTCCCCCCTTAAATTGGGAACTTCTCCCGTCACTGGGTAATAGTGAGTAGAGATGTGTGTAACTTCCTTATCTGATTAGTTTGAAACGTGAAATGTATTTTAATATACCAATAAAAATGACAGAAATAGATAAATGTGGCCCTGGTTCCTAAGAATATCATCCTATGGCTAAAACCCATCATCTGTACTCGTATCCATTGGTGGCGCAACTCAAAGAGATCCAACCTGGCACATGGCATTGCCAAATCGTACGAAAATGGGACGTAACGCAATGCGGGTACTATGTGACCTCTAACAGCAGAAAATTAAACCGAAATATTATGCTTCTGAGAAATGTTCCAGCAAAAGTAAGGCCCATTCAATTATTTTCGATACAGACAATGGCTAGAACCACTATCATCTGGAACTGCACCAAGTTGCGACATTACCTTTACATTTTCGGAAACGCTGCGCAATTGATCGGGAAAAATTTGGTGTCAAGTACGGCGGCACTTCACTCCACGGTTTCCTGGCACCGTAAAAAATCCGAGGTGTTCAAACACTTCCACCGCCACCCCCCTCCTCCCCCCACCAGGGCAAGACAACTGACACCTGGAATTATCTGCCTGAGGCATTTGAGGGTGCGGTTTAAACAGCGAGATGGTGCACCATTCTGCTCGAATGCAGCCATGTTCACGTCAAATGTACTTTTCTCCTTAAACCCCGCCCTGGTGGGGGTGTTTGAACACCCCTCGGATTTTTCGGGCGGTACCAAATAACGGCGGTGAGAAGCGCCGCCATAAATGGCACACATTATCCTTGATCAATTCTGCAACTTTTCCAAAATCTAAAGGACGGGTCATCTGAGGTCAGGTTACCAGTGTAATTCAAGTGACATCAACTGCAAAAAAAGTTTACAATAGCATAAGTAAGAACAGGGTTAATTTATCCAGTTGAATCTCATCACATAGTGGGCCCACCGAGTGCTACAAAATGTATTCCGGAATTTTTCAAATTGATGGCCAAGGGTCAGATACGGATCATGACCTCTCCATTGGAAATACATGGGAGAAACAGAAATTGGGTTGTATTTGTGTAGATACAGCTGAGAATACCTTCATATTATCAAAATGGTAGTATCTTGGGCCCCTTTTCAGGTTCATGTTGCAATTTTTTAGGTCATCTGGGGCTGCTTAACCAGTTTTCAGACTTACGTCAATAACTTTGCATGAAATGAAGATACAGCTTTTATTTTTATACCATTGCGTTAGGATTGCTATGGCGAGTCGATTGACGTGCATATTGACTACGCTAGATAAGATAGTGACCTTGACCTGACCTCAGGTCAGGTCATTATGTTTTAAACTAGTGTATTCATACCATACATCATTTGATTTGCCGTAACGAAAGGAAGCGAATGGTGCCTGAAAATTGATTCTAACTCAACTAACTCTCTCAGATGTTGCAGCCTAGAAACTCTTCTCTAGCATGCCATTTTCTTTGACCTGTCATAATCTCAATATTGACTTGAGCGAAAAAGTGGCCAATATAGTTTGTTCATGAATTTTATGAGGTATCCACCTGCGTTCGCTTTTTTCGCTATCCTACATAGGAGCCGCGATCGAGGGGGATGATTGAACACCCCCACCAGGGCGAAGGTGGCTCGGAGGTCCACCGGGGCAGGTGTTAATACTGGTTAGGATACCGGGTAAGTAGGTGTTTTACCTTTTGACGTCACATCTCGCTAGATGTTTTTACCTACTTGTGATCGAATTGAAAAGATAGATAAGTAAATAAATACCTAAATAAATAAAGTCCTGCAAATACTAAAACAAACTACTCCAAGGTGTTTGTGGTATTGGGATAATTGCCGTGCTTCCAAAACTTTAGCATTTACATGCATTTTCACCTTTATGTGTTTTATTCAATGGCAACTGGTCGCAAGTCTGCATCCTAGAAGCAGAAAGCTCTCAAAAGATATCTGGTCGATCCTATGTATGATTTGCATGGCAAAATTATGTTTTCAATGAAACTGACCACTATAAATTTGAGCCACAAAGCCAAGAGCAGCACGCCATTCATGTCATCTCTTGGACGCTATCGACAAAGCGGCCGTCGCGTCAGAGGCGCCAGTTTCCCCTCCCCTCCTCACCTCTGACCCCAGCAACAGTCGAACCGCCCGGGGGCATGGTACCAGTTGTCTTCGACAGCGCGCACGTGACAACTGTGTAGTTCACACCCCGAAGCACGGTGCTTCAGGGTGATTAGAGTTTTGCGCATGAAGGCGCTGCAGGCATTTTGCGCTTGAATATACGTAGAATGTAAGAACAATGACGTTTTTATCACGCGCAGTGGAGAGAGGCCTGGCGGCAGCGCGCAGTGGAGGGGTCCTAAAGTGCCCCCTCCCCGAGATCTCAAAACCCAAGAAGACAAGAAAAACTGGCCGTTAGGGGTGTGGGGCGATGCTAGTGATCTACAGAGTATACATGCAAGTTGCATTAATCTAGGTCAATATCTTCAAGGTCAAACGAGGTCGTAAAAGGTCAAATCTGGGCCCTGCTGGAGACCTGTTGGGAAATACCGTGACTATGCAAAACAAAGCCGGGAATACACTATAAGCAGAATGAGGTCATAAAGGAAATGTCCCACATAATGTTCTCTGAAAGTTTGAGGTCAAAGTCATTCAAGCGACGGAACAATATGACATATTCCCAATTATGTACAATATAACAGGCACTAAAGCAGCCTTTTGGCGGCAAATGAGGATTTCATCTTGAAAAAGATCTTTGACCTTGAAGTGTGACTTTGAACTTGAAATTGAATAATTTTACCTTTCAAGTCATGGGATAAAATACACCATACTGATAATAACGTCTGACCAGAATAATGTGGTCAATGACTTTGGCATGTGATCTTTGACCTTGAACTTCACGTGGGGTGACCTTGACATATAACCCAATTATATGACGTTATTACGTCACCAATGGTCTACAGTGCAGGCAAACTGGGACGACCGCGCGACTGCAACAGTCTCAAAATATATGTCTGACTTTAAAAGTCTATATGTAAAAAAATCGAGACCAATTTTCAAAATTCTGGCCTATCGATGTGCTCATACATTCTCTTAAACTTAGCCAAGTAGCGTGTTCCGGAGGCGAACGGTTCTCTGGCCATGTCGGAAAAATAGGTGGGGGGCACTTTAGGACCCCCTCCACTGTGCGTGTTTAAGGCTACATAGTACGTAGAAAATGTTTGACGACATTTTAGCACAGTTTGCGGCCATGTTAACCACAAAAGGGCATAATAATGTTCGCCAGGGGCTATTGAATGAAGCCATAGTGCATCTCAGTCTTGTGCACCTACGAATGGAACGGTTCTGTATTTTATCGATATGATTTAATCGACTTTTCTCAAGAACAGGGGGCGTGATTTCGGATTGTTTTTAGACTGGCTACTCGTCGAAGGTTTGGGGCACCATTGCACGCAGCACATCGCTAGTTCAAAGGGACGGGCACAAGAGTGTTTTCCGCAACAACAACAAAAAAGTTATTTAGTGATCCTGACATAGTCAATGGATAGGCCACGTATTGTCGACGGGTGTGGAGACTTAGGACTTAATATCAGAGCCCCGTGCGCCACATCACAGCGTATATCAAGAAAGTTCCTCGTTTTTGCACTTCTAGACGAACAATTTTGATTAACATTCTGACAACCGGGAATGCGGCTCTCCACAGATCCCGCCGGGTTTAGATTTTTCAAAGCTTCCAGAAAACGGTGGTGCGCGGAACTGCTCCACTTGACGTGGTTAAAATCCTACAATAGGAAATTATGGGCATGTTAGGCCACGCCTCTAGGCGAGGTCAATAAGCACCACGTCAAATAGCTGCCGATGTTACTGTAAGTTACGCATCCACTGTTATCATTTTTCACTGGACAACCTGGAGCTCAGTTTGTCACCTGGGTTCAATGCAGCCTTTCTCGTGTTTCGTATTCATTAAATTGGAAATGTAAGGCCTAGTCAGCCAACTGCTCGTCCAAAAATAGTATATAGACAAATAATGCGTAACAATTTACTTGATACATTTGACTTGGATCTCTGAAAGTTTTCGGCATCACCAGACCTCAGAACTAGACTATATTTATGACGCCAAAGAAAATTCTGATTTAGCAGTTTTGTAGCAGGGATCATGGATATAATAAGGCATGCTAAGATGTTGTCTGGCCTATCTTCTCAATCCTTGATAGCAAATTGAGTAAAAGCAGTGATCATATATTGGACCTTTATCAGGACTGTGATGAAACGGTTGTATGCAAAAATAAGCATTGCTCATCGTACAATCGCGAACCTCGAACGCGGGAATTGTCACCCGTTGAGGTACCACCTGCATGTCAAGAAACACTTAACCTAACTGAAAATTTGAGTTGGGAGATCAAACAATGACCAAAGAGCATGTTTGCAAGCACGTGCGACATCAAAACTTTGATTAAGGGATATAGTAGAAGGCACAATCACTGGTTTTTCTTAATTTTCCTCCATGAAATCTAGGAGATAGGTCAATGAGCATCTGATGAGCCGAAAAGTTTCTATTAACTTCCCAAAGGCTGTTGGACACCCTGGGATTGCTCAGACGATACCTTGCACTAAGCAGAGAGCTCTTTTAAAAGCACTTATTTTACCTTTAATGCGTTTGTTTCGTCACCACGAGGTAGGTAAATGGTGCCCAATGTGGCCATACCGTGGCAAAGAGAGTCCGTGACTTCTGATTAAGATAGGTCAATTTTACATTTAGAATCAGCTATATAATTACTGTGCACGATCATGTTTCCATGGAAATGTAATAATTATTACTTGATGTGTAAATGGATATCTAACCTGTTAGGGATCAGGCATTATAAGCACATAGTAAGCATAATAGTAGGCAATTAAGGACCAGTCCAAGAAAGTACTCCTTTGTAGTCCATTTAGCCAAAATATTGAGAAAGAAAGTGTGCTGAGGAAAATTTGGGACAAATTAGGCATCTTAGGGGACGTAATTTGTAGGGCATGGTCTGCACTTTGTAGGACATGGCCTGCATGGCCCCATTCAACTTAGGACCGAAAGTATCAACAAGATTTCGTTCATGCACGGTTAACAGGTAAAATATGAAGAACAACGAGCACAATGATCCATGTTGTGTCAACAGTTACGTTTCTTCGACCAACAGTGACATCGATATTGACCTGACCAAGGAATTTCTAACTCAGCTGTTAGGCAGGTCTGCCATTTGTATGGCGTAAGATTTTGCTGTTCTCTCTAAAGAGTCCAGTGTGAGGGGACATTCTGAGCAGCCCTAATTTAAGGATGGCCACGTAATTTTGCGAACTGCAGCAATGCCAGTAAATCCCACTGTTTGCGTCACTTCCATAGATACTAGGGGCTGTTGACATATGACATCAGCCAGTGACGGATTCAGGACATACTGTCGGGGGTTAGGGGGCTTAGGCCTCCCCGCCACTGTCTAGGAACAGCCTTCGGCGGTGTATAATTATAGCCCCTGAAATTTCGGGGGAAGCTTGAGCCCCCTTGCCTCTCCCTTATATCCACCGCTGAGGTCAACCACCACACTGGGGAGGGGGTTTGGTATTTTCTGACGAGGAGGGGAGAGGAGTCTGGTTTTTACTGACGATGTCTGATGGGAGGGGACGGGGGAAAACTATCGGCTGTCATGGAATTGCTTTATTGAGCGAGAATTGAGCATGCCTAGAGTGGTTGTAGAGCAGGTACTTCAATGTTTCGTAGTCAATGTTTCGTGGTCATACCCAGTGTCCACTGCTACCAGCTGTCCGTACCGCCCAAGCATTGAAGTTCTGCGCCATCTCTACGTGATTGATCATGTCGACCGCCATTGATGTCGAGACGGGGAGGGTCCGGCAATTCCTGACGATTTTTGATGAAGGGGGAGGGGTTCAGCCAATTTCTGACTACTTCTGACAAAGGAAGAGGAGTTTGAACACCATCAAATTTGGCTGCTCATTCGTGAATAGCCCCTTACAGTCGAAATATCGGTATTGACGCGCATTATTTCTCTCCAGGTGTGGTGGCCGCCCTCAGCCTATGCTGCTTCACCCTAGCGGACGCCACCTGGAACTCATGGTTCCTCAACACGTCGCCGGCAGTCACTGTAATCGACACGGAAAACGCTAAAATTGGCCATGCTAAAAGTCACCTGAGGCCCCCACGAGACACTAGGTCTTCCCTTCTCCGTCAGATGGCTGACCCAAGCCTATTCTCTGCTGCTGTCTCCACCTCGTTCGGCGCCCTCACCTCCTCTGAAACACTATCAGAGCCGCGACTTGTGGGCACAGAAGTCAACAGCGTGTCCACTAAGCCATCTTTGTTCGATATGATGCCTGACAAAGGCGCGCGATTCGCCCTGCCCTCTACCATTACTCCGTTACAGTTCAACAATGATTATGGTCCTCCAACTGTTCCCTTTGGAGCTGCGGACATCACGTATAGTTCTTCATCAAACGAGCGACAAACACCAAGCCCTGCACCACAGCCTAAGACCCAACGCGCGTCCAATATCGCAAAGCTGGCATCATCTAATCGCCCATCTGATCATTCATCATCTATAACATCTGACGAGGCTCTCAAGCAACTGCTTCTACAATTTTTGCAAAACCAATTTGATAACAGCCCGAATTCCGGGATTTCTTCGCAGAGCAGCAGAGCCAGTGTCAAACAGACAGAAAATCAAGATAATTTTGAAGCCCGGAGTTACAGTAGCAGCCAGCTACCTGTACAGAGTGTATCGCAGAGCAATAGCAGGCCAGCTCTTGGTGCGAGTCAGGATCAGACTCTGCTGCAAGCGGCGCCAGCTCAAACTTACAGCTCCCCACAGGCGACGCTTCCCTCCAGCCATAGTCTATCTGAGCCGGTAGAGACTACTCCCATAGTCAGCACACCACTGCAGCCGCGGCAGCCGCCGCAGCAGCCGCAGCTACAGCAGCAGCCGCAGCTGCAGCCGCAGCTACAGCAGCAGCCGCAGCAGCAGCCGCAGCAAGGCTACGGGCCAAAACCACCAGCTCCGCCGACCATTACGGTATCTAATCCTGTGATGCCCCTCATTGCACAAAACCCGGCCCTTACAGTTCCGCAGCAGACGGTGCCTGACCTGCCGACGCAACAGCAAAATGCCCAGTACGGAGTCATTTCACCGCCAAGCTTCTCTTCGCCAGCAAATACCTTCATGGTGCAGAGGCCTGTTTTTAGCACTCCGCAGCAAATGTACACCACGCCGGTTCGTAGCCCTTTGCTGATACCCCAAGTGACCTATGCATCGCCTGTGTTATCCAATAATGTGGTACGTCAACAGACCAGCACCAGAACTGACGATCCGAGCACCGGCCTAACAATCTCCCTGGGTGGTGCGTCCATCAAGTTAGGGGAGGGCTCTGGCACCAGCATCAGAGTTGGAACAGGAGGTGCCGGGTCAGGGGCCAGCATTCAGCTGAGCACGGGTGGTAGCGGCGGCGGCGGCTCTCCGGGGAACAGCATCACCATCGTGACTGGAGCCCAGGACGCGCCAGCCCAGCCGCTGCCACCGCCGACGACCAGGGCTGCTGACAGGCCCGGCGGTTATACTAAGGCTCGGGACCCACCCAGCTCCTATGCTCCTCCACGTGATCCACCGGCGAGAGATCCACCCAGCTCCTACACTCCGCGTGATCCGCCGGCCAGGGATCCACCCAGCTCCTACACTCCTCCCCGTGATCCACCGGCGAGAGATCCGCCTAGCTCCTACAGTCTCCCCCGTGACCCGCCGGCCAAGGACCCTCCGTCCAAATACCCCGCTGCTCGGGACCCACCAAGCTCCTATGGAGTTCCTCGTGACCCGCCGGCCAGGGACCCTCCGTCCAAATACCCCGCTGCTCGGGACCCACCCAGCTCCTATGGAGTTCCTCGTGACCCGCCGGCCAGGAACCCTCCGTCCGGATACCCCGCTGCTCGGGACCCACCCAGCTCCTATGGAGTTCCTCGTGAACCCGCCGGCCAAGAACCCTCCGTCCGGATACCCCGCTGCTCGTGATCCGCCTTCCTCCTACGGGGCACCCTCAGACTCCGGCAGGGGGGCAGATCAGGCTACCTGGACGCCTGTTCTTGGTGATGTCGCTGATACTGGAGCCCAAGCTGATTCATACACATTCTATGAAGGTCAGACGAGGACGTTTCCGCCTTCTGACTCTTCAGCCAATCGATCTGGAATGCAGCGGAACTCAGCAGCTTTACGAAACCCGACTAGAGGGTATGGTGCCCCGGCCAGGGACCCACCGTCTCCCAGCTACGGCGCACCGCCAGCACTGAACCCGCCTTCTTCAATGTATGGAACTCCAGCACGGGACCCTCCAGCACCAACGTCTCCTCCCGCGAGGGATCCGCCCTCTACAATGTACGGTGCACCCGTCAGAGATCCAGTGTCTCAGGCACCGACACAGATTCAGTACCTTCCAGCTGTACCTGTTCTTTTAGCACCTCAGAGACCTCGTCAGATGGCACCAAGGAGACGCAAACCTTTGAAGGGTCGCGTTGTAAAGGACACCCGTATACGGCAGGTCACATATCCAGGCACGCGGCAGGATAGTCCACTTCGTAGTCCTGCACGTCAGCGGGGTCGTCATCGGCCGGCAAATCCACCGGTATTTGCAATCCCAGTGCAAGCTAACCCCGTCTCCAGCGGTTATGGGGCGCCGAGAGCGAGTTCTCCCCGTCAAAGGAGTCCTGCGGCGCCGGGAACAGTGAGAGATACGCTAGTGCGCGAGATCCTGTATGACAAGTTTGCCGACGAGTACAAGGCACTCTTTGTCAAGGGAGCTGTGCTGATTGGTGCTCTGGCTCTTCTTCCAACGGCGGCAGTCCTGCCAGCCGCTCTCGGCCGCCGCCGCCGTTCGCTAGTCGACCCGCCTCTAGTGGCAGTACATGACAACACAACTTCGCTCTTTGCCGACCAGGTGGCTCTGGGTGCGGAGCTGCCTGACACGGTCCTACAGAGGCTGCGGAGTGCGGAGCTTCCAGAGCTGGCCCGCCTCAACACGTCCGAGTGTCTGCAGATGGCGCTGTGCGAGGCACTCTGCGAGGTGGAGCAGTCTCCCTTCCGTGACAGCTTCCTTCTCTTCTATGCAGTGTAAGATAGTCCCGCGAGGTCACAGATATTCCTCCTCAATCCGGGAGTTCCTTAGAAAGCTGCCACCACATGTAGACTGCAGAAAATCAACAATTATGAGGTCCTGATTCCTCCCTTCACCCTAAATAGTCACCCATGATGCATTTGATATAGACGTCCCGGTCGTAGGTGTTGCTTTCATTTTTCAAGATATTTTACATGAACGTAAACTTAATTAAGGATGAGTACACTTTTTGTAACGACTACATTTTGAGCGCACTTACGCAGGTATGCAAACATTCCTAGCCACCTACCTACCTCCCTATTTTATAATCGTTATTATTGTGATTCAGAAGCGCGGCGATCACCAAGGTCATACGGTGTCCATCATGCATGTCATCATCATTGTCTCATCTCATGCATGGGTAGACATGCATGCAAGGTCAGCTTAGGGCGGATGAATAATTCAAGAATAGGATCAAACCGGACTGTATGGAGAGTTTTTGTCTTGCTTTGATCCGGAACGAAACCGAACGACATAATTTGTTTTAAATATCGCGTGAAAAACGTATTGGGAGGGATCATTTTTTGGGATCTAGCGGAATGAATGCTAAAACGTTGTACCATGCTAACCTCTAAACCTATACGTGTCTCTATCCGGTGCGTAACAAGTAAGAGGAGTTTGGGCCGTGAGAATGCGAGATTAAAACATTTTGATTGTACATTTTCCTGTATCTAATGTTGATTTAAAGTCAATTGAATTTCTCTTAATGTCTATTAGGCATTGCCTAATTCTAACCACCCGTATGACTGAGCTTACGTTTGACGGAGAATCATAAGTCACTAGGGCATTATTCCGATATTAGCTAAACCAGCCTCATTTCTTCTCAGATATATCCTGGAACGGTTGTCAATGCCGGAGAAACGGTGGCCACTCTCAAATTTTCGTTAATAATTATATAATTCTAATCATCTTGGTACAAAGCTCAACAAAATTTCCAGCGATTATACATTGCTTTCTGCTCAAAAACAGAAACCCAGTTCCCCACTTTATGATACAATCCAACATCTTCCGATTTCATCTAAAATTTAAAAATTAAGCGTTAGCCTTGACTCCGTACCGTTAGCCGACGACCTACGGTAACAACGAGTCCAAGCTCAACGAGCTTTTTAGAGTGGTTACTTGCCGCGGGAGGCTGCAGATCCACCGCCTCCTTTCCTTTGTAATGACTTAACTGTTTGCTGCTACCTATATTGCATTTGTTAGTGTCGTCTGACCAATTTATTTACAACAGACCGATCCTCAGAGAATTTCGATAATGCATCCTTCAGTTCATTAGACAAAATATGACACTTGTTCTTCTTTTGTTACAGTACATAATCATGGTAGCATTAAATATGCAACAAATAGGTATAATCGTTCTCGTAATGCATGACTTATACCTGGACCCATGCAATGAACACTCTGCACTACACAACGGTTTAGTTTCCATGGGCGAGAGGCGATCAGGATAGAGCTGGGAATCCCGATACAGCGATCGCGGTTTCTATGACACTGAAACTTGGATAAGGAAAGAGCTGTAACGGATAGAAACGTCTTTGATCTCAATTTCGTCCATATTTTTGCGCGCCACTCACGTCTTCTTTCACTCCCTTCACTTTCCCTTCACCCTAGATTACAAGGAAACCTGCAGTGTGCTCTCCTTTACCCTCTGCACTGTACGGAAAATATTTACCATCACGTTGCCAAAACCCGCCAGATCTTGTTGGATGCGGATGGACGAGAATCGGATTGAAAACCGGTTTCCATTGCCAAACGCTTTATCCGCATCGTATTTGTATCCGGATTCACCGCCCGATTGTGGTTGAAATTGTGTATGGGACCTAGGCCAACGTCTAAAGTTCAGCCTGATGTTCTTGCTGTGATGTGGACCGGTCGCTCCGTCAGGATATCGCCGGATGTGTCCGAGAACCCGTGGATGCAACAGGCTCTGACGGCGGCCAGGAAGAACCGCTGCCACGAGTTCTACTGCGAGGCCGCCCAAGAACCGAAACCAGCAGAAACGCAGCCTGGTCCCTCCAACGCCCCGCCCCGCCGGCAGAGGACCCCCTCTGGCACCGTGCGGCAAGCTTCTGGATCCGTGTACGAAAGTGAAAATGACACTATATCAGCGAGTGATGGACAGAACCACTTACATCGGGATCCAGCTGGATCTCTGGACACGGAACCAAAACTGACCCCTCCGCCACATGTTTCATCTTAATGGAATGAGCGCTCACAGGATGAAGCCTGTTTTGTTTTCTGTTTCTGTTGTCGATATTTTGTGTGGGTGAGGTGATAGGGTGTGACTTTCGTTATTGGTGTGCAGAGGCTGATTGAGGCAGTGCCAACCCCGAACTGCTATGAATTTACAATAGCTGGAACTCACTTTATTCGGCACACCTGTATTCGAGTTTATTATAGTCAACAGTTTTTGGTGTTTTGAAATGGATCCTCTAAGCTTTGCAACATAATCACAAACAGTCGCTGACACAATAGCAGCGTGTCTATATGACTCCGTTAAACTATTTACGCTGTGACACACAATTGGATGAATGTATAACAGTGGTTGACAGATATTAACACTTAAACCAACACAGCAGGCAGATGAACGCGTTTCGACAAAATTGTCTTCTTCGAGCATCTATGGTAGGAGGGATAAGGAACCCTGTCATCAAGACATTCAGCAGTTTCATCGTTTGGATTTTTGTGCAAAATTATCGTGCGATAGAAATATAAAGGCACCGTTTTTGAGGATATTCCAATAACGCTTCTTGAATTATTGTTACGATACCTTACTCCAAACCAGCTGAAATTATTGCAAACAAACTTGAAGAAACGGGTTGCAAAGTAGCATTTTGTTCCGGTAAAAAACTTAGTAGCATCTTAGCGAAAAAAGAAAGATCAGATGACTTCAGATCCAAAAAGTGTAGTGTACCAGGTGCCGTGCGGGTCGTGGTACGAAATCCGTGACATAGGTGAAACAGGACGGGGTCTAAAAACAAGATTAAAAGAACATAGAAGAGACCTTCGAAACAACTCAGAATTCAGTGCATTTGTCATACATTCCATGAAAACAAATCATCTACCAAACTGGGATAGAGCTAAAATTATAGCAGTTTGTAAAAAAAAGATAATAGGAAAGCTACAGAAGCAGCACATATAGCAAAAATGATACTTTTAATCTTAGGCCAGGCTTCATGAAATGGGCAAAATCTGCGGCTGTATTAGGAGTTGGTTAAGCAAAGAGAAAAAAAGTTTTATATAATAATAACAAAAACAATAATGATGATAAAAAATAGAACATTATTTAAAACAGTGATAAGGCTAGATTGTCTCATATCGAAGCTTGCTTGTATACATTTAGAATAATTCAAGAAGCATTATTGGAATATCCTCAAAAACGGTGCCTTTATATTTCTATCGCACGATAATTTTGCACAAAAATCCAAACGATGAAACTGCTGAATGTCTTGATGACGGGTTCCTTATCCCTCCTACCATAGATGCTGAAGAAGACAATTTTTGTCGAAACGCGTTCATCTGCCCGCTGTGTTGGTTTAAGTGTTAATTGGATGAATGTTGCAAGGTGAGCGAGTGATTTTGTTATCCCTGAGTGTGCTTCTTTGCTAGCTTTGTGTCATACGCTGGACATAGCTTTGAGTGCGAGCGTTAATTATGAAGGGTTTCCTTGAAAGCGAAACGTTATTTTTTCACAAGCCTGAGTTTGAGGCGCACATGACCAGCACGTGTATACCTCTCCGGTTGGGGATTTTGGCTCGCTTTTGCATCTGTCGGAACCAGATAAAGCATTTGCTTAGGGACATATTTTTTCACACTGAACCGATACTTAAATTCAAACCAGCTTCTTTTCAGTTCATCCAATTCCACTGCTGCACACTGCATGACTAAATGCATCAATGTATGAGGGGAATAAACAAATCGACTATACTTGGTCAAATAACATATGATGTGACAAACATGAACCCAGCACCACCCAAGAAACAACTCTGGCGCCACCCCACAGCGATACCAGCGCCTCCAACAGGCTGCTCCAGCGTCCGCCCACGGAGGACACCGGCGCCACCTCGCAGGTGATACTAGCGCCACCCCAGAGATCACAGACCATACCAGTGCCAACACTCAAACGACTGCAGCACCACCTGGCACCACAACCTCTCCCCCGCTCTCTCCCACAGCCGACACCTGGTTAGAGAGCAAATATGTGAGTTGAATCTTCGACGCTCGTTGAAAATATTTTCACCTGAAATCTCCGACTAACTGTGAGAAGTTTGAAGCACTTGATAAGCCTTTCTTCATACACACTTGCGCTGAAGATTCTATACACGTTTTCCTAAAATTTCGAGAGCTGCGGGAAGTAAAGGAAAATACTTTAGCAGCCTTGGATTAGTCGCATACACGTGATTGAAATTAGTGTACAGCTGATCACTTCCCACTAGGGCAGTGAATTCGCACATCAGAGCCAAGTCGACGCGTCGGGAGTTTACAAGGACAAAGCGTTAAAGCGTCGTCAAGGCTCCTACTTTTTTCCTAGTATTTGAAGCCGATTGTTTTATCATGTGGTCCACTTAACCTGCGACCCGGACCTCCGAGGAGCGGGGCACGGGGCACCCCCACCTTGCCCTGGTGGGGGTGTTTGAACACCCCCTCGAACTCAGCCCCTATGCGAGAGAGCGAAAGAAGGCGAAGGCTTGTGGATAGCTCATACAAATTCATGAAGAAACTGCATCAATCACTTTTCGGCTCAGGTCAATATTGAAGTCACGACAGGTCAAAGAAAGTTGAATTTTGAGACGAGTTTTTGGGATCTAGCATCTGACACAGTTGAGTTAGAATCTGTTTTAGGCACCGTTCACTTCCTTTTGTCACGTCCAATCGAATGAAGTATAATATGACCATACTGGGTCAAAACACAAAAAGGATCTGACCTCAAGTCAGGTCAAGGTCACTTTTCAACCTAGCATAGTCAATATCCATATCAGTCGACTCGCAAAAGCAATCCAAACGAAATGGTATCAAAATAAAGGCTGTATCATCATTTCATGCTAAGTTATTGATATAAGTCTGAAAACTGTTTAAGTTGCCCCGGATGACCTCTCAGGGGTCAAAGGTAAAAAATTGCACAATGAACCTGGAAAGGGGCCCAGGATACTCCGATTTGGAGAATATGAAGGTATTTTCAGCTGTATCTACACACATGCAGCCCAATTTCAGTTTTTCCCATGTATTTCCAATGGAGAGGTCATTATCCATACTTGACCTTAGGTCATCGATATGAAAAACCCCGCAATATATTTTGTAGCACTCGATGGGCCCATTATGTGGTATAAGTTTCAATTCGATAGATTCGCCCATTTCTTACTTGTCACCTTAAACATTTTTAGAGGTGAGGTTACTTGACCTGCACTGGTGACCAGACTTGAGATGATCAAACCTAAAAATTTTTGGGCAAGTTGCGGAATCGATCAAAGAAAAGGTGTGCCAAGTACGGCGACGCCTCGCGCCGCCGTTTTATCGTGCTACCGGAAAAACCCGAGACGGTGTTCAAACACCCCTACCGGGGCAAGGGTTAAGGGGCTTTCAGAAACAAGGTGTTTTTTTCTAATAAAAAACTGGAATTAAAGAAATGGCCAGTTTATATTCGGTTCAGAGCCTAATGGTCAAACACTTTATCATTATTTGTTCTGATTGACGAGCAAACACTTCTGGTTATTCACAGTTCCAAACATCATATCTGGGAGAACCTCCGGTCACGACCCACCATATTGTGACGTCAGCAGAGCAGCAGATCAGATCCCCTTTAGGTACTAATTGTCGCCACTGAAATCTTATCGTTTGAAAATACCACCATGACACACTAGGCGCAATAACCGCTTTTGAACGACGACACTTCAGCGTTAGATCCCTCTTGTCTGGCAACATGTCGAGTTTTGACGAATTTGACATTTCATTCGCCGTAGGGAAATTCGCTGCAAGGCCGATCAGAACATTTCCTTCACACAAAGAAAGTTTTAAGGGGCATTTTCAAAGGATGAGTTAACAGACGGCATAACACTAACACTATGTTAAAAAAGCATTGCAATTATTGGCACGGCTCATGCATTTAACCCTATTTCCAACAGGGGGCAGATTCTGCCCACCCCTCAGGTTTTTCCATGGTATCTCCAAAACGGTTTGCGATGGACTCTTGAAATTTGGTGATTTTTCCTAAAACTAAATAGCGAGTGTTCCCTGAAAACTTTGAAACTATATATGTGCCAGAGGCGGAGCTATGACTCACTAATTTGGGGGGCTTTATCCAGAAGCCAAGCATTGTCGCCTGCGTTGCGTTTGTTCTACAATAAAACTGTTTGTTACGAATTGACGGCATTTGTAATGTTTGAATGTTTTTAATGAGATTTAGGATGACAATTGATGTGTATTGTATATAATGTTGGCCAAAGGCGGTTCCAGGAGCTCAAAATGGAGGGTTTACAATGTTATCCAGCCGAACTCTCCCAAAGTAAATAGGTTACGTACAGAATCTTCGGGAGAGGTAAACATAACCATGCATTGATCCCATAGATGTGACTTCCAAACCTAAATCTTACATAGGCAACCAGGGCCCTTTGATAATCGTGAACATTCCTTGTGGTAAATATACGCCTACATTTTGTTCTGAGAGGTACATACAAGGCCAGGCTGTCCCATCGCTTTACCACAGCGTTCTATCAGAGCCAGGTGTAATTCAGATAAGAAGTGTTTTTATTGCAGGGCCTCAGTTTTAGAAAAATGATACACGTGCTGAACAAAATATAGCCTTTCGTAGATGCAAAAATACTTATGTAAGACCTGGGCTCAGAAAAAAACTTAAAACATATAACAAAAAACATAACAAACAACCCATGGTAAATGAAGTGATATTGATATTGTTATCGGTTTCAGAGATGTGAGTGCCTGGCCATAGCCAGGTTCAGGATGTCCCATGGTGCAGGGAAGTGCATGACAACTTGTCAGGGAGGTACTATGTAGACTTCGGCACTCTTGGATGGTGCAACCTATTGGGAAAAGAGGCGATAATTATATTGCAGGGGCGCCAACGATACTCGTATCCTGGGGGATGGGAAGCAGCCTTTCTGGGGACGGCAAGGATATTTCAGGGAGAGGCGTCCTTTTCAGGTAGCACCGAGGCTTGATTGGGGAGGGGATACGTAGCCAATGCTCCCCTAGACCCACATATGCTCTGGGTCCCTTGCAATGAATGGTACATATTGTAATAATTATGCTGACTATAAGTATAAAACGATAACCTGATTCAATAAAAAGTCAATTTCACGACACTTCAGATCTTTTTAAACATTCAAAGTTAATGCTTGAGCAAATAAGGTAAGATCTGTGCCACATCCACCCCTTCATGTTTCGAATTTGAGCAACAGGTCCGTACGGGGCGTACCACTTAACCCATGACACTGAAACCCCGTTGTATGTATGCCAACTCCTTTCTAAACGCAACAGCCATCCGCACACAATACCGGCTGTTCAGATTCTCTCTTCTGCCACCCAGGAGCCCCCGCCCGCGTGCAGCAATCACTTCCGGCTGGAAGGCAGGCGCTTGCATCATTTACGGACATTACCGCGCGGCACCGGGTACAGTGCCAGCGTCCCCGTCAGCCCACTTCCTCCTGCCAAGCCGTTGTTTTCGGCGAAGTCTCGCCTACAGCCAGTAATGTATTCAGTGAGGCTGGCAGGGACGTTTCGACACCAGGGGGTCGCCGATGACGAAGAAGCTATCACGCAGCGTCAGGACAGGCCACTTGAAGTCAGGCCGCTAAACAGGCCAATCATGTTTCAACTGAGTCTAGATGACAGAGACTTGGAGATATTTCACAACCCCTTACGCCGAAGGTCCTCCTTTGGTTCTGGAA
The DNA here is from genome assembly GCA_034440635.1 of Lepas anatifera. Taxonomy (NCBI): domain Eukaryota; kingdom Metazoa; phylum Arthropoda; class Thecostraca; family Lepadidae; genus Lepas; species Lepas anatifera. The sequence goes on along the minus strand of JAOTON010002016.1, from coordinate 1,278,147 downwards.
TTCCAGCATCCCGGGACCGTAACCTAGTGCTGACCCGGGTTGGGACTTTCCCGGGACCCAGCAAGATCGGAGGAAGCCATTTGCTTCTTAAGAACGTCACAGGATCGGATATATCTGTGGGTCCCCAAGCTGTTGGAGCATTAGATCACATTAAATCTGCGAGATAATTAAGCTAGTTCCGGATCTGGATATCCATCTAGATTCCCTTTTGTCCATTTTGTTGCATTTTTCAGATCTGGATCGGGTTAGTATTATCAACAACGGTAGCTTTAATGACGCCCTTCATTAACAAGGCTCAATTGGACAAGTATATCCGATGCATCCTGACCCGATGCGACTGAAAATTTGTGCCGTTTATTGTGACTATGTTCCATACCTCCTATCGCAGTTCTAATTGCAAACTAATGGGCTGAAATTCGCTATGAATGACGTCATTTTTTCCGCCATCAAGAGCACCTAGGGGTGGTCACGAAATTCAATGAATGATCAGCAGGGCCGCACAGCCCGCTAACTATCAAATTTCGCTACTCCAGTACTTGTGAACTCTTAAAATGGTAGGGGAATAGAGGTAGCTGTTTATATTGCCAAAACGTAGCGGAGAAGCGAGTCTTGGGCCCCAAAGCATTAAAAATTGCTGCCATTACCGACAGCCTATTGAGGGAACCACCATCAAAAACAAAAATAAGAGATGGAGATTAAGAGAAATTTCTCTTTCTCTCAGAAAAACAAGAGGATATTGAATGAATGGTTTTTTGTTTCATTTCATTTGCACATTTTTCTATGAAGCTTCTCATCTTTTTAGGTATGTACCTTATACCTATACAAAGAAAGAGTGGTTTCCATTCAAATAGATTTAAAAAGAACAACTATTTTTTAGAAAGCGCCTTAGCAGAGTTTTTTAATCACCATAGCTATAGCAGAATAGTGGAGTAGCGGGTAGCGGTTTCGTGATTTTAAATGTAGCGCTAGTAGCGGTTGCAGTTTTCGCTAGCCAAGGTCGCGGAAGTACCGGTAAATTTGTTGGCAGTGCCCACCTTTGAAAATAAGTCAGGACAAACCTGTGAGACCTGGTCTTAACACAGATAAGTCAGGTACTATTTCCGATGCGAGGCCGATCAACTCCAGGGAAATAAAAAGGATTTACCTTCACTATTTCAAAATCTCAGATTGGATCATAAAAAATAAAAAAATGACTACATATACATAAAAGTGAATCATATGGTAGCGATAAAGAAGCTTAACTTTATTATTTAAGTGAGTTCTGCTTTGAAAACAGGATTACAAGTTCAAATAAGAATTATTTGAGCACCATGTATTATAATCCATGTTTTACCATGCATTTGCCACGCTGATTTTCTAAAATGATACTAGGATTTGTATAGCAAAATCAAAGAAAAGTAATTGCAGTATTATACAAACACTTTTGGTTGGAAGAATGAAGTGAATAAGCAATGCTTAATCTAAATTAGATCTCCTGGAAGATGACGCATGTAGCAACACGACATTCGGGTTTTACTTCCGCTTTGAAATTAAGCCGTGATGTTTTGTAACAAACATTTTACTGTGAAAAACAAAATGTTTCTTCACCAGTTTGCATTTGCATTGAAACGGATCGTGAACACATATTTTCAGCAGAATCAAGACTCAACGCGAATAAGTCCCCACTCACGAAAGCGCTTACCTCCTGTGGCGTTACGCCTTTGAGCTTCTAGTGTCCTACATACCCGGGAATGGAGACGGTGTTGTGCATGGCTAGCTATAAAAATAAAATAGCGTCTTTATAACCAGGTCAGTCTCACTTTCTATTCCCAGTACGAACGGTAATGCCACAGTCATATAAATACTTGCAGAGAGCACGGAATGCAAGTGATTTTGGGTTTCAAATAAGGAGAGACATTTTCTAGAATGGGGTGTAGTAATCACCGTTGAGAATGCGCTGGTACAGCTGAAAGGTTTAGCATCACAAAGCAGCTGCACTTTTCCGGCCGTCAAAGTCTGTTGTCGGCGTATCACACTTTTGAATGTCAGAGTTTTTCATACCAAACAGTGCGTACTCTAACAGTTTCGCCTGCAAACTAGGATGGAGGGGTGGTGTACAACTGGGTGCAGGAGAGCTCTCGCTTGTGGTAGAAACCAGCTAGTTGGACTGAATCTGGCTGACCAGACGGAAGGGAGTGATGTTCTATGTTCATCACTGATCGTCCGCTGTCACTAATGACCAAGTCATCAGTCGCTACCAGAGGATTTCAGGTAGTGTACTCCTACCAAATGCTAATAAATTATTTCTTCAACCAAAATTATACATTTCTCCGAAATGCTAAAATGCAGAGTACAGGAAGAAAAGCACCCAAAGAGGCAACCAAAGCTCACCAGATGTCACATGAGGTCAGCTGAGTTTATTGTATGGCTTGTAACCAAGCTACATCTGAGTGAATAATGGAACCGCTAAAAAATGAAAATCGGCCCGACATGTGCCCGGAAATGACTTCATGGCTTGGTGCAGTGGCTGCCGAGGATTGCATTTCCGGGGGGGAGAAGGGAGGCTACGGGGTTCGAGCCTCTCTTGTCATTGCCTCACAGCGGCTTCCAGCCATGCAGCTACTATATAGGAACTCTGACATTACGAGGCGCTTGAGCCTGTTTAACCCACCTTGTATCCGCCACTGGCTGGCTCGGTGACAAGACTCGGACCTATTCTATTTTTCAAAATATGCCCATTGAATGTCCCGTAAGCTGTAGAAAACAGATGAGAGCTGACTAGCAACCATTCCCAGCCCATGTCCCAGAACCCTTCGGGTTTTGGACTGGGACGGACGCGGGAGCACCGTTTGGGGGACCAACTCGGAAAAATGGTAAAAACAGTGTTTTTAAAGAAAATCGGCTAAAATTTTGCCATTTAGGGGGCCATGATCCCTTGCCCCCCCCTTGCGTCCGCCAGTGGGTTTGGATATGGCTCGACTTATCGGGAAAACTTTGGAGATACTGGTGGTTGAAACAACCGCAGTAGGGACAATGGTTAATAATTGTTGGGGATTAATGACGCACCAACTGCCAAGGTCATACGGCGTAGCCGACGAGGGTTAAGGTGTCTCTACCACACATTTCCTTTTAAGGGCATCCAGGGCGCCTTAGTGCCTGACATGGGTGCCCGGCGATTACAGTGGAGCAGCTCTAGGAACCTAAGGGGAGACCGCCCCTGCACCCCCCCCCGTTTGGGATCGATGTGTGCTCAGTAATAATGTTAGTCCGATTACAAAGGCTCGAGTCACTCATGCCATTCCTATCCTGCAAATGTTAGTCCGGGGCTCCTTATCCCGAGTAGAGCAACAGCAGTATGTCAATCACAGGATCTCGACAAACAGTCACACCATCTGTCACTACTTCCAGTTGATCATTTTCTATGGGTGCGAATTCCGACCGGACGAGACCGGGCCGTATTTGAGCGCCTGACAGAATGTGGCATCTCCAGAGCGACCGCTGGCTCCCACGAGATTGTTAGTTCCGGGTCACGCACCGCGCGGCGGGTCAGTTCCGGTCCGTGACGCCCTAGAGGGGCAGTGGACACGTCACGGGGTGTCGTCACAAGTGACGCCACCGAGCGCAGCGGCGGTGTTACGACAGTGACAAATTTTCTCCCCAGATGGCATATATGCTTAGAGAAGCTTTTGCATGGTAGAAACCAGATAAAAGGAACTGATGCATGGCAACTGAGATTTTGCCCAATACGTTGCCGAAACGCTTGGATGTGCTGCAGTCACAGCCGGTATGAGTTAAGCAGTTCTATATCAAACAAACCAGAAACACCTGAAGGGAATAAAACTTTAGCGTTTTTAACATACATATGAATGTACAGCCGGTTCCACGCTGATTGGTAGGCATTAAAGTCAGATGTTCTAATCCTCGCCCACCGGGGGCCATCGATACCCCCTAAGATTTTTTTCGGAATAGCAGATAAACGACGAGACGCAACAACGCGTTTGAGAGCTCTATCTCTCACCCCATCATTTTTCCACCATCCCTCAAATTTTTTTCCCCAGGGTCACCCAAGGTCAGGTCACCAGGCGAGGTCAACCAAGGTCACATCACTTCAACTTTTGAGCTCTATAAGAGCTACATTTGTTAGTCGATGGATTTGAAACTTGCTACACTTCATGACCTCTTCAGGGTCTAAAATGTGTATATCCGGGATTTTTCGATTTCGTGACCTGAGGTCAGGTCACGAGGTGACCTCTCCCATTGGAAAAGGATGGTGAAAAGCTTTCTTATCATCTAAACGTCACAAATATGATTGCAAATGCTCAGACTGCTCAGGCCAGCGTCTTTGACCACCCTTTCACGAATCCCAGGGGCCATATCTGCCCTTTGATCTCTCTGAGGTCATCCAAGGTCACCATTGGTCAAAAACAGCATTTTGACAATAACTTTTGACCTAATTAAGCTAGAGCGCTGAATCAAACATCATCGTGTATGTCTCGTCACTGCTTTCATTTGATAATGACGAGGTCAATTTCTAAACCTTCGTGACCTCAGATCATATAAGGTCACGAGGTGACCTATGTAGGTCAAACCACTGACGGGAGGTCATTACGTTTCCACATAGCGGAAAAAGGTCTGGCATTTTCCTATCAAATGTACTTTACCAGATCTCAATAGCTCTAATGGCATAAGAATTATGCCAAGTTTTTTTAAGCATTGCATATTTGACTGAAAATAGCCTATCGTGACCTAATTTGAACTCTGGAGGTCAAATCATTGGCCTGAGCGCTTAAACATGTGAAGTAATTTCTTAGTGAATTCACGCGAATTTTCCCATGCACTTTGCAGATTTGCACTAACCCACAAATTTTCGGAGTTAGAAGGGGCCATCGATGAAACCCGGTGGGGCGAAGGTGGCGCCGGCCCCCGGTGGGGCGCGGGTTAAGAAATATATTCAAAACGCTTCTCACTTCTCACAAAACTTACACTTCTCACAAAAGATTGCGTCTCTAGCAATGTGTTTTGACGAGCTCTTTAACACGCGCATTGACGGGGTCTGAGCCACTTTCGCTTTGACGGGGGCGGGTACCCCCTCCCTAAGATCTCGAGAACCACGGTAGGTAGCGAAAAACGATAAAAGGCGTTGGGTAGCCCATCCACTTCTCCATCGAAAATATTTTGACCATTTTTTGTCAGGTCACATTTAATGCCACGAGAGGGCAAAACATGCCGTCATAGGGATAACATGTAAATTAAGTTTTTCGGCCATTTTATCTGAACAAGTAAATAAAGAGCAGAAACAATTTAAACTATATTAATCCTCGCAGCAAGCCGAATCGAATGATATATAATTTGACCCTACTAGGTCAAATCAAGGATATGCCCTGTCCTGAGGTCAGGTCAGGGTCAAATTATATAAAATGCATATCATTAGAACCGCAAAGCCAAGGCGAGTCTAATGCAGTTAAAATAAACGCTCTTCACCATCCTTTACTGAGTTATTCAGTAAAAACCATTTTCCCATGTATTTCCAATGGAGAAGTCATGCCTCGTACCTGACCTTAGGTCATCGATATCAAAAATATCGGAACATATATTTATAGAACTCGGTAGGTCCATTATGTGATATGAGTTTCAATCGGATAAGTTCAACCAGCTCCGACTTATGCCATCTTAAACTTTTTTGAGGTCAGGTCACTTGACCTGTACTGGTGACCTGACCTCACATGATCTAACCTTAAAATTTTCACAGAAGTTGTAAAAATGATGAGGAAAAGGTATGCCAAGTACGGCGGCGCTACGCGCCGCCGTTTTTCTGCTGTCTCCAAAAAAGCCGAGGGGCGGGTACCCACCCCACGTCAATGCGCGTATTAAACGTGGGCCTCCGCGAACTGGATGAGACGTCAATTTGTACAATTATAGACGAAAAACTGCTTTCGCCGACCCCGATGATTTTCTGTGTCTTTTCTCAACCACTTCCGAATTTTTGACCCGATGAAGTATTTTTGCACGTCAGTTCATGCATCCAGTTAAAAAGCAGCAGGTGAGGCAACAATGGTGTCGGCAGGAAACATCATTCAAGAGATATTTCGCAAAAACGACCGCGGCCTAATACCTGCCAATCAGTATGGAACCGGCTGTACCTATATACATACTGACAAGTCTTGCACGTCAACCCCTGTGTGTCTGCACTGAAAGCGAACAGCCAGTTTTCAGACGGCAAACCTGGTCACACGGCATCAGAGGATTTCCAGCTGCAAAAGTCTCGCCCACTTAGAAAGCTACTATAAACCAGCTTTTAGACGGTGCAAATTCCGAGTAAGTCTGAGCCTGTTGTTTAGCTCATACCTGACCCGTACATCTGTTCAGAGGTGCAGAAAGTATGCTGGCTGTCACAAACTCAATGCAACGTATGCCTCCTCTGTCACACAGAGCTGGAAATAATAATTGTATACTTGAATACTATTTCCAATATGCTGAATGTCCTCTACCTGTCCCTTACTTTTTGCAGCAGACAAGGTTCTAGCACCAAACCATTACAGCATGAAAGTAGTAAACTGAGTTTTATTTATAGATCATGTTTTTTGTTTTTGGAAGGAAAATTTCCAATTATGGGTCATTTTTTCCAGTATTGGGGTCATAACTATTATTGGCAACTCTGACCGCAGTTTCCCCCAATGACATGCATTTCCCTTTTTGAAGAAGTTTCCACTTTTGGAAGGAGTGTTTCCAATTATGGTACTTTTCCACATGATTAAATGTGACAATTATCATGAAAATAGTTATTATTGGGAACATACCTATCTATTAATGGGAGCGTACATGTACACACAATTGGGAACCCTAACCACAGCTTCCCCCCCAACTAAACTTCTATCTCACATATCAACAAAAGGGACAAAAATGTCAATGTCAACATAGTATTTGGATCTACCTAAAATGTGTTGGTAAAGTGGACCTTAGGTAGCATTTATATAAACACATCAAATGCTTAGAATTTGCATCCCACTCACGATCATCACCTGCCTGGTCATTCCTTCTTGCAGTAAAAACTCTGAGGCAACTAGCCTGCATAGATGTAAAATTATGTCTATTGGCCTAATAGGTACAGAGGTATTGGAATTCACATACCAAAGAAAGATCCAGTGTAGTCAAAATCCTGCTTTAACACCAGGAGGGGGTCTGGCACTAACGCACTGGAGGGGGCTGGTAGGCCCCCCAAGATCTCGGAAACTAAGAGGTTAGAAAAAGCCACTGGTAGGTGGCTGGGGGCTATAGTGATCTACATGATGACCAATTTCATTGACCTAGATCAATATCTGCAAGGTCAAACGAGGTCGTAAAGGTCAAATATTGGCCATGCTGGGATCGATTGGTAAATGCTGGATTATGCAGGAAAATGGCGGGAATAAGCTAAAGGCGGACAAGGTTCATAGAAAGAGGTCTCAAAGAGGCTTCCCCACAACTTTTGGGTCAAGGTCATTCAAGGTCATTGACCTTTAAGGTCACCATATGGTATACTATTTATTATTTACACTTTGACTAACACTGTAGCCACTGTTTGGCGGGAAATGAAATTGACCTTTCCCAATGACCTTTGACCTTGACCTTGTATTGGGGTACCCTACCGATGACGTCATAGCATAATATATGTCAGACGGGGTAACGTCATTTGGCCGGACGCACAGTGGTCAGTGACCTTGAAAGTGCAGATATGACCTTGACCGTGACCTTTGACCTTGACCTTGACTTTCATGTAAGTGAACTTGACATATAGTCCCGCTTATATGACGTTATGACCTCACCACTCGGTCTTCAATGCAAGCTAACTGGTCCGACCGCGCGTTTACGGCGATCTCAAAACGCAGGTCTGACTTTGAAAGCCTATAAGTCAAAAGATTTTCGGCCGATTTTCAAAAGTCTTCACCAATCGACGCGCTATTAAATTCTGTTAAATGTGGCCAAGTATCGTTTTCGGCTACAAGCGGTTCTCCGGCCGCCTCGGAAAAACAGGTGGGGGCCTCGAGGCCCACCCCCTCCAGTGCCCGTGTTAACTCCATGCAGTTCAGGTCCTGTGCGTTGCTTACTACCACTGGTAGTAAGCAACAGTGCCCAACCAGCGTTTTTCGAAGTCTTTTTCTTTCTGAGATTTGCTGTGATTTTCTGAGATAAGAAGGGGGTCTACTCGGCCCCCTCCAGTGCACGTTAGTGCCAGTCCCCTCTCCAGTGTGAGTGTTAACACTTTGTGGAGGACTGCATTAGCACACATTTGCTATCTGTACAATATTGATATGATAATTTGATCATGAAAACTCACCTGAATCACTGTTGTTGCCAGCCTGTTGCTGGCGCCAACTCTCCCAACTTCCTCCAGCTCCAAATCTATCTAACCAATCTAGGGCACAAATAAGCTAAGGCACAAGCAGGCTAAGGAATGAAAAACCAAGCTTGATATGGGAAAGTGCACCAGTCTTACAATAGCCTACATTCATCTTAGATTAGCCATGGGCAGCAATATTTATTCTAGCTAGTTTTAGCCTGCACTTATCTCAAATATACCTAATAAATATGCCCTCAAAATAAGTGGCTTCCCGCCTGTTTAAATTTTTGGCAGGCTCTACATCACATAAACATTTCTAACTTGTCTTGTCGCTGTTGCGCAGTTTAAGTAGAATTGCTGCCCAGCTATGTTTATATTTTTCCCTCACTTAGTACTTTTATTAGTAGCTTTTAGGTGTACTTAATACTATATTCGAAGAAACAGGGGCCGCTAAATCGAAGAGACTCAAACTGTAAATCTGATTAAACCTGAAAAATGGACAGAGAAGTACTTGATAAAGTATCTGCGTTATCGTTAATGCCTTAAATATGCCCACAATCATGTATTTCTCGAAAAAATTGACTGTCACATTTCCGGTATCTAGGCGACAACTTTCTGCAAACTACTAACAATCGGCACAATTGGGCAGCATGTTAAAATCTGGCAACTGTGACAGCGGTTTGCGGGTTTTCTGCAGCGGGGGTCCCTTGTTTTAGTAGAAACTGAACACAGTACCAATATTGTATCACTAATGGTACGCCGTGCAATTGAAGAACCGAGCTGCTAAGTTAAAATATTCCCTACACGCTTCATTCTCTATTTCGAAAATATGTGGTTTGATTTTGAGCCATACAGTCAGGATCGCTATTTTGTCACAATTATGCACCTCCATTTTCGTAAATGTGTCACAAACTCCGGTAGCCGAGTTGGCAAGTTTCTGCACCTCTGCATCTGTTCATGCTTATGGCCACGATGGCACCTTGATTGCTTTGCACCTAAATCGTAGCTGGGATTTCGACAATACAAGATTTTATGTACTAACACTGAAGCTAGAAATTATAAAACGAGAAATTTAACCACAAAAAAGCACTAAAAATTATAAATGGAACCAAAAAATACTCAAAACCACAAAACAATATGAAATGTAAACATTAAGAAGTAGAAATGTAAATTTTGTTACATTTATCACTTTTTAATTTCTAGCCTCAGTGATGGTCCAAAAAAGTGAGAAAAATCATTTACATAATTCATTACCTACCGGAGGAAAAAAGAACCAAGACAAGGGGAAATTTTCCCATCAAAATGCCTAGCCAGACAAGAATAATTAATTCTACATATAGCAGTAATAACTATTGTCATAAAAACGAAAAAAGAGAGTAGCTTGTAACTTCATCGTACCCATACTGATATCCGTCTAACAACCCCACAAACTGAGCAACTGACGAGCTTGCCTGTGGTCACCCTTCGGCCTTGCTCTCGTTCGTGCTTCGATGCGCCACAAGTGTGCAGCGACAGAACCACCCAATCCACGCACAGTAGCAGCTCGTTGTTTCAGAATCGGTCACGCCGGTCGCCTCACTTTCGATTCCAGCGACCCAACGCAGTGGGCGCCATCGAGGGGTCCATTGTGACCGAGCCACAGTGCGTGGCCTGGCGGCAATGTTCCGCTGCTCTACACCAGACAATCCGGGAGACAGAGCTTTGGCATGGATGCAAGTGGCGAGCGTTTCTTCTTCTTTTTCTTCTAATTTTTCAGTTTCTCTCCACCACAGCGGCGGAGGCATTTATGACATCCTCATTCGGCATGGCAAATGGTATCTGCATGGTACACAGTACGTAGCCATGCTTGATGCAGGGGTCGAAAAATCTTCCAGTTTGTCATTCTATATGGTGACAGCCAAAGGAGGGCAAGGTGACAAAAATCAGCCGACATGTTTCCTCCAGACAAACAACCAAAATTGGAGCCTGTAATTTGAGGTTGCTATGTTTTTAAACAGCTACGGTGGTCCAGAGTATCCTAAAGGGGTGTCCATTGATATCCTAATCACGCAAAACGGACCACATTTTGCAGTCTGGGCTGGTGACATATTTATGGTTTGAAATTTTCAATGGTGACACACTGAACAACGTTTTACCCCTGGCTTGATGCTCTACAGAGATGAGGTGAGATCAGCTATAGGACGGCGGATACGATCCCCCCAACGCCGTCATGCAGCCGCCGCCGCTCGGCGGGGACGCCCGACCGCTCGCAGGGAGCAGGGCTGAGGGCCTGATCACTACCCTCCTCAAAGCTCCCACCGGCACAGCCCCACACCCAGACGAGCGCCAGGACTGAAACAATTTCACGAACCCCACTCAGCAATCAGCACACCAGCAGAGCGAGCGAGTCAGAGCGGTGATTATTCCCGCACGAATACTTATAAGAGGGCAATGCAACGAACACCGCGGTTTGAATATGCTTGCCACAGTTCTTGAGTTGTTATGACTTTCGGTATCACCCGGCGTTTCCATTTCCTACATACTGCAGCTTGGAGTATTACTCACTCCCATATTCATAGACAACAGCGCGTCAGCACCCCTGCTCCTCGCCATTAACCCACCCATACACAAACCCGGGACGAACAGGAACCACCCACATTCAAATAACACACACCAGGACAGGAGGTCCAGACGGCCCCCAAAGCGGAAGCAAAAACCACAAACAACCAACACACCCCCCGGAACCCTAAACAAACAGCAAACCCTCAAACAAACACCAGTGTACCATAACGCAACTACCACCAGAAGACGGCCCAAACCGCGGGAGGTACGCACACAAAGACCAATCACAATACTACCAGCCCAAACCAAACAAAAGCCAGTCAACCATAAACACCCTCCAACAAACCACCCCAAAACACAGTAATCAATCACCAGCACACCGAGCCAACGCCCATATTCAGACCACCCCGGGGGGGGCCACCGGTTAAACGGACAGTGCAGCGCGCCTCCCACTAATATAGAGCACATCAGTATCCTGTCATCACTTCATCATTGACTACAAGGCACGCCCATCCATTCACAATCGGCCGACAGTCCCGACGCGGGGCTAGAATGTAACTGGCGGCAATCTACAGGAGCTCGGGTTCGAGCCTTCAACCGGCCGCGACTACTCGTCACGTCATGCACCCCCGCGGCGTCGCCCCACGGTACCGCCGAAAGCACCCACAAAGAGGCGTATACTTTTTAGAAAGATTGAAAAACAACACCCTAACGATTATGCACATTTTTTGGGCAGCAAGTGGTGATTCTTACGTGATTCTCAGCTCATTGGGTTCCCAATACGCGTGAGCATTGTATTGGGGAATAGCATATCAAAGAATAACCCAGAACTTCATAACAGATCCCAAGCCTGATTGACACGTGAACAAACAGTCGTATAACACAGCTACATAAATGTAAATTTCACGTCTTTAACAAGACCAGCATTTGGTTTAGCACGGTGTTGTGGTAGACAATTCTTACATGGTAGGTATAGCGACCTCCCGGAAGTTCAAAAGTAAGGGGGCGGTTGCGCCTCCATAAACTACGAGCTCAAACAACAGGTCTATGAAGAAAACTATGAAGAGCACCTAATCCGACGGAAGCCGTATTCGCGGCATCGGCTTTGGCTGCAGCTGGTAGGGAACGCACTGGCGGCGGGGAGAACTGCGTGACGAACACGTCAGTGGTGGCGGGGCTCCGTGACGCGCTGGATGGTTCCGCTGGTTGACCCCCTTCACCGCACGCGCGGCACCCGGTAACGCTGAGGCCCAGGTCACGCCGGTCAGGCCAAAAGGCCAACCGGGTGTCGAAAATAGTGTCCGCAACTCTGAGAGGCATCGGGGCGGGCAACTGACGCGGCTGCACTGGCTGAAACAGGTGTTGAAACCACCAGACCCGGATCTAATCCGGTGGTTTGGGAGGGGACCGGGCCAGGAGAAATATAATGTTTTTACACGAAATTCAGAAGAAAAAAATCAGGGTTTTGGGAGAGTACGTTTTTGCCCCACCCCATCCCTGGATCCGCCACTGGACATGGCCAGTGCTTATCACACAACTGAAAACATGGCGCAAACCGGCAAGGCTGTTCATGAAGGCCCGATTTGGCCGGTCGCATGACAGCCGTGTGATTCGACAATCGGCGAAGCACGATGGCTCATTCCAGTCCACGTCATAACACGATCTCAGCGATAATGAAGTCCAGGAGACAGTGTGAGCGCGGCCTTCCGAACATTTATCTGAGGTAGAACGTTTGAACTGCCGCAATTTGTATGACTTGCGGGTTAAAATTCACACAGGTTCAAATATTACACATTCACGAGGCTGGAACGAGACGAAAATGTTTCAAAACGCTTGTCTTCTATTTCATTTTGTAAACTGAAGGTGCCATGGCCACTTTAGAAGAGCCATTGACCCCTGATTCTTCCAGCAAAATTCTGAGCTCCTGGTGTTCTCGGTTGGTGTATAACATCATGAATGACTGAGCCTAGCGTAACAGCCCACTCATAGACAAGACCGGATAAATTAAGCGTGAATGCCCCTACGAAGCTTCAGCCCTGATGACGTCCTGATTTATCCAACCACATTTTTTATACACAAGACCCAAATAGTAACCAGGAACTTCCTGAAGAGTGGAGCGCTTGTGACACCACCTTCTCTACGACGATCTCCATCGACTAATAATGACTCCTATAGGTTAGTTTGCAACGACGATCCCATTGGTTGGAAATGGTCCATGATGCTGCAACAATGGATTTACTATTGATCACTAGTCGATGGATACACATTTTGGGCTCGGTTAAACACCCTCTCAAAAGTCGTAATGAATGAGACCACTGTGAAAACTTAAACAGAATGAAATATTATTGATGTATCGTCTTCAAAATTAGCATTTGTTTGTAATAAATGCATGTTTTTCAATACAGTACCGAGAGAAAAATAAGCCTGCAAACAGCGAAGCAGCACAGACAATTTTATTCCTGCCTTCTCCTATATCTCTTTTCCATTACATAATAAAAACTTCACTTATTGTTACCAAATTATTGTTTCCACTTTCAAGCTTGCGCTGAGCAGTTGCTAGGCATGCATTTTTCTTCTGGCGATTGTAAATTTGTATTATTTGCTTCATCGAGTAAGTTGGCACGTAAAAATGGTTTCCCTATGGTGATATTAATAGAAGAAAATTGAACATTGTAAAAATTATGTGGCGGCGCCCCTGCTCTGACCTGTCATGGCCTCAATCGCCCCAACCCACATAGTTTCGCAATCATTTATTACATGCCTTTTTCTGCCGTTAGTGTTGTCTTTTCGGTCGAATGTCTGTAGCAAGAGCATGCCTGCTGTAATAAATTATCGCATAAGCAGCGGCTCGCGAGTTTTCATCAGCACTGGGCAAAAGACGGTATGTTTGAACTTAATCGGGATCTGGACCTATAGACAATTTATGTTATGTGTATGCAGGTATATATATATATATATATATATATATATATATATATATATATATATATGTATGTATGTATAATCGTAGCCTCACTAGGAATCGAAATTTTCCCATCGTGTCTGCGTATAGGAGCCTTTTACTCACTACGTTTCTACAATGGCTTTAACCCCTTGCCCCGAGTGGCGGGCACGAGCCACCTTCGCCCTGGTGGGCTGGGAGGGGGCTCAAAAAGACCCCCACGATCTCAAAAACTAAGAGAGCTAGAAAAAAACAAAACGGCGATCAAAAGCTCTTCAAAAATGATATCGAAAATACCTCAGTCACTTTTCTCGTCAGGTCAATATCAAGGTCACCAGAGGTCAAAATAGGTTAAAATCACTAATATGAGGTGTACTAAGGAGTTGTTCTTTTATTACAGTGGCAATGATGTTCAGGTTAGGTCAAAGCCTAGGGAGCTACAGATCACTAAATATTGGCAATGTTCTTGGGAATGTCCATAGCCACCCATGCATAAGGGCGTTTCCTTTTTCGCTATTAACTTTCAAACCAAGCAAGATGCAGCCATAATTGATGCACCATTGCAATTCTGTCGTCAATAAAAATTGAATGATATATAATATTACTATGCCGAGCCCAATTAAAATTTGACCTGACCCAGGTCAACGGTCTGACTCAACTTGACCTGGTATAGTCATGAAGTATATCATTTGACTTCAATTAACTATACAAACACTTAAGCGACAAAATAAAAGTTTTATCTTTGTTTATTCAAAATTTATAGAGCTTCCCGGCTAGCTCCCCCCCCCTGCCGCTGCGGACCCGTCGTCGCCACGTTACTCGCTTCGCCGCCCGAGCTGGTTTTATCGAGGCTCACAGCCCGACACGGTATCGCGTCTCACTCACCGTCTCACAGTCTCATCGGTACCACATCTCACTCGACACTTCCTTTACCTTCTTCCCGGCACTCTCTCATTGTCACTCTTCTGAGGCTTTTCTTTTACTCTGCCTGTGCTCATATTTGATCTCAGGAGAATCGTGCGGCGCCTGCCGCTGGACTTGAATGCAGACGTTTCTCCTGTCTTGTCTTTTAACCATACTTGTATGTATGTATGTATGTGTGTGTGTGTGTGTGTGTGTGTGTGTGTGTGTGTGTGTGTGTGTGTGTGTGTGTGTGTGTGTGTGTGTGTGTGTGTGTGTGTGTGTGTGTGTGTGTGTGTGTGTGTGTGTGTGTGTGTGTGTGTGTGTGTGTGTGTGTGTGTGTGTGTGTGTGATGCAAATACATGTCATGGCTACAAGACATCAAAAAATTTTTATCTAGCCTAAGGTGATTTTTCAAAGGTCATAAGTTAAATTTTTTGTATTAACTTCAGAAATGGGCTAAGAGCAAATCGTAACCGATGTTTGAAGTTGATTCCATCCATAATTAATGAGAAAAGCTCATTTCGTGATTTCCCCATGTATTTACAATGGGGAGGTCATGCTCTCCACAAGACCTAAGGTCACCAATATAAAAAAAAATCCCGGAACATATGTTGTAGCTCCTGGTGGGTCCAATATGTGGTATGAGTTTAAACTTGATCGATTTACCCTCCTTTTAGTTATGCAG
Organism: Lepas anatifera; assembly: GCA_034440635.1. Taxonomy (NCBI): domain Eukaryota; kingdom Metazoa; phylum Arthropoda; class Thecostraca; family Lepadidae; genus Lepas; species Lepas anatifera. The sequence goes on along the minus strand of JAOTON010002016.1, from coordinate 1,262,781 downwards.
TCCTAAGCATTTTTTAGGTGAGGTCACTTCACCTGGCCTGGTGACCTGACCTGGTATGACCTTGAGCTAAAATTTTCAGGAAAAGATGTAAAAATGATGAAGGAACAGCTATACCTAGTTTCGCGGCGCTGCGCACCGCCGTTTTTTTGGTCACTTCAGGAAAAACCCCAAGGGGGCCTAAGAAGACCCCCACCCAGGCGAAGGTTAACAGGCGTGAATGGGCCGCGGTAAGGTCCGACTCGTCCTAGAATGTGAGAGTCGTCTGGTATCAAAAACACGTTTTCGTAGTCGACCATTTTTGGGCACTGACCCCGCGCTGCAGCCAGAGGTGCAGAAAGTATGCTGGCTGTCACAAACTCAATGCAACGTACGCATCCTCTGTCACACAGAGATGGAAATTATAATTGTATGTTTGAATACTTTTTCCAATATGCTGAATGTCCTCTACCTGTCCCTTACTTTTTGCGGCAGACAAGGTTCTAAGCACCAAACCATTACAGCAGGAAAGTAGCAAACTGTGTTCTCATTTTTAGATCATGTTTTTGTTTTTGGAAGGAAAATTTCCAATTATGGGTCATTGTTTCCCGCGCGTGGCAATAAACAAAACACGGAAGGGTCAAAGACCATTACACATACGGGTGAGTGGGTGAAACCCAAAACCTTAAAAAAAGTCGAAAAGGAGGTCGATCGCTTGGGGGAAACAGTTCCCCCCAGGAGAAACCGTTGCCCCCCGGATCCGCCACGTATTCCAGTATTGGGGTCATAACTATTATCGGTAACTCTGACCACAGTTTCCTCCATTGACATGCATTTCCCTTTTTGAAGAAGTTTCCATTTTTTGAAGGAGTGTTTCCAATTATGGTACTTTTCCACATGATTAAATGTAGCAATTATAATGAAAATAATTATTATTTGGAACATACCTATATTAATGGGAGCGTACATGTACACACAATTGGGAACCATAATCACAGCTTCCTCCCACTAACGTTCTATCTCACATATCAACAAAAGGGACAAAAATGTCAATGTCAACATAGAATTTGGACCTTCCTAAAATATGTTGGTAAAGTAGAACTTAGGTAGCATTTTTTCAGACAGATCAAATGCTTAAAATTTGCCTACCATCCCCAATTATTACCTGCCTGGTCATTCTTCCTTGAGGTAAAAACTCTGATGCAACTACACTGCATAGACGTAAAATTATGTCTATTGGCCTAATAGGTACAGAGGTATTGGAATTTTCATGCCAAAGAAAGATCCAGCGTAGTCAAAATCCTGCTTTAACTCCATGCAGTTCAGGTCCTGTGCATTGCTCACTACCACTGGTAGTAAGCAACACACCCTGAACCGGCTATTTGCTAAGTCTCTTTCTTTCTGAAATTTTAAGAGGATCTACTAGGCCCCCTCCAGTGCATGTTAGTGCCAGGCCCCTCTCCAGTATGGGTGCTAACACTTTGCGGAGGACTGCATGAGCACACATTTGCTATCTGTACAATATTGACAGAATAATTTGATCATGAAATCTCACCTTAATCACCGTTGTTGCCAGTTTGTTGCTGGCGTTAACTCACCACCTTCCTCCAGCTCCAAATATATATATATATATATATATATATATATATATATATAAATATATATATATATATATATATATATATATATTCATTTGATTTATTTATTTATTCAGCTGCATCGCCAACAGATAAATCCAGTTACAGGCGAAGTCCAAGCATTAAAAGCGTATTTACAGTGGAACACATCAGACAGTATACATACTAACAAGTAATAGGTAAAAATAAAAATGAAAACAATTCAAAACCAAAATTTAGCAATAGGCCTAAAAAGAGATCGCGGTAAAATCGCGCACCATAAAAGTAAAATAAGACGTAAAAGGCCTAAAAAGATGAACCAGCACGGCCAACAAGCCTCACTACCTTGCCACATATCTTATAACATGGTTTCTGTAAGTGGCTAAGTCATTTGCAAAAATATCAGCTTCAACATCACGGATGAATAAAAACATGTTTGAGAGCCTAGGGAGGCGACAAAACATGCCGCTCTGTACAGTATTTACACGTGCTCGGGGAATGTGAAACAACGTCAGGTTGCGGGTCGATCGGGCAGGCACCTGCAAGAGAAAGCAGCTGAGCAGAGCAGGTACATCGAGCTTTGCACGGATTATATTTCTAGTAAAAGTAAATCGTGCTGTACCCCCCGTGCAGCGAGAGAAGAAATTTTGAAATGTGTTAGAAGATGCTCGTGAGAAAGAGAGAGTACTTGTCCAGATGGAATGTGGTGGATAAGCCACAGAAAAAACTTATGTTGAACCCGATGTACCCGAACCTTGTGGGAGTCAGCCGCCCCCGCCCAGACAACGCTGCAATATTCTAAAATAGAACGCACTTTGCAGTAGTATGCAGCCAGCAGAGCTTTACTGTTGAATTTTGCCGTCATGAGACAGGTCTGAAAAGATCGAATGAGTAATCCGAGAGATCGATTGGCCCGCTTAACTATATTATCTACATGATTGGCAAAGGTGAGTTTAGAATCGATTATGACACTGAGATCACGAATTGTTTCAACGTGCTCCCGCACCGAGGGGCCTATAAATTAGTTGGTCCGGACGGGCGCGCGCCTGAGGGTCATCGTCAAGGATTTGCATTTTAATGGATTTATTGTTAGTCCCCACCTGACAGACCACGCTGCGAGGCGGTCAAGGTTCCCCTGCAGCAGCCGTCCATCAGATGGTGACTTAATTTTTCGAAAAATTTTGACTTCGCCGGCGTACATACATGAGGCAGCCGCTCTGAATGAGGTCCGGAAGGTCATTAATGTACAGAGAAAAGAGCAAAGGGGCCAGAAGAGCGCCTTCAGGCACACCAGAAGTCACAGGTCTCCAATTAGAAATTTTTCCGTTGACGATAACCCTCTGACACCTATCAGACAGGTATGAGACAAACCATTTTAGGGCTGTGTCCTGAAGATGATATGATTGTTTTAGTTTGTAAATTACGAGTTCATGATTAATGCTCTGAAAAGCGACCGAATAGTCTGTGTATACGGTATCAGTCTGGCACCCGTCCGATATGGTTTCCCACGCTGATTTGAGATAAACGGTCAGATTTGTCACGCAGGACCGTTTGGGTATAAAACCGTGTTGCTCCGGACACAAGACCGTCGATATGTGCCTAAAAATCTGGTCATAAACCAGACGCTCCAGCACCTTCCCGAAGAGATGAAGCAGAGAAACTGATCGATAATTTTGAGGTAATTTTTTGTCTCCTTTTTTAACCCTCGCCCCACCGGGGGCCATCGATGGCCCCCCTAAGGTTTTTCTGGGATAGCAGAAAAACGACGAGGCCAGCACCGCGGTTGAGGGCTCTACCTCTCACTGCATCATTTTCCCATCATCCCTGAAATTTTTTATCCCAGGTCACCCAAGGTCAGGTCACCAGACGAGGTCAACCAAGGTCACCTCACTTCACCTTTAGAGCTCTGTAAGAGCTACATTTCAAAGTCAATCGATTTGAAACTTCCTACACTTCATGACCCCTCCAGGGTCTACAAGGTGTATATCCGGGATTTTTCGATTTCGTGCCCTGAGGTCAGGTCACGAGGCGACCTCTCCCATTGGAAAAGCATGGGAAAAGCTATTTCATGATATAAAAGCCACAAAAATGATTGCAAATACTCAGACTGCTCAGAACAACGTTTTTGGACACCCTTTCACGGATCCCAGGGGTCATATTTGCCCTTTGACTTTTCCAAGGTCATCCAAGGTCACCAGAGGTCAAAAACAGTATTTTGACAATAACTTTTGACCTAATTGAGCTAGAGCGGTGAAACAAACACCATCGTGTTTGTCTTGTCACTGGCTTTCATTTGATATACGGCAAGGTTACTTTGTGACCTTTCGTGACCTCAGGTCATATTAGGTCACGAGGTGACCTCTGGCGGTCAAACCACTGGCGGGAGGTCTTTACGTTCCACATAGCGGAAAAGTACTGGCAATTTGCTATCAAATGTACTTTACCAGGCCTCAGTAGCTCTAATGACATAAGAGTTATGCCCAGTTGGCTTAATCATTGCATATTTGAGTGAAAATAGCCGATCTTGACCTAATTTGACCTCTGGAGGTCAAACCATTGACCTGAGCACTAAAACATGCGAAGTAATTTCTTACTGAATTCACGCGAGCTTTCTATTGCACTTTGCAGATTTGCGCTAACGCCCATATTTTCGGAGTTAGAGGGGGGCCATCGATGGCCCCCCCCGGTGGGGCGAAGGTGGCGCCGGACCCCCGGTGGGGCGCGGGTTAAAGATAGGTATGATGTTTGCCTGCTTCCATCTCTCCGGAAAAACACCAGATGACATCGAGGATCTGCATATTTTTGTTATCGGAACAACAAACTCTTCGACACATTCAGAAATGATGCGTGCGCTGACATTGTCGGGTCCCCATGCTTTATTAGGTGCTATGGAGCTTAGGGCGCTCCTCACGGTGGCCTCAGACACAAACAATCGAGACATAGCATCCAAGTTGCACGCAGGAGTATGAGGTAGTTCGGCCACACCGGGGTTTGTGAATTTCGACGCAAAGGTTTCGTTCAGTAGGGATGCGCGTTCCCGATCATCAGTCACACGATTGTTCTCCGTGTCGCACAAAACAGGTGAAATGGAACACTTTTGGTCACACATTTCAAGAATGACCAGTACCGCTTAGGGTTGGTTCTAAAATTGCTCGTCAGCTTTTGTAAGTACTGGGAGTATTTAACCTTCGCCCGGGTGGGGGTCTTTTAGACCCCCTCGGGTTTTTCCGAAGTGAACAACAAACGGCGGCGCGCAGCCGCCAAACTGTCTAGCTGTTCCTTCATCATTTTTACATCTTTCCTGAAAATTTTGGCTCAAGGTCATATTAGGTCAGGTCACCAGGTCAGGTGAGTGACCTCACCTCAAAAATACTTAGGACGGCATAACTAAAAGAAGGGTTAATCGATCAAGTTGGAACTCATACCACATCTTGGACCCACCAGGAGCTACAACATTTGTTCCGGATTTTTGATATTGGTGACCTAAGGTCATGTGCAGACATGACCTCCTCATTGACAATGGATTGGGAAAATCACGAAATGAGCTTTTCTCAGTAAGTATGGATGGAATCAACTTCAAACATCGGTTGCGACTTGCTCTTAGCCCATTTCTGAAGCTGATACCAAAATTTTTGACTTGTGACCTTTAAAAGGTCACCTTAGGTCAAATAAGCATTTCTTGGTGTTTTTCTCTATAAATTTTGAATAAACTAAGATAGAGCTTTTATTTTGTCACCAAAGTGTTTGTATAGTCACTGGAAGTCAAATGATATACATCATGACTATACCAGGTCAAGTTGGGTCAGACCGTTGACCTGGGTCAGGTCAAATTCTTAAATTTGACCTGGCATAGCAATATCATATATCATTCGATTCGTATTGACGAGAGGATTGCAATGGTGCATAAACTATGGCTGTATCTTGTTTGGTTTGGAAGCTATTAGCGAAAAGTAAACGCCCTTATGCATGGGTGGCTATGGACATTCCCAAGAATATGCCCAATATTTAGTGACCTGTAGCTCCCTAGGCTTTGACCTGACACGAAAATGAATGCCACTGTAATGAAAGCGCATCTCAAGAGCTTCCAAATAGTGTTCGAAAAATGTTTCTAGCTATCATAGTTTCTAAGATATAGGAGGTTTTCTTAGTACACCTCATATTAGCGATTTTGACCTATTTTGACCTCTGGTAACCTTGATATTGACCTGACAAGAAAAATGACCGAAGTATTTTCGATATCATTTTCGAAGAGCTTTCGATTCCCGTTTTGCGCTTTTTCTAGCTCTCTTAGTTTTGAGATCGTGGGGGTCTTTTTAGCCCCCACCAGGGCGAAGGTGGCTCGTACCCGCCACCGGGGCAAGGGTTAAACGACGAAAATGACTTAAAATCCCTCCTTTTCTCAGTGAAGTCCACTGCGTTTGCAGGTCCCGGGTCTCGTTTCATCCAACGAAAGGCTGCCTCCTTCAGCCGTAGAGCTGCGCGTACCTCTCCGTCGAACCATGGCGGCACCCGTCGACGCAGCACAACCGTCGGAATGTGATCAGCTATCGCAGAGCTCAGCACCGTGTAAAAAGTGTCCACGGCCTCGTTGACGTCGATTCCGTCCAGGATTCCCCATGGGATCAGACCAAGACTACGGCGCAGACCAGCGAAATCTGCCCGCTTGTAGTCAAATACAGTCTGTCTCGTGACCACTGGTATGCGACTGGCCGGCAGTGAGAGCCGGGATATAATCTCTCTGTGGTCTGTGTCAAAGAGACTATCCCGGGCTTCCGCCCTGGCAGGCACGCGTCTCGTCAGCACCAGATCTAGTGTGTTTCCTCCTCTGGTGCTAGTGTGTTTCCTCCTCTGGTGTGCTTTGCTACCCATTGGTGTGCTCTGCTATGCTCTGCTATATATATATATATATATATATATATATATATATATATATAATGATCCAAATCTATCTATCTAAGGAATCTATCTAACCAATCTCACGAATAAGCTAAGGCACAAGCAAGCTAAGGAATGAAATCCCAAGTTTGATATGTGAACAGGGGCGTAGCCAAGGGGGGGCGGCAGGGACAGCCGCCCCTCCCTGAGGGCCCGAAGGGCCCGCTGAGGACACGAGCCGCGCGAAGCGCGGCTCGCCCGCACTATGCTCTGTGGCCAAATTCGGCATTTTATACCAGACAGGGCCCTCTTAAGCCCTCTTCAGGACTCTATTCTGTAACAAGCAAGGCCCTTTTTTACCCATCAGGGCCCTTTTAGCGCTGTCGGAGGGGCCCTTTTCGGGGCGCCGCCCCTCCCTGAGCGAAATCCTGGATACGCCCCTGTATGTGAAAGTGCATCAGTCCTACAGTAGCCTACATTCATCTTAGACTAGCCATGGGCAAACATCACATAAACATTTCGAACTTGTCTTGTCGCTGTTGCGTAGTTTAAAGGGAATGTGGCACCTTCACAACGTGATTTTAACTGAGATAGCCAAGTTGTAAAGCAGGTCGGAAAACCCGGTACTCCATATTTCATTTGTCTTGGAACTCGATATTTCCGTAGAAAAAAGCTAAAACCTACCTGACACCAGCCCCCCCTCAGCCCCCGTCGCCGGCAGCCATTGTTGTGAACTACTGGTGTGACGGCATATGCTGACGTCACGATGAGCATCAGCCAATCGAAGCCCTTGAAGCGTTTCAAGTATGGTAGTGGTTGCCAGATCGTGCCATCATCCACAGGCTGATATTTATTTCTTTTTCTAGAGGAGTATTTTTAAAAACCAAATATTGAGCTTATTGTACATTTTTCAGAGAAATCGTGAGTGGTGTCATTATTTGTTTACTAAAAGTACGCCTAATAACACTAAATTCCAGGATTCGACGAAGGTGCCACATGCCCTTTAAGTATAATTGTTGCCCAGTTATGTTTATTTGCTCTCTCATTTAGGACTTTTCTTAGTAGCTTTTAGGCGCACTGAATACTAAATTCAGAGAAATAGGGACCCCTAAATTGAAGAGACTGAAACTGTAAATATGATTTACCTTGCGAAAATGGGCAGAGAAGTACTTGATAAAGGATCTGCATTACCATTAATTCCTTAAATATGCCCAAAATCGTGTATTTCTCGAAAAAATTGACTGTCACATTTCGGGAATCTAGGCGGAAACTTTCTGGCAACTACTAACAATCGGCACCATTGGGCCGCATGTTAAAATCTGGCAACTGTGACAGCGGTTACCAGGTTTTCTGCAGCGGGGTCCCTCGTTTTAGTAGAAACTGAACACAGTACCAATATTGTATCACTAATGGCACTGTGTGCAATTGAAGAACATAACTGCTAAATTGAAATATGTTTTACACGCTTGATTCTGTATTTCAAAAATATGTAGTTTGAGATTGATCCATACCACCAGGATCGCTAAAATTCGTTAAAATCCATCGTTCGTTAAAATCCATCAAAGCAAGTGACAGTTCCAGGCGCGGACCCAGGGGTACCTAGGGAAGGGGTGCCCCTCCCCCATTGGCGGACGCAGGAGGGGGCATTCCAGCCAAGCCCCCCAAAGCGCTGGAGGGGGGCCAAACTATCTTTTGCCCCCCCAACGCCGGAAACTTTTTCAAAAAAGGTGTTTACACTAGGTCTGTAGAGCAAAAAAATTCGCTCCCACCCCCACCCCCCCCCCCAGAGCGATTATGTACTTGGAGAGGTAGCTTATACTAGGTCTGTCGAGCACTGAAAGAAGGTGTTTACTCTAGGTCTGTAGAGCAAAAAAAGATTCGCTCCCCCCCAGGAAGAGAGGCAGACATGGGTTGGCCCCCTCCAAAAAAACTCGGGTCTGCGTCCGCCCTTGCCCTCCCCCTAAGTTAGCCGGTCGAGCCGTTCGGGCGCGCCCGGCTGAAAGCACCAGCGCGCGGTTAGAGGGCGCCCCCCTGACCTGACCGAAATCCTGGAGCAGCCCTGACTTCCTACAGGATACCCTAATTGTCGCATTCTGGCATGACTGCACCCCGTACGTGCAACTGCACTCGCAGAGCTAATGTCGTTACAGCGGGAAAATAGGGATTCGGTGAAACTCGACTGGTTGGTGTACGTCTGAAATCCCCTTGGCTTGCAGCGTTGCCATGGCTTCAGCTGCTGGGATTCATCTCCACGGCGGTGAGTTATGGTCGGCTACTGCGGCCGTGCTCGGCGGATGAGGAGCGTCAGTCCGCCCGCGCCGTTGCGCTGGGATGCTGCGTCTCCAGTGGACCAGTGACGTCACAACTAGAGATGCCACTTTGTTCGCTCTTTCTGGCCGCAGGGACAAACTAGGGATATTCAGCAATAGTTTCGGGAAGAAAAAGGTCTTCCGGGTTTTCCGTAAAACCCCTCGGGTCCTCTTCCGCTTTCCTATATCTGATCTAAGTAAAATTGGAAAACATCAGGAGTTACCCTGACGGCATGAAGTTGGTTTAACCCTCGCCCCGATGCATCGCGATGGGGACGTGTTTGAACATTCCCTAGGGGTTTTCCGGCTAAATGGAAAAAACGGCGGCGTGAAGCGCCATCGTACTTGGCACACCTTATCGTTGATAGATTCCGCAAGTTCTTCCCAAACATTTTTAAGCTTGGGTCGTTTCAGGTCATGTCACCAGTGCAGGTCAAGTAACTTCACCTCCAAAAAATGTAAGATAACATAAGTAAGAACCGGGTTAATCTATACAATTGAAACTCACATTTCATAATAGGCTCAACAAGTACTACAAAAAACATTCCAGGATTTTTCATATCGATGACCTAGGGTCAGGTATGACTGATCTCTCAATCGGAAATGCATGAGGAAAAGAAGAATCGGCCGAAATGGCTCTATTTATGTAGATACCGCTTAGAATACCTTTCTTTTCTCCAAATCTATCCTAGGGTGGCTTTCCAGGCTCATGTTGCAAGTTTGCACCTGCGACATCAATGGGGTCACTTGGGACTTAATCAGATTTTCAGGCTTGGGTCAATAACTTTGCAAGAAACAAAAATAAAGCTTTTATTTTGATACCACTGCCTGTGGATTATTCTTGCGAGTCGACTGATATACCCATTTACTATCCTAGGTCTGATGATGACCTTGACTTGACCTTAGGCCAAGTATTCTTTTATGTTTTGACCTAGTATAGTCATATCATACAATATTTGATTCGCTGTAACGAGTGCACAAGCAGCAATTATTAACTGCTTAGCTGGCCTGTAACACCACCACGCACCGCCACCATGCGAGGCCGTTGCGGTGAAGAATCGCTTCACTTCGACTACATGAGCGCACGAGTTGCCGGTCGCCATAAATAAAGGATGGAGGTGCATCGATATTGTTTTGTTCAAAAGCATACAAAAGTAATGGACAACAAGTTGGCCGGGATGTTATCATTGGGTAGACCCAATGACAACATATATTTGTGTGAGCCCAATGAGTGAATAGAAATAGCCATGTGGATGGGACACGGAATGGTCTTGGTTTATCGTTCCGCCTTTTTTAGCCCGTGTTCGTGTGGCTGTTGTTTCAGAAAACGAACAAAAAACACGCTAAATTCGAACGAACACGTTTACCAAAACAGAACATCAGAGGTATCTCTCAATATGCTCTGTTGTATCCAACCCTAGGCAGGGGTGTAATTTTATATCTCTTTGGGGGTGCCCGAGCTACCCCCAATCCTAATCTGAGCACCCCCAATCATGTGCTGAGCACCCCCAATACATGTGCCGCCCCTGGCTTATCACCGCTGCCCTGAACAGTGCCATGCCACCCTATGACTGCCGCCCTGATTCGTGCCGCCCCTGGCAAGTTTTGCCGTATCGAGTTCATTACTTGGAAGTAACGAACCCTGATTGGTTCCACCTCTAGCTCATCGATGCTACCAGGCTATCACTTCCCCCATGAATCGTGACGCCACCTCACTGCCGCCCCCGCCTGGTCACTGCCGCCCCCGCCCGGTCACTGCCGCCCCCTGGCTGATAACTGCCGCCCCTGGCTGATCATTGCCACCTCTTGACTAATAACTGCCGCCCCCTGTCTGACAACTGCCGCCCCTGATTGATCACTGCCGCCCCTGGCTGATCACTGCCGCCCCTGGCGGATTGATAACTGGCACCCCCTGGGTGCTCACTGCCGCTCCTGAATGATAGCTGCTGCCCTTTGGCTGCTAACTGCCGTCCCTGGCTGATCACTGCCGCCCCTGGCAGCTCACTGCCGCCCCAGGCTGATCATTGCCGCCCCTGGCTTAACACTGCCGCCCCCTGACTGATAACTTTTTACCTTTGGCTAATGACTGCCGCCCCTGGCTGATCACTGCCGCCCCTGACTGCTAACTGCCGCCCCCTGACTGATAACTGCTGCCCCTGGCTGATAGCTGCTGCCCCTTGGCTGCTAACTGCTGCCCCTGGCTGAGCACTGCTGCCCCTTGGCAGATTACTACCGCCACCTGACTGATAACTGCCGCCCCTGGCTGATCACTGCCGCCCCCTGGCTGACAACTGCCGCCCCTGGCTGATCACTGCCGCCCCTGGCGGATTGATAACTGGCACCCCCTCGCTGGTCACTGCCGCCCCCTGAATGATAGCTGCTGCCCTTTGGCTGCTAACTGCCGTCCCTGACTGATCACTGCCGCCCCCTGACTGATCACTGCCGCCCCAGGCTGATCATTGCCGCCCCCTGTCTTGACACTGCCGCCCCCTGACTGATAACTTTCGACCCTTGGCTAATGACTGCCATCCCTGGCTGATCACTGCCACCCCTGACTGATAACTGCCGCCCCCTGGCTGATAACTGCTGCCCCTGGCTGATCACGTCCGCCCCTGGCTGATCATTGCCGCCCCTGGATTAACACTGCTGCCCCCTGATTGATAACTTTCGACCCTTGGCTAATGACTGCCGCCCCTGGCTGATCACTGCCGCCCCTGGCTGATAACTTACGCCCCTGGCTGATAACTATTGCCCCTGGCTGATCACTGCCGCCCCTGGCGGATTGATAACTGCCACCCCCTGGCTGATAAATGCCACCCCTGGCTGATCACTGCCGCCCCCTGACTGATAGCTGCTGCCCCTTGGCTGCTAACTGCCGCCCCTGGCTGAGCACTGCTGCCCCCTGGCAGATTACTACCGCCACCTGACTGATAACTGCCGCCCCCTGACTGATAACTGCCGCCCCTGGCTGATCACTGCCGCCCTCTGACTGATCACTGCCGCCCCTGACTAATAACTGCCGGCCCTTGGTTGATAACTGCCGCCCCTGACTGATCACTGCCGCCCCATGATTGATAACTGCTGCCCCATGGCTGATCACTGCCACCCCCTGGCTGATAACTCCCGCCCCTGTCTGATCACCGCCGCCCCTGGTGGATTGATAACTGCCACCCCCTGGCTGATAAATGCCACCACTGGCTGATCACTGCCGCCCCTGCCTGATCACTTCCGCCCCCTGGCGGATCACTGCCGCCCCCTGGCTGATCACTTCCGCCCCTGGTTCATTGCTGACGTCTCCCGGGGCAGTGAGCATCCTGGGGATATCTGGGCAGTGAGCGTTCTGGGAGGCCATCATTCTGTGGATATCACTAGCATCATGGCATATCTGAGAAGCGTTAGTTTTAACACGCGCATTGACGGGGATCTGAGCCACCTTCGCTTTGACGGGGAGGGGCGGGTACCCGCCCCCCTAAGATCTCGAGAACCACGCTAGGTAGCGCAAAACAGTAAACGGCGTTGGGTATCCCATCTACTTCTTCATCGAAAATATTCAAACCACCTTTGTCAGGTCACATTTAAGGTCACTAGAGGTCAAAACATGCCGTCATAGAGATAACATGCAAATGAATGTTTTTCGGTCATTCCATCTGAACATATAAAGATAGAGCAAAACAACTTGAACGATATGAATCCTCGCATCAAGCCGAATCGAATGATATATAGCATGACCTTTCTAGGTCAAATCAAGGATTTGACCTGACCTGAAGGTCAGGTCAAGGCCAAATTAGACAAAATGCATCTCCTTAGAAGTGTAGAGACAAGGAAAATATAAAACAGCTAAAATAAACGCTCTATCACCATCCGTTACTAAGTTATTCAGCTAAAACCATTTTCCCATATATTTCCAATGGAGAGGTCATGGCTCGTACCTGACCTTAGGTCATCGATATCAAAAATACCGGAACATGTTTTAGAGAATTTGGTGAGCCCATTATGTGATATGAGTTTCAATCGGATAAGTTCACCCTGTTCCGACTTTAAAATAGAACATTAAAACATTAAAATAGAATGTTCCCTGAGCATAAAAGGCGCAAAAAAGTGATGAATAACAGATTTGGTGCAATAAAAGAGTGCCGCCCCCGCAACGCTGCCGCCCCTATGGGGTGCCGCCCCCCACCGGCTGAGCACCCCCAAAGATTTTGGGAAAGTTACACCCCTGACCCTAGGTATAAGGGACCGACTGGATTGAGTCACGTGTTATATTTTTGTTCACAGCTACCATCGATATTTGATAAATATATGATATCGGATGATTGAAACTCTTTGAGCAAGAGCAATATTTTCCGTACAACGTGATTCATATCAATTTCCTAGACGTTGCAAGCGGCACAGGTAAGATGCGAAAGTTTCGGTTGGGGGCTCCCAAGGAAAATCGTGAAAAAACATACTGCTTTTAAAAGAAAGTCAACCGAAACTGTTTAAAAGCAGGTGAGCGGGCTCATAGCCTGATTGCCTCCTGAATTTGCCGATGTCACATGTTTTTACACACACTTAGGGAAGCAGTTGTAAAACAAAGATACAACATACCGCGCAAAGGCAGGGCTGGATATTTGCCCTTCTGGATCCAGGAGTAATTCCTAGACAGCTTAACACTGGCATGGCAATATAAGCCTTATATAAACCTTATGGGAAACCCAAAATCAAGGAATATTGACCTAAGCCCCCCTCGGATCCCCATCCATGCACAAAGAAGTCAGACAGTGGGTTATATGTGTATCTGTGCTATGGCACAAATCACAGCACGTGGAATGTGAGGGCAGATGTTATCCCCTGTTTAATCCGTAAGCATGGACAGAATCAAGAAATGTTCTTAGGGGCAGGACAAGGGCTCCTTGGAGCAGAGGAGGGTTCAGGATGAGGAGTTGGGAGAGGTGGGGTTCCGGACGCTGTGAAACTTCAACAGTGCGACTGGCATTCCTTGAGTGCGGATAGTGCTGGAAACAATACCAAGACGCGGCTGTTATCGTGCGGTCGCAGCTGAAGTAGGAGGGTCCGACACGACCTCATCGCAGGTTAACCACAGGGGGCGCACACATTGAAGCATATGACAGTGAATATCTTCCAAAAATGGTTCTCCACCTGCTGCACTGACCCGGTACAGCTGCGGTTTGACTCAGCTCTCATGGTAGGTTGCACCAAATAAAATGAGCAGGCAAAAATAGCCCATCCTTTGATCTTCATATTTCTGTGATTTTACAGTTTCCAGCATTTGGTTCACCAAACATGTTGAATATGTATCAATGCTATATTTGACTCATCTATTCTAGTTTGCTCCTTTCCTTAGTGGTAACCAACTATCAAATCCGATTTAGTGCTACAGACTACCTCTGAGAAACGATAAGTTAACCCCAGATGACGACAGTGACACAAGTAACGTGAAAGCTTCCAAAAATGTTCTAGTTCTACAACAGAAGCAAAACTGCATAAGCACAATAAAGTAATTGCTCCATCTCGATACAGACAAGTTAAAAACAAAGACAATTTTGCTAAGCCCTATCTATTAGCTAATCCAATTTCTGTTTCGGACTTACGGCTCCATCCCAGACGCGTTCTTTCGGACGTGGATTTTACAAAAGCGCACTGCTTCTGAGCCAGTTTGCATAATTTTTTGGTGTTTACTTTTTAGTTAAAGCCGTTGAGGTGTTGAATCCGTTATCGTAATCAGTCCCGGTCTCCCCCTGCTGCGGCCATTTTTTAATTGTTTTATTCGATACCGATCCTAATGCACAGAGCCGGACCTGGCATTTCCACTTTCAGAGCAGGACTCAAATGGATAGAGTCTAAACTGCGACACAAAGAGTTTTAGTAATTAGCAGGTGGCCGTTCAAGGGGGCCCATCTCAGAATGATGTAGCACAATACTGACGGGCACATATAGCCTTTGTAGCTGCAGTGCCCTAAAACTCCAATAATCATCGTTCAAGGGGGCCCCATCACCTCTCAGAGGTGTCACAGCTTGCATCCTGAGAGGGGGATTAACGCACGTGGTGGAGGGGTCCTAAAGTGCCTCTCATCTTTTTCTGAGATGGTCAGAGAACCGCTTGCCGCCAGAAAATGCTACTTGGCTGTGTTTGAGTGAATGTATGAACACGTCGATTCAAAAAAGAATTTTGAGAATCAGTCGATAATTGTTTTACTTATAGGCTTTCAAAGTCAGACCTATATTTTTAAACTGTCGCAATCGCGCAGTCGCACCAGTTCGCCAGCACTGAAGACCGAATGGTCACGTAATAACGCCATATAATGGGGATCATATGCTAAGGTAAACCCACTTTAAGTTCAAGGTCAAGGCAAAAAGTCACAGGTCAAGGTCATTAAGCCCAGTATTCCGATCCGACGGCATTGTTCAGCATGGCATATGTTATGACTTCATAGTTCTAAGTACCCAATATAAAAATAATAGGGTCTCCTAACGAGGATATAAAAAAACAGGTCTCCAGCACGGCCCACATTTGACCTGTACGACCTCCTTTGGCTTTGAAGATATTGACCTAGATCAATGAAACTTGGTTATGGAATAGATCACCATTGCCCATACACTCCCTCCAAGTGAGTGTTTTCCTAACCCTCTTTATGTTTTAGATCTCAAGGAGGCACTTTAAGTCCCCTCCATTGCGCGTTGATGCCAGACTCCGCTTTACCGCGCGTGTTAAGTGAATCGAGTTTTAAGGGGGTGTACCTACGACGTTTAAGAGAGTGTTTATTGTATAGCGCAGGATATAGGCGCCCAGTGCTCGACCGGGGAACATTAGACATGCCTTTCGTTGCTCCCCAAGCTCCACCAGGGGCGGATTCGGGAAAGGGGCCAAAAAGGCATTTGCCCCCAAACCCCCCGATTTTCGTAGATTTTTTTCCAATTATCTTCAAAAACCATATTGTTTTACGATTCTGGGTCCCGTTGCCCCCCCCCACCCATCCCCAACCACTAGTCTTAGTCCAGTTCTGGGCTACACTATGCTAACGGAGCTCGATACGTCGGACAACAAACTCGGCATCTCTACCAACTCATCCCGGCGGCAGACACGAGCGCTCTGCGGCGCGGAAGCTGCGCTGCATCCCGAGCCGGCACCAGTGACGTCATAGTCGCTCCGGCCGGGGTGCAGCAGGGTTATGGTCGGCTAATGGCTGCCCGCCGGTGGGATAAAGAGATGGATGCTTAGGACGCGGCCATGACAGCGTCGGCCCGTCCGTCGCCGTAGTAAGTTGTGGTGTCTGTCGGTCGGCACGAAGGCACATCGCGTGTGTGCTATGAGGGGAGACCGGGCGTGAATCATGCGACAGGCTGACTATGTCAATAAAGATTCATTAATTATGGAGAGGGGAAAGCTTTAGACAAGCGCACGCACCACTGAAATTGGAGGACTTCGCCGAAAAAAATAGAGAAAGTCAGGCAGAGTGTGCCCTGAAATGTAGGTTAGCTGGCCTGTAACAAGTATAAAGAAAATTAATGATGAAGAGCCATTTGACAGAACGATAAAGGTAAAGGTACCACTGGCAAATTGGATATTAAATATATTAAAAATCAAACACACGGACGCGTTTCGTTACTTCTTCAGCGTATGTTTGAAGAGTGAGCTGAAGAAGTAACGAAACGCGTCCGTGTGTTTGATTTTTAATATATTTAATATCCAATTTGCCAGTGTGTACGTTTACCTAAAATTATTTATTTTGATGTTGATGATCAGAAAGAACGATCGTCATTGAGAAGCACTGTTTTACAAGGCGGAACTAAAATGGTAAGACTATCAATGTTTCGACCAAAACATAACGTCTTAACCCTTGCCCCGGTGGTGGGTACGAGCCACCTTCGCCCTGGTGGGGGGCCTAAAAAGACCCCCGCGATCTCGAAAACTAAGAGAGCTAGAAAAAGCGCAAAACGGCAATCGAAAGCTCTTCAAAAATGATATCAAAAATACTTCGGTCATTTTTCTTGTCAGGTCAATATCAAGGTGACCAGAGGTGAAAATAGGTCAAAATCGCTAATATGAGGTGTACTAAGAAAACCTCATATATCTCAGACACTATGATAGGTAGAAACATTTTTCTAACACCATTTGAAAGCTCTTGAGTTGCTCTTTCATTATACTGGCATTTAATTTCGTGTCAGGTCAAAGCCTAGGGAGCTACAGGTCACTGAATATTGGGCATATTGTCCATAGCCACCCATGCAAAAGGGCGTTTCCTTTTTACTAATAATTTCCAAACCAAACAAGATACAGCCATAGTTGAAGCACCATTGCAATCCTATTGTAAATAAAAATCGAATGATATATAATATTGCTATACCAGGTCAAATTTAAGAATTTGACCTGACCCAGGTCAACAGTCTGACCCAACTTGACCTGGTATAGTCATGATGTATATCATTTGACTTGCAGTGACTATACAAACACTTTGGTAACAAAATAAAACTTCTATCTAAGTTTATTCAAAATTTATAGAGTAAAACACCAAAAAATGCTTATTTGACCTAAGGTGACCTTTTAAAGGTCACAAGTCAAAATGTTTTGCATCAACTTTAGAAATGGGCTAAGAGCAGGTCGTAACTGATGTTTGAAGTCGATTCCATCCATACTTATTGAGAAAAGCTCATTTCGTCATTTTCCCCATGTATTGACAATGGGGAGGTCATGCTCTGCACATGACCTTAGGTCACCAATATCAAAAATCCCGGAACAAATGTTGTAGCTCCTGGTGGGCCCAATATGTGGTATGAGTTTCACCTTGATCGATCAACCCTTCTTTTAGTTATGCGGTCCTAAGCGTTTTTTGAGGTGAGGTCACTTCACCTGGCCTGGTGACCTGACCTGATATGATCTTGAGCTAACATTTTCAGGGAAGATGCAAAATGATGAAGGAACAGCTAGACCAAGTTTGACGGCGCTGCGCGCCGCCGTTTTTTTGTCACTTCGGAAAAACCCGAGAGGGGTCTAAAAGACCCCCACCCGGGTGAATGTTAAGAGGCGCCTGCCTTTATTTCAAACGGGAACATTCAGGAACATCCAAGAGCATATATCAATCTCTGACAAAATGTTTTGTTGTCCAATTATAGACGGGGTAAAGTTGATGTTTTCAACAGAAAAACAAATATTGCTTGCGACTGTCAGAACGTACCGGAACTTGGAGCGCTCGCAAACATGCTTTCACATCTTCGAAGACACACCGAATTTTTGCTCCAAACTTAGGAAAATGATATTGTATTCAACATTTTTATCACCAAAATTTGCATTGCATATATGTATTTTCATTATTAAAACGCAGATATTTCCATTAAAGAATAATTTTGATTTAGGCGGCAAAAAAACGCACCGCCTCCCCAGATGAGATCACTACATTGGCCGATGTATACATTGTAGCAATGCGTACAGAAAGTTTCAGCTGCATTTAGTTGCATTTTCGTGATTTACAACCGGGTGTGTAAGGGTATGTCGGCGGCCCGCATGCTATCCCCCGCCCGCCGCCGAGGCAGTGTACTGAGAGGCTCGCCCACCGGTCAGGCCTGGCTAGCACCCTGTCAGGACCTAGTACAGCAGCGACGTCCCAGCAGGGGCCAGGCACGACAGCGCCCGGCCGATGCCCTCGCAGCCGGGGTCCGGCTAAAGCCCAGTCGGTGCCAAGAGGAGACGTCTGCCCAGATCTGTATTTCATTTCATGATCCCGCCATGCTCCCAACAAAAAACAAAAACGGATTCACACGCTTACCCGACCCCATTTAGACATCCCAGCAAAACGAACGGCTGGGCCCCCAGCAGAATTCCGGCGAATTACTGTTACTGGCTGGGTTATGACCGTCGTTGTTTTTGGGCAAAAGAAACATGCCATGATTAAATCGGGGTTTCCGGGGCAGAAGCTGCTTCCGGATACAAATATCGAACTGAAAAGCACGAGCAGAATCGTTGCACGCACTACCAGAGGTGAAAGTATTATGTTCTATGATAAAAATATATCATCGGGTAATATAAAAGATAACTTTGTTGGAGGCCTCGGAGGTGAAATGCTGTTCTCGAGATGGAGCTATGTGTAATAATGAGTGAGCTAGTAGAAAAACTGGTAGATAAAAGAGCAGTATTCGATGCTTAGCGCAGTTTCGAATTAGCAACAAAATAACTAGTCACCCTATTAGGAGGGTATTAGTATACCTAATTAGAAGGGAGAGTCATTGATAGAATATTCTTGCTCTATACTGGATCGGCAACTTGAGCTGTTTTTAAAGAATATCCTGCAGAAGTGGTCATCGGTCAGCCGATGCAGGAACGGGCTTTTGAGGAAATATGGGATCGTCTTGGCAAAGGAAATATATTATTTCACTGTCCAAACCGCAGTGTCACCGGAATCAACATCCTGGGTCTTATCTGATGCACCAGAACCAGGTCCGAGCCAGCCCCTGGCAAGAAAAAGAGATCGGTTCCAAAATAGGTGCAGAGATCTAAGCCAGAAAAGGCGTGAGCGGGTCGTCACGGAAATGCTCAGGCGCACAAGATGGAAGAGGTTGCACATGCTACATCCCTAAAAGCTTCCGAGGAAGCGTCGTCAGATATCAGCTTCATCATCAAGGAGAGCGTCACCACTCCAACGCGTGCGGCAAAAATTCGTCGTGCGTAAAGCCTCCCGCGTCCCAGCAGACGCGTGCCGTCAGATAAGACTCTGGCGATGATAGTGGCAGGAAACCTGAGCGTCAAAGGCAATAAAATAGTTAGCTACACTGCCAAAGAGAGTTGCAAAATATCCACTTTCCCGGCCTACCAGCATGTACTGGATGCAAGTAAAGAATGCTACCCTGCCGACGAAATTATTTCTGACACATCTGCAGAGATTCCTCAACAATCATTCCTGGGTTGCATCCATCAGAAATGATGCTAGATTGAAATCAATCAGTTTTGGATTGTGCAACGGCTGTTTGAAACCATAGTCATCAGTGCGCAAGCAAAATTAGCTATGTACGGTGAGTTAGTACTGAAGCTGAATTTTGATGGAGTAACCGGTCAAAGTGTCTACAAACAAAGAACACTAGAAGAAGATGGAAGTGCAGAGAAAAATCTCTTTGTGACTTCGATGGTTACTCTCAGCTAGCTATTAAAGGTCAGACAGTGTGGAAGAACTAGACTTCCTCTTCTTCCTGGTGCCACCCCATTCAGCTACAATACGCCCGAGAGGCGGCAGAAATAGGTAAAAAGGAGAAACAGCATATTCAGGTGCAGATCGACAGTCTCGAAACCACCCTAGTGCACATTCATGGAAGTGAAGTAAGTGTGACACATTCACTTATGCTGACGATATCTGATGGTAAGACCACTAGCGTACTCACCGATACCAGACCTGCCAGCACATGCAACCTCTGTGGTGCAACACCAAAAACAATGAACAATGCCGGGCAGGCACAGAAGCAAATACCAGAAAAATGAGCTTACCAGCTAGTCCAGCCCCCCCTTCCACGCCAGGACTTGATGTTTTGAGTGCATCCCCCATGGGTCGTATCGAATGGACGTAAGGTGATGGGCAGTGACCACGCCATACAAAGACTCAGTACGCACACGAAAGCGTGTTATCCAGCGTCAGTTTCGTCGGAAGCTTGTGAGTTTGACGATATGTATGGGTTTATACGAAAGAGGTTTCACAAATTAAATCATACAGTAAAAGTCCCTTTTATCACCCCCCCCTACCTCCCATTCTTAAAGAGGTGTTTCCGCAGAATCCCGTTATCGCAAAGTTCAGAAAGAGGTTGCGGGAGCTGGCGCTCCAGACCGCCTGAGGCTGTACTGTGCCGCTGAGCAGGCACCGCCTGTGAGTGTACTGTGCTGCTGGGCAGGCGCCGCCTGTGGCTGTACTGTGCCGTTGTGCATGTACCACCTGTGGCTGTGCTGTGCCGCTGAGCAGGCACCGCCGGTGACTGTACTGTGCGCTGAGCCAGGACCGCCTGTGGCTGTACTGTGCCGTTGTGTATGCACCCCTGTGGCTATACTTTGCCGCCGGAGACTGTACTGTGCCGCTGAGCAGGCGCCGCCTGTAAATGTACTGTGCCGCTGCGCAGGTGCCGTCTGTGGCTGTACTGTGCCGCTGAGCAGGCGCTGCCGGTAAATGTACTGTGCCGCTGCGCAGGTGCCGTCTGTGGCTGTACTGTACTGTACTGTACTGTACTGTGGCTGTACTGAGCAGGGACCGCCTGTAAATGTACTGTGCCGCTGAGCAGGGACCTCCTGTGGCTGTACTGTGCCGCTGAGCAGGGACCGCCTGTAAGTGTACTGTGCCGCTGAGCAGGCAACACCTATGACAACCGTGTCGACTTAAAGGGAAATACGCGAAAAAATTATTGTGGTTTCTTGCTATTTGAAAAAAAATATTGATTACGGCACTGTCAATTATTTTTGTATCATCGGCAAAATTTGTCGAGGCCACTCACCTATTATTGAAACGTGTTAACGGTACCGGTAAAAGGCTGGAACCTGCTTTTAAATCTCTTCATTTTCAAAAATATTTTAAGTTTTAAAGTAATTGTTTTCGTAATGAAAATGCCTGTTCTCCTGTCTTTGTATTTAAATTAATTCTATATAGCATTTAAAAGTACAAATGAATCAGTTTGCACTGAAAATGAAGCATAAAATAATAACTTGTGTCTTCAGTCATTTCGTACCTCGAGTCTTCAGCCGTTTTCTACACAATTCCCAGGATGACGAAATTTTGGCGTCAGATAGATCACGTGACCCCGGTATGAGAATTCCGAGGCTTCTAATTGGTCAATTGTGATTTCTTTACGGTCCTATATTTCTGTTTCAAAAGAGTTTTGGATTTTTGTTTTCTTTAAGTAATTTATTTCTGTGATAACATGAGGTTTTACCATTGTCGAAAACTTTTTACTCAGTGTCTAGGACAGATATGACGTAGTTCTTAGAGAAATTGATTGTCATAGCCTAGCCTGCGTCATTCGATCGATAGTGCGAATTCTCGATCAGTCGCCTAGAAATGTTGAATTGAGAGCGATCTGAAGGCATTTGGAGACTGAATTCGCAAAAAAATGAGAATAGGACTTCTGAAAAAATTTGTGACGTTTTGATCTAGCCAATAATTTGTTTAGCGTATCTCCTTTTAAGATTAACTAACCGACTAACCTTAACTTAAGACTAACTAATCGACAAACGTTAACTACGACTGTTATTTAACCAAACTTACAACTCTCACTAACAACCTATCTGTTCTCTTACACCTCTCTCTTCCTCTATGCGGCGGCTGTCCAGCCGGAGAGGGGCGCTGTAACCTCACCTCCCAGTTGCAGGGTAAAGAACCCGCAGCACCCTGGCCAGGTGGCCAGTGGCAGTTTCTAAATAACCGAAAATTACTGCTTAAAAGGAAAACGCGAGTAAGGTAACCAAAGCGGACAGTCGGTAACATGCGTACAAATTTAAAATTCTGAACTTCGATTTCCTCAACCTTGGCGGTGGCAGCCTTCTTCAGGCACCCCGTGAATCCCCAACTCTAATTCAACACCCTTGGGTCGGTCCTTCCTGCCGTAGCCACGACCAAGTCTCGCAAGTTTTGCGACACCTCGCTACCCATTACTTGAAATAACCTCCCCATTTGATTTCAGACATTAAAGTATCCTACCCTCACCTAAAAATTATCCGACACAAATAAGAGGCGGGCAAAGGTGCCTTGCACAGAACGCCTTACAAAAAGTCCCTTAACTAACTTGACCAGGCCCCGTCTACGGCTGTACTGTGCCGCTGAGCAGGTGCCACCGGTGGCTGTACCTGAGCACTGGCGGATCCAAGGGGGAGGGCCAAAGGGGCCGTGGCCCTCACCAAAGCCTAAAATAGTATATTTTGGCCCCTCAAAGAACCGAATTTCAGCCGTTTTTCTTTGAAAACGCTAGTTTTCACGATTTTTTCCATTTAGCTCCTCCCCAAGCTGGTCTGGCCCCCTCCAAAATTTGCTCCTGGGTCCGCCGATGCCGTTAACCAGGCATCAGCTCTAGCTGCACTGTGAGACCGAATAGCCGTCTGTGACAGTGCTGCAGTGCAGTTTAAACGGAATTTTAAGCGGCACAGCACAGGCATAGGTGCCGGGCACGCCAGGGGGATTTTTTTAGAACAAGTAATTAGATAAAGCTACATCGCAAAAAGCTGCAGCTTCCTTGTGACATCAGCTTGCGATCTTTAAAAACACAAACTCCAGTGTCGTCTTAAAGTCCCATATATTTCTCGCTGTACGAGCTTGGCTTGGGCGCATCAAACCAAACCAAGGCAAGCATGCATCCAGCGCGGAATCCAACGGATCATTAGGACAGTGCCAGATTTTGTGTTTTTAAAGAGCGCAAGCTGTTCTCAGAAAGGTGTTATAACTTGTTGTGCTATAGCCCTATGTTACCACTTGCCCTAAAAAGTTATTCCTGGCATCGCAGACATCTGTCCCTGTGGGGTGCGCTTCCGTGCCGTTTAAATTACCGTGAACTGCACTGGTATCCTGATCTAAAGCGGCGCCGAAGCAGCGTCTACTAACCTATCATTTTTTACAACCTCGTGATAAACCAATTGATGTCTATGAAGATAAATGTACCCACTCCCTGTTCATGCGATAAAATGGTCAGATCATATCATATATTACATTATTATTACATTATATTATATTATTGTTGTTATACTAGTGTCATATATAATTGTTTCCTGGTCGCTCAATGTTTGCACGTCTGATATCAAAGAGGCCTTCTGGGTTCACCTGAGCAGCGTTTCGTCTGACAACATACTCACGCTGAACTGAGATAGTGCTCTCATTTTGATCTATTGTTTTGTTATCATTGGGAGACTATCTATATGTTCTATGACCTTTCCAGGTCAACTCACCGCCCTGGGCTGGCTCGAGGTCAGGTTATTTTCAGATTCTGAACTAGCGCGGTCGTAGTATATTCAATTCCATTCACCACAATGTGAGGATGTCAATGATACAACAGATTTGTTTTAGCGCCGCTCTGTGATATAAGGACAGTGGAGTATTTCATGGCCTCGGGTGACATCAATATTGATGTGATCTCTGTAAGGGGCTCGTATTATTTAATTTTATCTCATATAAACCTTCAAAACTCCCTCCCAATTTCTATCGAGCTTTGATCAGGAACGAGATAGGCAATGGACCAAAGTACGCCCCCTCTGAGCCCAAAGGAGCGCATCCCACCAGAAGACCCAACAGGGGGTGTTTCAACCCAATGGAATTACCATCTGCTTGAAGTTTGTCCTTTTTATGGCCCTTGCATGTTGCATTTAAATGTCAAAATGAAATGAAACTCCTTCAAAACATAGTTTTATGAGAACATTTTGAATTGTTTACGGCTCAATGTTTCAAAGGGGGCCGGGTGGCCTCGTGGCTTAACTGCCTACTTTCAGATCGGACAGCTTGGGCTGATATGCGTTCACTCCCCCGGCGGGAAATCGCTTTCTCTCTCCGAATTGACCGGGTTTAGGATCTTCAAACACCCTCACCAATAACCCCTGTAGTTTGGCACGTTTGCCTGTTGGGGTCGACATTGATGGAAAAAGCAAATGTAGGAGTAAGTGCAAACCTTGTCATCATTGTTTAATCATAGTTGGCCATAACCTCCATGCATTTTCAGGGATTATTCCTTGAAATAAGTGATGATGACTGCGCTTGAAAGTCTAGTAGGCTTCAGCGTCCAAGCACGACCTTTCCGAACAAAACACGCAACACCTTTCTGTCGCAAACACAGGCGACACCGCGCTCGCCACGGTTGTCATTTCCTACCGCCAGGGCGGCAGCACCTGCGGTGAATAAAGCGGTGATCGACAGTCCAGAAAGAACACATTCATCCATTTTGGTGGCGGTGTGAGGCGGTGTTCCAGCTGGCGAGCTAAGCGGTGGCGACTGTGGAGTACGGGTGAAGGAGCTGCAAGACGGAGGACGCGATATGGCTCGTAAGTCACATCGCAGGGCGGGAAATCAAACGACGCGCGAAGCGTCCTCCACATTTGCCTGTGAGCCGGTCACGTGGTTAACAGGTTTTGGAAGGCCTGGATGGACGTGCCTCTGCTGCTATATCCCTGGTAGATCCGAGGAGGGGGAGGACAAACGTGCCGTGGCCCCCGCTCCAAAGCTTAGAATAGTAGCATTCGCCCCTCGCTGAAAAAGGACCAAATTGCATCCGTTTTTTTCTTTAAAATTACTGTTTTTTCGATTTTTTTCAAATTTAGCCCCCTCTCCAAAACATTGGTTTAGCTCCCTCCAAATATTGCTCCAGAATTCGCCAATGTGCTATATGGGTGAATTGCCCTTAAAATATTTCTTAAAGGTATTGCTTGTCATGCAAGTCATAGTATACGCTTTTCAATGTTGTGCAAGGAACTGGCTTAACATTTCATTGTATGCAATACCTAAATTTATATTCAGTGTTGTTTTATGCCGCGAGGTAAGAGCAAACAACATACTAGTGGACAGATTCTTACTTTATTTTCTGGCGTTTACTGAAACAGTGAGGAATTTCATTCAAAAATATGGAGAAAATTTACCACAGATACTATAAAGTGAGACGTGGAATTCTACAAAACTGACCTAGTATATGGCACAACAAAGAACATGATATAGTATGGGGCAAAGCAAAGAACAGTTACAAATTGTAAGACATTCTCGACTAGTTCTGTCCATTCTTGAATTACCTCTGCAATATCCAGGCGCAATATCTGTAACCAGGCCCTAAGCGTTGTATATGCTTTGTATCGTATTCGCAGCTAAGGCTCCGTACCTAATACTGAAGTGATCAAAATATATAAACATAATTCCGTACTTCTTTTCCAAAAACGAAACTGCAGCGCAACAAAATTTCATATCGAAGCGGTAACATGAGCCATATCCGCCGTTAATGGATCACGCTAAAAATATGAATATGGAATTATGGTGCAGCGGCGCAACTTTGCAGCGATACTTTTGGGGTGCAGGAGTATTCTCAATACCAGATTTTATATTCATGTTTGCCTCCTCCTTAAAGAGTCGTTTCATTCCCCACGGAGCCAGAAAATGCTATCATGGACCTTAACCCACTAACTTAGAATAGTGCGACCCAAATGTAATTTTCAATGGTGTGCCCCTGTTTTATCTATCTTTTGCTTCTTTCTTATAGCTCTGTTCTTATCGATCCGTTCTTTCTTAGATATTACTGTGTCAACTGTTAGGTTCACGTTCATTAAAATGTCATTTCAGCTTTATATTGAGAATAATTTTGAAAATATGTCCTGTAAAAGAAGTTTAGTTATCGCAGACTCAGGGGTGGAAAAACCCACCAATTCGCCAATCAGGGATTGCGACAGAACTTGGCTAGTGAAAATATTCAGTGCGACAGTTAACGTCTACCAAATCGGAGCTCCAGCAGCCGCCGGAAAAAGCTCCCAGGGAGCCGGGTCCTTACGCTGCTAAAAACCTCGATACACAGACAGATCCAGGAGGCAAGGGGCACTTGACACCCCCCCCACACACACACACACACTCCCATAAACCCTCGCCTCCATCTGAAATGGTCACGGGCCCCCTGAAATGTGGATGGCGCCACCTAAACTGCCCCTCCCAGCTCCTACTCCCACCCCTTCAGTATGCAGGTACCGCGCCCCCACAATAGGTTTTTCCCTTACAAAAAGGCATCCTCATGGTTCCAATGACGCCTCAGCTTAAACGCTCCCTTTTTCACGCGATCAAAAATCCTGGACCCGCCTATGTCACGTTAGACGATTCAATAGATAAGACTTTCTGGCGAATAAAATAGGTTATCACAATTGTCTAATTAGTAGTCACGTTCCTTTGCTGTTTTTCTACGGCAGCGGTGCGGCCAGCAATGACCTTGGACAGTGGATGCGACAGTGAGAATCGCCGACAGCCAGACTTGCCGGATATCCGGGGCCCGGCCAGCCCCGACGGAAAATCTGAACATTGAAGTCCCTATTCACCAGGGGCGCCGCCACGGAATTGTTTACAAGGGGGACAGACCCAGGCTGGTGCTGACTGGGGGAAGCGGATTTTGAGCGTATTCGGTACCTGACAGCATTTATAACAATGAATCCAAAAATTTGGGAAGGGGAACGTCCCCCTGGTTGGCCAACAGGGAGACACTTCCCCCGCCCCCCCTTTTAGCGCCCATGCTGTTCACTGTCGAAAACAATGGGTATGCTCCAGACCCTCTTATGAAAATCCGAGAGCTCTTGGTGCCAGACTTTTTCAAGAAATACCTACTGGCCTTGAAAATCCCCCAGATAAATGACGTAAAGAAATGTAACGAATAAACTTTTCTTGCCTCGTTCTTTGTTATGGCAATTATGACTCACGTGTTACAATCCCTTGCGCCATTTGTCTTGGGTAATTTTTGGAAAAACACCTAGCACTAAAAATTCTTGGATTTTCGCACGAGGGTCTGGAACATACCTCAAGCTCTAGCGGTGTCGGTCGAATTTCCTTTGCATTATGCCGAATGTCGTTTGTAAAGGTATCTTGGCTTGTAAATGCCTATCTGATTCATCGAGTAGGTTGGCATGTGAAAATTGTTTTAGCGTAATGCCAATAGTAGCAGAAGACTGGAAAGTACCGCTCTGAGTCCCAGCGTTGAAAGGAACTTGCTAAAAGTACTCAAAATAGAATGCGGTATGTTTGCCTTCGTACATGTAAGTATATCCTATCAACAATAATCTGCGGCCGCACACTGTTAAAGGAAAGAAGATAAATGGATGGGAGGGCAATTCAAAGTTTCCTTACCTGCCCCAAAAAGGGTAAAAGCTGCCCCAAACTGGTTGTTCTTCCCTAAGGCTGCCCAAATTAGCTCTTGTCAAAATCTGCCATGCCGATTCGACCATGACCCCCAAAGCAATAAAGGGGTCCAAACTCTCTTATGGCCTGTTTCTTAGCCAACTGGTGCCTCATAATTGATCATTTGGGGAACTGTCCATCAGTAAAAACTATTTTGATTGCTTTTGACCAGTTGCAAGGTATCTCTAATTGATAGTGAAAAATTTATTGACTGCACCAGATAAATTTGGCCCATTGACTCTTTCAGTCAGTACTTTCTACAGAAAGTATACTCAAGTATACTTGACCTATTCTCATGTGCATGGGCTTGGCTTCCCCCTTCGCAACCTGCTGGATCTGCACCTGTTTGGGCAGCATTTGACACTCCTGGTCTTGGAAAGTTGCCATGCTGGAAATTGTGACAAGCATACCCAATAACCACTTGACCCAATAATGGGCTACTTGACCCATGTTCGTTCTTAAATGTGGGAGTTCTCAAGACCAGTTTAAAGGGAATATGACACCTTCTTAATATGACATGAACTGAGAAAGCCATGTGATACAACATGCCAACACGCCACTTGATCACCATTTCATTTGTTCAAGGTTTTACTGTTTGCAGAAAAAATGAAGAAATTGACTCCTGTTGACCCTGTCATCCTTGGTCATGTTTAGACTTTATGACACAATCTTAGCCAAGTTACCTATGTTATGCTCAACCCTGCTGCACGTGCCGAGGGAACAAAGTTTTCTTTTTTGGTCATCTTTAAAACCCACAGGCTAAACATACTATTGGTACTCAGTTGATTGTACATGGGTATATATTACTTGCTTGTTGACTGTGTTTAAGCTCAAAATATGTTTCAATATTTCAAAAAAGAGAAGAAATTATGTAAGTTGTTTTGGTTCCTAATGGTAGCCTCTTTTAGCTAAACACATTTGTTTGTATTCATATTCATTCTAGGCACAAATCAAATAGGTAAATAGCATTGCCAGCTCATGGGCCCAATTTGATATCACAATAATTTGGATATTTTTCATTACTAACAGAGGAAAATTAACACAAACAAAATATAACAAAATATTAGTCCTAGCCATGCCATATAACCCTGTCAGTTGATGCATGGTTAAACCCCAACAATTACTTTTATTGAAATATTAGTCTTATCGTTTTTTTTTTGTAGCAGAAATAGGTCAAATCCATTATTTTCAGCATGGACTGTCCCTGGAATCACTACAATTTTGAATTGTTTCAAGGTGTCATCATCCTTAGAAAAAACAACTGAGCCAACTGAGCCGCCCCGGTAGCTTAGTTGGTAGAGCGTTGGGCTCCGGCCCGCTGCTCAGAAGCATGCAGTGACATTGAATGTCCAGGCTTGGGATCGGTTCCTCTCAGAGGCTCCGGCGCTCAATAGTTTACCCCACGCACAGATCGGCTGGCAACTGACTGGTGAGAGGGTGACCTGAGCGGGGCGGCCGTCGCTGTGCTTTGTGGGACGTTAAGATTTGGCTTCTAAATCAACCCTTCATTGTGGGAGTTGCTCGTTCGGGTGGTGGGGTCGGGGTCTCCGTGACAAGTCCCTTGGATGACTTTAGTGAGAGTCTGACTGCAACAGTCGAACTGAGAACAACTTGGAACAGAATTTATATATAAAAAATAAATAAATAAAAAAAAAAAAAGAAACTCAACAGACCACTAGGGAATAAAATGGGCTGCCCCTGTCCTGGCTTAGCTTTAACAGCGAACGGGGGCGGTACCCGCCCCCCTCGGGTTTTTCGGAGACAGCAGAAAACGCGCGCCCGCCGTACTGGTATACCTTTCCCATCATGTTTGCAACTTCGGAAAATTTTAAGGATAGGTCATCTCAGGTCAGGTCACCAGTACAGGTCAAGTGACCCGACCTCAAAAAAGTTTAAGATAGCATAAGTCGGAGCAGGGTGAACTTATCTAATGAAACTAATACACATAATGGGCTCACCGAGTTCCTAAAATATGTTCCGGTATTTTGATATCGATGACCTAAGGTCAGGACGAAGCAGACCTCCCATTGGTAATACAGGGAAATATGGTTTTTACGAATAACCAGAACAGAGGCGATAGAGCGTTTATTTTAGCTTCATTAAACCGCCTTGGCTTCAGTTCACGATATGCATTTATATAATTTGACCCGACCGACCCAGGTCAGGTCAAATCTTAATTGACCTAGCAAGGTCAAATCATATATCGTTCGATTCGGCTTCGCGAGGATTCATAGAGTTCAAGTCGTTTCTTATCTTACTTGTTCAGATGTAATGCAAAAACTGAATTTACATGTTATCCCTAACGGCATGACGGCATGTTTTGACCCGGGACCTTAAATGACCACAAAAATGTTCAAATATTTCGATGGAGAAGCGGATTGGCTACCCAACGCCGTTTACCGTTTTTGCTACCTACCGTGGTTCTCGAGATCTTAGGGGCGGGTACCCACCCCCTCCCCTCGTCAATCCGAAGGTGGCTCAGACCCCGTCAATGCGCGTTTAATTTGTAAAATTTTGAGAAGCTTTACTTGAATAATGAAACCAGTGGTTGAATTTCCTTTGAATATTTGTTTCAAATTCACAAAGCTGCTTCTTAAAAATGTGCTTGAACCAAATTTCCAAATGTCAGTGAACCATATGTGTAGCAAATATAACAGAATATCAGTCTTAGTGACTATGACATGCTAAGGAACTTGGCTTAACGGGAGTTTTAGGCAGATCTACGACTGGCTTCCCAAGCTTTGTATGTTGTGTTGTACCAGCATGCAACTTATCCCTGGTGCGACAGTTTTGGTCATATGAATTCTGGTTAGCGACAGTTTTGACATTTTTTCATCCCCTGTGCAGACTAAATTATAATGCATACTGGATGGACTATGCAATACTGGATGAAATATTGATAAGAAATTCACGATAAGACCCGCAAATGTATCAACTTATTTCTAAGATTCCGACCCTATATCGACTCAACATTTGGTGCTTTGCTATACAGCACGAATAACATTTTAATTTCTGAGACATTGATGGGTAGACAAACCGTACGTCCACTCCAGAAACCTTAATTATGACTCATTAATTTTATAACTTCATATGACTCATTTTAATGAATAGAAATGTTTTGAAACGTAAATAATCGTAATTTGACGCGTCTTGCACTAGGAAAAACAACCTGGAGTTTCAGTGTTTTACCCAACGATTTTAGTGTTTTTCTTGCCTCCTTGATCTTTGCTGCACCTTATTTGTAGTTTAACTATCGTATTTTACGACATAGGTTTTATCGATCCGTCGCCGGTAATTTATCAAGTCAACAACGAACTGAACATAGGTACGTCATGGTGTCTTATTTATTTATTCTTTGTGATTACTCTCTTCCGTTAGTTTCCACGACCATTTTCTTTTTAACTTATCTTTTTATTTTATTTCCTCTTCCTTCTTTTATTCTCTAGGAGATTTATGGGACTTCGACATGTGTAGGAACCTTGCTTCTTCCTTGGAAGCCGAAGTCAGTGTTGATAAACCAGAGAGACATTTACAGATCTCACAACAAAGAAATTTTCTGTGCGAGCATAGGTTACTGCTATGAAGCAGTGGGACGCCTTGGGCAAGAACTGGAATACATAGCATCGTTGTTTACAGGCGGTGGTGTGAAGTGGCAGCATTGTTGCAATATTTACCCGCCAGCAGGCCCATAGCCCCCCGGCTGGTGAAGAGGAGCAGCCGCTACGCTGCACTGTGATGAATTTAAAACACGTGAAATGTTGATTTAATTGTACAGTTCACTGGACACATTTTGATGATCCGGTTGCCGATTTCCGCTCCACAACCCACAAATTGTAATCGGCATATTTCCCAAATACACACACGTTAAATCTATGAACGCTGGCTATATTTGAAGCACATGGCTACAAATAGATTAACTGACACAGCTACAATCTCCAAACCAACCGACCCAGCGCCTCTTGAAAAGTTTCTTTCCTCCTTCTCTCAGGATACAAGTATAAGTCTTGTACTCGATGTCAACTGGCGCCCATTTGATGTACTGCACCTTACGAATTGGCGCCCCCTGGACGGAGCGCCCATTCCATTGCAAACCCTGGATCCGCCTATGATTCAGTTCTGCTTATGCGTTGGTGGTGTAGATTTCAGAATAGGCTTGCATTCTCTAGGATGGGACTCTGATATTCATGTTGGTCACGATTAAGCCGTGGTCGTGAGGTGCACGGCGATAAACATTGGGGAGCTGTGTCCATCAGGGTGGTTGTTAGAGCCGGTTTATTTGTTTTGTTTAGAATGCCGCAAGATAAGATGCTGACAACGTTTCTGATTTTGGTTAATAAGGCCAGCTTCCACGCTCGTGAAGAACTTTAAAACGCATACGGAATATTTGTTAGCTCGGATTTTAAACGGCAATCTGGGGTCAATAATGCATGTAGGTCCCGGAGAGATTCCCCCAACCACTCAAAACTGAGTATCAAGTCCGTTCAATCAATCGGTTCAATAAAATCACTCAGGAAGTCAGATTTCTTTCGTTTGAAATTGCACTGTGCGACAGAGACCAATCAAGTTTAGAGGGGATTTGTTGGACTGTATATCAAATTTAGCTGGATCCACCAAGCCATCGATATGGTGTTTCCCTGATGAAGTGCCTCCCTCTCCCACCTTTAAAATTATCGGTCTGCCTATTGCAGCATTAAGTAGGGCTCAAGTTTTCGCCTTTTGAGTCATTATTTTCAGCATCGATTACAGCACTGTTAATGTTCGTTATTATCATGACTGAGACCTTGGTGGTTTACCAGTACTACGGTTTTGTTTTGTATTGGGAGGGGGAGGGGGTTAACGACGCACCAACTGCTGGGGTCATAAGGCGTCGGAGGGGAAGGGGAATAAGCTAGGCGCGAGCTAGGGCGGGGCGACAAATGCTGCCTCTGAGCAGGCTCGAACCCACGACACCCTACACAATGCACATACAGAATTCCGTAGGCCGAGCCGAGAGCGCGCGCTAACCGACTGCGCCACCCAGACCTCACAATACTGCGGATTTTACGGCCTGTATTTATTGCCACAGCTATAGAGACTCATGAATTTCTCCTTTATAAGGGCTTCTGATCATTTATATGTCATATATGCATATTGTTCATAGGCATTACCACCGACAAGTGTGAGGGAGGCGCACTCATGTTTCAACCTCTCATCAACCATCCGTCTCTAGAAAAAAACAGCGGATTTGGGCTCATTATTACTTTCCCCACAAGTTTTCATACCATCTACAAAACCTTCCTAAGAGTTTACAAGTTGGCTGGCATTTATAATTTTTCCTTTGAAAAGTAGGAATGACGTCCCCTGACCCTCCCCCTTCTGAAGCCTATGATCATGTTCGCACTAACAGGCCAGGATTTCGGCAGTCCAAAAGAGCTGTGGCATGGTCACGACATTCAACTATCACTTAATTCGTTTCTTGACAGCTCGAGCTGGTTCGGTAGAGAAGTATCTTTGGAGCAGGTCTTCCCTGCCACCTTTTCACGTTTTGACTGCAGTTGCATTGTGAACACGCGCGTGTGGCGGCACAGTCGAGCGGCGCGGGGGCTGACGACTCCACCCAGCGTCTCACTCGGATCCGCCCAAAGTATGGACAGCAGCGGCGGATCCAGGGGGGGCAGAAAGGAATCCCCCCAACGGAAAACCTCGGGCCAAAACAATGTCCCCGCCAAAGCGGTCGACATTCTTTTTGCCCCCGAGTTCTTTTTAGTTTATAAGCAAGATTTTGGTGCTTCAACTCGCAACTTCAAACAGAACCAGTCAAGTTCAGTGTAAATATTGGACCTTGGATAGGAAAATAGTATCTTGAGTCCATACTTTTCACACTGTGACGTTTTTTTTTGCTTGCCTCAAATAGCCCAAATTCTACCGGCAAGTCATATT
Organism: Lepas anatifera; assembly: GCA_034440635.1. NCBI lineage: Eukaryota > Metazoa > Arthropoda > Thecostraca > Lepadidae > Lepas > Lepas anatifera. Next base: position 1,229,247 of record JAOTON010002016.1, on the reverse strand, counting down.
ATCCATAATCTTTCACTTGCGTGACGTTTTTTGTGTTTTTTCTTCTTTCGTTTGCCCTCCCCAAACCGACCGGCTAGATCCACCACTGCTGGACAGCAACGCTTATTTGCAATCGTCTTGGTTTGGCGGTCAAATTAACATGCAGTATTTTTAGGGCCAGACTTTGAATTTGTTTTTATTTCAGTCGAGTAGTGTCCCTTTGACTTAGGTTTCGTTGTTGTGAGGCACGCCCAGGAGACCGCTCACATTCTTGTCCCTGCCTAACCTAGTTTGTGACAGTATAGGCATCAGGATTTATTCTTGTTGTTGAGGAAGCTCTTAAGCTGTATCGCATTTGAAATGTCGACACAAACACTACATTCGTTCCCCTACTCGTATAGCTACGTCATCACCGAGCAGTTATGTGGGATAAACCACTTTATTTGGGATAAAAATATATATTTGCGTAAAAAAGCCAGACATGTTATCTGACCTCATCAGCAAACAAGCACAGCATTCACTCCGGAAGTATGTATAATGTATGCACCTACCACCCGTATCTTCATACCTTCATACATATCTTCATACCTAGACCTCATGAAAATATCAAAAGAAACCTTTTGGAGTTGTCATTTGCAAGCAAGTAATATTTTCTCCAATTCCGAGTTGTCATTTACAAGCAACATATTTTTCAAATTCCGGAGTTGACATTTACAAGCACAATTCTTATGCAATGCCAAATCAATTGCAAATCAAAATTTTCAGGGGCATCATCTGAACTAGAATTCAATTCCACAAGCCCAACGCTAACAAATCCGATTTCAATGGATATTTTCCATGACTTTGAAAAACGTGTTGAATATTATAGGGCGTAGGAACGTCCAGAACATTGGTGCCCGGAGAGGTATTTTAAGATCATTAATTTCCAGTCAACGTCATTGAGCTAATGGTAAAAATTTGGAATGTTTGGGAAGGGGACATTGTCTCGCTGGCACCCCGTCTTTGCTGAATATAGCACAGGCATCAGACTACTTTAACACCGTTGACACGGACAATCCTCAATCCGCTCTCTACAGCTAAACCAAAACCTATTATACATGATAGGTCCTTTATTAGTGGATGTATGTTAACCCGAATCGCAGCATGTTAGAAGTGCCCACTCGATGAGTGCCGCCCTAAGTCCCGTCTCTGTCCGGCAGGAGGCACGGTCACGCTGCCGCTGGCGCTGGCGACACTTTTGGCGCTGTGCTGCGCCACCGACGCCGCCAAACTGTCCGAATCGTCCACGGCCATACAGAACCTGGTATCGGACGTAGTCTCAAGAGCTACCTCCACCTCCGAAGTTCTCACCCTCAACCTCACCAACCTCATCATCCTCATTGTCATCAAAGCGGTCGTAATTGTTTTGGGAATGTTCGCATTCGGCGGAGGGTTCAATTTCTTCAGCAACGCGTTTGGAGGGTGAGTTGTAATGCGCACGCTGGTGAGTTTTAATCGGTAGCACGTTCTAGCCATACATAAACACTGAACGCCATAACGATTTATCCCCGATGCGTGGCTACGATTTACCAGGAAATGTTGCAAGCCAAGCCTGTGTCTTATTTGACAATTACGGCTTAACCCGGCACCGGGGGTCCGGCCCACCTTGCCACCGGGGCCATCGATGGCCCCCTCTAACTCCGAAAATATGGGCGTTAGCGCAAATCTGCAAAGTGCAATAGAAAGCTCGGTGAATTCAGTAAGAAATTACTTCACATGTTTTAGTGCTCAGATCAATGGTTTGACCTCCAGAGGTCAAATTAGGTCAAGATCGGCTATTTTCACTCAAATATGCAATGATTAACAAACTGGGCATAACTCTTATGTCATTAGAGCTATTGAGGCCTGGTAAAGTACATTTGATAGAAAATTGCCAGTACTTTTTCCGCTATGTGGAACGTAAAGACCTCCCGCCAGTGGTTTGACCTCCAGAGGTCACCTCGTGACCTAATATGACCTGAGGTCACGAAAGGTCAAAAGTGACCTTGCCGTACATCAAATGAAAGCCAGTGACAAGGCAAACACGATGGTGTTTGTTTCACCGCCTAGCTTAATTAGGTAAAAAGTTATTGTCAAAATACTGTTTTGACCTCTGGTGACCTTGGATGACCTTGGAAAAGTCAAAGGGCAAATATGACCCCCGGGATCCGTGAAAGGGTGTCCAAGAACGCTTTTCGGATCAAGCTGAGCATTTTCAATCGCTTTTGTGACTTTTAGATCATAAGACAGCTTTTCCCCCATGCTTTTCCAATGGGAGAGGTCACCTCGTGACCTGACCTTAGGGCACGAAATCGAAAAATCCCGGATATACAACTTGTAGACCCTGGAGGGTCATGAAGTGTAGGAAGTTTCAAATCGATCGACTTTGAAATGTAGCTCTTACACAGCTCTAAAGTTGAAGTGAGGTGACCTTGGTTGACCTCGTCTGGTGACCTGACCTTGGGCGACCCGGGGTAAAAATTTCAGGGATGATGGGAAAATCATGCAGTGAGAGGTAGAGCCCTCAACCGCGGTGCTGCGCCTCGTCGTTTTTCTGTTATCCCGGAAAAACCTTAGGGGCCATCGATGGCCCCGGTGGGGGCGAGGGTTAATGAATGATTCCAAGAATGTTTCGTAAGTCCGTAAGTTTTCGAGACTAGTTGAAGGCTTAACCCTTGCCCCGGTGGCGGGTACGAGCCACCTTCGCCCTGGTGGGGGCTAAAAGACCCCCACGATCTCAAAAACTAAGACAGCTAGAAAAAGGCCAAAACGGCAATCGAAAGCTCTTTGAAAATTATATCGAAAATACTTCGGTCATTTTCTTGTCAGGTCAATATTAAGGTCACCAGAGGTCAAAATAGGTCAAAATCGCTAATATGAAGTGTACTAAGAAAACCTCATATATCTCAGAAACTATGATAGCTAGAAACATTGTTCTAACACCATTCGAAAGCTCTTGAGATGCGCTTTCATTGCAGTGCCATTCATTGTCGTGTCAGGTCAAAGCCTAGGGGGCTACAGGTTACTGAATATTGGGCATATTCTGGAAATGTCCATAGCCACCCATGCATAAGAGCGTTTACTTTTTCGCTAATAGCTTCCAAACCAAACATGATACAGCCGTAGTTTATGCACCATTGCAATCCTCTCGTCAATACGAACCGGATGATATATGATATTGCTATGCCAGGTCAAATTTAAGAATTTGACCTGACCCAGGTCAGCGGTCTGACCCAACTTGACCTGGTATGGTCATGATGTATATCATTTCACTTGCAGGGACTATACAAACACTTTGGTGACAAAATAAAAGTTCTATCTTATTTTATTTAAAATTTATAGAGTAAAACAAAAAATGCTTATTTGACCTAAGGTGACCCTTTAAAGGTCACAAGTCAAAATTTTTAGCATCAACTTCAGAAATGGGCTAAAGCAAGTCGTAACCGATGTTTGAAGTTGATTCCATCTATACTTACTGAGAAAAGCTCATTTCGTGATTTTCCCCATGTATTTACAGTGGGGAGGTCATGCTCTGCACATGACCTTAGGTCACCAATATCAAAATCCCGGAACACAGTTTGTAGCTCCTGGTGAGCCCAATATGTGGTATGAGTTTGAACTTGATCGATTAACCCTTCTTTTAGTTATGCGGTTCTAAGCATTTTTTGAGGTGAGGTCACTTCACCTGGCCTGGTGACCTGACCTGATATGACCTTGAGCTGAAATTTTTAGAAAAGATGTAAAAATGATGAAGGAACAGCTAGGCCAAGTTTGGCGGCCTGCGCGCCGCCGTTTTTGGTTGCTTCGGAAAAACCCGAGGGGGTCTAAAAAGTCCCCCACCCGGGCGAAGGTTAAAGGACAAAAATATGAATAAATACATGCAGGCCACGAAATGCTCTGCGGTGCTAACCAGCCATGCGCAAAGCTCCTCTTTTACGCCAGCATTAAGCAAATAGAAGTGGAATTTTCTACAGAGAAATATACAGAAAATAAAATTTTCAAATTAGGCTAACTTGGCTTTTATAACTGATCTAACTAAATACAACTTTGATTTGGGTACCCTGTAGCGTAATGGTGTAGAATAGCATCAGCAGGGGAGGTTTAACGGAATATCTGTGGAACTATGTTACACAGAGGAATTTTTATAAGCAGGCAAGTGGGATTGATTAGTACAGTGACCTCAGCTCTGATGGGATCTGCATTTTTCATCAGGCCAGCAAGAAGCCTTTCCAGATGTCATAAGCACGTTTGCACATGTCCAAAACTTCACATGTCAACAAGCCTTCTGTGACCAGATATGGCCTGGGGTGTTTTCGATGCCCTGGTCACGTGATCCGCTGTGATGACAGCAGAACACTTCTCCATATTGTTTCTCCTTCTTCTTTCTTTATTCCGACTATTGTACGTCGCACGAAATCATCTGAGGTCACTGACCTTAGCTGACTTTGAAAGGTCACAGGTCAATGAGCCGGTCATTCTCTGTGTTGGGGAATTGCCAACTGATGGTAGAAGCGTATGAAATCAGGGTATATTAGAGATGATCGTGTTGTATGTTATTCAAGCTTGACGAACTTGTTCGATCTCACCGAAGGTCACTGGCATCAAAGGGTTTCAGAAAGATCGAGGTTTAAGAAACTTTGAACGATATAGCAGCTCGGTGGCTGACTATCCCATAATTCAATGATTTACCAATTCAAGAGTATAGCTGAATTCAAAAGCTGAAATTCCATTTAGCTAAGTGCATTGAAAGTCATTATCTGAGTGAGGACCCAGACCGTGCCAAATTATTATTCTAAGAATAACGGCAAAAAATAATCGGGCTGAAGGCTTGGAACCTCAGCATGGCGAGGTTTGAAATTAATCTCCATTTGCCCTCGGCCCTCATGAGAACATTCACTACCTGGGTGACAAAATGGTTGTGCAATGATACTAGAAACCAATGCCTGGCCATGGCGGTCCAGAGAGCCAGGAGCTTTTCCGTGGCTCCACCGTCTACATATATCTCGCATGGTCACATTTTTTCCGCTTGCCCCTTGTTTCATCATCAGCACCATCCAGACAACACCACCCTCTGTCCGCCCTGAGTGTGGCACTCCCGCCCTCTGCCGACAGCTTTGGCCGGTCCGACGAGCCGTCGCCGTCGTCGTGGCTGGACCGCGAGGACGTGCTCCTGATGCTGACGTACCTGCTCAGCTCTGACGGCTCCGACTACGGCTGCCTTAACAGAGTGGCGTGCGAGCAGCCATCGCGCGCTACACAGTACCTCTCCGCCGGCAAACTGCTCCTCGGTGGTGCCCGGTTTGCAGAGGGGTGAGTGGGGTAGCCAGGGTACAGATGGGCTCTTCTTGCTGTTGTTGATCTTGTTTCCTAGCATCGGGACTAATATGACAATAGTTTTATTCTGCGTAAGTCATCAATGATGCATAGCAAGCTGAAAAATAGTTTCCGTTGCGCTATAACCTTTTGCGGTTAGTTTCAAGCATAAATAGGCCCTTTTGCAGTTAGTTTCAAACATAAATATGTCCTATTCCTAACACCAGTATCGGTGAAATTATTTTTAGATATAATTGCCGGTAACCCTGATATCTGTGGCGCTAATGATAACACCGAATACACTAACAGATTTAACGAGGAACTCAAATACTAGCAACCACGAGACTAGGATCAGCTTAGATACAACGGTATGATTTGTTATCCTCATTGAAATCGGTCGAAGCACGTAAAAATCCAAGGCAACAGCAATAACATGTGTTATCCGAAACATGTGTTGACAAATGCCGTGTTCACAAGCAGTAATAATTATATTTCATTCTTGGCATTTGGGACGGAGAGTAATGAGAGGGATCCTACACACCAGTACATGCGGTTCTCCCATGGCAGAATAGCTTCCTACCCACTGTCGTGCATCGCGTGCAGATATCCGTTTCAACCAGGTACGTCGACAACCCTAAGCAGCGTTAATCGCACCATACTCAACCATCATCAGCCAATGAATTCCACTACTGGTGCAGTTCATTGTCATTTCTACTTTGACGAATAGGACTTCGACTGTTTCTACGGCACAGGCTAGAAAACACGTGTTTGTAAAAGTAAATCTGGAGGTGGTGAGCAAACAGGATAAGGGGAAGGCGTGTCCAAGTACGGCTGCGATCCGAGCACGACGCACTCAGAGGATTCAGTACGGCGGCACTCCACGCCGCCGTACTTGGCACACCTTACCCTTGATCAATCCGCAACTTCCCAAAACTTTGAGGCTGGGCCAACTTAGGTCGGGTCACAAGGCCAGGTCAAGCAACCCTATCTACAAAAATGTTTCAATAGACACCAGTGAAAGCAGGTTAAGTCCATTGATCTTATATTTATATCACAACATGGAACTATCGAGCAGCGCAGGAAGTGGTAACGGGGTTTTTACATCAATGACTCAGGGTTAGGTACGGTTGGAAAAGTATATCTCCAATATTCAATATTCTACAATCAAGTCCAATATTTCTTTATTGTAATTACATGGGAAAACGCAAGTTGAAAAAGGGTGAAATTGCTCGATTTCTGTAGATCTGACATAAAATAGCTGTCTATTCCCCGAATCATAGGATATTAGGCCTTTCTCCATGGTCATGATACAAGTTTGGACTTGTGACCTCTGAGAGGTCATCTGGGAGTACTTAAGCTGGTATTAAGATTTTGGTCAATAACTACGCAGGAAATGATGACAGCTTTCATTTTGACACCATTACGTTGTTATTACCGTTGCGAGTTGACTAGTATACATAATGACTATGCTAGGTGAGATTGTGACCATGACCTGGCCTATTCTTACACTTTGGCCTAGCATGGTCGCGTCATGCATAATTATATTCGCGGTAAAGAGAAGAAGCGAGTGATGCCTGAAAATTAGTTCTATAAGGCATGTATTGCATTCTTTGACCCGCCATCACCACAATATTGACCTGAGACAAAAAGTTTTGAATTTCCACCTTTGCCACGGTGGGATTCCACCTTTTCCACCTTCACCAATCTACCCCCCCCCCACGGGGGTGAAGGTGGATCGGAGGTCTGACGGGGCGGGCTTTGAGTGACCGCAAACGAATCATCATGGACCGCAGCTTAAAACTGTCGTCATGACTCTGGGGAATGACGAAAGAGCTCATGGAAAGCGTGAATTATTTAGCCCTGAACCACACTTACTGGAACAAGGCATTTTACATTTTCACGCGGACTGTGTACAGAAATATCGAAGCCTATCCAACCTTAGGTTACAGGTATGCAAAGTATTTTTTCAGTATAATTTTAGCCTTCGTGTGCTTGCCAAAACCTTGTGTATTATTTTCCAATACCCCCGTCAAATCGTATTATTTTCAAAATATTGCGCTCAGTGTCCGCTTGAATGTTTTAGAGATGAGGACATTTTACCTGCCCCTCGTGATCTGGGATATTCAGGGTGTGGGAAATGGAAAAGATGCATTATTAAAAATTTTCCAATTCCTTTTCATTCGGGTCAGGCCCAGTAGCCGCACTTGCTCAATTTTAGTGAGTATTGGCTTGTGTATATTGAATTCTACTCCACTTGATCAGTGGGACACGAAAGGCGGTTTCCCACTATGGACATTTGCCCCATCACAATTTATGCTTTACAATCAGGAGATAAGAAACGAAACCACTCGATATGATACCATTAGCAGTATGATGATAACGTCTTAACATAATACATCATGGCATAATAACATGTTAATAACAACAAGATAAGATAAGATAAGATAAAGTCATGCGGGTCTTTGGAAGGCACTCACAGGTGCCTGTCTTACCCGGCCGCGTCGAACTCGATTTAACAACAATTCAGTGTTCTAGTCGGGGGTCTCGTACAAAAACCCCACCCAATGCTTATCAATATAAGTCTTGAAGACATTGGTGCTCGGTGCCTCTACCACCCAAGCAGGAAGGCTGTTCCAGTCCGTGACAGCACGGACAGCGAAGTGGTTCCTCCGGATTCTGGAGACAGCCCGAGGCTTGGCGACCTTGAAGCGGTGTCCTCTCGTGGTTGCGACTGGTGGATCTTGAAATAACTCTTCCTTACGTATTCCGAGATTTCCGTGCATCAGCTTGTGCATTAAGATCATGTCCCCCCTTCGCCTTCTGTACAGCAGTGATGGAAGTTTGAGTCTTCTCAGCCTTTCTGGGTAGTCAAGGTTTCGCAGTTGCGGAACAAGTTTTGTGGCTCTTCGTTGCACCCTTTCGACCAGCAACTGATCGGCCTTGTTGAAGGGGCCCCATATAGCATTTGCGTATTCAATGTTAGCCCTGAACCACACTTACTGGAGCAAGGCATTTTACATTTTCACGCGGACTGTGTACAGAAATATCGAAGCCTATCCAACCTTAGGTTACAGGTATGCAGAGTATTTTTCAGTATAATTTTAGCCTCCGTGTGCTTGCCAAAACCTTGTGTATTATTTTCCAATACCTAACAAGATGAAATAAAATTCTGACTAGTTCAGTGCTGCCGTTTTGAGGCCTACCACAGAGAAAATCATAGAGGAATCAGGGATACATCGCTCCAGGGCTCTGGGTAAAAACTGAAAGCTTACATATACTAAATTAAAATGGCGTTTCCATAAGACACGAAATCGTATTGAGGTCAGCTAAATGGAAAGTGTTCATGTAATTAGCCGCGAGGACTTCACGCAAAAGCTAAAAAATAATAATTTTACCTGCAAGCTACTGCAGGGAGAAATCGCTTCCAGAAAAAATGAGACATACTGGAGGAAAGACCATATATCACTTGTCCGGATATGGCCGGAGCACAGTTAAGTTATTTTTCCCGTAATCACCGTTTACCTATTCTTCGCACTAATCCACTCTCCCCTATATGACGAAGCCAAGGATTGTACCCATTTATGTACAAGCCTAGACTCCTTTTCATCAGTTTGCGGGATGGGTGTCTTAGTCGACAGCGTCCCTGTCTTCTAAGCCACCGGTCCCGGGTTCAAGTCCCGGCGAAGCCTCTGAATAAGTTCATCTAATCTCCCGAATCCCTCTCAACAAGGTGAGAGTTGGCGACGCCGTATGACCCTGGCAGTTGGTGCGTCGTCAAACCCCAGTAATTATTATTAGTATAATTTTCCACCAGCCTCTTTCAAGCCTGTTCATTCCCGCTGGTAGCCGAATTCAAAGGTAAAAGATACATTTGACCGGCGTCGTCGGCATTGATCCTCCCGCTCTGCAGCGCCCAGGGGCGTTGCCATGGTTGCCAAACAGTGCAGAGACTATCCTGAACTGTTCTGTCGCTGCTGTTTCTGCCCCAGGTGTCCCGCTGATTAGATAGCTGCAATGTCTACTACAGCGCAATGTCTACAAGCACTGCGGCGGCGTTCTCTGGCGTGACGCCCCGTATGGCCTCAGGGTATTGCGTGTCAGTCATGTCACGCCTTCGACCCCGCTGGGCCGCCGTTTCCTGGTCCCCTTCAGAGGTAACCCCCTCCCGTCACAGGCGGCGGCGGCCGGCTGAAAGTAAAAGTTCTCAGTCGGCACCATTGTCACTGTGTCGTTCCACGGTACGAGCTCACTGGGGCGATGCCCGCCATAGGCCAACGCTTATATCTGTGACGCGCTCAGAAAGTTCTTTCTTTTGGCTTCTAAGCCACTTCCGCGGCTGAAGAGCTCACCCTTCATCCAAGGATGGGTACCAGATGCTTGTGAATCATGGACCATAACTTTGAAAAATCTAGGTCCGGCGTCAGCACGCGCAGTTGAACAGTGAAGACTGAAATCAGTCCTGGAGGCAAAAATTTTCCTTCATTATGTTGTTCCTACGCTAAACAAGAAAGTTACTTAACATATTGCAATGTGTGAGCTACTTATGGCTGCAGAGGTATGTACGCCTTGCCTGGTTCCAAAGTGGCTGAAGCTGTTTTCCTCTGAAAATAAGTAGATTCTTGTTCTCCAGCACCCGTCGTATTTGACCATTTTGCCACGAACTTACAGGGAATGTGGCTCATTGATCGAATCGTGGAATTTAGTGTAATTAGGGGAACTTTTGGCCGAAAATCATGTAACTAAGCGTCCATGATTTCTCTGAAAAATGTACAATCAGTTCGATATTTTCATTTTTTATTTTTAAATTCTCTAGGGAAAGAACGAAATATCTGACTGTGGATGATGTCATGATCTGCCAACCACTACCATATTCAATAGGCTTCAATCGCTTTTAGCTTTTCTCTACGGGAATTTTGAGTTTCAAGACAAATGATATATGGAGTACCAGATTTTCCGGAATGCTTTACAACTTGGCTATCTCAATTAATAGCACACTATAAAGGTGCCACATTACCTTTAAATAATTTTCAAAAAAGAGATCGGAGAAACCAATGCAAATGGCAATAACCAACAAAGACCAGACTGACGTTGGGATGCAACATCAATTACACCTTTCTTGTTTGAATGCAGTATTGTCGACTGAAGTGATGTGAATGATACTGAACGATGCAGGGTCAGCTAAGTACTGAAGAATTAACCCGCGCCCTGGTGGGCCTTCAAGCCAAATTTGCCCTCGTGGGGGTGTTTGAACACCCCCTTCGAACTCAGCCCCTATGCGGGATAGCGAAAAAAACTCGAACACTGGTGGATAGCTCATATTAATTCATGAATAAACAATATCAATCACTTTTTGACTGCGGTCAATATTGAGGTCAGGACAGGTCAAAGAAAGTGGGATTTTGAGTAAAGTTTTTGGGCTCTAGCGTCTGACAGAGTTGAGTTAGAATATTTTTAGGCAACATTCGCATCCTCTCGTCACGGCGACTCGAATGATGTATAATATCACTATACTAGGTCGAACCACAAAAATGGCCTGACCTCAAGAACGGTCAAGGTCACTTTTTAACCCGCGCCCCACCGGGGGTACAGCGCCACCTTCGCCCCACCGGGGGCATCGATGACCCCCTCTAACTCCGAAAATATGGGCGTTAGCGCAAATCTACAATGTGCAATAGAAAGCTCGTGTGAATTCAGTAAGAAACTACTTCACATGTTTTCGTGCTCAGGTCAATGGTTTGACCTCCAAAGGTCAAATTAGGTCAAAATCGGCTATTTTCACTCAAATATGCAATGTTTAAGCAAACTGGGCATAACTCTTATGCCATTAGAGCTATTGAGGTCTGGTAAAATACATTTGATAGGAAATTGTCAGTACTTTTTCCGCTATGTGAAACGTAAAGACCTCCCGCCAGTGGTTTGACCTCCAGAGGTCACCCCGTGACCTAAGATGACCTGAGGTCACGAAAGGTCAGAAAGTAACCTTGCCGTATATCAAATGAAAGCCAGTGATGATGACAAACACGATGGTGTTTGTTTCAGAGCGCTCTAGCGTAATTAGGTCAAAAGTTATTGTCAAAATACTGTTTTTGACCCCTGGTGACCTTGGATGACCTTGGAGAGGTCAAAGGGCAAATATGGCCCCTGGAATCCGTGAAAGGGTGTCCAAGAACGCTTTTCTGATCAAGCTGAGCATTTTCAATCGCTTTTGTGACTTTTAGATCATAAGACAGCTTTTCCCCATGCTTTTTCAATGGGAGAGGTCACCTCGTGACCTGACCTCAGGACACAAAATCGAAAAATCCCGGATATACACCTTGTAGACCCTAGAGGGGCCATAAAGTGTAGGAAGTTTCAAATTGATCGACTTAAAAATGTAGCTCTTACAGAGCTCTAAATTTGAAGTGAGGTGACCTTGGTTGACCTCGTCTGGTGACTTGACCTTGGGTGACCCGGGGTAAAAAATTTCAGGGATGGTGGGAAAATGATGCAGTGAGAGGTAAAGCTCTCAACCGCGGTGCTGTGCCTCTTCGTTTTTCTGCTATCCCGGAAAAACCTTAGGGGGGCCATCGATGGCCCCCTTCGGTGGGGCGAGGGTTAACCTAGCATAGTCAATATGCATATAAATAAATTCGCAATAGCAGTCCGGACGCAAGATATTAAAATAAGAGATGTATCATCATTGCCTGCAAAGTGATTGAACCAAGTCTGGAAACAGCTTAAACAGCGCCAGATGACCTCTCAAAGGTCACAGGTCTAAAATTGCAATATTAACCTGGAAAGGGGCCCAGGATACTACGACGTGGAGAATACGAAGGTATTCTCAGCTGTATCTACACAAATAAAGCCCATTTCATGTTTCCCCATGTTTTTTTCCAATGGAGAGGTCATGATCCGTACCTGACCCTATGTCATCGATATGAAAAGCCCGTAATATATGTTGTAGCACCCGGTGGGGCCCATTCTTTGGTATAAGTTTCAATTCGATAGATTCGCCCATTCTTACTAATGTCACCTTAAACATTTTTTGAGGTGAGGTCACTTGACCTGCACTGGTGATCTGACCTAAGATGACCCAACCTTAAAATTTTGGGCTGAGCTATTGAATTGATCAAGGATAAGGTGCGTCAAGTACCTACGACGGCGCTTTGCGCCGCTGTTTTTCGTGCCGCCGGAAAAAAACCCGAGGAGGTGTTCAAACACCCCTCACACCGCGGCGAGGGTTAAGATCCCGAATATTCAAATTGCCTTCTGCCAACCTAAAATACCGTATATTCGAACTGCATTCCGCCAAACTAAAATACCGTATATTCAAACTGCCTTCTGCCAATTTACAAGTGTATCAACTAATCAGATACCGGTGAACATGCAGGATCGTTTCTGTGGATCGCAAGTACCCAGACGTGCTGGAGGGCATGCAGAGGGCGATCTACCATGGCCAGAGTGGAGGCGTCTGCAGTCTACGGTACTCCTGCTCAGCACACTAAGTCCTCGCACGTCACCATGTACCAGTTCAGGCCCAGGGATCGGTGGGGTCCGCTTCATTGATACGCATGGCAGGACAAGCACCTGTTCTCAGAAGGTGAAGCCAAGGATGTTAAGAGGCTAATCCCTTACTCACAGTTATGTGTCATTTGTAATTGTGTGAAAGTTTGAAGTACCTATGCGGGATAATTCGATGATGCTGATGCACTCAGTATGTGTGTGTGGGGGGGAGGGGGAGGGGGAGGTATTGCAAACTCTGTCGAGTCAGAAGGTGAACAAAAGAAATCGGGAAAGAAATGTAGCATATTGCGCCGTTGTACACTGAAGTCTTCTTAACAGAGGCGATTAATTTATCAAGAATTGGCAAATATGCGTTGGCGTACAATTGTATAGTGGATGATGCATCGCGATGACTTCGTGCGCATACTTGTATTCCATACCAGGTAAACTATAATTTAGAGCAAAAAAATTTGAGCACTCTTCTTTGCTACATATTTCCTCTAAAACATACCCAATAGAGGAGTAACCTCTTCGTAATGTGAAACGATGATTCTGTTAATAGCAAACTATCTAGTATTTATTGTTAATTGTGTTTTGCCTCGCGTGTGTGATATCATCCCGTTTCATTCTGTTTTTCCTGGAAATATATGTTGTGGCTTAATAACTCTTCCTGAAGATTTATACAGGGAACATTGAATAAGCTGTACCTGAATCGTGAAAAATAAAGCGTATCCATTGGGGCTTAAAGGGAATGTGGCACCTTTATAAAGTGATTTTAACTGAGACAGCCAAGTTGTAAAGCATGCCGGAAAAACCGGTACTAAATATATAATTTGTCTTGAAACTCAAAATTTTCATGGAGAAAAGTTAAAAACCTACCTGAAATATACCCCAAATGTACCCCAGCCAGACTGCCACAGTTGTCAGCTGTTGGTGTAACGACAGTGCTGACGGTCACGGTGAGAAATCAGCCTATTGAAGCCCTTGAATCCTATTGAATATGGTAGTAGCTGCCAGATCAGGACGTCATCCACAGGCAGAGGTTTATTTTTCACCCTGGAGATGCATTCTAAAAATAAAAATATTTAGCTGATTGTACATTTTTTCAGAGAAATCACGATGTTCACCTAAAAATACCCCTAAATTCCCTCTAAAGGGAATGCGGCACATTGGTCGAATCCAGAAATTTAGTGTAATTATGAGTATTTTTAGCCTAAATTCATGAAAACGTCCATAATTTCTCTGAAAAAAATGTACAATAATCTCGATATTTTTATTTCCAAAGTGAATGGTCCTCTAGGGTAATAAATATAATGCAAAGGCCCACATTCCCTTTAAAGGGAAAGCGGCACTTCCTAGGCTTCAAGGGCTTCAATTGGCTCACTACTCAGCGTGACGTCAGCATGTCGTCACGCCAACAGCTGACAACTGTGGCCGGCCGCTTGGGTACATTTTGGGTACATTTCAGGTAGGCTTTTAGCTTTTCTCTGCGGAAATTTTGAGTTTCACGACAAATGATATATTGAGTACTGGGTTTTCCGGCATGCTTTACAACTTGGCTATCTTAATTCAAATCACGTTATTAAAGGGCCACATTCCCTTTAAAACCATCCCTTGATTAAAGGTTTTAAGCTCTATGGTTATAGGACTATATAGGTATCGACTCCCCATCCCCTCTTAGCGTGTCAGGGTCATAAAATATTAGATCCAACCATGTCCATTATCAACCAAATACAATCCATGTAGAAATCAACTACTTCGTCAAAATCGGAATCGAAGTCCATTTGCAGACTCATGCACAACATTGACCAATCACATCTAATCCATCAATGGAATGGTTTTGATTGGATGGGATCTTTATTCATATGTAAAAACCATGACGCACATCACCCTTTAATATTTAAGTCAAAGCTTCATGCACCACTCCATCTATCAGCTTCTTTATGCATAAAGGCTTACAGACATTGGTGCAGGGGTGAGAAAACCCGCCTAATCGCCACCCAGGGATCGCTACAGACTTTGGGCATCGGAGCTATTGAAGGGAATGTGGCACCTTGGTCGAATCCTGGAATTTATTGTAATTAGGGCTACTTTTAGCCAAAAACCATGGAAGCGTCCATGATTTCTCTGAAATATGTACAATAAGCTCAATATTTTGATTTGTAAAATTCTCCTCTAGGGAAAGAAATAAATATATACCTGTAGATGATGTCATGATCTATATTCATTACGCTTCAAGGGCTTCGATTGGCTGATGCTCACCGTGACGTCAGCATATGCCGTCACACCAACAGCCATGACAACTGTAATCTGCTGCTAAGGGTACACAAGGGGTACATTTCAGGTAGGTTTTAGCTTTTTCCTACGGAAATCTCGAGTTCCAAGACAAATGATATATTGAGAACCGGGTTTTCCGACTTGCTTTACAACTTGGGTATCTCAGTGAAAATCACCTTATGAAGGTGCCACATTCCCTTTAAGAGCGACAGAAAGCGTCTACGGACTCAGAATTCATGCTGCCAGAGAAAGGAAAAAAGCCCCAAGAGAGCTTTTTCCTCCGCTAAAAGCCTAGACATACAATTCGAAACCCTTGCCCGCAGGAGCGAATCAAGTGGTAATCAATACGCTGACAACTCCAGCCTCCTCTCCACCAAAGCGGTAAAATTCTACCTAGTTTTGGCCCATTTTGGCCGATTTTCTTAAACATTGTAGCCGTTTTGCCCTGACTGCCCCACCCCATTCCCAAACTTTTCGCATAGACCCACATCTGCCTGCTTGCATCTTAATGGTTATATTTCCAAGCTTCTGATTAGTAATTTTCCCAATTCCAACCATTTCCCCCAGCCATGTAAACAGATCCACCACTACCCGTAGGCGGATCCAGGACTTCCGATCCGGACAGGCGGGGGAACATTCTGCCGAATTGTGCTTTCTAAGAACTCGCGGCGATTGCGGTATTCGATGTGTTCTTCGGGTTGACATAAAAATGGAGGGGCGAGAAGAATTCCGGGAAGGTATGGTGGCTGACTTTTTAACGTGTGGTGTCCTTTGGTTGGGCTATTAATTTACTTGAGAAATACCAGTATAATGTAATCAAGGCTTTTGATTGGTCATATGTAGCTATGGTCGAATGTGCAACAACTTTAAAAGGGGCCGTGATCGCCTCCAACGCCTAAAACAGTATCTTGTGGCCTCCCAAAGGACCAAGTTTTAGCCGTTTTTCACAGAAAGGCCGCAAAACACCGAAGTGAAGGCAAAATTAGGCTAGAATTTTTAGATAACTTTCACCATTTAATTACAAATTAGCCCAAATTTTCGCTTGTATAACTACATCGGGGGCCCAAATATACAAAATTGTATTAATAACACATCAAATGCAGTTCAAAAACACACAATTGACACACATATAATCTAAAAACACGCAAAGAGCGTCTGACTGCATCACACTTCGAAAAAGATTCTGTTTGTGTTCTAGTTTGTATTCGAGGAGTTATGTAATTTGATGAGCTATTTGCCTATGTCTGAGTTTTTTAACTGCATTTTAATTGGGTTTTAATCACTCTTTTGCATCTTGTAGCCCCTGATGTGGCTATAAAAGCGACAAAGTGAAAGTGATCGTAGCAGACATGCACAGTGGGTCGGGATCGTAACAGGGAGAGAGCGAGAGAGAAATGTTGGATCACTTATTTTTTATATGCTCAAAGTAATATAATAACTATAATTTAGCTTGGCCTTGAAATTCGCGCCGATAAAGGTCATTATCAGTGAAACGGCTATGTGCCTCGGATCCGAGTTGTATTTTCTAAAACCGACAGTCTAACAAACTAACAGACCAACAGACAGGCAGACCAGCGTGACAAGACAGTAACAAGGTTTTCATACATTATAACAGCACGTACAAGAAAGGTGGCAGAAAAAGGGCAGTTGCCTCTAAGTTTCCGCGCAGAATTATGATCACATCCGAAACAGCAATGAGAGATGGTGGAAACTGCCAAAGCTACGCCTTATGGTCGCCTTTATGCAATCAGTTATGTCCTTAGCACGCGCCGACAGAGGTAAAAAAATCTGCCAACTCGCCAGCAATGCTGGTGACAAACGTATATCAATTCGGTGATAAAATAGGCAAGCCTGTGCACACTTCAGCGCTAAGAGTTGACGATGACGAGTCTGCCAATAGGTCATTTATGATTTAAAAGGGCTCAAACTGGATCTGAGAAATCACAAAGGGGGTCTGAGAAACACTAGGGGATCTATGAGAAAAACACATTTGTCCCCCAAAACCTCCCGTTTTTGCCGATTTTTAACCTCAGTTGTTCACTTCCCCCCGTTAGTAGCCTGGTTGCGGTACTGCTGGGAAATAATCCTCTTTTGGTGCCAAAGCTCAATATTCTTGGTCACACAAGTTCGGTTTGAAAATCCGCTGGTGACACTTGGACACTTCTTCCGAAACTTGCGCCCCGGTACGGCGTACGCGTCACCTTCGCCGGTACGGGGAGAGCAACTCCCCTCATACCAGCGCGAGTTAACAGTTTAGTGTTTCGCCGGGGCAGCATGGTGACGAAACTGCTATCACTGGGATATCGTAACGTCCGGAGTTGTCCTGGATCCACTGTAAGAATTGGTCCACTCGGGCGTAGGCGGAGTAGGTGTTATCTGTAGCTTCGCAGTCCACCGGGCCGTAGCTTGTGATTCCGATCTGAAAAAGAACAATTCAAGCAGGGAACCTTTGACTGGCGATGCTAATCTGCATTCTTCTCTGACAGAAGGGCGGCATTTGGCATGACATTTTTGGTCATTTCGCTGGGGACCGTTACAGGAAACGAGCACGTTCTGTAATTAATTTTCCGAATCAACGATCATTGCAAGCAGGGAGGAGGGTGGGTAAAGTAAAGGAATCTTGCATTGCAAGAACATAGTTCATATACTGTAGCCGTTTCTCCAAATCGAATTCGATCTCCGTCAAAAGAACCTTCCACAGACAAATACAAATATGAAGATGTCGAAACAGTAAAAGTTGGAACGCGAACATTGAATCCAGAACACGCTCCCATCTTGTATAAGTGACGCAAACCAAAGCTGATCTAAGCTTGAACAAACTATGCGTGGTGGGCGGCAACTAATAGCTACAGGTTTCGTAAAATACATTTCGTATCTGGATACTCAGCCCAGAAGATGTCATCAATCCAATTATGTTTATATTCAGAATCTGCTAATTATACATTGCGACAAGTTTGGACGTAAGAGGGAATTGATGACCGCGTCACTGATTCAAAGTCACGCTCACTGATTCAGTGGCATCGTATCAGTGAGCTGAGGCATTTCTTACAACTTGTGCAAAGGTCTATCTAGGGTATCTTGAGTTTTATAAAAACACAAAGGCGATTTTCTACCCTCTATCGAATAAGCTATTTTGGAATTTGGAATCGTCGATAAAGGGAAAGGGAATCCTCGAAAAGAGAAAGTGATTTAAAATCCCCGATAATAAGGGTCCCACCACCGCATGCAGAATGTTTTGAAAGCCTTTAATTTCGTGTTTCAGCCTTCGCTGAGAAGATTGAAGAAACGATGCCTCTATTGAAACATACGACAAATTTCATATGTCAGGGTAGCCTTGAGCACGATCGTCGTCATCGGCGGCTCGGGAAAAGACACCACATACCTCCACCGAAAGAAGGGCGGCCGCTCTCTGACTTCTGGCTGAGAGCAGATTCCCAAAAGAACTGCTTGCATTTAAAGGAGTGTCCACTTATAATGGGTTTGAACTGAGATAGCAGTTTGTAGAGCGTGTTGAGAAACCACTATTGACATATTTATTTTAACCCAAGGCCTGATATAAAATTTCCGCCAGCTTTAAAGTTCAAAGTAAAGGGCCTATTGGCTTATTTCAAACCCTGAAGGAATAACTCCATATGGTAGCAGTAATCTGATTGGTCGTAAGCCCGAGCCTCACCCACTTAGTGAAAATATCATGCTATCGAGTGAGCCAGCATCTAGCTGCGTGGGACCGAAAGCATCGGGCAGTTAGCGTAAAGTCAATGTGCATTTGGGCCAAATTGCGCCCAATGGCTGTACCACACATCACATTGTTCCTCCACCGGACTTTTCGGAACATGGGTAACTGTTTTGTCAAAATTGAACTCTGAAATTGTTTATGTACATCAGAAATGTGCAAACGTTCGGCCCCAATACACATGTGCCGCAGCGCCATCTGATGTTCGGTTTGCACTAGTACTTCTTGTACTGCACACAAATTGTGTCATGCAGAAAGGCTGTAATGGGCTTTAAAGCGAGTCTACGGGTAAGATTGGGATTCCACTGATTATTAAAACCGTCATTTGATGACGTCACTTATTGTTAGTAAAGAGGATATATTTCTGTTTTCGCCTATGGAAATTAGAAAAATGTTGTTTACTCATTTTCAGACCTTTCTTGTTCTTAAAATGTTCTTTGTAGAATTTCGACAAAGTGGTCCATTCCCTTTAAATGGTAGAAAAGACCGAAATTTATAACGCGCTCTTCTTTTGATGTTTTCATGACTCTGGAACGCTGTTTGACCAACAATGCTGTTTCCGCTGCAAATCCCATTTGCTCACTTGCAATTGGCTCCTAGTTGACGTAGTTTTGCAGCAAAACAAGCGAGTTCCTCGTCATGAAAGCTCGCAATTAAATAAATTGGCATGATCTCAGGTTAGCAGGTCGCCTTACACGCAGAATTGTTGAGTCACCTCCTCAGAGTCAGAATCAACTCTGAGTCCACACAAATTTTCTTGAGTCAGAGTTGAGTAGAATCATTTCCGGATTTGGGTTGAGTCAGTCGACTCAACTGCTAGACCAGTTGAGTCGAGTCAGAATCGGAATCAGTCACCAAGCAGTGAGTCAGAGTTGAGTGGACTCAACACTGTATTCCTTAACATATATGATTACATGGCTGACATTTTACAAATTTTCACTATTAATTTTGAAGGAATTCCATTTTAATACTTGGTAATAATAGGCCCTATATTATTTTCATATCTATACTAAGCCCATGCCGGGATCAGTCGGTAAAAAAACATAAGTAATTTAAAATATAGGTTCAAAAGCACACTGATTTGTTAGTTATTACCTGTTTAATCTTGCCAATAGCATGGAAAATAATAGCGAAACATTTATAATTTGACCTAAGATCAGACTTTTCAACTTTGAGGGTGCACACCATACAAAGCCCTAAGCTCATTCTCATGCATAAGTATTAACTATTACTAGTAGTAACAGTTCATCTCCATGAATAATTCACTCTTAAGAAACCACATCTTTACTTTCTATTTTCTTCCCTCGTTTGACTGAAAACACACACGCAAACTAAGCAAGATAAGCGCCACATAAATGGTACTAAAAATATGATTCAGCACATAAGCCGAGAAATGGGTCAAAACGGAAACTAAAAGCTTTAACTAACAGCTTATTTCAAAGCTCTATCTTGATCTCTCATGGTTTAGGACATTCCCTGGTAGGCAATAAATACTGCCTGTACACGGAAAATAAATCTCAAACACAGGGGACCTCTGGCATTGTCTAAGTAATCTCAAACCATGAAATTGGGTGACCAAAAAAACAATATATATATTTTTCTTTTATGCATGTGGTGTTGAATGCCAGAGCATATTTACATTTTAAAAGTTTCTTAGATGTTTGTTCTAAATGTCGTATCAATATTTTTGTGTCGTTGGGCAAAGCATGTATTATTTCTCCAAAGCCAGACATATTTCACAATATTGCTGCAGCTAACTAGTTTCAACGCATCATATGTCATCTTCAGAGCACTTTAAGAGCAATAAATTGTGAAAATGATGATGGAAACACTGCCTAAGTTATCATTATGTGTAAATATTAATATCTATATATATATATATATATATATATATATATATATATATATAAAACATTTGACGATTCGATCGGACAAAATTCTTAATATAACTCACTAGTGTTTCATGGTTTTGAATAATTCTGTTAGTTCCTCGAGTGGAAAAAGGGTGGAGCACTTCACTGCTGTGAGACCCTTACACATGAATAGATTAATGCAACATTGATTAGTACGGCTCAACAAATTATATGTCGATAACTACCGAGTAGACACTCTCCCCCCCTATTTTTAATATCAGAATTATAAGTCACTGCCAAATAGTTCAGTTCTGCGATAGGAATTGACCTGCTTATTTATGAAAGGACGTTCCTTGATGGTCAGGAGTGCCTCGAATATCCACAACTTTCGATGATCTCTACATGATTTCATGATGACCGTGTTCTCCTGTAAGTCTTGTCTCGTCAGTTCAATTCTATGTTGTTGTGCGATATGTTCGTGTGGGCCCCCGGTGTTCTTGTGCATTGTGCATCTCCTTGAAAGGGTGTCCTTGATAGATTGTGAGATATATATATATATATATATATATATATATATATATATATATATATGTATCACAATCTATCCCTCTTCAAAAAAGTAACAAGGTAAAGTAAGTCTCGGTCAAAGGTCAAAGGTCAAGGTCGTATCAGCACATTCAAGATCATTGACCCTAGTCCTTCCGGTAAAATGGCGTTACCCGATCTGACGTATATTATGATTGACGTCATGGTTAAGGTACCTCGATGTAAAGGTCGAGGTCAAAGGTCCTTGATTAAGGTCAATCCTCATTTCCCGCCAAACAGTTAATATGGTGCTAGTCATAGTGTACATTATTAGTAGTATACCATATTGAGACCCGATAGGTCAATGACCTTGAATGACCTTCACCCCAGAATTGTAGGCAATGTTATTGGTGACTTTGCCTCTAGGACCCTGGCCGGCCTTTAGCTTATTCCCGTCAATTTCCCGCATAATCACGTATTTTCCAATCAATTTCCATCATGATCTGGATTTGACCTTTATGACCTCTTTTGACCTTGAAGATACTGACCTAGGTCAATGAAAAATTGGTCATGATTTAGACACTATAACCCCTGCCCACCACCAACCGGCGTTTTTCTACGCCTCTTAGTTGCCGAATTCTTGGGAGGGCCGAACAGGTCCCCTTTCAGTGCGCTTTAGTGCCAGACCCCTCTCCAGTGCGGGTGTTAACTCTCGTCCCGGTGGGGCGGGGGGGTGTTTGAACACTCCCCGCGGGTAGCTCCAAGGGTCCCCAAGGATTATCTGGGTCACTACCACCAGCACCATTCGGTTTAGCAGCTTGCAAAATTCAAGTTATACCCCGTTCCCGTTCATTAGGTCATCAGATGGTGACTACGCTAACGCGGAACCAACGCCCTTGTGATCCTCCCACGCCCTCCGTTTCCACTTCTTCCAAGTTTCAGGGCACCGTTCTCACCTTCATCTTACAAACTGTATGAAAAACGCTAGTCAGAAACGAATAGATTTAAAACAAGGACACAAGATTGTGCATTTGGTGGGCAAAGCTCACGGGCAATTCTATCACAAAATGGCTTATTCATTTTTATTTACACAGCGTCTACCCCACCCCCCCCGTGTCATTTATTTCCTCATTTCTATTGGTCACCCCTCTGGTAACACACACAAGGCAGTGAGGAGTGGTGGTGATGAGACCCGGCCGCGTCAAAGCAACACATTGCTTAAAAACGAATTGTGCTCTGAATTTCTTTTAGTAAAGAACATGATATGAGCGGCCAAAGCGCTTCAGCAGGCTTTGAGTGCGCCCATACTGGACGGAAAATATACGCCGACGATGATGATGGCAGGAAGGTACCAAATATATTGAAGGTTCACTCTAGCAGTGTTTTTTATTGAAATATGGACCTGGTCTGACTGGCTCCTCCCTCTCCGTTTTCAGTGCATTGACAGGCAATATTTAGGGGTGTGGGCGGACTTCCTCTAGTCTGCCCAAGATAACAGGTTTCAAAATGTCTGGTTGGGGCTAAATTCGGCGACAAAATTAGCCGATCAGTCTCTTGTGTGGCCGGACTGTGCTCGCCACATACAGCCTTTGCAGCTGCAGTGCCCTAAAACTCCCTAGACTGTGCTCGCCTCAATGTGAAGAATCGAAGCTACCGCCGCCAATACGTTTTCCAAGATTCAAAAGGATTCAGCACGGCCGGCGAATGAACCGTTTTATCTCATCTTCAACATTGTTGCTATTGTAAATGGGGTTTGACGTTCCGTTGTCGACTCATGGTTTTTTATTCTGGAGCTATGTTTGCAGGCCAAATGTCGATGCTCTCTTTTGTCGTAGTAAAATGCGGAAACGCCTAAAGTGATCGAGGCAAAGGCTAATGAATATGATCACTTCTGACGTACAAAGTTTCGTATTCTAAATGTGTTGTTTATGATTGATTACCTGTGTATAGCGCCCATCAAAATCCTCGATCTTCAGAGGTCCACCAGAATCACCCTGAAGGATGGAGGTTAATCGTTAGATACTACCCCCTGAGAGTTATAAAAACAACGTACATACATAAATACTTACAACTCCGCACAGACGCTTTGGATCATGAAAGGTTAAGAACGAATTGCTGAGCTCCTCGTGCAAGAACAATTAAAACGATCTAGCTCTTTGATTAGAGGCACTCCCAACATGTCAGCTTCTTCCATTACAATTACTGTTGGCATGTGTGAATGGGAGTGTTAGACCAGAAGCTCTCAAACAGGCTAAATGGGACGTTTTATTCTAATCACGGAATTTCAGGCAGGTGCAGTTTTATCTGGTGACAACATATCGCTTATTCCAGACAAAACTGGATTTATTAATATTCTAAGAATGACCTTAAAACGAGCTGTTATGTTAAGCGCGTAGTCATTATCAAACCAGAAACAGACATAAACGGGGAAAAGGGGTTCACTGCAGCGGATGGAACCAGATACTGTCCAGAACCAGGAAGGCTTACAAACGAAGGGAAGGAAGAATGTCGCCTCGACATGGGCCTGCAATCTAGAGCAGTGGTCTGAATTTCCCGTTTTTGGTAGCCGTTTTTTTATTGATTTTCCATTGACTTCGGGGAAAATTATGGGGTCACAGAATAAGGATCTATTGTTTGGATGATTCTATCAAAAACTGAGTCAAGACGGACTCAGTCGACGGAACACGCCGGCGAAGGGCTTCGGGCAGGCGGGTCGCCCTTACGAGTTGATTTGCCACACAATTGTGAGTATAATTTTACGTGTTCACGTTGTAAATATCGCTTACCCGACACGCATTCATGCCGTTTATGGGGTCGGAACAGATGGTGTTAGGGGCGATCTCCACACCGGCCCGCTCAGTGC
Organism: Lepas anatifera; assembly: GCA_034440635.1. Taxonomy (NCBI): domain Eukaryota; kingdom Metazoa; phylum Arthropoda; class Thecostraca; family Lepadidae; genus Lepas; species Lepas anatifera. Next base: position 1,205,204 of record JAOTON010002016.1, on the reverse strand, counting down.
AGGTCAGACGGCTTAACACCGGCGAGGTTGCCTCCTGCAGCGTGTTGGCACTCGGCGCATTATTGCCTAATGCGCCCCAGCCTGGAAAGCATGGTCAGTGGTGATAACAATATAGTTTTCAGAGGAATTTGATCACTCGCACATTGTTGCGTCCTATCTTTACATTAGAGAGCTGTATTAGTCATACCTGGACTGCAGACATACTTCCAGTTTTGCAGTCCGTAGAATGTGGGAGTAAATACTCATGCTATGCCAGTGTTTTCCCGGGAAAATGATTCTTTCTTTGTTCTGGGAGAGCCTTATAAAATACTTGTACCGTCGTCGGTCGTTTTAGTGATGCATTCCTTCAGCAAAGAAACCTCCCTTAACAACTCTAAATATTCTACATTATGAGCGATTTCATTACTAAGATGACACGAAGTGTTCAGGCAGTCTACGTCTAAGTTCAAATAAGAAGTTATAAACGACCTTGCCTGATTCGACCATACCAACACTTTTGGCGTTGAGTATATATGATTGTAAATGTATGTGTATATATATATATATATATATATATATATATATATATATATATAATAACATTGATGATTAAATGACCGAGCATATGATGCTTTCATCGCCTGTTTTTTCGTTTTTTCCAGTTCTCTGATTAGTCGCTTACTATTGTTGGAAAGTTTGTGAATAAAACACCCGTATGTGGAATTGTTTGACATGTTTCGAAAGATTCGACTTTCATCATCAGAAAAAAATTACACAGAACATGAAAACTAATCGGATGTCGTTCGAATACTGTCCACATTACAAAGTTATAAGGCCTTGGTCCACATTACAAAGAATCTAAGCTTTTTGAAGTATTCACTAAAAACACTGCAAATGGTTATGGGACACTTTCAACAAGCTGGAGTTATTTAGGCTGGAGAGAGAACAAATATTTTAAGTTTATGGGTTAAATCTCTTTTGCGAATATAAAAATTACACGAACAGTATCGCAAAAATAAAATACCATGTAAGGTTACGATCAAATTCATACACAATTCATAATGACAGCTAAATACAAAAAGCACAATGAATGAAGGAGTGAATGAAGATAAATAACTTAAAGTGAAACTGCGAGACCTCATGCGGAATACAGCATTAGAAGGCGCTGCCGAAAAGGTGTGTCTCAGCAGTAAGCTTGAGCTGTTTGTTGATCACTGGTAACTCTTCGTTTACCCAGTGAGCTTCCAGGATCCAAAGCTTTTGCTGGCTGGAGTTTGAGTCTAGGACTGTCACATTATCCTCTAAGTCTTGCCTAGATATTTGGTGTTTGTGTTGGTCGATCATGTGCTGGTACGGGGCGTGTCCACCCTGGAGGTGCATGGTCATGCGGCGAGATAGCGTTGTTGTTGTGGCGCCTATGTTTCAATCAATGTTTGATTGAAAACCTGTTGCCAAAGTATACAAATATGTATATGCATATATATATATATATATATATATATATATATATATATATATATATATATATATTGGTTCAATTGGGCGATATATTTTATTTTAGGCACGTGTCGCTGAACGCACTGAGTGTTGGGTTTTTGAGAGTTTGCGGTTAAGTTGTTATATGATTATATGTATTTTTAGTTTAATCTGGTATTTTATCTAATAATTCTCTGATATTCATTTAAATTTCATTTTTCCGACGCGTTTCAATTGTATTTTAAGCAACCATTGTCAAGGTTACAAAAAATGTGCTGGGTGTCACAGTTGCTTATTTAGAGTCATTTAACAATAGCTATTTCGTATATTTTTCCGTGGCAAACTATTTAACAATACTTTTAGTTTTCTACATATTTTTCAGGTATAAACACATGTAGGTATAAACACATTCTCATATAGCCCAGAGAACCAGGGAAATGTTAGTGTACTTCTGAATATTTAGTGACGGTTTGTATCTGTTGATGTGAAGTGCTTCTTTTATGAATAGTCGGTAGTGGTCTGTGCTTGCGTCGATAATTTTTGTGTTTTCTTTCAAGAATTGTGTGGTGGATTTGACTTTGCTCGTATATGTGCTTGGTCAGGCGTCGTGATATGCTGTTGTGGTGGCACCAAATACCAATGTTTTCTTCATGAGGCCTACAATCCCCATGGGGGCAAGTGAATTTGTAGACTACGTTGCTGCGTTTTGAATTGAATATTTTGTGGCAAATGGGGTGTTCTTCATAACTATGTTGCGTGTTTTTTTTGCCCTGGTAGTCCATGTTTAGTTGGATGTGCTCGTTCTCAGTTTTGCATGATATGTTTGTCTTCAGTAGGTATGTCTTTGAGAACTTTTTCGTCTGTTTTGTACTGTGTGTCCATGCGGTTCTTGTAGTGTACATACCTGGTGAATATTGTCTCGCTGCTGGGTTGTTGTTTGCTCCTGTGTATGTAGCTAGTCGATCTGTTTGTATATGTCCTGATATCTTGCCGCGTTTGTGTAGCCGTTCGTAACCAGCAGCTGTTTCACTCTGCTAACCTCCTTGTCTAATGATTCGTAGGTGGAACAAGTTTTTATGAATCGTGAGATGAAGACTCGCAATACGCTGGTTTTGTATTTTAAGGGGCATTCACTTTTTGGGTTGAGAGTTTTTCCACTGTTAGTTGGCTTGACGCACACACTTGTTATGTATTTCTCATGGGTGGTTTTAACGTTGACATTGTGAAAAGCGAGAGAGTAACAACTATTTTGCTTTTGGCATCGCTTTTAGAATTCAACCCCGGCTTGGATCAATTGTAACACGTGCAGAAAGTTTGGGAACTCGAACTATGACATTCAGAACTGTGTATTTCCAATAAAGTTTTTTGTTTCCAGAAGGCTAAACATCAACGTATTCCGTAACAATGTTTTTTTTGCTTTGAATACGAAATTGCTGGTTCTGCAAGTGAATTGATAAAAACATGTTACAATTTCCCCATTCTCCGCTCCACAAGTGAGCAACCCCGAGCCCTCCGCAGCTGCAAAGTCAAATAATCTGCAATATGGCATCATTACACCCACAGCTGATATAAATATACAATAAGAAGACAAAGGTGACAATATCACATGCCAGTAACTATATCTTACTTATCTACGCGTTTCGAGTTAGTAGTTAGCATAAAGTAGTTACCTGTGATGACAGCAGTCATTCCCGTGTAATCGCGATCTTGGTCCGAGAAAGCTGGCAAGCAGATGGGCTGCACGCTGTCCGAAAAGACCAACGGATTTTGCAGCCGCAACAGGGCCACATCATTCATCAGCACATTGTTGTCATCCGTGTAGTCTGGGTGCAAAATGACCGACATCGCGGTTGCAGACTGAGAGGTGGTACCCTCTTGAGCAAACGTCAAATCCACTGTGTTACCTCCTCCTATCTGAAACTGAGACGACATGGGGTAGCGTCAGCAACGCTGTGACCCTGGAAGATGTTAGGCACAATAGATTCAACGCCTGTAATCAGAAATCACCCTTTAACTATTGGCCGTGCGGGGGGGCTTCTGACGCATTCCTTCAGCCCTTCTGTGCCAAATGTAAGGCAAAGATATGTCATTCGGACCATGAAACCTAATATCATGAGTTTGAAATCGACGCCAAAGGCAAATCTGCTAACCGATCATTGGGACACCCCCAAAGAGATATGAATCCACAAGCTTGACTGCGAGGGAGCGGCCACCTCCCTAACCATGCCGTACTCACCAGCAAGCATTATTATGTTCATGTGACTGAAAAACTAGACTCATCCCAGTCATGAAACTAACTTGCTAACTTGGTTGCTTTGACCTGACGCCCATTTTCTGATGGAACTAAGTCTATAGGCTGCAGGCAGATCGGGCTGTACGGCGTGCTTTTCCACATGTTCCTGCAACGTTCTCACCTGAGTATCTGGAAAGCAGTGAACCGCTGTGAGAACGTAATTCTGACTGATGATGGTTCCTCCACATTGAAAAACCTTCCGTTGGTGTCCTAATAGAGAGCAAGGTCATCCATGGCCACTCGAGGTCATCCGCGTCCTGACCGCCGAAGATCTTCACGTCATCGGGATTTAACTGGCGTCGGTGGCGGTGCAGGGCGATGGACCGGCCTTCGGCGTAGCTGCTGAAATATTCCACCAGATTGCGACCAGACCGACGCCGGCTCGCATTCCTGAGGCCGCAGTTTAGGCGTGGCTGACGCGGCGTTGTTGGTTGTTCTGTTGGTTGTGTTGTTGGTGGTGTTGCTGGATTTGCAGTCGAGGCCTCCTCGACGCCCAAACCATTCACAGAGCACTGAAAGCCGCGCGCTGTATTGAGGAGGCCGGTGAAGAACATAAAGGTGAGGCCCTGACCAGCAGTGGTGGACCAGGAGATTGGCAGACTGTCGGCAGATGAAGGGAACACCTGCAGCTTCGAACCCAGCAGCAGCACTACCCTGTCTCGTCCCGTCAGCTTCTCCATTACTCTTCCGAACAGACTAGTACCGCGATGAATATCAATATCGCTGCAAGTGAGCCGTACTCTCACGTCTTTGGAGGCGGGATAAAAGCTGTATCCACATTTTTCGAGGTTTCGGTAGTTGTTGGGATATCCCACTGATGTAAAGGCAACAACGTCACCGGAGGCGATCTCCCGTCGACCAAATCCAGAACACTCCAACCCGGCCGAGTATCGTACCTGTCGAGAAAACACGCTGCATGAAAACTGGCTTTCGGCACGCACTAAGCATGGGAATCGATGACTCAGCGATGTTTTCATTTTATTACGTCTTTTTAATATTAAAAAAGCATCACGCTCCTTCCAACAGATTCAAGGTCACCTTCACTAGTGGTTTTATAACCTAGCTTGCAGTTAAACCACATCAGCTTAGATCATCAATCATAAATCACAGTTGTAATCACATGAGATCATAAGCAAAACACATCACAATCACGGTGCCTATGTACATACATACCTAGAGTTAGGGGCCATGAGCTGGACGTAGTAATAAGATTCGGTTTTTGGTCCCGGATTTTTATTGACTCGTCGATTTTGAGTTCTGTATTGTCTCTGTCAGTACTACGGATTTTTAGAGAAAATTTGCTGTTTATTTCCTGGTCAGATAAACTTCTGTGATGGGTCTGCATTTGTGGTCTTAATGCGCTATCCTTCTTGCGGAGCCCGGCGTTAGGTAAATGTTCATTAAACTGCAATCGTACTGACCGAAAACTCTCTCTTATATAAAAGCTTCGGTACTAGGATTTTTAAAGAGTTTACATTCAATCTTATAAATTACCTTTTTGGACGTATGTACATGCATTTTCCGTTCCCACCATTGCACGATAAGCCTGAATCACTATCTGGCACGACCAAATTCGCAGCCGCGCTTTTATGACAGCTGGTGGATAAAATGTTGAGATATGGTCCAAACTGTATTGTGCGAGCACTTCTTGATGCTTCCATAGCCGGATCCAGGGCGAGTCAAGTGGGGCGTACCTTCCCCCATCGATTCTCGTCGACCTCCTGAATGGTCAATGGCGAGTCCTCGATTTTGGCCTACCTCCTGCCCCGTTTCCCCAACATGAATGCGAGAATATGCGCCCCCACAATAGGATTTAAACAAAAAAAGCAAAACATATAATTGTCATAGAATTAAAAACATCGATCGGAATACACCCCAAGCGAATCCAGTGTTTGGGTGGAGGAAAACGGGAGGTGGGGAAAAAAGGGGAAAAAATGGGCAGGGAACAACTAACAGGATATCAATTTAAGAATATTAAAAGCATGTAAAACAATGGTAACAGGAATATAAGAAACATGAGTGTAATTTAAGACGGTGAATGCCAAAAAACTTTTGGGGCCGAGACCACCCTCGGGAAAGAACGGGAGCCAAAAGACAACATTTGGGAGAAGATAAACGGGCCAACAACGCCAAGACAGCCCGGGACCAGGCCGACAAAAGGGCCACGAACAACAGAGGGGAGATGGCAGGTGGAAAAAGAAAAGATTTTTCATGCAATACCTAGTGTCAAAATTAATTATCTAACCACACACTGTACAGTTTTCTGTCCGGGACAACGCCCCCCTATACCTATAGTTATCGGAATTTTGTAGGCCACTCCTGACCTCAATCCTGCACCTCGCATACACCTATGCTAGCGCCCAGTAGAGCCTTGATTTACACTTAACAACCCAGACAAAACTACAAACTTTCTTCAGGCAATAAACTCTTCCAGACTCTTCAAAAGTTTCTTTCTTACCTGTCAATTCCCCTGCTCTCTTCACATATCCACTCACATTCATATGAATATGCTGCTTCTATCAATCTAATCGAAACTACAGCCTTCTTCTGTTGTTATTCCTTCGTCTACAATCAGCCAGGCGCGTGGGTTGCGACAGCGTCAGACGACTACTACTTAAATTTCTGATCGCCTGCCGCTCGGTCGCAGAGCCACATAATTTGTATTTCAAAATTCTCTAAATTAATTTTCTAAATCCTATAACTAGAAAACTATACAACTAAAAGCACCCCAAGAGGAAACTAATAATGTTTTGTCGATAACGAATAAAAAGCGGGCTTTCAAAAGCCTAAAATGCCCTTTATTTACTAGATGTAAAGACGGCGATTTGGTAAGTCCACACGTAGACCAGCCATACAAAGTCCGATGTTTCAAGGGTAACTGGATGCATTCTTGTTGCCCCAAAAAAATCATTTAATGAAAATGTAGAGTTTCAATGTATTCAATTACCGTACACTTTCAGTTCAACTAAATATCAGCGTATTATGCCTAGGGTGTCGTAGGGTGTCGTGAGTGGATTTGGGTGTCAAAGGGCGTGACGCAGCAATAAGGGCTATATGGATACAAAATATTTTCTTCGCAATAAATGGTCAATTTTCTACCATACAATGTCAAAATATGCCTTAGCATACAAATTTCAAGATAATCTTTAACAACAATATGATCAAAATGGTTTTCACTATTCTCGGTACCAGAAATGCAAAAACAATTTTCAAGGACGTAAGCCTAGAAATCATGTGCACAGATAAACTGCTTCCAGAAATGTATCATCAAAGCGGTCAGCTCATTTTTGGCAACACAAGGCTATGTCTAATTTTCCACCACCAATTTTGTAGTGGTGGAATTAGTGGCGGCGTTCACCCATTGGAACTTCTCCGGTGGGGCGGGGGCCTGAGGTCTTGCCCGCGCCAGAATTTCGATTCCGTTGTTCCACGAAACAGGGGCGCAGCCAGAGCTTTCGTATGGGGGCACACCAACTTAGGGCACCCGGGAAAAAGGGCACTTTTAACGTAACCTAAAAACTTACTATATCTTTGTTTATATAATTTTTTGGGCATCTTTGGTTCAATAAAAATGCAAAGAAATCATTGACGGAGAAGGAAAACTCGATTAAATCCGAAAAAGAACAAAATATCACCAAAATGCCAGGAAGTAGCCAAAACACTACTTTTGGATAGATTTAAGGCAGCCAACTATGCAAGTACTTCACATCAGAAATCAGCGGAGCATGTGATATATGTTACAATGTGCGGTTAAGGCATATTGAGTCGAATTTTGTTATGCCCACTGGTTTGTGACGAGTGAGCCCTAGCTGAATGCGGATAAAGTTCCTTGCCTCCCACAATTCCGTGGACGAGGAGTAGCATAGTGTCTTGGAAGAACACATTTTCGCCGGAAAATTGGGAGATACCTTTAACGCGTTTATTAAGTTCCATATTCGCAAGGCTCGGTCCCAGTTAAGAGTAAATAAAGGTGAACAGGCCGGTGGTTTGGATGGGGATGTGTGACAGGGCGAAAATGTGAAACTATTTCTTCATCTAAATTAATTAGTAGAATCCTGGTTAGGGGACTGTGCTCTGAGCTCAGGGCACATGCCTTTATCATCCTTTCCCAGAATCCACCAGTATAATAACAATTTATAAACCAGGGGTGCCAGGTATCACAAGCCGTTTAGAGATTCCTCATTCCCGTTAGCTCCGTTTTACAAGGAGTTTCCATTGTGTTCTATTCCCTATCTATTCAAGACCAGCTCGGGGCCCCCAGGTGTGGGGCAGAGGCCTAGAGCAACTTCCCATCCCCCAGTTGTGCCTCCAGGGAATGACAGCTCAGTGACCCCGCCCCAAGATGATGGGAGTTGGCCTTTGTTCTTATTATCTATCTATTCAAGATCATCTCAGGGCTCCGATGTAGATCATGGCCACAGAGCAGCTCCTGCTTCACCCAGGACAGACTAGCTCATTGGTCCCAGATGAGGTCATCAGACTAGCTCAATGGGCCACAGATAGGCTCATAGGGCCGTAAACCAGTTCAAGAGCCCCAGAACAGTTTAAGGCGCCAGATCACTTCAGTGGGCCTCAGGCCAACTAAGGGGCTCTCACAAGCTAGCGCCCGGACCAACTCAGGGTACCCTCAAACCAATCCGCTCTGGGCCCAGATCAGCTCTGGGCCCCAGATCAGTTAGGGCCTCAATCAGGTCAGGGGCAGATCAGTCAGGGCACTAATTCAGCTCAGGAATCCCTCACCGGCTCGGGGCCCAAGCAGTTCAAAAGCCCCAGAGCTGCTCAGGGGACATCAGATCGGCCCATAGGGCACCAGATCAGCTTGGGACAAACAATCAGATCAGTGGTCCCGACCAGCTCGGGGCCCAGATCAGTTCGGGAATACCAGATCAAGTCAGGAGGCACTAATCAGCTCAGGAGCCCCAACCATCTCAGGGCCCCACCAACCCCGGGGCCAGCAGCTCAGGGCCTGGGAGCTGCTCGAAATCACGTAATTAACCTAGGAGGCCCGGGTCAGCTTAAAGGGCATCATATTACATGGGCACCAGACTAGCTCAGAGGGAATAAGATGCTCAGGAACACCGATGACTCAGCAGGCTCCAGATCAACTCAGGGGCATTAGTAAGTTCAGGAGGCAGTATATCTGCTCAGGGTCACCAGATCGATCACACAGGGGGCATGTTCAAGTCAGGGCACTAATCAGCTCAGGGATCCCTCACCAGCCCGGGCCCGATCAGTTCAAAAGCCCCAGAGTTGCTCAGGGCACAGATCCCATAGGCACCAGATCAGCTCCGGGACAAACAATCGATCAGTGGTCCCCGACCACCGGGAATACCAGCAAGTCAGAAGGCACTAAACAGCTCAAGCCCATACCATCTCAGGGCCCTCACAGCCTCGTGGGCCCAGCTCAGCTCAGGGCTTAGATCTGCTCAGAAATCACGTAAGAGGCCCAGATCAGCAAAGGCACCAGATTACTCAGGGGGTATCATATGGGCTCAGGAGGCACCAGATCGACTAAAGGGCATTAGTGCAGCTCAGGTGGCACAGATCGATCCGCTCGGGGTCCAGATCATCTCCCAGCCCCCAGACTAGGCAGGAGCCAAATCAGCTCAGGAGCAACATAACAGCTCAGGGACAAAGGTGCTCAGGCCCACAAACAGCTCGGGGACAGACCATTAAGGAGACATCAATAATCAGTAGGGGCACCAATCACAAAGGCACCATATTTATTTAGGATACAGAATCAACTGGAGGCATGAGATCAGCCTGGGTGAATCAGCTCAAGGGCACTAAATCAGCTATCAGCACCAAACAAGCAAGCATTAACTAACTCAGAGGGCATTATATAGGTTCAGGAGGCAGATTTTTGCCGTGGGGCACTGATTCTAGGGCACCAGATCAGCTAGAGGGCAAGTATCAGCTCAAGGCCAAGACCAGCGAACCACAATGAGCCGAACATCAGATTGCTACCCGTACGATTATTGCACATGAGGCATTAGGTAGACACATACAGGTGCCCATACTCTCCGGGTGCTGAAAGACACAGAATCCCACACCGAAAGGTTTAAGTTGTCCAACAATAGTTTCAATCGCACATGCGGTCCACTCATCTAGGTTCAACGACTAGGCTCTAAATTTCGAGCGCACGGCCCAAATGGCAACCAATCAAAGCACCCCGGCAGTGATGGCACGTCCCCTGTGCCTCCGCTGCACCCACAGTATATCAACCGGATGCATTAAGTAGCCAGGGGCCGGATCAGCTCAAGGGCACTAAACACTAAAAGTACACAGGCAAGCTCGAGGCATGAAACAACTCAGAGAGTATTTTATAGGCTCAGAAGGCACACTTACTTCAGGAGGGCACCGATCAGCTCAGAGGGCACATGATCAGCTCCAGGGGCACCAGATGAGCTCCGCCCGTACGATTATTGGCGACGATGAGGCATTATCGGAAACGGATTACATGCCTATGCTCTTCCCGGGTGCTGGAAAGGGACAGAATGCCCTAGCTACAAAAAGGCACTTAGTTGTCAAACAGTAGTGAAATCCCTAAATGCAGTCTAGTTACATCTAGGTTCAACGGCGCAGGCACAAATTTCGAGTGGCACGGACCAAAGAGGTACACCACCTGGCAATCAAAGGTACCCGGCACCATGGGGCAGTCCCCCGCCCCCGACGGTAGATAAACTCCGGGAGGCATTAAACAAGTTCAGGGGCCCGGATCAGCCAAGGGCAATAAAACACTAATAGGGCAGCAGGCAAGGTCGGAGGCATCAGACTAACTAGAGGCATTATATAGGTCAGAAGGCACAATTAGTTATTCAGGAGGGGGCACCAGATTGACTGCGAGGGCATCAGATCAGCCAGAAGGCACATGATCACCCCAGGGGCACCAGATGAGCTCCATCCGTACGATTATGCGACGATGAGGCATTATCTGGAAACGGATTACGTCCATACTCTTCCGGCATGGAAGGCGACAGAATGATTTAGCACCAAAAGGCACTAATTTTAAACAATATTAAATCGTTAAATGCGGCCTAGTTCCATCTAGGTTCAACGGCGTAGGGCACAAATTCGAGCGGCACGGCCCAAAGGGGTCACCACCTGGCAATCAGAAGGCACCCGGCACCGATGAGGCACGTGCCCCGTGACCCTGCTGCGGCCCGACAGTAGATAAACTACGGGAGGCATTAAATAAGTTCAGGGGCCCGGATCAGCTCAAGGGCACTAAAACACTAATAGGCACCAGGCAAGCTGAGGCATCAGACGAACTAAGAGCATTATATATATATTCAGAAGGCACAATTATTTTCCAGGGGGGCACCAGATTGACTACAGGGCATCAGATCAGCTCAGAGGCACATGATCAGCTCCAGGGTTCAAGACCAGCGCTCAGGGGCACCAGATGAGCTCAAGAGGCACCAGATTAGCTCCCCGTACGATTATTGGCGACGATGAGGCATTATCTGAAACGGATTACGTCCTATACTCTTCCCGGGTGCTGGAAAGGCGACAGAATGCCCTAACTGATCAAAAGGCACTTAATTGTCAAACAATAGTTTAAATCTCAAATCAGTCTAGTTCCATCTAGGCTCAACGACGTAGGGCACTAAATTTCGACGCACGGCCCAAAAGGGCACACCACCGGCAATCAAGGCACCCCGGCACCGATGGGGCGGCCCCGTGCCCCCCTGGTTGCGCCCTGCACGAAATCGGTGGAATAAGGATGCCAGGTATAATGCAGAAAAAGATCGCCAGATTTTCTTCCAGAAGGAAAAAGCCCAAAAGCCAATTAATTGGCGATATTCAGTCGATTCACTGCTCTTTTTCCAGTGGACGTGTAGGAGGCAATGGAACTGTCCTTTAGTAGTATTGTAGTAAAATTCAATAGTTAAGTAGTATTGTGAAGTGAGTGGAAAATTCTTCAAAAGAATATAAAGTGGAAAATTTGCTCTGGTGTCGTTCGCACCAGCACCCCAGGTTTGGACAAGCGAATCAAATTTAACACTTTTGGAAACGACTACCGATAGGTACCATATAACAATAAAAACGTCAACCATACGGTTACAAAAATAAATTTATCCAGTGGCAGATCCAGGACTTAGGGGATGGGAGCTTACCTCACCAGCACCTGGACAGCCTCCGGTTATTCAATTACTAAAGGGGTTCAAGCATTTCGGGGGCCTAAGCCCCAAAAGTCTTTTCCCATGGATCCGTCATTGTATTTATCCTCATAAAGGTTTCTCAAGTAAAAAGCTGGAAGGAATAAAATCGTCTTAAAAGTAGACAAAACTATCCAAGTAAGCCCTAAGTGAATCGAGTAGAATATTTTTGGAAACGAGAGTCCAGTCTAGTGAAGAATATATCTGGTGAAACATACATCTGCATACATGGCCCGGGAAACACATCATAGTCAATGAAACACACAACTAGCTGCAGTTTTCTAAAAAAAAAACATTGCCTTCACGACTTTGGACCCATTTCCCCCTTCTCCTTGAAAACTTTGTGTAGATTCACCACTGGATTCATTGCCCCATTCAAAATGGACACCGTAGTTTCCATTTACGTCTACAGGGCATGGGTTTGGCGCCGAATTCCTATGTCTATATTTAATTATCAAATGCCCAAACATAACTAAAACAAAATGTTTTTTAGGATTTTTATCTGCATTGAGGATATCAAAAAGATACATAATGTTGAAAACACATATGGATATGAAGTCGTTTTTTCACAAACAGTTATACATCGAACCATAGGACCCGTACGTCCAGCGTCGGGGTACCACGGCCGCATCGGAGTGCCGTGGTGTCAACTAAAAACTGCGATGATTGAAAATGACTCACGTTTGTGCAGCTAAATATTCCCATTCCCGATAGAGACAGCATTGGAGAAAAGGGGGACACCAAAACCACCGTGGGACCTCGTGGGACTTTTAGTTTCACTCTATGGTTATGAGGAGGTCAGATTTCATTTTCTACAGACCCGATATTAGTAAAAAAAGTTATATTTTTTCATAAAACAGTACAAACTGCACTCTTCTTGCATCATATGCCTTCTATAGGTTTCACACTTTTAGCTATGGTCCATAGATCTATAACACGCAAAAAAAAATATTTAAAAAAATATTTTAAGGAGGCTACAATTCCAAATACACAAAGACAACCTCCAAAGGTAGTACTTTGGGTCATCCAATATGGGCAATCCTCTGGCGTTTCATCCCCCCCCGGGACAAAAACCGTACATCCATCACTAAACCGAACCCAGTAAACATCAGGATTTCACCAGCCCACTTCCGTTGATCGTATTTTCCGTGAGACATCTGAGTTATAGCTGTCTGAGCGTTGGCGGGACTTGAAAAGCATACATTGATCAGATAAATCCCGTTTCGCTAGGTTTGTGTTAGATTTAAAGTTTTGCTTTTTGAACGACATCTGAAGGCAGAATCGCTCCCCCTGAAAAATCAAACACCTTCTGGGTGTTTTCCTATGTTTTCCTATGGGGCCTTGACGGTTTTCCTATGGGGCCATACTAAAAAACCCAAAAGTGTTAGAAGTTGTCAAGACCAAAGCTGGGGCTTTATTTCGCATTGTCAAAACGGCTAATATCTACGTAAACTGAGCTACCGCGACCACATCACAAGACAGGCAGTGACGAGCCTAGGTCGGTGGTTGGGAATGAGACAACATAGTCCAAAATTGTACAAAAACTAAGCATCTTTTTCATAATACAAAATTTGGGAAACTCTGGGGTTGGGGCACATGCCTTGTTTACCTACCCTCCAGCAGATCCAACCTCGGGCACAGGCAATGTTAATGACGAACTGCTGTTCCAAGATGGGATGGCGCCTTACCGAGCAAATGAGAGGCAGCAGCAGCACAGTGTTGAACCACTTCATCTTCCAGTCCGACGTCACGTATTGGTTGAGGACAACGTGGTCATGGAGGCTGCGGCTTGCAGACTGAGCACCTCGGCAAGCCACATAATGTACTCAGTTTCTGATTTCCCTTGACGTGTCCTGCCTGATTCCAAAACCAGCTGGGCATGTTGTCGACATTTTTGGTTGCCGGAATCCCGAGACAATGCATAAAGGTTTCTCTTGGTGGAGTGAGAACAAGTTGTGTGCAAAACGTCCCTGTCAAGATATGTTTGGGAGATGAGCTGACTGAGCCGCAGTGGGATCAGAGACCAGCTGTCCGACCGGATCATCGTTTTTTATCACGCGCCCTCCTGGGGGTAAATTAGCCCCTTTTTGCTTTCCCAAAATAACGCAGAAACGAGGAGACCGAAAACGCAGCTTACAGTACCTTGTCCCTAATTAATTTCACGCATCTGAGCAAGATTTTTAGGTCAGGCCATATCAGGTCAAGGAGCTATTCAAGGTCAAGCAGACCGACCTGAAAATAAACAAAATCATGAGTTTGAAGCGGCGCCTAAGGAACAACTGTCAACAGATCATTTACTGTCTTTTTTATATAAAATGGGAGCATGGTGTTCAAGGCCCGGAGAATTCCCTGAACAAGAAGCAATATGGCTCCCGAGAAGCCCTTCTGACAGGGAAAGAGTTGGCGACGCTATATGACCCTGGTAGTAAGTGCGTCGGCAAGCCCCAAAAATTGTTATTTGCTAACATGATGTTACTTGCTAACACAAATCTACTACCCCAGAATTTCCATATTACTGACTTAAGATGGAGTCAACTTTTTGGTCGCCCCATTCCACGGGGTAACTAAAAAATTGATGAAAAAGTCTATCCGAAAAATAGAAGGGACGACAGAGAGAAATGTTTCTTTTTAGTAAACAATGAATATATTAATTTGAAAGCCCTCATACCATGTATTCTTAACACAATTGTGACCATCAAGTTGATTTTTTTAGCATCTGACGTTCCGAAGGTCATATGAGGTCACGTGAGCATACTCTGATTATTTTGGGAAAACTTCGAACTGAATCGAGATACCTATAGCTTCCATTTTTATTTCACTGTGGCCATCTTGTCACAGGGAATCGATTGATATGCAGCATGCCTATACCAGGTCACCATGTGACCCTGACTTAGCTTAAGGACAGGCAATTTTCACTATTTGACATAGCATGGCCATATTATACATGATTAGATTCGCCACGATGAAATGACTCTAATGATGCCTATATATTCTCACACTTGGCATACATTTTCCTGATCGGTTCTGCAACTTTTCCGGGACTTTTAAGCTTGGACCATCTCAACTCAGGTCACAAGGCCAGATCAAGTGACCCCACACCCCAAAATGTTTCAGGTGGTACCAGCGACAGCATATTTAATATATTGATCTGATATTCAACCACATAATGAGCCGACCGAGTACTAAACGTTGTGGTACCGGGAATTTTTCATATCGATGACCTGTGCGGGTTCCAAAGGTCCGAAGATCAGGTACAGGTTCCATTGACCTTTCCATTAGAAATGCATGGGGAAAACTGGAATTGGTCGAAAAGTTACATTTTTGTAGATACGGCTTAGAAGACTATCCTATTCTCCAAACCTACGTATCTTAGGTCCCTCTCCGGGGTCATGTTTTAAGTTTGGCCTGTGACCTGTGAGAGGTCATCTTACACCACTCTATCAGGTTTCCAGACTTGGGTCAATGACTTGGCAGGAAACGATGATACAGCTTTTATCTTGATACCATGCCGTTTGAATTATTATTGCGAGTCGATTGATCTGCATATTGACGATACTAGGTCAGATGGTCACCTTGACCTAACTTTAGGTCAGGTCATTTTATATTTTAACCTAGCGTAGTCATATTATTAATAATTCAATTCGCTGTAACGAGAGGAGGCGAATAGTGCCTAAACAATGATCCTAACTCAACTCTGTCAGACGCTAGAGCCCAGAAACGCTTCTCTTACCTGGCAGCTTCTTGCACCTGTCATTGTTTTGTTTCTAAACTGTGATTTGATTTTGAGAAATAAAAGGGTTTTTGTTCAAAGTTCAACTTTTTTCAAACTAGTACCATTGTTTTTGGGCTCTTAGGACTTATAGCTTTAAAACCTTAGGTTTTTAGGCCTCACAGTGTTTCACTTGAGTTCTCTGCTAGTCATACCCAATAAATTTAATGAATATGTATATATTTGACCTATATGTTTTATTTTATACCTTTCTTCAACACACGCATTAACGGGGGCGGTTATCCGCTTCCTTCGGTTTTTTTCGAGATAGAATAAAAACGGCGGGACGTAGCGCCCCCAAACTTGCCATACCTTTACTTGAGTTATTCGTACAACTTTTGACATTTAAACGTTGGGTCATCTCAGGCTAGGTCACCAGTGCAGGTCAAGCGACCTCACCTCAAAAAATATAAGATGGCATAAGTATGAGCAGGGTATACCTATCAAATTGAAACTCACATACACAATGACTCCACAGAGTTCTATAAAATATGTTCCGGTATTATTGATATCGATGACCTAAGACCAGGTACGAACCATGACCTCTCGCTTGGAAATACACGAGAAAATGGTTTAATTTAAATTACTTAGTAGAGCATTTATTTTAACAGCGTTAGGCCTGCCTTGTCCTTGTAGTTCTAATGATATGCATTTGTACCTAATTTGACCTTGACCTGACCTCAAGTCAGGTCAAATCCTATATTTGACCTTATTTGACCTAGCAAGGTCTTATTATATATCATTCGATTTGGCTTGCTGCGAGGATTCCAATCGGCTATATTGTTTTGTCCTATCTTAACTAGTTCAGATAAAATGACAGAAAACCTTCATCTACATGGTATCCCTACTGTGGCAGGCCTTGATCTCTAGTGACCTCAAACGTGACCTGATAAAAACAAATATTTGAAATTATTCTCTAGAAATTTGGATGCACTATCGAACGCCGTTTACCGTTTTGCGCTATCTAGCGTGGTTCTTGAGATCTTAGAGTGGGGCGGGTCCCCCGTCAAAGCGAAGGTGGCTCAGACCCCCGTCAATGCGCGCGTTAAGTGGGCCTCTGACCCGTTCATGATACAGTGAATAAACTGAATGCAATGTTCGGAATCGCCGTGGAAAACGAACTCAAGAACAGCAAACAGATGCCCGACCTTTAAAATCACGCAGCAGACCAGTGTTATTACGAGTCGATTCATATGCATATTGAATATTTCAGGTCAGATGACAGCCTTGACCTGACCTTAGGTCAGGCCATCTTTGTGCTTTGACCTAGGTAGTATGGCCATACCATACACCATTTGATTGGCCGTAACGAGAGGAAGTGAATGGCGGCACCAGAAGAACAGGTAAACTGCTGTAATGATGTCTTGAAGTAGATCATGTTAATAATCCAACCATTTCACTTAAAACAGGATGTGAAATAATAATGACTCGAAAATCGGTTACGGGGAAAAACGTAACCGATAGAATTTAATCGCCTCGAACGACTCAGTGATTCTCTCAGGCTCGATTACACTTGATATAATTGATTACACTCTTTGATCAATCTCTGATC
Source organism: Lepas anatifera (assembly GCA_034440635.1). NCBI lineage: Eukaryota > Metazoa > Arthropoda > Thecostraca > Lepadidae > Lepas > Lepas anatifera. The sequence continues at coordinate 1,187,973 of JAOTON010002016.1, read as the reverse complement.
GAATAAATAGTGTCCCGAAGTCTTAAAGGAGATACAGGAAAAATTTTATTGGCGAGATCAAAAGGCCACAAAAATGTTTCAGAAGTCCTATTCTCATTTTTGCGAATTCGGCCTGCAGATGCCTTGGAAATTGCTCTCAAAATCAACATTTCTAGACGACTTTACCGGTACCCCTCTTATCGATTTATATGACGCACCCACGGCTAAGGCTATCAATTTGTCTAAGAATTAGGTCATATCTATCCTAAACAGTGATGTAGAACTTGAACTACTACAGAAAATAATTACTTAAGAAAAAAGCATTCCAAAACTCTTTTGAAACAGAAATATAGGGCTTAAAAGAAATCACAATTAACCAATCAGAAGCCTAGGAATTCTCATACCAGGGTCACGTGACCTATCTGAGGCAAAAGTTTCGTCATCCTGGAGCTGAAGCTGAAATCGAATCAAGACCCGAGGTACGAAATGGCTGAAGACTTGAGTAATTATGTTTTTTTCGTTTTTAGGGCAAACTAGTTCATTTCGTAGTTTTTAAAGGCTTTGTAAAATCAATTCAAATACAAATATAGGAAAACAGACATTTTCATTACAAAAAAGACATTACTTTTCAACTTTAAATAGTTTTCGAAAAGTAAGTGATGGGTGAAGGTTTCAGCATTGCATCGAAACTGTTAATCTATTTCGATAATAAGTGAGTGGCCTCCCAAAATTTGTCAGAAGATACAAAAATAATTGACAGTTTCGTAATCAAGATTTTTCAAATATCAAAAAACCACAATAATAATTTTTCGCGTATCTCCCTTTAAGCTTTTTTATGCGAAATTCCAAGCCCAGAGTAAATAAATTTATCGCAGAACAATCTTTGGGAACATTACCATTTCATTATAGGTGCATCACTGTGCAAGACAGCAAAAAAAGTATACCTCTCTCTCTCTCTCTCCCTCTCCCTCACTCTCTCTCTCTCTCTCTCTCTCTCGTTTTTTTTTTTTTTTTTTTTTTTTTTTTTTTTTTTTTTTTTTTTTTTTTTAGAGAGAGAGAGAGAGAACTGAAGAAGAAGAAGAAGAAGAAGAAGAAGAAGAAGAAGAAGAAGAAGAAGAAGAAGAAGAAGAAGCAAGAAGAAGCCCAGGCTACCTTTTGCACTTTTCTTTTCCGATACCTTTTTACCTCATCTATCCTTGAATTTTGACATCCCCTCTGTGCTAAAACAAACTCAGAACACAGAGCAAGCATATGTGGCTTGACGGGGCATTTGTTATTATCCCATAAGGAAGATTTCATTGAAAAGATTGCATACAAATCGGGTTCCACGTTCGTTTTCCATTCGGCTTTTTCCAGCCTGAAGATAAAACGACACTATAACAACCCACCCCCCAAGGAGAACTCGGGCAAAGTAGACTGTCGAGAAATATGCGCTGCGCTGTTATAAGGTATCCCTTGTGAAACGCGTGCGGCGCTGTTGCAAGGTATCCCATGTGAGATTGCCACATATAAAATCCTTGAAAAGACACCCGAAAACACAAATGGTGCTTCCAGTAATTCCACTCAGTTCTACCCTTCCACAAGTGCGAACAGTGCACGTTGCAAGAGTTTTCCACGAACACTAGTCTTTCGATCATGCTAAAATTTTGCGTACAGACTCGCATCTCAATAAAACAAACAGCCCTACAAGGCTTAAACCATACACTAATCATGTAAGCAGACCTCCTAATTCAGATACAGTGATGTGTCCAAATCACCTACGTAGACTTTTTGTGAACTTGGGAAAGGCCCCATAAGATCCTTAGACTAAGAACAGTGCCAATTAACACGCAGAGAGAAGGGCGTAATATGCGCTAGATTGCATGCGAATCGAGGATTTTTAACGCAGGAGAGAGGAGTACATCGCCCAGGGGAATTGCATAGCGGACGCAGCGAGTACCAGCAGTCGCGTCACGGCGACCCTGGCATGTGAAAAATAGCGGTTGAAGCTGGTGCTGCCGCCGCTCGGATGGCTGGTGAACTACCAGCGGTGGCTCGATGCAATGATATCGACCCAACGGCTGCCGGGGTTGCCTGGCCGGGCGATGGCCGGCACAGCCGATCCGCAGTCGTCGAAGCCCTGACCGCCCCAGCACTAGGAGCTGCCGTCGGGACCAAGACAAGAATACATGTGAGACGAGCCAGGTGATCAAAACATTTATTTTCGAAAATAACCTGGTCGCGGAGTGGTAGCAACTCTTGTTTGCCGGCTGCTGCTTCCGTTGATCTTCGAGTGTTTGCGCCCAAACGGCCAGGCGACTTCCAGCGTCGCTGTTTCGCGGCGTTACGGTGTTTTGGCTGGTGCGGCGTGCCAGTGGCCGGACTCAATGGTGCGTGTCTGTGTGGTGGGCTGCGGTACGCTGGGTCTGAAGGTAGCCGGCGCCCTCAGCTACTTCGGCCACACGGTTCGCGTGTGGGACAGGGACCGGGAGGCCCTGGACTCGGCCCACGAGCGGCTCCAGCAGGACCGACGTCAGCTACGGCGCGATGGCCTGCTGCACTCTGCCACCTTCGCCGGCCGCCTGGTGCTGCTCTCCCGCCTGGAGGAGGCTGTCCACGACGCGCGGATGGTGTTTGAGTGCGTGTCAGAGGACGCGGCGGTGAAGCGACACGTGTTTGGAAAGCTGTCGGCCCTGTGCAGCGAGGACACCGTGCTCGCCACCTGCACCATGCAAGTGCCGATATCCAGCCTAGCTGAGAAGGTGACACGCCCCGAGCGCGTGATCGGTGTCCGATTCCTGTACCCCGTGTACTACGTGCCCGAGGTTGAAATCACGGTGGCCGATGCGACCAGCAAGGAGACCATGTCGGAAGTGGTAACCTTCCTAGCGGGCATGGGTATGACACCGTTCCTGAGGAGCGGCACCGAGCCGCTGGTGTTGACTGATGAGCAGCGGGAGCAGCGGCGACAGTGGCGCCGCCAGCGGCTGACGGCCGTACTGGGCGCCGGCGGCACGGTGCGCCACCTGGCGCCCGAGCTGGCGTTCGTGGGCAGCCCGGTGGCGGTAGCCGACCTGGCCGGGTCGCGCCCGGCCGCTCACGACTGCGCCGTCTGCATGGACGCGCCGCGTGACTGTCTGATGTCGCCGTGCCACCACCTCTGCAGCTGCTGCCGGTGCGCCCGCCTGCTGCGCGGGCGCCGCGACGGCTGCCCCATCTGTCGCCAGCCGATCCAGGACTTCACACGGGTCTACATGTCCTGATGGGGACAGGTGGACCATCGCCAGATGTTGACCTGGGCTCAGCGACGACGGAAACGCAGACAGGAGGTCCCTCATGGACGATCGGGAGGATCGTCAATCAGAGCTGAACTTGTGAGGTGTGGAAAGCACTTGGCAGGGACATGTGTACATTTGCAGAATGCAGACTGCTGTAAATGCGTTCTAGCAATCATCGTGAGTAGCACCCAAGTCAGCGACACAGTAAAAGACAATTTGAAAGATTATCAAGTACACTTTCTTGTGGATGCACTGCACTGGTGGTTACCTAATCTAGTCCATGTAACATTGTCAATTAACCTGGGGCAGCCTCGATGGGATCCATCACGTCAGTGGAAAATACGCTAGTGGGTCACTTAAGGGCGAGTCTCACAGAAATCATCTTTTATGACTCACCTGCCCTGACTTCCACAGAATTGGTACACTTTTACCACCTAATTAATCATAAATGCTTGCTCGCCGATTCTAAACCGCAGGCAAGACACCACAGATAGGACTTAACGGAATGCAGAGTTCGATCTTTTGACTTCCTGTGTTCGAAATGATCTAAAATGATTTTGACCATCGAATTCATTCCGGCTTTTGCCATCTTCGGCAAGGGGAAAGAATACAATACTTCCCCCTCCTTGTCGCAATTGATCCCTATAAAAGACATAGTGTTCTGCGATAAAACCAAAGACATGATTTCCGCTACCCTGGCTAATATTAACCAGGATATCCGGTAAATAATCACGTGTAGTGTAATGATATAGTACACAATGCCAGAACAGGTTTTTGCATCAAATGCACTAATGTGACCCATCTCGGTAACGAGTGCGACGGGATCAAAGAGCACTGACTTCCAACATTCAAAGTTCCCTCCTGCACCCAGATGTCTTGTTTCAAATTCTGCGGGTCGTTTTGGGTGTTAAATTTAATTTCTACGCTAAACGTAGCCTTAAAACGTTATTTCCCAAAAAATTTGGTTTCATCTTTAAGAAATGTATTCCTTAATTCTTTATCGAAATTAATTTTAATAATAAACTCTGACAAGTGTTAAAAAAGAAAAATGTAGGGTACAATGGGCAAAGCAGCCACAGAGGTTATCAAAGGTCAAGGAAGGTTAGCCAAGGTCAAACTGTCTAATAAATGTCACAAAGTTCACAAGGTCAACTGACGTCATTACATGCCATACATTCAATATATCCGGCACTAAGCAGAGGGCCTTACAACCCGAAAATCGGCCTGACATGCTTACACAAATAACGGCAGTGCTCGATGCCCGGACATGACCTATTTTTTAATACCTAAGTATTTTTGTGTTGTGCCGAGATTCGCAATAGACGCCCCGTAAGCTGTGAATAGCGGTGTGCGCTGCATCGTGATCGTTTCAAGCTATCCCCCAAAAACTTTAGGTGGGTTCCAACAGCACACTGTACGGATGTGGATTAGGAGCCATCAGTGCTTCGTGCTTTGGCATTTCTCGGCTTTCAAAAAGGCACGGAAGAGGCGGGGGAATCGTAGGCGACTGCTTCCGCTCAATCGGGACAATTATTTATCCGCAAACGGCCAAGTACGGCGGAGCTTCGCGCCGTCATTTTTTATTCCCCGAGGGGAGTGTTCAAACACCCCCCCACCGGGGCGAGGGTTAAAGAGGTAACTTATAGATAGTGTTCATATAAACGGGTAGAGGTGGCGCCCAGCAGTACCTATGCCTCCCAAAAGAAATTACTCGGCTGAGCTTACTGAGTAGAACACCTTCAAGCATGTTCTTGAACGTTGTTCTTCCCCTCCTCCTCTATTGATGTAAGGTTAATTTGGCACCATTCTAATGTTAGCGACTCAGATATATTCACACAACGGATAGATATATCCACTAACACTACGTAGCCTATCAATGACTGCAGAAAGTCATCAACGTCACCATTCTTGGTATTTTTCTCACAACACAGTTGATTATGGGAGAGAACGCATAATGATACTGATATTTCCAAGTGAAGCAATGTATAACACAATCATCATATAAATGTATATGAAAGAGACCACCAGCGCTGGTAGGCAGGTTGTCAGAGTTTTTAAGTCTGTGAACAATTATTCAAAGCTGTATGGTCTTGCAGCAAGCCACGGCAAGGCGTGTTTGGCTTCTATCCAGGCCGATCTATGGAGGCACCTCAAAGGTGGTGTCCTCTAGTCCGCCCGAGGGGGCGCGGCACCCTCCTTCCACCACTCTGTCTATGTGGATCTACATCGGTCTACACCGAGGCAACAACCGGGACTTAAATCATGAAAAACAGTGTTTTTGAAGAAAATTAAGCAAAATTGAGGGATGGGGGAATTTTTCCTCCCTCTCGACCCACCAAGCCAGAAAATAGTTGGGCTGCCCCAACGCCCCCCCCATGAAAAAATGTTAAGGTGAGGCTGACAGCTGTATTGGTAAAAAAAGCCTAGTGGGTGTTTAAAAACGAATTGTTTTACAGTGCCATTAAAATGCAGGATTCAATCGACCTTGTTTGGCTTCTTGAACCAGTCGGGGCATTTTGGGGTATTTTTAGCAAACCTATAGGTAAGTACCTGACAGCAGCGGCACAGTTCTCCATATATTTGGCACTGGTACGGTTCGAGCCCCGCCCCGTTCAGAAACACTCCAATGATCGCTGAATCCGGAAACTGGCCCCTCAACTGACGCAGACTGCCTATTGGTCAACCGGGGGTCCTTGTAGCCATAGCCCTGTAGCCGGTCCCTTATAGCAATTGCAGGGCCCTTGGGGCCCCAACCAGGTCCCCTACCATAACCACCGGGCCCTGTGACTGCAGCCGGGCCGCCATATCTAATAATTGCGGCTCCTTATCTAGCAACTAGGTCCCCAATCATCTCAGGTCACCGTTCGCCAAACTGGGCCCCTACCATTAGCCAAACTGGGCCCTTACCATAATTTCTGACCTCTCCCAACCATTAACGGACCCCTATTATAGTCGCGGGGCTACTATGGCCCAACTGGGCTCCGAGGTCACAGCCGGAGCCTCCATGCCTATAAATCGCGCGCCACCCATTAACAACTGGGTCCCCTATCATTACCTCGGGCCCAATATGGCCAAACCGGGTCCCCCATCATAATCGCGGACCCCCTGTAGCCACAACCAGGCCCCCATACCTATTAGTCCCAGGCCCTATTTAAGGGCCGGGCATCCTATAAACATTTCGGGCCCCATGTGACCAAACTGACCCCTATCATAATAGCGGGCCCCTCCAGTCATTGCCGGGGTTCCTAGCGTAGTCGAGGGCTCAGTGTGATCCCATTGAGCCCCTAGCATAATCATGGGCCTCAGAGACCAGTCAGGGCCCTCATGACTAGAAGTCGCAGGGCCCATATATGACAACTGGGCTCCTGTCATAACATCGGGGCCCCAAGGCCCAACCTGGCCTCGTTCGGTCACAACCAGACCTCCTACCTTTATCACGGTCCCCTGTGGTCCAATTGGGACCCCTGCAATAATCGCAGCCCCCTGTCACCGCAGCCGGGCCCCCACACATAGTAGTGATGTCTAAATAAATAAATAAATAATTTTTGACCCGTCGTTCCAACTTGACCTCTACCATCATCACGGGCCTATGTGACCTCAACCGGGGCCCCTACCACAATCATGGGCTCATTGTGGTCGAAACTGGACCCCTACCATAATCCCAAGTCCCATATGGTCCCACCGTGATCCTTACCACAAACATAGGCCCTTGCAAAACAGATCCTTACCAAAAAAGGCCTTACCACAAAAGATCCTTACACAAACAAGCCACAGCCAACAAAGGAAAAATTCAGCTTCGAGCCTATTGAGGTTCTTGGTGAAGCAGTCTGGTGCTCTTGGAGTCTCTTGGTGCTTAGGAAGTCTCTTGTTCGGGTTAGTCAGGTTGATACGAAGGTCATCAAAGATCAAAGAATGTTGCATATGGGACATTGCCTGTTCCAGCATGTCTTGTGAGTCACAGAACTTCTGACTTCACAAAACTATAGAAACTAAGAAAATTCTCAGGACAGCACTACAACTCCCTCGGCACGATAAACCCAAGTATGGACAAAGAAAAATGGCCGGCAGCAGTCACTGTGCTGCACACAAATATAAGTCAGTCCATTGTTTTCCGTGCATAATGCACACTTTGTGGGTAAAATTTTGCTTATAAAATAGGGATCCTCAACCATATCGATCGGGCCACCTCATAGGTCGGGAGCTTCTGAAGCAATGGCATCCAATCTATCGATAAAGTTGCACCACTGTCCGATAACCTTACCACTGCGGTTTTTAGTGGAAGATACTGAAGCCTAAAGAGCCATGAGTTTCTACGGTGCAGAAGCAGGAGTGACCGCTTAAAACCCGCGCCAGTGGGCCTCCGGCCTACCTTTGCCCAGAGCAGCGGGGTGGTTTTCAAACACACCCCTGTCCCTCGATCTCTGCTCATATACGGAATAGCGCAGGGCATTTTTTAAGGAAAAGTCAGTGGGGGGCATTTCTTGTGCTGACCATTATAGCGTCTTCAAGGGGATCAAAACCCCATTTTGAGGGGGTTTAATGATACTTAGACGCGTTAGTGTTAAAAAATGTTTCAATTTTTGTGCTATTCCATGTTATTCCAGATTATAAATGCTGCCCAGGGCTGCAAATTTTTTCCGCGGAAAAGGTAAAACCGAGTTAGAAAAAAGGGTCAGAGGGGCAAAATTTTATTTTTACCAAAGTAGCCAAATAAATACCACAAAAGCCAGATTTGAGGCTAAGACAACCACTAGCGGTGGTCATAAGCCCACAGAAAAAGCGACTTGTATCACTGTTTAAAACTAATTTTTGACAGTTTGATATTTACTTGACGCAAAGTTTTCTAGCACACTACTCATTTAAAGGGAATGTGGCACCTTCATAACGTGATTTTAACGGAGATAGCCAAGTTGTAAAGCGAGTCGGATAACCCCGTACTTCATATGTCATTTGTTTTAGAACTCGAGATTTCTGTAGAAAAAAAAACTAAAACCTACCTGAAATGCACCCATCATGTACCCTTAGCAGCAGGCCACAGTTGTTATGGCTGTTGGTGTAACGACATGCGCTGACGTCACGGTGAGTATCAGCCAATCGAAGTCATTGAAGCGTATTGAAAAATGGTAGTGGTTGTCAGATCATGACAGCATCCACTGACAGATATTTATTTCTTTCCCTAGAGGAGCATTTTAAAAATGAAAATATTGAGCTTATTTTACATTTTTCAGAGAAATCATGGAGGCCTCCTTGATTTTCGGCTAATATTTCCCCTAATTACACTAAATTCTAGGATTCGACCAAGGTGCCACATTCCCTTTAATAGGAAGCCAGTGGTGCCCTTCCAATCCCGCTTGACTATCAAATGGTTTTATCCACATAACCAGAACATTTGTTAGCATCAATAATCATCTTGGCCGCACCGCTCCTCGCTAACATGTATTGCTTTCTCCCCAAATATGCATTTTTTGCTCTTGAACAGTGGCGGAAGTAGGATTTCGGTAAATGAGGGGTGCGGAGCCTCTTAGGGCGCACTTTGCCATCAAATTTCCACCCAAAGGGCGCATGTAGTATCGCCTAATTCGCGTCCGGTTTTCGGTGTTCATCATTGTTGTGGATCGTGTTTTTAACAAAGTACTGTCCCTTCCTCCCACCATCATACCATTTTTCTGCTGCTCTGCTGCTTTTTCGGTGTCAGAATATCGTATTCAAGGGCGGATGAGGTCAAAAGAAGCCATATTTATAGGACAAGGGACAAACCAGAAATAGCTTAGGTGACAGCTGCTAGAAAAAGGGGTAAAAAAGGCCAGATTCCAAGAAAGGGCCGACCGAAAAAAATCGTGGGGCCAACCACGAAAAAAGACCCAATTCGAGATATTTGGTCACAAAATGGCCAACCTGGCAGCCATGAAGCTGCCGCAATGTATTCCAAATAAAAGGTTATTTTCTTATCTTGCTTTATGAGTGTGGCAAGGTAAGAAAATTCCTAAAGTATCGAACACGAGTGGTTTATAGGCTAAATCAAGATAAGTTTTAGGTACATACCTACTATGATGTGTGGCTATTGCAGTCAAAATCAGCTAGGGAATGTAGAACAAAAACCAGTTAATAATTTGTTAGACCTATCGACGCACTCTCAGGGTCATATGGCGTCGCCAGCTCTCTCCTTGTTGGAAAGGTTTCTCGGGAGACATTTCGATGATTTCAACGAAGGGCTGTGGCCGAATATTTAATTTCTCCCAATTTTTAACATCTAGGAATCGATAAGAAAGGCCAGCTAACAACTTATCGACTTTGCAGAACAAATTGATGCAACGATCTCACTATAAATTTCAAGTATGCTACAAGTCTCGGAAAAGGGGGGACCAGGGGCCTGCCCCCACCCCACTTTTTGACCAGCAATTTCCTGATCTCAGTCAAAATGGAAGAAAACCGGAAATTTGTATAACCAGCCCCTACGGAAGGCAACGAGGACCTCAAATTCGAACAATTTTTGGTACTAACGTTGAAAATGTGTTGTCAGCATCAGGTTGAAGTTTGGCTGGCCCCTCGCTTTTTTACCGGTGGTGACGTTTATTTATGCTATCACCACAATAATAAATAAAAGACGAAGCAGTTCACACCACCACACCAGCAACCAGTCTTACGCGCTTTGACTACACCGTGTCCCGTTTAATCCACGAACGAGCTCTAAACGCTCACAACTGACCGCGTGTGAAATGAGAGTATCATACAATCTCGCGACACCGGCTGGGGTCTGGGCTTCCGGTCGGATAGAGCATGATGTTTGATTGGTTGTAGGCCAGCGTTCATCTCCAGCGTTGTGATTAGCTGATGTTGAGGCTGCTTTGCCGGGATTTCCCGTAACTATGTGCTTTGTTTCGTCTGAGACAGCCGCGGATGGAAATTGTGTAACACAATTTTTGTGGACTGCCAATTTGGCACCAACAATAAAACTAAATTATTATTATAGGGTGGTATTCTGTCTTATTTTCATCAGTTGAGTTTTCATTTTTTTGCAGTTTAGGTAATCTCCTGTCTTTTTCACTGGGGGCCAATTCCCGGGCACTGGGGGGGCATTTCGGCCGACTGGGGGGGCAAATGCCCCCCCAGTTAACATGTTAAAAATGGCCTGGAATAGCGAAACGCGCGAAAGCTGGTAGATAGTCCATAACAAATGACGAGGAAACTAGATCGGCCACTTTTTGGTTCAGGTCAATATTGAAGTCATGACAGGTCAAAGAATGCGTGAGATTAGAGAACGCTGTTCAACACTTGCGTCTGACTGTGTTGATCGACCAATTTTTAGGCTCCATTTAATTCCTACCGACGAAGCGAATCGAAGATGTATGACTTTTTATGACAAATTTTAAAAATAACTTGCCCTTAAGTCAAGTCAAGGTCATTGTTCAACCTAACATATTCAATATGCATATAAATCGACTTGCAATGATAAACCAAACGCAATGGTATCCAAACACATACTGTATAACTATTTCCTGCGCAGTTATTGACCAAGTCTACAAATCTGCAAAACACCCACCCCGGTGGGCCTCCGAGTCACCTTCGCCCTGGTGGGGGGGTGAGCTTTGTTGGATAGCTCATACAAATTCATGAAGAAACTACATCGTTGGCTCACGTCAATGTTGAGGTCATGACAGGTCAAAGAAGGTGGCATGTTGGAGAAGAGTTTCCGGGGTCCAGCGTCTGACAGGGAAAAGTTATAATCCTTTTTTAGGCACCATTCGCTTCCTCTCGTTAAAGCAAATCGAATGATGTAAAATATGACTATACTAGGTCAAAACATAAAATCGCCTAACCTTAGGTCAGGTCAAGGTCACTTTCCAACCTAGCATAGTCGATATGTTTATCAATCGACTCGCAACAGGAATCCAAACGTAATTGTATCGAAATAAAAGCTGTATCATCATTTCCTGCAAGTTATTGACCCAAGTCTGAAACCTGCTTAAGTAGCCCCAGATGATCTCTCAAAGGTCACAGGTCAAAAACTGCAACATGAACCTTGGAAAGGAGCCCAGGATACTACGATTTGTAGAATATGAAGGTATTTGCAGCGCTATCTACACAAATACAGCCCAATTCCTATTTTCCCGTGCATTTCCAATGAAGAGGTCATGATCTATACCTGACCTTAGGCCATCGATATGAAAAATCCCGGAATATATGTTGCAGTACTCGGTGGGCCCATTATGTGGTATAAATTTGAACTCGATAGATTCACCCTTTTCTTACTTATGCAACCTCTTAAACATTTTTGGAGGTGAGGTCACTTGACCTTCACTTGTGACCTGACCTGAGATGACCCAACCTTAAAATTTTGAGAAAATTTGCGGAATTTATCAAGGAGAAGGTGTCCCAAGTACGGCAGCGCTTAGCACCACCGTTTTTTTCAGCTGGAAAAACCTGACGGGGTGTTCAAACATCCCCACTGGGGCGAGGGTTAAATATTTGAGTGACCTCAGAGGCCGCAGGTCCAAACTTGCAACATAATCCTAGAGAGTGGTGCTACGATTCTTAAGAATAGATGCTACGATTGAAAATGCTACGATTCTTAGGAATAAGAAGTCATTCTAATCCGCCTCCACAGAAAGAACTATTTTTCGCCCAATTCCCGTTTTCACATGCATTTCCAATGGACAGGTACCTGATTCTCGGTCATCGATATAAAAATTCCGTTACTACAACTTTTGTTACTCGGTGGGTCTACTTTGTGAAGAATATTAGATTTTTATGTCTCACCTTTTTTCTCTGGTGTCACTCAAACATTTTTGGAGTTGAGTTCTCTTGACCTGGCTGGCTTTGTGACCTGACCTAAGATGACGCGAACTTAAAGTTTTGGAAAGTTTCGCAATTGATCGAGAAAAAGGTGCACCAAGTATAATGACGCTTTGTGTTTCCGTCCGAAAAACCCAAGTGGTATTCAAACACCCTCCACTGGGGCGAGGGTTAAGAATGACACAGAGCTTCAACTTTACCGAGACCCACCATTACTATTGCTGGGGACTGTACCTGCAGACAGGGGCTTCGACACGAAATTTCTACCGGGAGGGACGGAACCCGGACTAAGAATTTAGACTGCATATGAAAAACTTAACAAAGATGTACTTCAACACATAGATGTGGATTTACGCAGGTAACAGGGGGAAAATGCACCAAAACCGAGTCGAGGTTCAAATTGAAGGGTGAACGTCCCCCCTAATTGATGAGTAGGGAGAAAGCGTCCCCTCGCTCACGAGGCCCTTGCCTGTTGGTAACGCATGGCCTTTAGTACCACATTCAAGCTCAGCTGACTACTGAAGCCAGCACAGGTTTCCAGCCAAATGAGCCTCCTGAGTCGAGCGGAGTGCTCCTTACATTTCATGGGGCCAGGCCCCAATGGTGGCAACGCTCCTGACTTCACATGACAAGCTGTTACTGAGGGAGGGGGAGATTCGGAACCAATGCGATCTCACGCATTTCAGGTTTGTAAAATAGGACAGTTTGAAGCAATTGAGTTTTTGTTCCCCTCTCATCTGAACCTCCCTCATCTGAACACACATCACCCCTCCCTACGCGCTCTGCGGAAGAACACTCACCGCAATGGCTCAGTTGCAGCCATCTCGTACTTCCCGCTGTCGGCCAGCACCGAGCCGGGCTGCCCCCGCAGGCTGGCGAGCTCCTGCTCCCGCGCATTTTCGCTGCTGCCAGTGTCTTCACACCGCCACGGCACGATATACGGAGCACAGTGAATGGTGTTGAATCACCCAGTCCAGCATAGGCGGGTCCAGGGGGAAGTGAGGTCACTTGTACCCCCAATCAGTCTTCGGCGGCCCCCTGAAAGTTCGATGGCGCACTCCTGAAATGCTGCTCCCCAGGATGCGAGTATCGACGCGCCTGCGATACACGATGGCACCTCCGCAGGACCTCATCGGCGGATCCGGGATTTTTATGGGGGGCACCTATCAAGGGGGCGCCATTCATGGTGCCCCCCGATAGGTTTTCCTTCTCCGCCCGAAAGTGGTGCTACCCTGATCCGTATGTAGTTGCCTCCCCCCCCACTCCAGGAAGGCGCCGCCCAAAGTCGGGAAGGGGGAGGCGCCTCCCCGGACCAAGCCAAAACCGGGTGTGCAAAGGTACTTTAGCACAAGATACCTTTCCTTTACACACCTTCATTTTTTCGCCCTGCCCCCGGAATCCGTCGTCCTTGGCCGCGGGCGAGCATCGACGGATCCAGGATTGCCAATGGGGGGCACCTTCCCGGGGGTGTCATCCGGACCAGGGGGCGTCACTTTTGACCGGCAAAACCATCAGGTGGGCGCCAAACCCTATCGGTGGGCGCCGATTTTCGCATCCTTTGGTGGGGAGTGGGAAGCGACCTTTGAAGGGGCACCATCGACCTTTCAGGGGGCGCTGTGACCATTTCAGGGGGCGCCGAGGGTCGATCGGGGGGCACGTGCCCCCTTCCTCCCCCTGGATCCGCCTATGCGGGCGAGTAACGTCTCAAGCGCCACCCCCGGTAGCCAATCAACATCCAGGCCAGCCGTTCGTGGCGCGAAAACGTCCACGCGCGAATTGTAAACGTATCGTTGGCGCGAATATCTATCAAGTGCGAGTTACATTGCACTATTCACATGAGGGTTGGACAGAGTTTGTCGCAATATTCGCCACCTGATCGTGAGACCACCTAGAACGCCACGACGGCGTTGCACTCGACGCGTAAAAAGCGCGTTATCTGGGCGCATTTGGCGAGCCTCTCACTGGACCAAAACCACCGTAAAACTACCTGAGTACTTTCACACTGGGTATCAGCCGTCACTGAAGATCCCTTGGCGTCACTCCACCTGCCACCAGCACTCGCATTCACCGCCCACAGCGAAACACCACACGACACGGACACCGGAAAACGCGCCGAACACTACTACACACACCGGTGATGATCTTCATCGCGCCGGCTCGGGTTTCGACGACACTCCTTCGAAAACTATTCAAAGCGACCCTCACGGCGAGGTCTGGTAACGACGACTGCCTCACGCCACTGTATAAATAACAGTCGCCTCGCTAATGCACAGCTTGGACCGCGAACGCATCGCGCATTCACAGAATCAAATCGGGAGACCGCAAGATACCTTTCTTACGGGGAGACCGGACCAGCAATTTTTCCCGCCACGGAAACACTAACAGCAGATGGCAGCACCGCCAGGTACCAGGTTGACGGCGCGTACCAGAAATTCAGGTTGGATACCGGAGGATACCACACATTCCTGGCATGAGCGCGAATGAAGCGCGTTAAAAGCTGGGGAAGGGGAGCCAGAGGCGCAGAAGCTTCTTCCAAGTTTGGGGGGCAAAAGTTGTCTCCGCTTTTAGGGTCAAATATGATTTGGCCTATCACTTGATTTGCTCACGGAAAAGGTCCCAAATCGCTACTACTATCGCTACTATCGCTGATTTAGGGTCAAATATGATTTGGCCTATCACTTGATTTGTTCACGGAAAAGGTCCCAAATCGGCTCAAAGTTGGGGGCACTCCCCCTCAATCCAAATATAAGGGGGCAGCCGCCAGGGGCGTAGCCAGAGTTTCGCTCAGGAAGGGGCTGCACCCCGAAAAGGGCCCCTGCGACAGCCCCAAAAGGGCCCTGATGGGTAAAAAGGGCCCTCCTTGTCACAGAATAGAGTGCTGAAGAGAGCTTAAGAGGGCCCTGCCTGGTATAAATTTCCAAATTTGGCCACAGAGTATAGTGCGGACGAGCCGCCCTTTGCGCGGCTCGTGTCCTCAGGGGGCCCTTCGGGCCCTCAGGGAGGGGCGGCTGTCCCTGCCACCCCCCTTGGCTACGCCCCTGGCAGCTGCCCCCTGCCCCCCCCGCCCTCCCCAGTTCTGACATATGAGGGGTATCCCTTCTTGGATCCATCCGGATGGATAGCGCATCCATGAACGGGCAGAACAGGGAATATGTTACCTCTAAAATTGTGTCATTTTACCAACCAAGGATGTCTGGGGGCGGAGGGGGCAGACGGTGGCCAATTTTGTGACCCATTATTACCTCAAGGTCAGGATGCATCTCCTTCGAATCATTGGGTCCAGACGAACACATTCATCTGTTTGTTTTGTTCTAGGTGCCATGGCTCCCGAATTGTACGGAATGTTCTAGATGGGTCTAATTTCGACACATTTTGGCCCATGTGACGTCACGGGTCAGCGGATATGGTTCATGCTTGGCTCCAGAGTAGAGAACGGGAGGGCGCTTCAAGCACCGTTTTAGTTATTTCCATATCCCTTGCGGTTCCCGAGCTTGTATGAGGGTCCCATCGGACTCCCAAGGCGGTGGTGTGTACGAAAAGAACCCCGGCGGTGATTAAGTTCCATGGCCAAAATAAAATGTCCGATCCGGATACATCGTGGAGTCAACCGAGACCTTAAAGGGAATGTGGTACCTTGGTCGAATCCTGGAATTTAGTGAAATTAGGCGTACTTTTAGCCAAAAATAATGGAACCACTCATGATTTCTCTGAAAAAGTCCAATAAGCTCAATATTTTGTTTTTAAAAATACTCCTCTAGAAAAAGAAATAAATATCAGCCTGTGGATGATGTCACGATCCGGCAACCACTACCATACTTGAAACGTTGCAAGGACTTCGATTGGCTTATGCTCATCGTGACGTCAGCATATGCCGTCACACCAGTAGCTCACAACAATGGCCGCCCGGCGACGGGCTGATGGGGGGGGCTGGTGTCAGGTAGGTTTTAGCTTTTTTCCACGGATCCATGGGTAAAAGGACCCCTATCCCTATGAATCCTCGGTTCCACCTGAAACGCCACGGTACGTTTAGGTGCCCCGATAAGCGTACAGCGATTGGCGGAAAGCGACTTGGAAAGAATTATCGTTAAAGCGGTTTGAGTTTCCATAGCTTGGGGGAAGTGCAAAGGCCTCCAAATGTGATGTGGGAAAGGGGATGACCGATTAAACCAAGTGAAACTTGAACTGTGTATTGCCAGGCACCTAGCGACGGGGAAGCCTTAGAAGAAATTTTCGAGGTACCTTCTTCACGAAGCAACAACGATGGGCGCCCGACCACAGAATTCTCGTCAGAGCTGTCACGCCAGGTACAGGAGGGGGATATCAACCTCAACCATGGGGTGTATGAGTGCGGGAGCAAGGCATTTTTTCTCCAGAACTTTGCCCTAAACGCTAGTCCAGGGCCGAATACCTTTTGGCCGTGTGCCAGGCGACCAAAGGAGCGTCTAAGACTACACTCATCCCATGTGGGGACCGGTTTCCTCATGCGTTCGTATTACCGCCCTCCCCTCCCACGTCTCGGTGCTCCCGCTCCCTCCCATTTTTCCCGACAGCCAGAAAACGTCACATTTTGACTTCATAGGTCAATGACCAAGAATAGCCCCGACCCAAACATTTCAGAGGACATTGTATAGACCGCCACGCCTTCTGCCTCCGCTACCTTTGTCTGCGTTCGGTTATTCGCGATTTTTTCCCGGATAATTTCGCTATCAATAGGTGCCAAGCACGGCTCAGATTTGACCTTTAGGACTTCGATGAACCTTGAAGATGAAGGTTGAGTTTAATGTAAGTCGTGGTAGCCCTCACAAAGCTCGAAACGGAAGTTTTCCTAGCTCTCTTTGTTTTTCTAGATCTCGGGGGTCTACCAGGCCCCTAAGATCTGGTAAATTATTGTCATTAAAAACGAAGTTATCGAGCGAAATAAACTTAACCAAGACGCATTGCTCTCCCCCCCCCCTAATAAAAAATAAAAAGCATTTACGAAGTACCAGATTCGCGACCTTCTCACTTGTGCAAGAAATACGCGTGCCATGTTAGGGTTCCATAGTTGCGTTTCATACCCCCGTCCCTCAAACAGTGTGACACCCCATCTATAGGAGCCAGAAAATTAATACATATATATATATATATATAAAATATATATATATAATATATAATATATATATATATATATATATATATAAATATATATAGTGGAGCCTTAAAGGTGGATTCCCTTGAAACGTACCGTGGAGAACGAGCCTTCACATAAGAAAACTGTCATGTTATCACTCCATGTTTTGTGACTATTTCTGCGATTCAAATTTGCTTTAAACATCCTTATGGCTGTTTATGGGTCATGCAACATACATTTCTAGTTCGAGCGCATTCGTGCAATTAGCAAGTCTGGTGAAGGCACTTATCACAAACATCATGGTGTGCGCCATATGTCTTCAACATCAAACACCAAAACCCTTAAAATGCAGAAAGAATATGCGTGTCCCCTCCTCACTCCTACGGGCCAAAACGGGAATTCCCGTTAATCACTTTCAAGAACGTGTTACCATACAACCATACAACGACGAGCGATGCGTCATCACAAAAATTAAAGCCTCAGATAAGCAACTATAGACTCGCATCTCATCACAGCACATAAAGACAATGGGCATTCATTATGATTGGACGATAAAGGCGAATACCTAACCAGAAAAATAAGCTACAAAACACTTCAACGAAATTTCGTTTGCCATAAAGAAAAAAACACATTAATTGCTTACACATTGCACATACACTTTCCCTTGCACAGCAGAATGTGCATCCAACCCACTGGCGGATTCGTGGGGGAGGCAAATAAAGGTTGTCTACCACACTTCATCCCCAAACCCCTAGTTTTGTTATGAAACTCTTATAAACTCACCTTGTGCCCCCCCCGATCCCACCCCCAATCACCGGTCTAGAACTGCCACTAATCAGGGCAAGGCAGCTTTCTCGTC
Organism: Lepas anatifera; assembly: GCA_034440635.1. Classification (NCBI taxonomy): domain Eukaryota; kingdom Metazoa; phylum Arthropoda; class Thecostraca; family Lepadidae; genus Lepas; species Lepas anatifera. The sequence continues at coordinate 1,169,975 of JAOTON010002016.1, read as the reverse complement.
CTGTGCCTGGTGTACTGATCTTGCGTGCTTCTTTAAACTGTTGCTCTGCGCAAACGCGCGGCCGCAGCGACCACAGACGAACGGCCTCTCTCCGGTGTGCACACGAAGATGCCGCTTAAAGTTACAGCTCTTCTCAAAGGTGCGCGGACAGTGCGGGCAGGAGAGACGAGCGGCCGCATGCCGCCGCCGCCTGTGCACCATCAGACCGTCCCTGTACTGGAACCGAGCGCCGCACTCGGTGCACGCGTAACGTCTAGTTCCCGCATGCGCCGCCAGGTGATTCTGCAGCGAGTCCCGCCGCACAAACTCTTTTTCACATATGTGGCACGCAAGTCGGGAGGTGGGGGGACAGGGACTTGGCCGTCGGGAGATCTTCGGGGATGTTTACAGGGGAGGTGGGTGCCGCTGATGGTTCCGCTTCGCACGTAACCACACTGCTGGTGACGTCTGCGGCGTCTGTTGACGCATTGTCCACCGCCAGCGATGTCTGAACACTGCCCTGTTCAGCAGCGGCGGGCTTCATTCGACACTCGACCACGGCGCGGATTGGTGGCGTGGCGCGGAGTAGTGCGCCCTCTGCCGCGTCTGCGCCCGGGCCTGTCGCCGCACCACCTGCAGCACTAACAGCCGTCCTGCCATCCTCCTCAGCAACCTCACTGGCAGCACCAGAGTAGCGGTCCGAAAAGAAGGTCTCTCCGCAGGGGACGGCGGCAGCATCTGCCAGTCGCACGTCCTGCCATATTCGGTTTTGCTCAACCTGTGGGTGAGTACAGATGTTCACAGTAAAAGATGTGGAAAGCGGGAAAGCGGCAATCACTTCGTGCTTACAAAAGGAGCTATCCATGGAGTGCCGTGTTTACAAAAGACCAGTCAATTTTCATACTGCACCGGGCTAAAGCAGTGTCCATGCACCATCATGTCCACTCCAATAGAGATGAAATAACCGCAAACTTTACACTGGGGGTTCAATATTTCACCCGATCTTACAAACTTCTAAAATCCATTTTGGCCACTCACCCTATCGGGTGGGTCGGGCTGTTGTGCATCGATTCTCAGCAGGAGTGTTTGACGGGCACGCTCGGCGGCCGTCAGGTGCTGGTCCCAGCTCTCCAGCAGGGAGAAGCAGTCGGCGCACAGACAAGAGTGGGCCGGCCGACCGGGGCTCAGCGCCTCCAGTCGACTGTGCGCAGTCTGCCGCGAGGAGTGCAGCACCAACCCCGAGGACATCCACACGGCTGAGTTGGCGCAGAGGCATAAACCGCACTGCAGGGGCACTACGCGCTCAGGTTCACCCATGCCGACCTAAAGGAGGGCACAGATGGTTAACGGACCAGTGTCAGTTGCCACAATACCACGAAATAGTGGTAATAGTGGTCGGCTAAGGGGCACATTCAGCCGGTTGGTTTCGGGTGTGGGGGCTAGACCCATGTCAGAGAGAAAAAAGTGAGAAGCGGAGGCGGATGGCAGCTTTCCGACTGGTGCGGTGAAATCAATTTTTCAAAGAGGTGCTTTGCAAACGGACAAATGCGCTTAAAATGTGTTTCACTGGCGGACACGTCCTCCCCATGTCATAAATTACGAAACACTAGTTTGCTTGGTGGTGCAGGTAAAAGGGTTTGGGTCCCCTCTATTTTGTTGTAGGGGGGGGCATGGCCAGATTGGTATGAGTACCATCATAGAGGGTTTGGTGCTCTTCCCGGCACTCCCCCAACTAGATATAAATCCTGCGGCTATATGCGGGACAGTGGTTTTTACCCACAATGTGACCGCAACGGTATCTTGTGACAGTATATAGGTTATGTTGAGCAATACACCCGTACGTTTTCTTTATTTATTTTAAATATTGCTAAGAATGATAAATTTGTAAGTCAACCGTGAATAACAATTCTTGGGTTTATGTCACCCACACTGCAGTAATTTGTGTAAATCTGATTGCTGACCAATTTAAGAAGGCTCGTGTAAGCTCTGCTTCTGATCTCACCTCCTGAGGTGGTAGGCTTCACAAGTGGCAGCACATGTATGGGACTGTTGATGCTTCTTATAGAAATACACCCCTAATATGAGGCTCAGATACTACAAACAAAACAGGCTGAGTGTTCGCTGTTCTCAAGGAGAGGAAACCTAGCATTGTGTTTTGTAGCTTTGAGGTAAACCTATGGTGCTAGCCTGAGGTATCATATGTTGGAGGTAAAGGGGACTTCCAAGAAGCATTTCTGACATGGTGAAATCTAAAGTAGGTAGCCTTTGTTATTTTTCACCTAAGCAAAGAAAATTGTAGATACTGCAATGAAGTGCCATTAGAAACAAATTCATATTACATACCTATATCACCAGATAACTAGCCCAGGATTGATGCAAAGTAGCTCATTTAAGATGGCATCTACATCTGTATTACCCTCCCTAAACATGATCACTGTGTTCAGTGAAAGGTCCAAGGAAAGTGGATGGATGAGGGCAAAAGGGCATATGCCCTTCTACTAACAAGGAAGTCCACAGAAAGGCTATACTTTTTATGCCCCTTCAAAGCAGTAACAGAAAGTGACTTGATTTATTCTTTTTCATCCATGTCAATAAAAGCCATGCTTCAATATCTATTGTTGTCTAAGAATAGATGTTGAACTTGACATATGTGTGAACATTATTATAAACTGAATATTTACACAATTTATGTGGTATTAACTCAGTTATGTTAACTATTTTCATATAAGTTTGAATGCCTTTTAGTCACTCTATTGGGTGAATAATTACATGTGAATGGTTCAAAATAGTTTCAGTATGCTGCTAGAATCCCACACCCAGGAAAAGTAATTGGTACAAGTTTGGAGATATTTTCTTTAACAGCTACTGTCAACAAAGAGAACAACTGTATGCATAGCCTCCAGTTGTAGCTGCAACCCTGTTTACATGACCAGCTAAAGTAAAAAATGTTGTTCAATATTTAAGGGGGAGCCTGGAGGAAGTTGGAAGAGGCACTGGAATGAGCCTGAAGTGTGCTGGCAGGTTAAGAATCCAAGGTTCACCTTCCTAATTGCTCTAGCTATCCTAATGTTTACCTTTATGTAAGAAAATAAATCAGGTAGGTGACATTTCTATCATAAATCAGGTGGCCACATTTCTATCCCAGACAGATTGAAAAACTCTATCAGTCACAATGTCCGAACTGGGCCAAGCTTGTTTGGTCAATTTCAAGCAGGTTACTGTGGTGGTTGCCAGCTTAATGTGATGTTCCCAATGCACAAATCCTGTCGGCAACAGGGTAAGACCCCATGGTGCAGCAAAGGCCAGAACTCAGGAAAAAATGCAGTGACCATTACTCGATGGGGTGCATGCAAAAATTTGACCGTCGCTCAATCATGTCTTACCTGATTTCTTCATTGCACTGTACAAACACATAATGTGAGAGAAACCAACTATATACTTCAACAATTCTCATTTCTTACCTGAACTTATTTCATTGCCTTAAAAGGTGGCAAGGCTAGCACCTAATGCAACAGTGTTAAGGCCCCATCCAGCCCAGTCTGATGGCTTGGTGGAGCTTATGCGACTGGTGGAGGTGCCCTTGTTAGTCTCTGATATTTGGGAAAATTGACTCCAAGCCCCAGTGTAGTACCAAAGGCACAGTTGCGAGGTATTTTTCGTTTCTGTAGTAGATGAAAAGCATCAATAAGAAAATTTTGGGTAGTTTCCCCTTAATAATTGCGCAAAACCGTGCAAAATCGCTTAGGGCCTTCGTGCAACAATCAGGGCAGATCGGAAGAATAATACCACGATAAAAAAACAACTTACCACCCCCTGCTCTGGAAACACACACCATACACTCACTGCAGCAACTCATTTTGTATTAGGCACGCCATTAAAGGGAGTGTCCCACTTTTATAACGTGTTTTGAACTGAGATAGCAGTTTTGTAGAGCGTGTGCAGGAATCACTTTTGGCATATTTAGTTTTACTCAAAGCTCTCTATATAAAATTTCCGCACACTTTAAACATCAAAATAAAGGGGCCTATTGGCTTATTTCAAACCCTAAAGGAATACCTTCTATATGGTTGCAACAATCTGATTGGTCCTTAGGCCTGAGCCCCGCCCACTAGCGGGAAATGTCATGCTAACCAGTGAGCCAGCTTGTGATATGCCCGTTTGAAGGTGCGACGAAGATGGCGCAACACATGCGTTTCCTTCGGGCACAACTAGTCCAGCAATAAGCATTACAAGTCCAGCTATTTAGAGAATCAATCAGTCAATCAATTTTTATTTCATTTTCCATATAGACAGGTGAAGAGAAGCAAAGGAGAAGAATAGCAGATAAGAAACATGAGAAAGGCAGCAATAGTCATAAAGTAACGTAAAAGTGAGGTCGGTGAGTATGTTATGAGATCCTGACAAATAAACACAATGCTGGTCAGCAGAAATAACACAAAAAAACACCGCAGAAAAGCAAAGAAGAAGAAACAATACAAAACAAAGTGAGCGATCAGATAATCCAAAACATGCCTAACAAAAAGAACAAAATGACAAAAACTGAACAAAATGACAAAAACTAACAAATTATAATTCTAAGTTAGTTTGAAGTCGTGGGCCCACATATGAAGAAATAAGAAATACATCTGCCAAATTTAGGTACTTGATTAGTCTAATCATGCTTCTAAGCCTATTAACTTGAAATATCTGCAGAAAATAATACAAATGAAGAAAATCTCGGGCAAAAAATAAATTTGTTGAAGTGGTCGCAATATATTTTGCTTCAATTACCACTAACATCATTATAAATCACCACTGTGTGCTGTAACTAAGGTAAGTGCTTCCCTTCGTATTGATGTACGAATCAACTCTATTGTGATTGTGTTCCCGAATACAATACAGGAAGAAGAGCAGGCGGGTTGGGTAAGGTGCCAAGTATGTTGACGGGGATTGAATTTTCTGGCTTTGGGAATTGGGAATTAAGTGCTGTAATCCCATTAAAAGACAAGACCAGTGCCTATTTGTACTTATCACTTGGTCTTCCTGAGAATGGCCGAGTGAAGACTCCAATCGAGCTCGTCAAAGAACGAAGACAGCAGGTCATTATGGCTTCCAAGGATTTTCAACAATTGTAGGTTATGTAAGGTTAGCGAACAGTACTTGAAATACGATTCAAAGCTAGTCGAACTGTATATTGGATCTAATGCATTTGTATCTCACTTCAAAACTGATAATGAAATTACCAAATTCTCTTTAACATGTTAGAGGTAGGTACTTTTTCATTGCACTTTTTTATTTCCAGGGAGATTATTCTGTTAAGTAAGGTTACATTGATAACTTATTTATTTTATTTCACAATTCCTCCAATATTGAATGGGGAGGTTAAGAATGGTGCAGACTTTCCTGCACATGTCCTCTGCGGAGAAACTAATTCATATACCGGTCTGCAAAGTATGGTAGCAGGCCAGACAAGTCGCACCAGCCATCTAAAATTCTCACATCACCAGTCTCCAAAAATTTACACCATTCTGTCACATATCAGGGAGGAAAATTTACCCATTCCAACCCAAAAGTTGCAATGTTACCTCTATTATTAGTTAGTTAATTAAAACCTTTTTATAAGGCCCTCTTCTGTGTCTTGATAACCATTCAGTCATTATTTGTTGGTTTAAGTGTCACCTTCCTCACACCAGTCTCACAAATTCACACGGGATTGATAAAACTTGCAGCACTCACTCCTGTCTCCAAGAGCATTCACACCAACAAGATCTCATAAAAATGCCATACCTTGCACACTGGTTCAGATAGATCGATATATTAAGGCTCACTCCTATGTCTTTATAACCATTTTGACATTATTTGTTTGGTTTCCAGTGTCACCTTCCTCACCTAAGTCTCACAAATTCACACCAGGTTGATAACATTCACACCACATGCTCCTGTCTCCAAGGGCACTCGCACCGACGAGATCTCGTTGAAAATGCCATACTTTGCACACTGGCAGATGGGTGTGAATTTTAGGTGGCTGACAATGTGGCTGAGAGTTTTAGATGGCTGATGCAACTTCTCTGGCTTGCTGTCAGACTTTGCAGACTGGTGCACTTTACTATAGGGGAAAGTGTGTATTGCACCCCCTCCCCCTTATAACAAAGAAAGATAGTAGTGGAAGTTTGTTTTGGGCAGATTAATCCAGTTCCCCTACTCGCTCTGCCAGTCGTGTTTTTATTATCTCTTGCTGGTGCTTGTGTCCCTTCTAAGCTTGGTGTGAGTGGTGCAATTTTTAAAACATGTAAGATAGTATCTGGTACCAACAACATTCTGGTATGCGAGAAACAAGGATAAGAACAATTTAATGTAAAATTGTGTAACTTTGCCTGACTTGCAGTTCTCTCATCATAACATTGGTGTTTAACAATGGATAACCTTGGACCATTGTAAGCAAGAAGCTGAGCTTCAACAATCACTGACAGGAAAGTGTGTAAATGCTGGCCTCTGCCATTTTTTGGTTAAAAGGTGGTCAAAGTTGCACTAGTGTTATTTACATTTGTGCTAAGTAATTAGACTCTCATTTATTCATTCCACAGACAAAACTCGAGACCAATATGAACATCTTTAGGCTACACAAGGTATTTTAGAAAGTGTTTCGGCACTAAGGTCACTTAAATTATAGCCCTCCTTTATATGCAATGTACATGGTAGACTCTCCTCCAAGAATGGTTTTGACAAGAACATCAGGTCAAAACATTTCTATTGAATAACATAAATTTTTTGGTAGTTGACTAAATTTGCTCCAATGGAGCAAAGCTGCACAGATTTACAGTTCCAAATTTACAGAGGAGATTAGGTGGGTAACAAAGAGAAATGCTTATTTGTTCTGCCTAAAAATTCTTCCTTTCTGGTAAGGGTCAGTGCATTTTGTCCCTTGTTTGGTGCAAAATTCTCACCACTACCACCATTCCTGGGGAACCCTTGCAACAATGAGATCTTGTTAAATATGCCACACTCCATGACATGCCATACTTCAGATGGTAATCCTGACAAAAGTCACACCAGCTACCTAGAATAATTGTGATGCCAAGTACCCAAAATTGTCTGCACATGTGGAAGAAAAATAGTGCTGCTTGGAGTGGGTTTTATTGGTATTTGCATACATTTTTGGTTATATGATTATACTTAATCATATAGACTGTAACATAAATCTTGTGAAGTCCATATTAGAGAACATACCTGTCAGTAAAGCGTGTGGCCCAGACGGAATCAGTGCCCGGATTATTCATGAGTGCAGCGAACCCTTGTCGATACCAATGACGAAGATATGTTTGCTATCGATTCGGCAGGGTGTGTTTCCCTGACTTGTGGAAAAGGGCAAACGTCGTTCCGATTTTTCAAAAAGGAGATGTGAAAGATCCAGGCTGCTACCGCTCAGTGTCGTTGATTCCTCTGTTCGGAAAAGTACTCGAGAAAGTCGCTTATATAAGTTTGCTTTCTCATGTGAGACCTGTTATCTCACCAGAGCAGCACGGTTTCGTAACTGGTAGGTCTTGTGCGACTAATCTGGCATCACTTCTGAGCACTGCATGGTCATCTATTGAAGAAAACATCCAAACAGATTGTATCTACACAGATTTCTCGGCCGCATTCCAATCTGTTGACCATGCTCTCTTGGTCCACAAATTGAAAAACTCGTATCATGTCTCTGGCTCAACTCTAAATTGGTTTTCCTCCTACCTGAACAATAGAAAGCAGCGAGTTGTTGTAAACGGAAAGAGCTCAGAGTGGTGTCAGGTTGAGTCGGGAACACCGGAAGGTGGTGTGATCTCAGCGTTGTGCTTTGCACTTTTTATAAACGACCTGCCAATGGGAATCTCCTCTCGGGTTCTTATGTTTGCCGACGACGCAAAAATTTACCGGAAAATCTCACGCCAAGCGGACGCTGATGCCCTTCAGCAGGACCTATCTCATCTCTGCCAGTGGTCAAAAATTTGGAAACTGAAACTAAACGCAGCTAAATGCAAATCATTTCGGATGACACTGAAAACTAAACCACTGGCAACAAATTATACCATTGGAAACACTGTGCTAGAGCACGTGGAGCAAATTCGTGATTTAGGCATAATTCTGGACACAAAATTGACCTTTAGGGGCACACATTGACCAAACTGTGAAGAAATCAAATCGTGCGCTGGGCGTTCTCATTAGATCCTTTCAGAAGGCCAACCCGAGAGGATACCTCAACGTTCCATCTGTTTTAACTTCATACTATGCCTATGTGCGGTCGAACATGGAATACTGTAGCGTTGTGTGGAACGGAGCTGCTGTGTCGCACACCGAGCGATTGAGCCGGGTAGAACACAAGTTTTTAATATGGCTCAACTCACACAGTCGCCACCCATCACCATCACTGGCCTATGTAAACCTGCTCAAACACTTTGGGGTTGTTTCTGTAGCAGCTAGGCGAAAACAGCATGACCTCATGTTTGTCCGAAACATTCTGAGAGGGCGTATCTCTTCATCATCTCTTCTCGCGGCATTCTACTTGCATGTCCCATCTCGTGCTACCCGTCAGCAACCACGAACCCTGCTGAAAGTGCCGTATGCAAGGGTAGGCACCGCCAAAGAAGGCCTCTTTACGAGACTTCCGAGGCAACTGAATTTATTTTTACAAATGTGCCCGACAGTAGATGTTTTCACGGATGCCTACCAATCATTTCGGTCACAAGTTAAAGCCTATGTCGCCTCTCTGTAGCTTAGCTGTTCTATGTACCAGTGATGTACCCTATGATGCGGATAGATTTAGTGATTTTTATTGCTTTTATTGTCTTAGGAACTTTTATGGCTTATTGTCTTTTAGGGACTTTTAAGGTTTTATTATATTTTATGTCCCTCTGTTGTCTTTTATGGTTTGTATTGCCTGTGTGTATTCATAGGTATTATTTGATGCGCTACTTCCTTTTTAGGTCATTTTAATTAAGGTCTTGTAGCGCTTCTGCTTTAATGCTGTGTATGTACATATTATTCAATGTTTTATCTCCTGTACTTCGCCGTTTATTGGGGCCATCCCGTAGGTGATAACTCAAATAAATACAAATACAAATATATTTTTTCTCCAGGGCCATCCACTGTAAAGGCCATGGTTGATGTATAGTGACTTACTGCAGGATGGAATGTTTTTGTTCCTTTTTAATATGGTGTATGTAGAACAGCAAGCTGATCATAACCTTAGAATTGGTCCTATCCAATGTCCTATTTAGCCCCAGCCTCCGTGAGATTGTGATTGTTTTAAACTCCGCATACGCTCCTCTCTTTTCTTCCTCTCTACATACATCTCCTCTCTTTTCTTTCACTCTTCCTCACTGGCAACGGGTCTTGTGATCACTCTTGCATTGTAAGGAACCTATATATGAAATGGATGAGTATGGAGGGAAACGTCCTTTATATCCCCAAATCATTGATTCTGTCAAATTAAAATGTCAAGTGAGGTTTCTTTGTGGCATGCCATATTGTGTTCAGTTCAAAACTCACTAGAGCCTTATATTCCAGGTTTCCTGCCAGACCTGCCATAAGGAAGAAGTGGATGGCCGCGTCTAAAACAACAAAGGTGCTTGCCACCTACGGCATATGTCGCCAACACTTCAAACCGAGTGAACCTAACCTCACCGTTTGAAGTCAACTGCAGTCCCATCAATCATGGTCAGTATGAAATGTATTCCCCTGAACTTACAAGTTTTTGTAAAATAATTCGTTTTGCTTGTTGAATATTCGTTTGTGCAGTACTTCCTGTGCTGCTTCCGTGGGTATCCTACAATCTCATCTATCCAGTGCGGAGGATGTTGTGATGCAAGTTTGGTGTTTGTTGTGTACATCTGCTGGATGTTATCCTCTTTTGGCAACCCCTCTTGATGCAGTCATGCAGTCTGTTTTGGTAGCACGCTCCATCACATCTAATTACATTATTTACATATGGAATCGGGTGCCATTAGACCCCAATTCATGTTTGTGTGTCGTGCTTCACTTTGTCATGTCTCATCCTTGTATCGTGCACATTTTTCATAACCCCACCAGTGTGACTCCTGTGTCAACTGGAAGTGAAAAGAATGCATTGCATTCTTACTACTCTGCCATTTACCGTATGATCTGCAGCTAGCTCCCGCTGAGCCAGCTGGAGAGGCGGGCACTCCATGCTGCCGGTGCCGGTGTCATGCCGTGGAGCCTGCTGGATCGACTGCCGACCCCCCTGTACACCGGCTCTCAGCCTGTCGAGGGCATCAGCTGCCGGTCGCTTCAGGGCTCGGGCTGACAGTCCTTCCTGGACACCGGTTACCGGCCCGTCCAGGACTCCGACGAAGTCATTTGCTGGGTATGTATCCCAGCAAATATTCTTATTTACGAAAAATCCTCTCGAGTGCACTATAAGCCTGGTCTGTTGATTTCCATATATTCCTATAGCACCATTTGCTTCTCGTGCTACACTGAAAATGATTTCAGTGCTGCTGTTAACCATTTGACTTGACATGGTCACGTATTTGTCATTCCACTTGCAATGATGAGAGGGCTCCAATAACGCATAGTTTTGCTTCATTTGCTCTAGTTTTACAAATTAAGAACTAAAAATGAAATCTGATGCCCGTTTTATCACTATGTTGCTTTCTTTGATCTCGGCTGCCCTAATTTTCTACCTGACCTGAAAATGTTTGGTATTGCTATTCTCCGCCGCATCAAGCCCGCATGTCCTACATTGGGGTCTCCCATGGTGTTTTACCATCAATTTAATGGGGACATCATCGGAAGAGTTTTTGTTATTAGCATCTGTCATGCACCTTAAATCTAATACACCATCTGTCATGCATATTTTTCGTTTCGTTTACTGCGCAGTTATTGACATGAGTCTCAAAACATGCTTAAGTAGACCCAAATGACCTCACAGAGGTCACAGGTCAAAACAAGCTTTATATACAGAAAAAGAAACATTTTTCGGCAAATTTGCGCTTTCCGCACGCGTTTCCAATGGAGAGGTCATGACTCGTACCTGAACTTAGGTCAACAATATAAAAAGTACCGGAAACATAGTTTGTAGCCCCCGGTGCGCCCATTATATGAAAAAGGTTGCAAATTGATAAATTCACGCTACTCCGAGTTCCGAGTTATGTAATCCCAAACAATTTTTTAAGTGGGGTTACTTGACCTGGCATGGTGACCTGCCCCGACATGACCCGATTTCATTTTTTTAGGGAAAGTTGCCGACTTGATTAATTATAAGCTGTACCAAGTACGGTGGCGCTTGGCGCCGCCGTTTTTACGCAACGACGAAAAATATGTAGAGGGTTAGTCAGCACTCTTCCGCCCCACTGGGGGAGAGTTAAAAGTGAAAATTCGTTGCTGAAACGCCTGAAAATGACAGCTTTTTTGTACGATTGCCCTTATATTTGTGTTTTTAAGGCCGGGGTGGCCCAGTGGCTTCGTTGCCAGTCTACGGATCGGATAGCATGGATTAACGTGGGTTCAATCCCCACGGCGGGAAACCGCCTTCCGTGTCCGATCTAACCCGGTGGAGAGGATCCTTAAACACCCACGCCAATACTCCCTGTAATTGGGCAAGTGTGCCTGTTGGGAGTGGCCCTAATAAAAAATAAAAATAAGTAGAACGAGTATAAAAAGTATTGTAACGCGCACCCTAATGCACATATGGTAGCGGTAAACTAAACCGATGAAGGAATCACTTGGAACCAATCATCAGATTTTATTCTAGTGTTTGACGCGTAATTATGGTTTACCAAGAAACAATTGCCTTTCAGAGAGGAGCCGGCCGGAGGTCAAGTACTCGTATGACGTCTGGCATGCAGGCAAAAACCTTGCCCCCCGTCTGCGGCAACGTGCTTCTCAAAGCTCTGCCTGCAAACCTCTCCTACGGTGGATCACCCCGGTCAAGAACCACTTCTGGTGGTGGGCGCAGCACTCAGAGGGATCCGTCGAGAATTTCCACGTAAGAACCGGCATCTCTAACCAGTATGCTTACTTTCAATATATTGCAACAAAGATAAATGTTACCTGTGTGAAGTACTGTTCAAGTTAGTCGGACGATGGAGCTTAGAAACTATACTTTGACTGAATGGGACATCTCATCTATAATACCTGGCCACATTTTCACATGCGAACTAATATGTTGTGGACCAAGGAAGAAATATATTTAAAGTAAGTCCACCCTTTGCCTTTTGAAAGTCTTACCACGAGAAGGGCCAATTTTTGGCATACTTTTGTTTTCGAAACCGATGTATGAAACTAGGCAACCTATGGAAATCCGGGGGGGCAAAAAGGTATGTACCCCCCAACGGAAAAGCTCGAGACGAAACGTTTTACCCCCTCTTTCAAAGCGGTCGACCTCCCTTATGCCCCGACTCCTTTTTACCCTGTAGGCAAAATTTCGGGGCTTCAACTTTCACAAACAGAACCAGTTGAGTTCAGAGTAAATATTGGGTTTGGATAGGAAAAAAGTATCTTGAGCCATTATTTTTCACCCCGTGACTTTTATTTTGCTTTTCGCCTGAAATATCCCAAATGTTACCGTCAAGGCATATTAAAGGGAATGTGGCACCTTCTCAACGTGATTTTAACTGAGATAGCCAAGTTGTAAAGCAGGTCGGAGAACCCGGTACTCCATATGTCATTTGTGTTGGAACTCGATATTTCCGTGAACGATGAACCCAGAGGCCATGTGGGCGTTGCATGGCCTCTGCCATGCAACGCCCACCAGCACGTAACAAAATTAAGTAACTTCACATTGTACTGTTGTGACTAGAACGATGATTCTGGACTCCGCATTATCCTGCAGGAAATAAAATGAGCATTCTGGACTATTCTGGACTTAACATTACACTGTCAGGACTACAACCAGCATTCTGGACTTGCATCCTGCCAACTGCATAGCCCCGCTCAAGGTTAAAGCTGTGTATGTGATGATATGTTCTCCTTTGCGGCAGGACCGTGCGCGTGTACAGCAGGGTGAGCGACGCGTTCATACTACTGCGCCCTCTGAAGGTTGCCAAGAGGCACGCTCACATCCGCCCACTGCCGGACGCTTTCTTGCAGCGACGAGCCGCAAACGTTGTGGTCGAGCCTCCGAGCCAGGAGACCGAGGGGCGGCATCCCTTCAGCCTGGTGCACCGAGCACCTGGAGCAGAGGAAACCAAGGCTGCTCTAGAGTCAGTCAGAACGGAAAGGAGCCGGTTTGGACATTAATCTGGCGGTGTTGTGTCTGTTGGCGTCCTGCGTCTACTTAGTCTCGGACGCAGGCCCGGTGCCGTGGCGCAGGGCTACCCCTGGACCCGTTGCACTCTCAGTCCGGTGTGAGGCGGTGGATGGTTACAGATTTAAATAGTGTAAAACGATTCAGATTCATTTACTTGTCGCGAGTTGCATCGTGCTTATCCTGCTGATTTGTACTGGCTCTGATGCCCACTGGAAATGTCTTCTCACACTCTCTTTGTACTCGCAGGTGTTGTGTTGGACTTTGCAGTTGTGTGAGGGTCACGGGTGTGAGTGATTTTTCGGTTCTCATTTACGTGTCACTCTCTTTGTACTCGCAGGTGTTGTGTTCTACTTTTCAGTTGTGTGAGGGTCGCGGGTGTGAGTGATTTGGCGGTTCTCACTTATGTGTCACTCTCTTTGTACTCGCAGGTGTTATGTTCTACTTTGCAGTTGTGTGAGGGTCGCGCGTGTGTGTGTGATTTGGCGGTTCTCATTTACGCGTTATTTTGATACACACGTTTTTATGGATGGAACACTTTTTACCTTTACAGGATGTCGTCGGCCAGCTCCTTGTAGCCGATGTACACCCCGTTCGGGTCCGGCCATTTGCTGCGTATGGCAGCCACCACGCATGTCGGCACCGGTTTGCGCGTCCCGCGACCAAGCCTGCCCCACCTGGATCAGAGTTAAACACGATGTGCTGTGATTGAGGTGTGTACTTCAAGATTCCCGTGTGTTAGGACAGTGATTGGGTTTATTGGAGATAATTGCACTAGGAGGGACTTTTAAGACTAACATGGCCACCGTTGATTCCATGGCTCACAGGGCCTCACCTCCACAATATGCACTGGCGGTAGGCCTGGCAGCGCCTGGGCCGGTTCAGCGCCCCGGGCTCCCCCGTGCCCTCCTGGAGGCGCAGTGGCATACAACGCGTCTCGGCGTGGTAGAGCATGGCGCAGGTCACTGCTGCCTCGGTGAGCACGGGGAGGCGAAGTTGCTGAAAAGTTAAAACGCATAATTTTGTTTTGGGTCAACATTTCTACCTTGCATGTCCCGACCGATTCTTGAAGATGAGTTTCTTCCAAGAGGTATTCATCAGTCATGTTCAGTTCAGTAGTCCTGGCCATAGGCGGATCCAGGGGGGCACGTGCCCCCCCGATCGACCCTCGGCGCCCCCTGAAAGGTCGATGGCGCCCCCTGAAATGTCGCTTCCCACCCCCCCAGGATACGAAAGTCGGCGCCCACCGATAGGATTTGGCGCCCACCTGATAGGTTTTGCCGTTCATAAGTGGCGCCCCCTTGGTCCGAGTGGCGCCCCCCGAGATGGTGCCCCCTCCGATCGGCAATCCTGGATCCGCCTATGGTCCTGGCCGGCTCAGGGGTCGAGGACTGCCAATTAGTTGAGGGCGACATTGGTAGAACGGGCACATTATTTTTAGGTAACGCGCGCAGTGGAGAGGGGCCTGGCGTCAACCCGCAGTGGAGGGGGGGTCTGGCGTCAACACACAGTCGAGAGGGGTCTGGCGTCAACACGCAGTGGAGAGGGGTCTGGCGTCAACACGCAGTGGAGAGGGGTCTGGCGTCAAAACGCAGTGGAGAGGGGTCTGGCGTCAACACGCAGTGGAGGGAGTCCTAAAGCGCCCCTGAGATCTCGAAAACCAAGGGGAGAAGAAATTCGCCCGTTATGCAGTGTGTGGGGCATTTACATACTATCATAAATGCAAAACAACCTCGATATTGCAAAATAACATTTTTTACATTATCTTCCGTGAAATATATTAGTCAGGCATCCCTCAGCCTTTAGCTGTGCAAAACAATTACTGGGTCGTGGCAGACGCAGGGATCCTGCCGACAGCATTCTTGCTCCAATGCTGTCGGCATTGGCTGGCATCTGTAACGCAGAGTTGTTGCTAGTGATAGGAGTGTGCATACCAGCACTGTACCGAGGGTAGATACAAATTGAAATGAAATGAAAGAATTACGATAGCTCTGCGGCACTAAATCCGGTGCCCACTCCGTATTTTAGTAACCGATTAGTGAATGCCAGCCAGTTTCCCATATCTTTTATTTGAGAGGTCTATGAAATTTTCCTCCAGTCAAGAAATATACCTATCCGTTGGAGTCCTAGTAACAATGTCCGATGTGAAAGCACACATGTATGATCCCATATCCATATTTAACATACCAAACACTCACAAAGGAGAACAGTGTTCGATAAGAAAAAGGAGGTTAAAAGACAACCTAGGACCTATGAACCCATACAAGTATATTACATCATCATCCTATAACACCTAGGTCCCGCATCCGTGACCGCCATATAGCGATCCCTAAAATAACGCTAAGGCGGCCACGGACGCGGGAACAGCACATTCAAAACAAGGTAAAAAAATTCAAAGCACCACGAGAAGTAAACCCATACAAGTCACAGGTGTGTGGCAAAAAAGGAGCATGACACCCTCCAGAGCTAACCGCGCAAAACTCGGCCGCACGACTGCGCAAACCTCGGCCGCTCAACCTCGCACACATCTGCTTTTCCATTGCTGATGCTTGTAATATTATGTATATTCAAGCACTGATTTTCTGCAGTGAAGATGGGTCTAAACGTAATTGCGTCACACAGCTGCCTGCGCGAGTTAATTAACGCAAGCAGGCCAACCTGTGAAAGCTATTACTGAATAGACAAATCATGATGTTCCGGAAGCAAAACATTGGCTTTGCTAATGCTGATGCGTATCTTGCTGAAGTCTGCTGCTGAGCCTGTAGCTATTCAAATTACTCTTCTTGTGCTGAAGTTACAGTTAAGCACACCTTCTGACCGGCTCAGCTGGATAGCTTATACATAACCATCAGTTACAGTGGTGGAGCCAGTGTTTAGTCTACCAAAAACAAATAATTAAAAAAAGGGCATACCTTCCACAGAGGCACCATATGTACCAGGTTGGCTGCTGGCTGAGGGTGGAAGCTGCTGGGAAATGCCCGCTTCCATCTCCCACATCAGGGAGGGGTATTTCAGCAGCAGGGCTTCCACAGTTCGGCAGAGACTCTGGTCATCGAGCATCCCCAGTACTCTCCGTGTGAAAAAAATGCAACACTATAAAGCAACACAGCAAATAAGTTTGTAAGCACACCAAGCTGTCTGATCGACATCCTCCTTCTGTGGCTGGTCATGAATCAGATTGTAAGCGAGTCAAGTGAGACATGGAATTAAGTGCAAGATCTTCAAATCTTGTTTGATATTGTTGGAAAAGCTAGAAGTCACATTTATTTCAAGTCATAAAATCCAGTAAGTCGAAATGGTAAGACATAACAAAACATACAACAAACACACATAAACTTCATGTGAAATTTGTTACCGCTTCATCTTGTTTTACCTCATATGGTCGTTTTTTAACCCATGTGTGTTGCGTGCTTTTCTGAATATATGTATGGATGTAAATGCGAGACTGGTGAGAGGGAGGTGACACTGACAACCAAACGAATAATGTATGAATGGTTATAAAGACACAGGAGGGGGACTTATCAAACTAACTTATAACAGAGGCAGTATTGCATTGTGTGGGTAGGGATGAGTGCATTTATCTCACTGGTATTTTGCAGATTGTTGTGAATTTTAGGTGGCTGGCGTTGCAAATTTGTGAGAAAATTTTAGATGGCTGGTGCGACTCGTCTGGCCTGCTGCCATGCTTTTCAGACTTGGTTAAAATGGGCATACACTGCACCCTTTAGAACACTGAAATGGGGAGACGTGGAAATGACATGGAATCCAATGTTTTTTCATAAGGTACAAATGAAACACCCCACCAGCCATCTCAGCCAAAATCACATCAAATATGTGCTACATTTCCTTGAAGTCTACATAAAGATTTGATAAAAAATATATGAACAGGGTGCAATGAGAACCAGATATGGAAGAATAAAACAATATCATTTGTGTCTCCATTGCTATGTGCCAAAATCTTTGTTGTGTTTACCTTTACCTTGCTTGATGGAAATATTTGTTAAACAATTTGTGGAACCATCACCAATAAATAAATCTAATAATCATCAGAGAGCATTTGGCAGCAAGGAGACCAGAAAAGGGAAGACAAATTAACAGAAAATTCACCTACCTCCACCCACAGCCTGCTGTCAGCTTCTGCTATTGCTATTATTATTGCATCTGTAACATATGTGGGCCCTCAACTTGGAATTATCCTTGTTAAGATCTTTCTGTGATTATATTTGTTCTTTGATGTGTATTTAACGTAAATTCAGTGTTCATTGTGTTTTGTATTTGCTCGCTTCTGTTTATTATTTCTTTCCCCTTTAAAGGTTGTGGTGGTGCCATAGCCGGGGAGAGCCCTGTCACTGTGGTTGGGTGCCCTGTTTGTGCTGGCTATGTGTCTGTGTGTTTTATGAAAAACAATAAAAATGTCTCTCTCTCTCTCTCTCTCTCATAGCAAATAAATATTTACCCTCTAAAATCTACTATCCTTTACCTCTGCACTGTAAGGAAAATCTTTACAATCCCTGCACGAACTCCCGCCAAATCTGGTTGGATGTGGATTGACGAGAGTCAGATTTCCACTATTTCCATTGCCAACAAATTATCAGTACTGCAAATGCATCTGGATAAATCATGTGATCCTGATTGGAATTGTCCATGGAAACTTGTCAGCCAGTCCTTTACTTTGCCCCCAGCCTCATTGTCAAATTGAGAAGATCATGACCTCACCAGTTTTTTCCTTTGTTCTGCTCCTTTGTTAACTTGGAAACTTTAAGTGCATAAGAAATAAGCAATTTTTAAGCATGCTACGAATTATATACACACAACACAGTAATATCAGTTAGCATCAACGGAAATCAATGCCCTACAAATAATATTTTTGTCATATTTGCCTCAATATTTACCTTGATAATACTACGGACATTTCGAAATAGTTACACAAAACAACAGAGACAAAAGCTGTGTTATTCTGCCGTGCAGAAAGCATACTAGTATGCCGCACACATGCGCAGTACCATATCTTGTGGCTCATGATACCGTATTGCGCATGCGTGCGCCGCATTATTTTGCGTTCTGCCGGCAGTACAACACGGCTAAAATCGCGTCGAAGGAATGTCACATATGCGCAGTAATCGGTTGACCTTCAATTCCATTTCACAGCGAGTCTACGATCGAGCTAAATCAAGGTTTGTGATTTTACTGACTATTAAAATTATTATTTTGATGACGTCTATAATTAGTAGAAAAGAAGATATATTTCTGTTTCTAGCGTATCAAAGTGAAGAAAAAATGTGGTTTCCTGATTTTTAGACCAATTTTGTTGATTTGATATGCTGTCTGGAGCTTCGACAAACTGGTCCAGTCCCTTTAAAGTCTCAAGGTCATTATTCGCAATTGATGCCAGATGATTGTATAGAATACTTTAAATTAGTTTATAAGTCGCCCCAGATTTCGCCAGCTCTGTAGTAAGTCCTCCACTTTTCTCGCTAAGTCGGTCCAAAACAGTTACCCCAACCGCATTTAGCTCTATTTCTTACCTACTGGTGGCCACGCTCATTAGCGAACGCAGGGGGAGGGGAGGGGCATTCCGGCTATGGCCCCTCCAAAGTACTAGAGGGGGAAACTATCTTTTGGTCCCCCAAAGGCCGGATACGTTTTAGAAAAAAGGTGTTTACAGTAAGTCTGTCGATAAAAATATTCCCTCCCATCCCCCCTAGGAGAGCGATCATGTGCTTGGAGAGGTAGATTATGCTAGGTCTGTCGAGCACCCAAATTTCACGTCCCACCCCCCCACCCCCGGAGGAGAAGCAGACATGGGTTCGCCCTCCAAAACTCGGGTCTGGGTCCGCCCCTGGACACGCTCTTGTCTTTGAATGCAAGAAATAGTGATGCAAGTTTTTTCCACCAGACGTTGGCAGCCGAAATTATTTTCATCGACATTACTGAAAGACGGGAAAACTTTTAAGCGCGCAGAGTTTCCGCGAACTAACTCTTACCACACCCGACACCGGATTTTAAACTTATACTACTATGACTTGCAGTGGCGGATCTAGCCGGTTGGTTTGGGAGGGGCAAACCAAAGTCGAAAAGCAAAAAAAGAAGAAAAAACGTCGCGCAGTGAAAAATTGCGCTACAATATGCCTTTTCGGTAGGATTTTGGGAACTGGAGACGAAAAGCAAAAAAGGTCACGGGGTGAAAAATACGGGCTCAAGATACATTTTTTCCTATCCAAGCCCCAATATTTACACTGAACTTCTCTAATCCTGTTTGAAGTTGAGAGTTGAAGCACCAAAATTTTGCTTACAAGCTAAAAAGGAGTCGGGGGAAAAAGGAGGTCGATCGCTTTGGGGGGCAAAAACATAGTTTTGCCCCGAGCTTTTCCGTTTGGGGAGGGCAATTGCCTTTTTGCCCACCCCCCCCTGGATCCGCCACTGATGACTTGCATTTACTTACTTTTTCCATTGGCCATAAGTTTGGGATGCGAGAAGGTGCATAGGTTGTAAGAATATAGGCGGATCGAGGAGTGTCAATCGGGGGGGTGGGTGGGGGTACCTTCCCGGGGGCCCATCTGGACCAGGGGCGGAAATTGTTATTAGGTGCATGGGCGCCAAATCCTATCGGTGGGTGCTATTTTTTTGTATTCTGGGTGGGGAGGAGGGGGTGGGAAGCAAAATTTCAGGGGGCGCCGAGAGACAAATGGGGGGGCACCTGTGTCCCCTTTGCCCTGGATCCGCCTATGTGTAAGAGGCTCCGATGGTACACTGACACCGGCAGCACAGTGCTTTCCCGTTGTGTCGCACGACTATGAGAGCCTCTCATTACTGTCGAACTCGGGCTGAAGCTCTGGACATAATCCTCTGTTCCGACTGACGCCACCACTATTCGCTACCTATCCAAATTACACGCCCCGTCTGACAAGTTCTGTGACACTCTCGCCTAACAATGTCGGAACACCTGGGGCCCAAGCCCGGCATTCTTGTCTTAGCTGGTGATTTCCAATTCATTCTTTTCACTGGTGCGGAATTTATGGAGACATCGGTAGCAAAAAGTTGGCAGAAGCTCTGCGAGCTTAAAAGTTTTCCCGTCTTTCAGGGAATGTGGCACCTTGGTCGAATCCTGAAATTTAGTGAAATTAGGCGTACTTTTAGCCAAAAATAATGAAACCACTCATGATTTCTTTGAAAAAATGTCCAATGAGCTCAATATTTTGTTTTTAAAGATACTCCTCTAGAAAAAGAAATAAATATCAGCCGGTGGATGATGTCACGACCTGGCAACCACTACCATACTTGAAACGCTTCAAGGGCTTCGATTGGCTGATGCTCATCGTGACGTCAGCATATGTCGTCACACCAGCAGCTTCACAACAATGGCCGCCCGGCGACGGGCTGATGGGGGCTGGTGTCAGGTAGGTTTGAGCTTTTTTCTACGGAAATACCGAGTTCCAATACAAATGAAATATGGAGTACCGGGTTTTCCGACTTGCTTTACAACTTGGCTATCTCAGTTAAAATCACGTTGTGAAGATGCCACATTCCCTTTAATTTTTATGAAAATACTTGCCGCCTGCCAAAGTTTGGTGAAAAACTTGTATCACTATTTCATGTATTGAAAGACAAGGGCATGGCCCCCAGGCATGGCGTATTCAAATTATCCGTGCCGATGGAGTCGTTTGTTTGACAAATGATTCGGGAGGAAATTGTTTTTGGCAGCCTATCGCGGAGTTCTCTAACAAGTTTATGTTGATATCACTTATCTGAGATTGATTTTGAAAAATAACCTTGGCGAAGTGTGACCGTTTGTTCATGTATGCGTTGATCACTTTACCTACCTATGTTTTCTGCTGCAAAAGACTGTAAAATATAAATAGGTAAGGTACAAACAAGCAATTTTCAATTCCCTAAATGAGCGTCACGCAAAATTGCTAACTCCTGGAATACTAAGAGCAGGAAATACCCAAGCCTCAGTCCGGGAGTGCTTTTGGGAGACCCTAACTAACACAAGATATTTTTTCAACCTTTGCCCCGGTGGGGGTGTTATAACACCCTTCCCTCGGGTTTATCCGGCGGTACAAAAAAACGGCAGTCCGAAGCGCCGACGTACTCGAAGCACCTTATCTTCGATCGATCTGCAGCTTCACCCAAAGTTTTAACCCTTGCCCCACCGTGGACCATCGATGGCTCCCCTAAGGTTTTTTTATCGGAATAACAGAAAAATGACGAGGTGCAGCACCATGGTTGAGAGCTCTACCTTTCACCCCATCATTTTCCCACAATCTATGAAATTTTTACCCAGGGTCTCACAAGGTCAGGCCTTCAGGCGAGGTCAACTAAGGTCACCTCACTTTAACTTTTGAGCTCTACCATAGCTACATTTCAAAGCTGATTGATTTGAAACTTTCTACACTACATGACCCCTCTAGGGTTTACCAAATTTATATCCAGGATTTGTCGATTTCGTGACCCGAGGTCTGGTCACGAGGGGACCTCTCCCATTGAAAAAGCATGGGAAAAGCTGTCTTAAGATTTAAGAGTCACAAAAATTATTGCAAATGCTCAGATTACTCAGAAAAGCGTTCTTTGACACCCTTTCACGGATCCCAGGGGGCCATATCTTCCCTTTGACCTATCTGAGGTGATCGGTCACCAAGTGTCAAAAAGAGTATTGTGACGATAACTTTTGATCTAATCAAGCTGGAATGCTGAATCAAACGTCATCGTGTATGTCTCGTCACTGGCTTTTGTTTGATATACGGCAAGGTCACTTTCTGATCTTTTGTGACCTCAGGTCATGCTAGGTCACGAGGTGACCTCTGGAGGTCAAACCACTGGCGGGAGGTCATTATGATCCACAAAGTGGAAAAACCCTGACATTTTCCTATCAAATGTAATTTACCAGATGGGGCGTTGCAGCAAAGATCGACCAGGCCCCTACATAGCATTGTCTCGGATTTCGTTCCAATTTCGTCCATTGGGTTGTCAGGAGCGTGGAATCCTAATCTGAGACTATTTATTTCCTCAGACGTACTGTTTCGGAGCTATAGCTTGATGAAAATCGTGCAAATCACCGATTTTGTCAAAACATTGTTATATATAGCGATTATTTGTAGCCTTAACTCTCATTTTTTAGCTTCAAATGACACGGAATGAGGTTGAGCATGTAATAACAAAAGTTTGAGCACCTCAATTTTATTTGAAATTTTCAAAAATTTTAGAGATGTTTTGGCCATTTTTTCCAACGATTTTTTGAAAGTGTGGCCAGTAATTCACGTTAAATGTTCCTTAGCAAAAGTGTGAACCCATATCTTCCCTGTTTAGAAGCCTCAATAATATTTTGCGTTCTTGACTTCATCAATGTGTAATTAGTCATAGAATGACGCCATGCGCGCAAAAATCGGCCGCCCGGCGCGAACGGCCGTCGTCGGCGCGGCCGCCGGTGCGTGGGCACGGGCAGTAGATTACCTCGGGAGCGTATGAACTCTTGAAATCGTGATTAAAGGTGGGAAATAAAAACAGAAAAACACGTGTTCAACAAAAGGGTGAAATCAATGCAATTTTAATTGGATTAAGGGTGTAGGACTCGCCATATCATAACGCTGCTCATTAAATCGATTACAGAATTGAATCATGCATTTGGATTCTGAAAAAAGAATTGTACATTTGTGCAAGCTCGGTCTGTTTTGCGTGTTGAAACGATATCGTATTCAACACGGAGGAACCTTGGCCGCAGTTGTGCGGTCTCCACGCCGGTTTGTGCGTCAGAGCCTTTATGACACGCGCGAGGTGTCAGATGTCCAGTGCGCAGCTCATGAAGCTGGGAGCACATCCTCCACAGTTACTATGGCATTGCTAATTGGGCAGTTGGGTGTCAAATGGAGATAAAGCATGGCTTCAATATGGCTACTTGGTTTCGGATGCCAGTTTTCTGCTATCGGTGTTGGTGTTCACACTTTTGTGCGACATAGGAGTGGTAGAATGTCACGGAATAAGAGGACTTATTGTGCAGACAAGATGATTTACTTTTTCTAGATTCTTGGTCCCGGCGTCAGTCCTGGCACTGGCAGGCCTCGACTGGTGCCGGCAAGACCCAATGTGGTCCTGGCATTGGTCCCGAAAAAGTCGAGGTAATAGGGAAGAATTTGCAGCCTTGTCTTATACGTTTCAACCAGTGACTTCGATTTTCTATTTCAGCCATGAATTATGTGTAATTGTGTTATTTCATTTTATTTTCGGATGGAGTTTATCACAACTAAACTAGTACTTGTATTGCCGTGCCAACGTTAACACACCCAAAACCCCCTGGATCGAGAAGAGATCTCCAGCCCTGGCCATGGTATGTCACTTTTCGGCCCGACACCTCCCCCGTGACGTAATTTATGAACAGCCCCATATAGGGGAAAGTGGGGGGGTCACGGACACCGTAACGATGGTGTGAGTTTTCGACGACATAATGAGCTTGTTTCGTTCCAATTTTGACTGTGGAAATACTTCAGACATTTATCTACCACTGTGCAAGCAGCTGTGTGTCTGTAATTATCTCCACGCCGGTTTGTGCGTTGGTGTCACTCTTTGGCTGATTAGACATCGATAATTTCAAGAACGCAAAATTTAATTGATGTTATTAGAAAGCACAGGCACAGGGTACATTTTTTTACATTTAAATAATTTTAAGGTGAATCACTGGCCACACTTAGAAAAAAATGTTTCAAATTTGAATATAAATTTTCAAAAACTTAAAAACGATTATTTTGAAAAACTTACTTCTCATTTTGCGAAGAAACCTGGCCCCATCTACCAAATGGGTGCACGGATTGCAGCAAAATTTATATAGGAGAAAGCGGGAGAATGATGTCGGTTAGGACTGCTGAACACAAAAGTCTCTAAATGCCCTGAGGAGATAACCTAACGGACCGACAACCGAAGCCACAGCCGAACATTCGTACGAAACCAGACACACTATTGATTGGGACGCCAATGTGATTACTTGGAATCCAGAACAAAACAACGCCAAATTAAAGAAACCATCCAAATTCAAACAACAGCAAGAAAAAACTAAATAGAAATATAGGCAAATACGTATTGTACCAAGGCTGGCTCGACCTGCTCAAGCGACAATGAGGACCATGGAAAAACACCCACGCGTCATGATGTCGAATATTTAAACAACTAGTAGCACGACAAAGATTGTTCCATGTTCCATCGAGTTTACTGAAATGCGTTTTATATATAAGTATGTAGTGTGTGTGATTATTTCTTGTTCTTTTTTACTTGATAATGGGACCGAGATGGCCCCGAAACCTGTCGTATAACAAATACAACCTTTGGCTTTGCGTAGCACTAAAACTTTCAATAATATCGTTCACCAAAGCCATGAACCAAACAGAGAATGACTTCTCAAAGCTGGATAATATAATTATTAATACAATCACATTTTACATGAGAATTCATAACGAAGGACTACAAAGAAAATAATGATTGTATGCCATCATGTTTTGCCAAAAACACGGATTTTCACGATTTTCAGCAAGCTGTAACTCCAAAACCCGTATTTTGAGAAAATAAATATTCTCAAATCTGAATTCTACGCCACTGATAACCCTATGTACGAAGTTGGAGCGAAAGCTGAGACTATGCTATCTACAATCCAGGTGGTGCCTGGTCGATTTGTCCTGGAACGGCCCAGATTCACTCAATGGCATAAGAGCTATGCCCAGCTTTCTTAACCCTTGCCCCGGTGGTGGGTACGAGCCACCTTCGCCCTGGTGAGGGGGGGCTACAAAAGACCACCACGATCTCAAAAACTAAGAGAGCTAGAAAAAAGCACAAAACGGCAATCGAAAGCTCTTCAAAAATGACATCAAAAATACTTTGGTACAACATTGGAAAGCTCTTGAGTTGCTCTTTCATTACCGTGCAATGATTTTCGGGTCAGGTCAAAGCCTAGGGAGCTACAGGTCACTGAATACTGGGAATGTTCTTGGGAATGTCCATAGCCACCCATGCATAAGGGTGTTTCCTTTCTCGCTAATAACTTCCAAACCAAGCAAGATGCAGCCATTGTTGATGCACCATTGCAATCCTCTCGTCAATACAAATCAAATGGTATATAATATTGCTATGCCAGGTCAAATTTTAAATTTTGACCTGCCCCAGGTCAACGGTCTGACCCAACTTGACCTGGTATAGTCATGATGTATATCATTTGACTTGTAGTGACTATACAAACACTTCGGTGACAAAAAGTTATATATCTTTGTTTATTCAAAATTTATAGAGTAAAACACCAAAAAATGCTTATTTGACCTAAGGTGACCCTTCAAAAGTCCCATGTCAACATTTTTGGCATCAACTTCAGAAATGGGCTTAGAGCAAGTCGTAACCGATGTATGTTTGAAGTTGACTCCATCCATACTTACTGAGAAAAGCTCATTTCGTGATTTTCCCCATGCATTTACAATGGGGAGGACATGCTCTGCACATGACCTTAGGTCACCAATATAAAAATCCCGGAACATATGTTGTAGCTCCTGGTGGGTCCAATATATGGTATGAGTTTCAACTTGATCGATTAACCCCCTTTTAGTTATGCAGTCCTAAGCATGTTTTGAGGTGAGGTGAGTTCAGCTGGCCTGGTGACCTGACCTCATATGACCTTGAGCTTAAGTTTTCAGGAAAGATTTAAAAATGATTAAGGAACAGCTATACTAAGTTTGGCGGCGTTGCACGCCGCCGTTTTGTGGTCACATCGGAAAAACCCGATGGGGGTCTAAAAAGACCCCCCACCCGGCGAAGGTTAGGCATTGCATATTTCAGTGGAAATAGCCTATCGTGATCTAACTTAACCTCTGGAGGTCAAACCATTGACCTGAGCGCTTAAAAATTTAAAGTAAAATCTTACTGAAATCAGACGAGCGTTCTAATGCACTTTGTAGATTTGCGCTAACCCGCATATTTTCGGAGTTAGAGGGGTCCATCGATGGACCCCACCCCGGTGGAACGAAGGTGGCGCCGGACCCCCGGTGGAGCGCAGGTTAAGTTCGGATCATCTCAGGTCAGGTCACTAGTACAGGTCAAATGACCTCACCTCCAAAAATGTGTAAGATAGCATAAGTAAAAACAGGGTTAATTTTTCCAATTGAAACTCATATCACATGGTGGGCCCACATAATGGGCCACCGAAATCCCTACAAAATGTAAAGTATCCCGGGATGTGTTATATCGATGCCCGAGGGTCAGATGCAGATCTTGACCTCTCCGTCGGATTTTTTTTTTTAGATAATGTTTGTCTCGGAAACACCCAGTGCGCAGCTGACACTGGGTGCTGAGCCTGAGACATATTTACGCCCGTACTAGAACGACGTGTTTTGTATATTTGGGGTGATGATGAGGAGAGCACTGAAGATGAGACATGAGTGAAAAACCCCCCGTTGCCCCCGGCCAGCAAGCGAGGTGAAAACCTGTGTCACCAGCCCCCGGGAGCAACGAAGGGAACGGGGATTTTCTCGTCTGGTTGTCGATCCAAATGATGTCGATGTCAGAAAAAAGATAAAGTCAAGTCTATACTCACCCTTTAGACTCTCCCGGTTTCTATTCTGAAAAGAAGATGATGAGGTGCGAGTACTGAAGATGAGAGCATGAAGTGAGGCATGAATTGATATGTGTCAGGTGGGAGCACCACAAAGTGGCTCGACATTGGGTGCTGAACCACAGACATGTTTAATATACGTTGGTTATAACGCGTTACGATTCCAGAGAGAGCAAAGGCGCCAGGACCTCCCCGGCGCAACCCGCCCGACCGAAACCTGACAACCCAAAGGAGTCAAAATCTGTAGGTGTTGGAACATCTACTGTCTCTAATGGATATCGGTATAGCACAGGTAATTCAAAGCTCCCCCCATCCCCCCCAGGCCGCCGCCAAACAGATCACAGCCAAGGAGGCCCCGGCACCTCCGCGAGAACATAAATATACCTGCAAATTAAGTGGAACATGACTAAATTTAACATACCTACTAAATACGTGGTGATATTTCTAAACATGTTCTAGTCGTTCAAGAACAGTATATATTTTGGAAGCACGGAAGCCATACAATTTATTTTTGCACTCGTTGTGTATTTAGTATTGTTCTACTTATTCAAATGAACTATAAGCTTACTAAATTTAATATTCTACTGACTTTGACCGATGAAATGTTGTTTCAACATTTTCTTGATAATTAGTTTACTTCTTGGGATTTCCTCAACAGATTGAAATTTATCGGAAAATATACTATTCCACAATTTCGGGGCCAAGCAAGGGTCGTAAAAGGCGGTAATTCCTATTTGAGAATGGTTGATCCAGTAGGGGGTTCTTCTAACCTCACGATATCCCGGTTCCCTGAGCGAAAACAATTTTTTTATGGCTTCAGGAAGTTGACCAATAAGGAATTTATGAACTATAATTAACATTTGTGTTTTCGCGAGTTCAGACACTTTGTGGATCGAGTACTTTTGAAAACTGGTTCTGAGCTTCCAGGGAGGTATATTCTTTCAATGAGTCGAACGGCTTTTTTGGAGGATGTTAATTTTGTAAAGTTGAGATGAGTAATTCACACCCCAGATGAGACAGCAATAGTTAAGGTAAGGTTATTAATGCATGGTAAAGGAGAAGTGCTATACGATCTGAAATAAAGTATCGAATCCTACAAATAATGCCAATGTTTCGACTTATTATTTTAGAAAATGATTTATATGCCCAGAAAACTTTAGTTGCTTATCGAAAATCATCCCGAGATACTTAATCTCCTCTTTTTCTTCAATTGCATTCTGGCCTATTTTATGTTTAAGTGAAATTTTTTGGATAAGAGAGTAAAAATGCATGGGAAAAATGAGAAATTGGCGAAAATTGCCATTTTGTGTAGAAACCGCTTAGAATACGTTCATATTTTCCTTATTCCAGCATCCTAGTACCCTTACCAGGTTCATGCTGCCATTTATGACCTGTGACCTCTGAGAGGTCACCTGGAGCTAATTAACCCGCGCCCCGGTGGGCCTCCACCCCACCTTCGCCCTGGTGGGGGGTGTGTTTGAACACACCCTCGAACTCGGCCTCTATGCGATACAGCGAAAAACGCGAAGGCTGGTGGATAGCTCATACAAATTCATGAAGAAACTATATCAGCCACTTTTTGACTCAGGTCAATATTGAGGTCATGACAGGTCAAAGGAGGTGGCATTTTGAGTAGAGTTTTGGGCTCTAGCATCTGACAGATTTGAGTTAGAATCATTTTTAGGCAACATTCGCTTCCTCTCGTCACGGCAAATCGAATAATGCATAATATGACCATAGCAGGTCAAAACACAAAATTGACCTGACCTCAGGTGAGGTCAAGGACACTTTTAACCTAGCATAGTCAATATGCATATCAATCGACTCTTAATAGCTTTCCAAACGTAATGGCATCAAAATAAAAGCTAGATAATCATTTTAAGCCAATTTATTGAGCTATGTCTGAAAACTACTTTAGTATCCCCAGATGACCTCTCAGAGGTCACAGGTCAGAAATTACAACATGAACCTGGAAAGGGCCCAGGATGCTTCGATTTTGAGAATATGAAGGCATTCTTAGCTGTATCTACACAAATACAACCCAATTTATGTTTTTCCCCTGTATTTCCTATGGAGAGGTCATGAGCCCTACTTGACCTTCGGTCATCAATATGAAAAAATCCCGGAATATGTTTTGTAGCAGTCGGTGGGCCCATTACTGGGTATACGTTTCAGTCCGATAGATTCACCCATTTCTTACTTATACCACCTTAAAAATTTTTGTAGGTGAGGTCACTTGACCTGCACTGGTGACCTGACCTGAGATAACGCAACCTTAATATCTTGAGGTAGGTTGCAGAATTGATAAAAATAAGGTGTGCTCCGTACGGTAGTGCTTCGCGCCGCCGTTTTTTTGCCGCTGAAAAAAACCCAGAGGGGTGGTGTTCAAACACTCCCCATCGGCGCGAGGGTTAAGCAGGTTATCCGATTTGGGTAAAAAACTTTGCAGGAAATCCTGTCATTTTGGATAAATGAATTCATTCAGGATAAAGCCTTCATTTTGATGCCATTATCTTAAGACTATTATCGCGAGTCGATTGGTATGCATATTTTTCACCGGGTGTACAGATGAGATGGAGACTTTGCCCTGGCCTTAGTTCAGGTCATTTTTATTTTGTGACGTAGTTTAGTCATATCATACATCATCCGATTCGCCGTACCGTGAGGAAGCACATGGTGCCTAAAAATTCTAACTCAACTCTGTCAGACGCTAGAGCCCAGAAACTCTTCTCTAACATGCCACCTCATTTGACCTGTCATGGCCTCAATGTTGATCTGAGCCAAAAACAGCCCGATGCAGTTTCTGCATGAATTTTTATGAGCTATCCATCAGCTTGTAATTTTTTTTAATCCCGCATAGGAGCCGAGTTCGATGGGAGGGGTATTTGAACACTCCCCACCAGGGCGAAGGTGGCTAGGATGCCACCGGGGCGGGTGCTATATGAAATTATATTTTCCATTTTCAATCATTTAATTCCCATAAAACCTTTACTTGTAGTTACAAAATCACGAAGTATGTACTTTCATCTCTGACAAAACTAGAAGTATATGGAGTTTGAGAATATAATTTATTGCCTCGGTTAAACTGCACTATAGCTATTCATTAACGAGGTCCGCCAGTTAAGTCTCGTCGCGATGGAGGGTACCTTCGCCCTGGTGGGGGATTTAATTTTTGTCACATTGACCCCTTCGAACTTAAAAAGTAATAAATCTAGGAAGACACGAAAAAAAACAATCAAAGGCTCGCCGTAATCGCAGCCCAAGTTAGGGGAGAGGGTGGTAACACGGGCATAGTTGTGCTTGGGACTGAGTGTCTCGCTCGCTTTTCGTATGATGGTGATGCCATTTTGCATGAAGCTTTAGCAAACATTTATTTGTCCCTGCGTTTAAACATGCCAGGATCTGTGCATATTCCTAGGTGCAGTAACGTTTACCGTAGAATACTGCAAAAGCCCTTCTTTCCCCAACAGGCGGGGTAAGGCGGGCTTCTGAAACTAGGTTATCATATGCTACATTTTTTTACAAAAGCCTTGCCAGGTGGAGCAAAACTGAGTTCTGAAACATTTTGAAATGCATTGTTTCGATAAAATAGCGAGCAGACAATTATTTTGCCGAATTTCGGTAAATTATGATTTTTCACTGGAGTCCAACAATAAATAATGTACAGTTCCTAAGCCGGTCTGCAGCACACCCTGAGACTGATTCTTTTCAATCATGTAAAAACAGCAGCTATATAGAATGCAGTTTTTGTGGTGGTATAATATTTCACTCTTCACTCAAAACTTCAATCACCTGATACATGTGAACGCTCCCCGTGACATATTTTGTATATTTGGCTTTTAAAATAGGACTAGACACTGGAAGACAGATAAAAGCAAACCTACTAACAATTGTAAGGTCAACCACCAGTTTAATTTTTCAAAAGTTGTGGCATAACAACGAAGGGTAGGAATTAGTGTTTTTGGCTCATGAAAGGCAACCCAAGGACGCTCTAATGCAAGTAATGGGATATTTATAAAATTGCTGGTTTGGTCCACAAAGCCTTTGCTTGTCTTACCTACCATGCCCGTCTTCCTGCCCTCTCCCCTACTTCGCTCATTTTTGGTCAGGTTAATATCAAGGTCACTAGAGGTCAAATAAGGTCAAAATTGCTGAAATGACATATCGTTTTGATAGGTGCCCGTATTTTGGAACATGAAACTCAAATCAATCGATCGAACATACTGTCACTGGTGCCACTTTGAATATTTTTGAAGGTGTGGCCACTTGACCTGATCTGGTGACCTGACCTGACATGCCCTGGCGGTAAAATTTTTAAGAAATGTACGAAAAGGAACATTAAACAGCTATGGAATATACGACGGCGCTGCGCGTCACAGTTTTCTAGCCATCCTGGAATAACCTTTGGTTGGGGTCAAAAATGACCCCTGCCAGGGCGAAGGTTAAAATTTCATTTGTTCTAAGATTTAAAATAGGCTGTTTTTATTCTGTTATTCGTTCTGCTATTTATCCCGTCTAGTATGTATCAGGTTTGTTTCTTTGGCTTATGCAAGCGCATATGGCCTACTACTACTTATAGGTAGGTATAGGTATATTTGCCGAGTTTTCAGGCCAGCATTACTTTCTCCAAACTATGACGTTGTTAATAAGGGATCTGCCCCTGTGGTTACGTGTTATTGTGCGGAAAAACGACCAGGTAGGGAAGAAACTTTGCATAGGAAAGGAATGATTGGCACGCTTCCTGTCTGTTGCGGCCAACTATTGGCCCACTGAATGATGCCTACCGAGCCCAGCATGCGCCAGGGAGTAAACACAACACCTATATAAATCACAACAGCGCAGTGTCAGTTCCACTGGTGAATCCATCACGCGATTCCTCCTGCCATCGCTGAGAGCAAGTATGTGGCACAACACCGAGCTAATCACATTATTCCTTCTCATATGCCACTCCGTTTCTAGTTCAGTTCAGACTATAGATGCTACGTCTCGACTTTCTCACCTCTCCTTCTCTTTTTCAATGATATCGGAAAATCACACCTCCCCACCACCAGAGTTGATATCTGAGTCTGTGCGTTTACCGAGCAATGTCGAGCTGGAATGCAGCTGCCGCCAGCTCTGTTTTGCACGTCCTGCGTGTCGCGGTTTTGGTATCAGCGAGGAGAGCCGAACCTGTCAGCTGACCGAGAGGCTTTCAAATCTAAGGCGACTCCATCCCGATCTCGAGCTCTGGAGGTGGTACGTTCGCGGTGGCCCTCGGCAGCTGGGTGAGTCTTGTTCCACCCACGACGACTGTGCACTGATAGTTCAGGAGGCAGAGTGTAGGAACAACGTCTGCATGTGCCAACGCCATTTACGGCGCATCGGAGACAAATGTGGCAAGACAGGCTCGGCTTTGCTGGTTGGCGAAGGACGGCTTACAGGACGACTGACACACGCTGAAGCTTCGGCGGTTTGCGAGCCAGAATGGTGTCGCGATATTTGCGGGAAAGATGACGCTTGTATGGCCTTCGACTTCTCCGAGCATAACGAGTCCTGCACGTTCTACGCCGAGGGCGTAGTCAGTGATGCTGGATCCGACCATGCTGTCGACTCCTACATCTGGCAGTTCCCCGCCGCTGATGGCATTCCACCTGTAGAGTATCAGCTTGTAAGAGACATCTATTTAGCGATAAGGAAGCCAGACACTGCGCTCATGGCGGCCCACACCTGCCTCAGGGACGGCGCCATCTTGATGCCAGTGGCGAGCGAGGAGGCGTTGAATTATGTGAGAGACATGAAACCTGGCGCCATCGATCTGGTTGTCGGTCTTGACGACATCGAAGATGAGGGCACATTTCTATCAAGTGACGGCCAAACGGCTTCTGAAATCCCCTGGGCCCAGCATGAACCCAACAACATCGGTGGTCTGGAGAATTGTGTTGTTCTCCATAATGCGGAAGCCTTGCAATACCGGAAATGCAGCAGAGAAGAGAATATTTCAGCGATATGCCAGTACGTCGGCGAAAACTTTGCCAAGAACAGACCCGCATGGGTCAGCTTAGACCACCAGAAAAGCTTCTCGGAAGGTCTGGGTGGTAACGACGGTGACACATCCACATACGTTGGTATTGAACTTGCCACCCAATTATTCTTCCAGCTCGCAACGGAGACGAGTACATGGATCTCCTGGACTGTGGATCTCGGCGGGCCGGTGCAGGTCACCAGCCTGCTCCTGGCCTCCCATGTCGACTGCTGCCGGCAGCAACAGACCGGGAAGACAGAGTTTCGCGTCAGCAACAGGTTGAACTCCTCCTGGAACACGACAGACTCGGCTCGCTGCGCGCTGGAGCGGCCGGTGTCGGTGCCGCGCGGGTATGCGCGCCTGTTCCGCTGTCTCACCCCTGTCACCGGCCGCTTCCTGAGTCTGATCCAGACTGGCAGCAGCGTCCTGGAGTTTGCAGAGCTGGCCGTCTTCGGCAACAGCCTGCCAGAACATGCCGATAACCAGCCACTGCATTGGTATATTTCTCGTGGAAACGAAAATTAAGTAAGACTTTTATTGTTTCCAGTAAATTTTTTTAGGCGTTATCTGCAGTTTCACACATTTTCCGAGCGATAAGTGACAGCCGAGCTCTATAGTCAAATGCTGGTGAAAATACCTTTTTTGTTTAGAGAGGAGAGAAAATAGCAGCTAGAAAAGTGAAATTGGGACACCAGCAAGGGTGTTGAAAATACGAAGGATGAAACGTTAGAAGTAGTGTAGTTTGGAAGTTTTTACTTTCATCTGTGACTATATAGATAACTAAGCCCTGAATATTTAAATATCTCATTTTAACTTCCTCTTGAGCGGAGATTTGCAGACTAAGTGTCGGAAAACGTTCGCGATTGCATAACGCAAGATAGATCACATCACCATGTAGAACATGTAATAAGTTGTGCTGCATGACGACTTCGAAGGCAGCCGAGTATTTCTGGGATGCACTCTTCAAGATACCATACACCCAACTCCGGTATTATGCAGGGGAATGACCTGCCTATAGTCGGATCGCTTTGAGCCGGTAGATTTAGTTGTGCTTGCAAAGATGGAACCAAGGCGCGGGAAAGGAGGGGTAGAGTGCAGGCGCCCTCCAATCGAGCGATGTTAGTATATTGTACGCAATCTTACAATTAAGTCAGTCCATCACAAACCAATGCTGTTGCGAAACATGCATCCGCATTTTCCATGCCTGCATTAGCATTTAACTCTTGCTTGGAAGATTTAGGTTCGGATGAGAGGGCTTAAGAGAAGGGTCTGGATTTTTCCAAACATTAAAGTACCTTTCCCGGGAACAGCAAATGCATTCCAGGTGGTTATGGATTTATACTTAAAGATAAACTGTTGGTCTTGAAGTTCACAGATTTCGTAGTTCTGCACCGAGAAGCACGATTAAAAGTTCATAAGACGTTTAATCACTGGCCTCCTCTAATACTAGATGCAAAATGGAGCAAATACACTGTGATTATATATTTGCACACAGCCCTCCGTCAGAATACGTATAATACTATAGCTGACTGCATACATTCTTGATCAAAGATAGACAAACATTCATGCTTTCAGCTATTGCATTATGAGGATTCTGACGAAGGGCTGTACCCGAATATATAATCACTGTATTTGCTCCATTTTGCTTCTAGGATGCAAGGAGGCAGGCCATCAAACGTCTTATCAACTTAGGAGGTACTCTAGGAGATACACTACCTATAATATACATCCATGTGTCTTCTATATATAACAGTTGCGGCAGATCGCAATGATCCAAGCCAGTAACATCGCCGCTCGTGCAAGACCATTTTTCTTCAAGGAAGCATTATTACTTACAATATTTCAGCCATATGAGAAATGCTGTACACAAAAATATTTTATATAACGGTTTTCATAGGGCTCAAAGCAACGGCCAGAAAAATCATGATCATTATGTAAACATATAGCGGAGTGGATTTATAAAAAAAAATATACATGTGGGCATATCAAGGATGATATTTAAAATCATAATGAGGTTAGTTCAAAAATGGACACATATTTACAATCCAACCACAAGCTCAAATGGTCTAGGTAATAAAGGATCAAAACAATTCACAGCCATCTTAATTATGTCACCACCATATTCCCACCGCACTGGAACTTCTAGTTCGAGGGTCACCAGGCTCACGTGGTGCACCTAACCTCACATCCCCCGGCAAACATAAAACAACAGTTGGCCCAACCATCAATGCCCCACTAAAAAGCAACACCCTATCACAGCATTATCCACCAAAGCTTGGTACAATCAACACACAAAGGATTCAATGACGTTTCTCCCAACGATAGCTCTACCACACCCAAGGAAGTGTGCACAAGAATGCAATATGGCGTCGCGGGCGTCGGTAAACAAAAATCAAAACGTATTCCAATCAGTTTATAGCGTCAGCAGCATACAAAGGAAAATACCAAAATACATTAAAACCACACAAAACCCCAATATACGGTTTATATTGCGAGTAGGCGATATCGAAATGACGTATAGCCAATACATTGACCATAATCATAACATACCAGCACATACGGAACATCTAACAAAACCAACACAGCAGGTTCAGGTGTAGGTGTCAGGTGTCAGCAGGTGTCACAATGTATGTCGTCAACCACTGTTATACAATACAGGAACGTATTCTGTTATCCATGGCGGAATATTTCGGCAAAAACTCACTCAGAATACGCTAAATTATATTATACGAAATGCTCAGCAGAATCATAAAATCACATTTCTACAGTGTACCTTCGTTGCAGAGAACCGGAACCGGGGCAACAGAGCGTTCTTCGAAAATCTCGCAATTATTAACC
The DNA here is from genome assembly GCA_034440635.1 of Lepas anatifera. Taxonomy (NCBI): domain Eukaryota; kingdom Metazoa; phylum Arthropoda; class Thecostraca; family Lepadidae; genus Lepas; species Lepas anatifera. Next base: position 1,134,365 of record JAOTON010002016.1, on the reverse strand, counting down.
AGCGGGTGCGCAGTGCCCGCGATGTCTCTTCCTAAGTATGGATACAAATTCACCGATGAGCAACACGGCCCGGCCAGACCATCACGCTAACGATAAACTTATATCTCAGAATGGGTGCAGAATACCTTGACTGGCTCTTCACCATGCTATAGCCTTATTCATTTAATCACAGACTGAACACAGCATGGGTGGGTTGGTGGGATACTGGCAAAGCTCGTTGCATGTGCAAAAACAGGGGCGTGTCATATCATCAAATACTGTCATTTATTCTACTTTTTCAACTTATATTATTCTTTAGTAGTATTTTTACTGGGAACCTATATGTTCAGAGTGCAGCCAAATTAAACTTTGAAATTACCTAATGGGCTGTAGCGTGTGGATTTCTATCTCTAGATATGCAGTGCCCGGTCTCCCAGTATTTTTCACATTAGGCAGGGCAACTTGGTTTGATGTATATAAGAGGGCAGTAGTGTACCGGGTTTAAAACACAGCCAGTGGCGGATCCAGGGGGGGCAAAAGGTAATTGCTCCCCCAAACGGAAAAAACTCGGGGCAAACTATCTTTTTGCCCCCCCCCCCCCAAAGCGATCGACCTCCTTTTTCCCCGATTCCTTTTTAGCTTGTAAGCAAGATTTTGGTGCTTCAACTCTCAACTTCAAACAGAATTAGTGAAGTTCAGTGTAAATATTGGGGCTTGGATAGGAAAAAAAGTATCTTGAGTCTATATTTTTCACCCAGTGGCGTTTTTTTTGCTTTTCGTCTCCAGTTCCCAAAATCCCACCGAAAAGGCATATTGTAAACGCAATTTTTCACTGCGTTTTTTTTTGCTTTTCGACTTTGGTTTGCCCCTCCCAAACCACCCGGCTAGATCCGCCTCTGAACACAGCGGTTCTTTGAACGCTGTCGTAATTGACAGTTTTCGAATTAGGGTGCCCCCAATGGATTTCGGAAGTCTACTTTAGTATGAAAGGTTCATTAAGTGTGCTCTTCTTAGACCAAAGCATTCCACCACCCATGGCCTTTGGGTTTCGCCATTCACGTTATGACGTTAGAAAGGTGAAATGTGCTAAAATATCGACAATGTTTTGAATCCTGAATAAGGTTTCGTGCCTTTTCACCATCCAACGTGGAGCAAAGCAGCACGTGCTTCCCCCTTCTGGTGTATTATCTGGTTATATCTCGTCAGGGCTCTCTATTATTCCTCACTCTCTATAACTCGTCCGACTTTGTTTTATGTACTTCTCTTTCTCCTCCTTCCCTTGATTACCTTCTGGACGGGTCCCACTCTTCTCCATTCAGCAGAAACCCATCTCGCGACTCTCCTGACTTCAGAGAACTCGACCGCCGCCAGTTAGCCCGTGCTGGCTCTACCGCCGTCTCACCCGTACCGAAGAGCAGCCTCGGGTGGTGGAGCAGATAATCACGCCAATAGAGGGAAAGCATGGCTAGGAATGTTTGAAATATATAATGTTAATACTTCTCCCGGTTTTTAGTTTAGCGCTGTATCATTTTCAGGGAGAACTTTGCGTTGAATTTCTCGCAATACAAGTGAACGCGCCTCTACCAATCAGCGGCCGCGATCCGCACGGTGCCGTTTGCCTGCGGGGCACAGAGGTTAGAGAGGTCACGCTGGGGATTGCTGCCGCCGATTTCAAGCCTCGGCGGGGAGGGATCGCGTAACAGATTATAAGGCCTACATGCGTAGTGTTGGGAATGGTGTTGGTTGTGCCCAGGGTGGTGTTGTGCACCTGCTGTTGGACAGGTGTATTAAAACCTGGACGTGCGATTTAAAAACCTTTTTTATTCTCCGGTTTTTGGGGGTCTAAAAGATAGTTTGGCTTCCTTCCAGCACTTTGGGGGGGGCACGGCCGAAATATCCCCCTGCGTCCGCCAATGAACGAGTTCGAGATGTGAATATGCTTGAGGGGCAAAATTGCAGGCACCGATTTCGAGTCCTTGGTATTTTTTGGTATCAGGGTACAATATCCAGCTTTTCAAGACTTTTTTAAGACTGACACGCACTTATTGGCAATACAACACAGGGTACATGCGACACATACGCCTAGGTGACATTTCATACGTATGCAATGCCAAAAGTTTTCAGATGCTAAAAGGATTATTTGAGGTTGAAGGGGGATACGCGAAAAAATTATCATTGTGGTTTCTTGCTATTTGAAAAATCCTGATTACGGAACTATCAATTATTTTTGTATCTTCGGCAAAATTTTGGGAGGCCACTCACTTATTATCTAAATAGGCTAACAGTTCCAAAAAGGCTGAAACCTTCAACCATCGCTTACTTTTCGAAAACTATTTGAAGTTGAAAAACAATGTTTTTTTGTAATACAAATGTCTGTTCTCCTGTATTTGTATTTGAATTGATTTTAAAAAGCTTTTAAAAACTACAAAATGAATTAATTTGCTCTACAAACGGAAAAACATAATTACTCAAGTCTTCAGCGGTTTTGTATCTCGGGTCTTGAGTCATTTTCTGCTTCAGCCCCAAGATCACAAAACTTTTGCGTCAGATAGGTCACGTGACCCTGGTTTGAGAATCCCTAGGTTTCTGATTGGTTAATTTTGATTTCTTTTAAGCCCTATATTTGTGTTTCAAAATAGTTTTGGAATGTTGTTTTTCTAAAGTATTTTTTTCTGTAGTAGTCCAAATTTTTACATCACTGTTTAGGATAGACATGACCTAATTCTTAGAGAAAGTGATAGCATTAGCCGTGCGTACGTCATATACATCGATATAAGGTGTACCGGTAAAGTCGTCTAGAAATGTTGACTTTGAGAGCAATTTTAAGGCATTTGCAGACAGAATTCGCAAAAATAAGAATAGGACTTCTGAAACAACTTTTTTGACCTTTCGATTTAGCCAATAAATTTTTTTTCGCGTATCTCCCTTTGAGGGATTATCAGTTCCGACCGTGTATGTACAAATCATAGGATGCAGGGAGCCACCAGAAGCCACTGTGCACGGCCATCGTAGCGTGATTGTCAGACTTTCTATTTTTAGGCCTTAAAACTAGTTTGCATGCTTCAGTAATCCGATATCAATCTCCCAGGTAAGGCGTGCCCCGTGTGTGCGCCGTAGCCCCCGGCTGCGGCGCACAGAGGCGCACTTTCAGCGCGCACCATCAGGGGAACACACCAGTGCCAAGAATTGAAAATGGCAAATCCTACCAAAGAAATACTTTTTGGTAGGTGTTGATTTTTTAAAGCCAAAAATGTTATACAGACTGAAACAACACACAGGATTTTTGGTATCAATAAACGATAAATAAATTCGTTACTTTTTCAAAACGGTGGGTTGTTGCTCGGAACTTGACACGCGGGGGGGTGGGGCGAAATTTTCCCCCGTCTTTCCCAGATAACGCACACCAACGCAACTTACCGTATCCTATCACTGATCGATTTCACGCATCTGACAATTTTTTTAGGCCAGGTCAAGGAGCTGTTTAAGGTCAAACGACCCGACCTCAAAACCCAAAATCACGAGTTTGAAGCGGCGCCTAACAAACATCTGACAATCGATCAGTTTCAAACTTTTACAATTTGATAAGGTCACTAGGTTCTACAAATCTGGTATCCCAGGATTTTCATTTTGTGATGGGGTCAATTTTTTGGTCACCCCGTTATAAGTCTATGGTGAAAAATAGAAAGGGTTCGTTTTCAGTAAATACTGGATAGATCAACTTGAAAATCCTAAAACCATGTGTGCTTACCACAATCTTTACCATAAAGTTCAGTTTCTGAACATCTCACCTCTCAAAGGTCATGTGAGGTTACATGAGCATGCAGTGATAATTTTTCCAATAACTTCGCACTGAATTGTGATACAGCTTCCAATTTGCTTGCATTGGGCGTACTTTGTCACGGGGAGTCGATCGATTAGCAACATGACCATCCCAGGTCGTCGCCCTGTGGCCCTGACCTTGCTCGATGACAGTCATTTTCAGAATTTGGCCTAACAAGGTCATATTCACATCATTCGATTCGCCACAAGACGAACCCAGTGATGCATTAAGATTTTCCCTAGTACAACATTGCTGAGTAAAACTTATAAGGGGAAACGTACACTGCCCCGTTGTAAGCCTACGGAACCTTCCTTGACCTATGCTGACATCAATATTGACCGATCAAAAATAGTTCGTATAGTTTCTCTTAGTCTCGTAAGAACTTTCGAACGCAGTCCGTAATTTTTATCTATCTTTTCTGCGAAAGGAGATACGGATGGGGAAATAGGCCACCCCCCAGCGGGGAGCGTTATGCCGGAGACCCCAGCGATGTGCATGTTAAAAAACGCTTCAATTCAACAGATGTATCTGTACTGCTGCAGCGATCCCGCGGTTGCGTGGCCGAATCCCCGTGTCAGTGGTATATTTCCCCAGGCCCAATGACGTGATTACTGGGGACATCACATCATTCTGGCAGCAGGTGCGCCGTACAACCCCGGGCATTATTACACTAATCCCTCAACAGTAGGTCACCAAGCTCCCTCTGACGAAATCTCGGCAGGCAGGGTTCGTTTCAAAGCAAGTCATCGAAGTACCTGGAAGATAGACCTTTATTCAGTGCATTATAGATGATCATACATCTGGTAATGAATCTTGTCATCCGGCATCGCATGCAGTTCCCTGCGGTGGCCACGCGGGCGCGAGGACAACCGTTCACAGCCGGCTCCCGTTAGCTCGTCACCCAACAGACAACAACTGATCACCCAAAGCCTAACAGGCCCAGGCATCACTGTTAGGGCGGGCTAGTCTGGTCGTTACAGCCGCCCTCGGCTATTTGAGACCGATGACAAATGGCCTACGATTTCACGCACGCGAGATATGAATGACTACTGAAGTATTGCAACCGACCCCATACATTGTGATCGGTAATGATGATTCCCATTTGCGAGAAGAGGGATATATGCACAGGCGTAGGGAGTCGAAAACGAACATGCATCGATAGTGACACATCATAGGAGCACCTTCCCTCTTCAGTCGACCAACTCCAGCCATGATCGATAGGCACTGAGACATCTAGACGACGGAATGGCGCGGGCCAGCGCTACCAAATACTCAACACAAAAATCCCCTAAAAAGCTGCGGAGGGGGAAGCCCTCAGGCGGGTGGCGCCGGCCCGCGCTATAATGACACACACCAGGCGAGCCGGAGACGGTGGCGCGGCAACGGCAGTCGTCCGACAGCGAGCGCAGCGCCTCTGGCGGCCGCCGTCGGAAGCGTAGTTATCGAGGACACCCACACACGCGCGCGCACGATTCCCGAGAACCGAGCCGTGTACGTAGTACTAAGTACGCGACACAGGGCGCCCAGCTGGCGGCGAGCGGCGGTGGACTGTGGCCAATCACAGCATCGGACAGCGGGGTCGGATCCCTGACGGGGCCCAATAGAGAGGGTGGTAACAGACAGGTTACTGGGACCAGAAACAAAACACCCTCTGTCTGCAGCTGGACACCCGTCGACTTGATATGGCTTGTGACCTCATCAAACACTGTAACCGGTGTATGTGTCTAAGTTATCTTTTCAAAGTGAAAAATACTCTGTTGGGGTTTAAAACCAAGCTTTTACACAGAAGGAGCGCGTCTAGTAGGCTATTCTCCGAAACCGCGGCCCAAATTTCACTGTCGGCCCACAAACGCGCAACATGCAAACATCCACCGTCGCCGCACAATAGAAAATAATAAAATAACCTCCGCGTTACAACAATATAAACATAACCGTATTTCGATCACTTCATAATTGCTATATAGATGATCGGTGTCACAGAGAGATGAGAGGTGAACTGAAGTGCTCAGGGCCGGCCTTGTGAGCGGCGGACGGCGGCGATGAGGGCCGCCGTTAGTGGATGGCGCCGGTGATAGTGGTCTGGCGGGCCCGCTTGGCCTCCTCCTCGCTGATCTTCTGCTCCACCAGGTATTGCGCCGTGCTGATGGCCTGCGCCGAGCCCACCAGAGAGACGATTCTGTTGCGCGTGCCCGGCCGGAAGGTGCCCTTCTTGGAGATCTGGATGGTGGCGCCGCTCAGGTGCTGGATCTCCACCAGGTTGCGGCCGCCGGGCCCAAGGATGGCGCCGATTATGTACTCGCCCACCTGAGAGGGTCAGCAGGCGCACAGGTGAGCGGAGGGTAGAACCGCTGCAGACCCAATGGGGATCACCCGAGCCACGGTAGACACCGCCCGGACCACCCGCAGAGCGAAATCAGCTGCTCCAGGTGTACGAATGGATTCTTCTTGGGACAGTGGAGAACGAGCACAACAAATCAACGTCTTATGGTAATCATCACCACGAAACAAGAATGTTTCCAAAATGTTTTTACATCCCCGACCCAGGGATATTTCCATATAGTTATAACACACATTCACACAATATCACTAGTTATACGGTAGAGTTTTCCTTTTATCGGCACCCTTTTGCGACAGCCGGGCTCTCACGATCTCTATCATGTACCCAGCCGTACCTGACGGCGAGGCTATCCCAATTTTTCGGATCTGGAGGAACAGATGACTGCTCCGGTGACACGCTCGTGCCCCCATGGCGCGCCACTAGGCCAGTAGATCCGTTTTAAGACTGTTCAAGTTCGTGCTCCCCATATAATAAGAGCGCTGGTTTTTTAGCGTCATTGACAAGGCCCAGCGAATACTGTCCAGATTACTACCATCTCCCGAGTAGGAAGCAGTCGTAGAAAAGACTACCAAAGGTCAACTTTGATCCAGGGGCATCCCACACAAAACATGACGATTTAAACACCTGCGCCAAAGCAGTTGTACGCAGAAACAAAACCCAAAAAGCTATTGTTTCCCATTCTCTACCTGCCATATAACCTCTTGTTCCATAAATGGTTAGCTCCCTAACCGATAAAACACACCCCCGTACTTTAGAAGACGGCAACTCCGGCACACCTCCCGCAAATACCTGTGCGACAGTTAGCTGTGTGGGCAGGGGCGGCGCTCACCTCCAGGTCGACACTATGCTGTCCATCGGAGGTCTCCACGTGCCGGACCACCACCGAGGCCGGCTGCAGCGGCGGAGGACTGCGCCGGCCCAGCACCGACTGGGTGCCCAGGCCGTAGGAGTTGTTGTTGACGGGCATCTGCAGCGGCAGAGAGGCGGCCGGCGCCACAGAGAACGGCTCGAAGGGGGGTCGGCTCCACGCTGAGCGGCGTGAAGGGGGTCGGGAGGCCGCGGCGGAGACAGTGGTCGCGGCTGCGTCACCGTCTCCAGCGGCTCACTGCCGGCAGGCCCAGACCGGCTGCTGTCGTTGCTGCTCATGGCTACTGGGCGTTTGCACAGGGGGGACATCTCGCCTCCATGGGATGATGATAACACCCAGAGACAAGGTAGGGAGCCTGGACCAAACGCGGCAGCGGGAAGGTTAGGCAGCGATTATCTGATGAAAAGCGACTTTGGAACGTCATACTTCACAAAACGACGGCAAGTGCTTTATGACGAGAATTAACACATCAGACATACCATTTATAGACCTGTGTGTTGTATGAGGAGGGGCGGTGGCTATGTATAGGCAAGCCCCGCAGTGAGTGGCGCTGTATTTGGGCAGGCCCGGCGTGGTGGCGTGATTTCTAGGGCAGGCCCGGCAGTGAGTGGCGTGATTTCTAGGGCAGGCCCGGCAGTGAGTGGCGTGATTTCTAGGGCAGGCCCGGCAGTGAGTGGCGTGATTTCTAGGGCAGGCCCGGCAGTGAGTGGCGCGGTGTTTGTGTAAGACCCGGAAGTGAGTGCCGGTGTCTAGGGGCAGGCCCGGCAGTGAGTGGCGTGATTTCTAGGGCAGGCCCGGCAGTGAGTGGCGTGATTTCTCGGGCAGGCCCGGCAGTGAGTAGCGCGGTGCGCGGGGGCGGTACCTGGACTGGCTGAGCGGCAGCAGCGCCTGCTGAGGCGGCAGCGCGCCGCTGATGGGCAGCGCCGTCTGGCCGGGCGACAGTGGCGCCGCCGCACAGGGCACGGCCACGCCCAGGATGCCGTACAGCGCCAGCGTGTCGATGGCCGTCGTCACCTCGTTGGCGGCCTGCAGCGCGGCGGACAGTAATTACAGGCCAACAGCAGCTCAAGCAATGAACAGTCAATATCGCAGTAATAAGTGAACCAAAAAAGCAAATACCAGTAAGAAATAAACCACAATGATAACTCATACACGTCATTCGGGGAACATGCAGACCGTATCAGACCGCATACTTCAATGTCATTATCTTCGTATTGTAAAACATCTAAGAACAACTAAAATGAGAACATTGAGAATTTTGTATCTATACATGTCCTGACCACCACCTTTTTAGGTAGAAGCGCTCAAACGCTACACATTTCGAAGAGGCGGGCAGTAGCTGCACTGTTCACCAGGCCGGTGGAGGGGGAGGGGGAGGGGAGGGGGAGGGGCGGGGGAGGGGCACACCTGTTCCGGGTAGCCACTGCCGCGCAGTGTGTTGTGGATGTGGTCCAGTGTCTGCGGGCTGAGGTGGTGGCCGGCGCCGGCGGCCGGCGGGTGCAGCTCCAGCTGCAGGCCGGCGGCCAGCAGCGACGGGTTCGCCATAACTGCCGGCGGCCGGCAGGCGCGTCTCACAACCACCGGCGGCACACGGCACAACCACCGGCGGCACACGGCACAACCACCGGCGGCACACGGCACAACCACCCACACGGCACAACTGCCGACGGCACACGGTGCAACTGCCGCCGGCACACGGTGCAACTGTCGACGGCACACGGTGCAACTGCCGACGGCACACGGTGCAACTGCCGACGGCACACGGTGCAACTGTCGACGGCACACGGTGCAACTGTCGACGGCACACGGTGCAACTGTCGACGGCAGGGCGGAGCACGGCAACTATCGCGCGGTACACACACACGACTGTCGACGTTACAAGGCAAAATTATTGACGGCAGGGCGGCACACATCACAACTATTGACGGCGGGGTGCCACACATCACAAATGCTGACAGCAGGATGGCAAACATCACAGCTATTGACGACAGGGTGGCACACATCACAAATACTGACGGCACAAATCACACTGAGACCTATAGAAACAGTCAAAATCGGTTGAAAAACAGTCGAAATCGAGCCAAAGTGTCCAGCTAGGCAGGGTGCGCAAACTCCCGAAAAAAACCATCAATGAGGCCGCTCGTGAAGCCAGCCAAGAGCGTCAGCTATAGAAGCATGCATCGACTTACAGGCGTCGTACTCGGAGTTGCCGTTGCTGCTGGTGTTGGGGGAGCCGGGCCCGTTGACGGCGAAGGGCGACCCGGTGGGGTTGAAGTTGGCCACCGGACCGCTGACGTCGGCGTAGCTGACGTTGAGACAGCTGCCCGACTGCGGGTCCTCCGAAACCTTCTGCAGGATCATCAGACATGCCTTGTTGTTGTTCTCGCGCTCACCTGCCGAGGAGAGCAACGCGTTAGCCAACTGAATGTAGAAACACGGTTCAGGCACTGATCAGGGTACCCCGACCACAGCTGGTCAGTGGACATTTTGGAATGCCTCTCCTATATTCGGAATTGGCATCTCAAACGAGGCGACCCACGTGGATCCCGTTATCCTTTGGGGCCGGGTGGAACAGTGGTTTCATCACCCATCTCAAGGCTGAGATGCTATGCATTACCGTGGGTTTAATCACCAAGGTGGGGAACCGCCTTCTGTGTCCAGTCTGGACCGGTGGAGGGGATCCTTAAAGACCCACGCTAATACTCCTTGCAATTGGGCAAATGTGCCACTTACGAGTGGCCCCAATATAACAAAACAGAACAAAGGGATACATAAATCCACTGCAATTCGTCTTTCGAACATCCCCCAAGACCTAATGGATGTAGAATCTATACCCGCAGCCGTACGGTACCCAAGTTCAAACAGTATCTTCCCGCCACGTTTAGCGTGCTGATTCTCAATAAGGCGAAGTAGGGGAGATGATGTGACGCTGTTTATCGTGCGGTGACTAACGAGTGCGCTCTCCAGAGCAGCGGCAGCCGTATTTACAGCTGACGAAAGGCACTGACGAAACTCTCCAGCCCGCTACTGGATGCCCACAGGAGTGGATGCTTTGGAATACCGGCAGGAGGCGGGAACTACAGCGCCTCCCTGCCTTCCCAGAGCAGAATCAGGTCTGCTACCCGAGTGAAACACCTGCTCTAGGACATGCACACGCCCCCTGTGCACAGGTACAGCCACGGCGAGACCCGCAGCGCGACTGGGCGATCGGCGGGACATCGATTCAGTGTTGAGAGGAGCAGAAGAGCGCCGGGACTGATATTTACCGTGGTGCAGATATGCCAGCAGGCAGGATGACAGAGGCGATGAGTCAGCCGGCCTGACGTCGACAGGATGCGACTATCGATAGCGTCGACGTCGGACCCCAATCACCACCACTACCCTCCCGCGGCGTCAAAAACACGCACGGCAGTTCAAACCAAGCCAATATCACAAACCTTCATGTTTAAGGCTCCCCATGCAAAACCAAAAGACCAACGCTACACCTTGGCTATTTACGTGGAAGGTTGTGAAAATACCTGAATAAATCGGACGTGCACCACCTGTACACAGACACAGCTGGTAATATCTGTGTATGTTTGCAATGCCGTTGGACCAACAGCGCCTACATCATTATACGATATGCTCCTGTCAACCGGGTTACGTTTACCAAATGCTTGGCAGGCTCTACGACATGGAAGGTCAACATTCAAGCGAACCCGGTTCTCACGGACCTTCAACTTTGCAGATGTGTGGTGTCAGGCATGCAGATTAAATTTTGCTTTCGGGCCCGTTATCCATTGGTCTCCTAAGACCAGGTGGTGTCAACACTTCCAACCATCCTTTCGTTGCCTCAGCATATGCGCCGGCAGGATTCCAGCCCTCCCTAGGCAGCGATGTGTACACAAATCTGCATGCCCCCGCAGCATCCGGGGCGGTACCTTCACGAGTTTGGCATCACCAATCCAAACACGCAGCATTACTGGTAGAAACACAGATCGGGTGTGTACGTACAAAGAGACCTCCGATAGACACTACCAGCTGACGGCCAAAACCGGGCACTGCCGGCATGCTCCGGGACTCTACCAGACCAGACGCACAAGTGTCCCACCTAGTCAGAAAACGGGCCGGGACGATACTCAGTTTCCTACAGATCACGCACGGTCCAACTACACACACCAGAGCCATCTGCAGCAGTCGTTGGCTTTCTTATGTACACGAAACTTACAGGCATATTAAGAGACGGCCAAAGATAAGATAGAACGGCTTCACCCCGCATAGTGGTTACCAGCAGTCACGACATGATGACCTCTGTTCAGCAGCTGGAGTTAAGCAGCTTCAAAATCTATACGGATTTATACAATAGTGGTAGTCGCTTTCAAATGTGCGTGCTTAACACAACTTCTTTCGACCATCGCAACTTCTAGGAAACACAAATTCTATGAGTTCGCGAGCATCTATTCCTCTTTCGAGGAAAATTTCTTTATTTTTGGTCTATGCCAACGAAAGCGCTGACAATAAGTTTTTTAGGTTCCTACGAGTATCGACCTTTAACGGCCACCATGGTCGAAAAACGCGTCTACTAGCGATACGCCGCAGAGATTGCAACATATTCTTTACGACAATATGTAAAAATATTCGAAATAAACCAGATTCTCATTAAAAATACCGGGAAGTTGTCTTAACCCTCGCCCCACCGGGGGGCATCGATGGCCCTCTAGGGTTTTTTCAAGATAGCAGAAAAACGACAAACACAGCACCGCGGTTGAGGGCTCTATCTCTCACCTCATCATTTTCCAACCATCCCTGAAAATTTTTACCCTGGGTCATCCAAGGTCAGGTCACCAGGCGAGGTCAACCAAGGTCACCTCACTTCAACTTTGAAGCTCTATAAGAGCTACATTTCTTAGTCGATCGATTTGAAACTTGCTACACTTCATGACCCTTTCAGGGTCTACAACGTGTATATCCGGGATTTTTCGATTTCGTGACCTGAGGTCAGGTCACGAGGCGACCTCTCCCGTTGGAAAAGCATGGGAAAAAGCTGTTTCATGGTCTAAAAGCCACAAAAATGATTGTAAATACTCAGACTGTTTAGAACAGCGTTTTTGGACACCCTTTCACGGATCCCAGGGGTCATATTTGCCCTTTGACTTTTCCAAGGTCATCCAAGGTCACCAGGGGTCAAAAACAGTATTTTGACAATAACTTTTGACCTAATTAAGCTAGAGCGCTGAAACAAACACCATCGTGTTTGTCTTGTCACTGGCTTTCGTTTGATATACGGCAAGGTCACTTTCTGACCTTTCGTGACCTTAGGTCATATTAGGTCACGAGGTGACCTCTGGAGGTCAAACCACTGGCGGGAGGTCTTTACGTTCCACATAGCGGAAAAAGGTCTGGCAATGTCCTATCAAATGTACTTAACCAGATCTCAATAGCTCTAATGGCGTAGGAGTTATGCCCAGTTTTCTTAAGCATTGCATATTTGAGTGAAAATAGCCTATCGTGACCTTTCTTGACCTCTGGAGGTCAAACCATTGACCTGAGCGCTTAAACATGCAAAGTAATTTCTTACTGAATTCACGCGAGCTTTCTAATGCACTTTGCAGATTTTCGCTAACCCCCATATTTTCGGAGTTAGAGGGGGCATCGATGGCCCCCGGTGGGGCGAAGGTGGCGCCGGACCCCGGTGGGGCGCGGGTTAAGGAAGATCCGTTTAGAGCATTATGTCCTATCCCAAGTAAATAAATCCTCCCTTCACCGAAAATAATCCATGATTAAAAAGGGAGCTTTCGCATTCAGAAGGGAATATCTTTGGTCCCATCGCCCCTATTGGTCCCTAGCCTTTCATTTCCTCAAAATGGTACCAATGCCCCCTTCCTAAATAACTACAAACCTGTTACGATCTAGCAAAAGTCATTTCACTTTTCTGAAGGTCTTTGTGGTCCCCATACTCAGTTTTAGCGCGAAAAGAAAACAGGAGTGCTTGAGAAATAGATGAATGCATGCGGCGCCACAGACGTCTGAGTGTAACTTCGTGGTTCAACTTAGATCACGTTTCCAAGGCGACAAATACCCTTCACTCCTGGCTCACAGCTTCGGCACGGTTTTCTGATCCCTCCGGCCACAGAGGACGTGGAAAAGCTGATCTTGTCGAGAGCCGGCTGATGGTTTATTGTGCATTATTGTTTATTAGAGCTACAAGAGCAACAGGGCCATACCCCAATAAAAACTCAAGTCAGGAACCAAGGTAGTACCACTTTTCCACGCGAGCTGTATATTGAGGTTCGTTCTTTTGCGAAAACACTTTTTTGCATGACCAATCAAATGGAATCGATTTAGAGTGAGTAATTTATACACCTTTTACCACAAAATGATATCCAGCCAAGCCATGTTAACAATGATGTGATTTATAAACGCATGCAATAACATTTTCCACTTGTAAAAGCGGAATGGCAAATCAGAGCTCAGTATTGGAAGAATAGTATAGAAGAATAGAAGACAGTTTGGTGGTTTCATAACCTTTCTAGCTTTTCCCATCAAAATTGGTTTTGAAGACTATCATATCTGGGATGGGATGGTTCAATCGGACCATTCCCACTCCAGAAGATGGTGGATACAACAAGAGCCCCACGGTGCCGGAACCCTCCAGCATGCATTCACTCGCAGCACAAGTGTGCCTACATAAGCTCGCCCAATAACGTCTGGTCTAGAAACATTTAGCAGCCACCCAATGGGACCCTTCCTAATGCGTCACATCACATTGCAGCTGTTCAATGTTTGGAAAATACATTCGATGGTTGCCATTCCCCAGCAGAAGCTACTCCTGGACGACGCCCGGTACTCACCAATGACTGTGATGCAGCGTTCGGCCAATGTCTGGTCCCTGGCCTTCTGGGAGATCTGCACGTAGGCGCCGCTCTCCTCCTTGATTTGTTTGATGAAGTTGCCACCCTTGCCGATAACCATGCCGGCAGTGCTGTTCGGAACTAGGATCTTCACCTGGCGAAGGCAACGTAAAAATATTAGCCTCGTAACATACAAGAGGTCAGGGTAAGAAGTCGCCACTCATCTGAAAATATACAGGCGTGTTTCCCAAACTATTTTATGGTGATATCGACTAATAAGCATAGATACAGCCGACCATCATTTCATTTCATGTATTTAGGTAAATCAGCAACAGGTATGTGCAAACCCAATTAGAGCTGAAGTCTAGTTATTCTGGCAAATTCATGCTTTTCTGCGCCACCACCTCACTTCTGAATAACTCGCGGCGACATTTTCGAGGTTGAAACCATCTTGGCATCTATTCTGAAGGTGTGTCGCGGGCACAAAGGTAAAATTGAAGCGGACAAGTACATATGCATGAAAGGCCGAGTCTCCTGGCATGATGGTTGTGAACGGGTGAAGTCGTTCGTAAAAAGTAACAGCCTCCAAGTGGCTCATCATAAATTAATAGCGCTTCATAAATTAACTAAGCAGTGGACGATGCGCACGCCCGTTGAGGGCAGGAATGAGCCCTGACCTGGCTTCAAATCCCTGCGACAATGATAACTCTACCTTCCTGCGCCTGTACCCAATGTGCTCTCCCCTCACCCAAAGTACGGTCCAGCACGTGGGATTTTCAGCCGTGTGCCTACGATACGGTCCCTCACATGTAATTTTCAGCCTCGGGTGCCTACTGCCTCACCACCTCGCACAAATGCCCTAACTTAGAGAACCGGACGCCTCCGCAGTACACATCCCACCTCTATCCCTAATGTACCACCCTCTCAACCAAAGCCGCACTTCTGCTCATAGCATGCCGCCTCTTATCTTGAAAAATTTGCCACTACCTCACTCCAAGTTTGCACAGGGTCATCGGATGTTTTTTAATCACGATTCACATTGCTTGACACCTAAGCACGATACAGATATGGACTAAGCTAGAAAGAACCTGACCTTCAAGCATCATTTTCGTCTTAGCTTGTATTGTTTAGAGTTAAGAAGTTCCTGGCGTTTAGCCATTTTTTCGTCTTAGTCCATTGTATGTGCTGTGAAATTTCATTGCGTGATAGAAACTACTCGCAAACGTCGTCTAAATCTCCGAGATGCCCAGCAAGTGAACAGGCGAAATAATTTCAAAGTATATCCATATAACCGATGTTGCATCGCTTTGTGACGAGAGCTGTACGCCAAACACGGCATAAATCATCAAAAAGTATACAAATGGGCTTAAAAAATGTTAAAAATTGCCTGAAACACCTACAGGATGCTCCAATTATGCCACACATTCGTATGCAGTGTTTCAACCGATGGACTGTCTACATATAGTTTAGTCGGTAGTGTATTTATAGTGGCATGGAAACTAGTTCTCGGCTGTATCTACCCCATCCGGGCCCCAAAACCTGCCCCACCCCTGCAGTGTGGGGCTCATTATTCATTGCGTCGGAAAAGCCCTGACTACATCGCCTCGTGAAACCGGACACCAAAATTTCGACGGCAATCGATTGTTCGTTAAGTTGCTAGGGAGTTAAACGCCAGAACATGTGTCTGTCCAAAATAAGCCGAACGGATTTTAGTGAAGCATGACCATTTCTGTACGATATTTGTGTATGACGGGGTTTTCGGAAACTTACAGTATATTTGAATCACTGACATCATGCGCAAGCCCACCCCCTCAATCCAACCACCCGGCGCCAACAAAAACCCACCCCGGCGCCTCCCGAGACGTCGCAACCCCCTCCTGCCCCCAACCCACCGGATGAAGAATTGGCGCCCCTAGGATGCGATTTGACACTTGACTGATAAATCACAACTTAAGAGTTGCACACTGAAGCAATTGGCCTCCAAAACTGAACCAAAACTTAAATTTTGACATTTTTAAAATCGCGTTAAAATTTTCATTGATAAAATTTCAACACACGCAGTGAAGGAGGTCCTAAAAGCCTCCCACCTATCATTCCAAGGTGGCCGGAGAACCGTTCGCCGCCGGAGAACGCTACTTTGCTACTTTTGGGAGAATTCATGAGCGCGTCGATTGGGGAAGAAATTTCGAAAATCGGTCAATAATTTTGTTTAATTATCGCCTAAGCTGATCTATTTTTCGAGACCGTCGCAATCGCGCGGCCACACCGGTTGGCCTGCACAGTAGGCCGAGTGGGGACATAATAACGTCATATAATCGGGTTATATGCCAAGGTCACCCCACATGAAAGTCAAGGTTAAAGGTCACTGACTTCAGTTTTGTGGTCAGATGGCATTATTCAGCATGACGTATGTTATGCTAGGACTTCATAGTTAAGGGTTTCGAATGTCAAGGCAAAGGTAAAGGTCGAAGATCTTTTTCAAGGCCAAACCCTCATTTCCCGCCCAAAGCCTGCTATAGTGTCAGGTATATTGTACATTATTGGGAATACGTCATATTGTTACGTTATAGGTTGGTGACCTTGAATGGCCTTGACCTCAAACGTTCAAAGAACATTGTGTGGGACGTTCTCTATATGGCCTTAGTCCTTCTCTATATGGCTTTTAGTGTATTCCCGGCCTTTTCTCGCATAATTATGGCATTTACAAATAGGTCTCCAGCACGGCCCAGATTTGACCTTTACGACCTCATTTGACCTTAAAGATATTGAACTGTGTCAATGAAATGATGTAGACCACCATCGCCCCCACACCCCCAAACGGGAGCTTTTTTAACCCTCTTGGTTTTTAAATCTCAGGCGGGGGACACGCAGTGGGGACCCCCTCCACTGCGCACTGACGCCAAATCCTCTCTCCACTGTGCGTGTTAAAGGGAATGCGGCACCTTGGTCGAATCTAGGAATTTAGTGAAATTAGGGGTATTTTTAGCCGAAAATCATGAAAACGTTCATGATTTCTCTGATAAATGTACAATGAGCTCAAAATTTTGATTTTTAAAATGTTCCTCTAGGGTGAAAAATAAGCCTCTGCCAGTGGATGACGTCATGATCTGGCAACTACTATCATATTCAATAGGCTACAAGGGCTTCAATTGGCTGATTACTCATCGTGACGTCAGCACTGTCGTCACACCAACAGCTGATAACTGTGGCCGCATGGCTGGGGTACATTCCAGGTAGGTTTTTAGCTTTTCTCCACGTAAATTTTTGAATTTCAAGATGAATGATATATTGGGTACCCTCAGCCTTCAACTTGCTATCTCAGTTAAAATCACGTTATAAGGGTGCCACAATCCCTTTAACCTAGAAAAACATAAAATTTCTGATTTCACACCTATCGCCGCTGGCAAAGAAAATTGAACACGGCGCATCAAGAATACCGTAGCTCGACGACCAATGTCAAGATTCGACCAAGTTGACTCGAAATGAGGCAAACTTTTCCAATGAAGCTTCAACCCTTGTCGCAGTCACAAAACCGTGCAGTCACAAATCTGTGCAGCAATATGAGGCTTGTAATGTTCAAAAGACACTTTAAGTTGCTAAATAGGAAACTAGACTACAACTGTCCGATACAATTGTATTTGTTAGGCCGCGTAGAACTTTATTTGTTCTCAAAACCAAAATTTTGTTAGACCCATGAAAATCATCCACCTATTTACACTTAAACAATTATATATCGTAATGAAAGTTAATTTTATCTTACTGGCAGTGAAAAATAGCACGGCATCCGTTGTCCCGGAAGAGATATGACAGTTATTGTGCGATTGCCTTCTACGGGAAGCACGATGCAATCTGCAGTCGCGGCGGTCCTCAGCTGATGTTGCGCGTAATCGGAGAAAGGACGACCAAGAGGACGCCGTCGTCGAGTTGTGACGGAGGGAGGCGGATTTGTAAGAAAAGAAGCATAAGGAAAGTAAAAGGTCTTGGAAAGCAAAAAAAAGTATGCGGCATATGCTGTAGTCAGCTAGGCTGTATGTAGGCCTATACCCATGGTATGTAGGCCTATACCCATGGTATGTAGGCCTATACCCATGGTATGTAGGCCTATACCCATGGTATGTAGGCCTATACCCATGGTATGTAGGCCTATACCCATGGTATGTAGGCCTATACCCATGGTATGTAGGCCTATACCCATGGTATGTAGGCCTATACCCATGGTATGTAGGCCTATACCCATGGTATGTAGGCCTATACCCATGGTATGTAGGCCTATACCCATGGTATGTAGGCCTATACCCATGGTATGTAGGCCTATACCCATGGTATGTAGGCCTATACCCATGGTATGTAGGCCTATACCCATAAGGTGCTTATGCGCGGCGCTGAATTTATCGTAAGCCTGGAACTACCGACGGGAGCCTGCAGCGCGGAGGCCCAGTAGGCAAGAAATAAGGAAAATCTTGCTAGGATAAGGGTAATAAGGGAATATTATACCAGGAAAATATCGAGCGTGGACACAATTGTGGACCAATCCAATTGCTTTCTTATCACACCAGTGACCACGTAATAAGTAACATCATCTCCGACGATATCAATAAACCCAGAGGAGGCCAGAAGTCACATGGCATTAGAGGCTTCGAGTTTGGAAGCAGCCCTCTTTTAAATTTGAAAGATGTGACAATGACTACCAGGATGGCGATGAAAGCGAGCTAGTGAATACCTGGATGTGACCTTGATGATAAAATTCAAGATACCTTTACTTAAAGGTACGTTCATGAGGGATTCCTCCACGCTCGAGTGACGTCACACGGGCGTGGAGGAATTCCTTCACCTATGGGCCGTGTGTCAAACTGCTGCTAATGGCACTGCCCGCTTACGCATTTGTGAGAATACACGGTTCTCTAGTTTATCCCAAATGCAAGAAATAAGCATTTAATCTTCGATTCTGTGCCTCTTTTTGCAATATTTTTTATATGTAGTCATTTAATCTTCCCATGTTATATGCTACGAGGTGTGACGTCACATCCGGTGATCTGCACTTGCTGTTGGAGGGGGCTGGATAGAACTTGCCTGAATTTGAGCAAGAATTCCCTGACCGAAAACTTGGTTCTTGTGCGTCAACGGATAGTAGATTCGATAAAGGGACGTGAGAGGTTCAAAAGGATAGTAATAAAGCTAGTTTATACCAGAGGATTGTTTTGATGAAAATTTGTTGGAAGTGTAACATGTTTGCTGCTCTGATTTGTTTGTGCATATTTAAAAAAGCAACAGTAGCAATTATATGAAAGAATGTCTGCTACTGTTTTGAAAATACACTCAGTGACCTGATATAACCTTGGAAGTTTTCATGCAACGTTTTAACCAATACCAGGCCCTGCAATACCCTGCGAACCAGGGGATGCAAAGCCACCTTTACATGTTTCCCGCCTCGTGTGGAGACCGTCAAAAGAGGCTTATTTCGCAGGGCAGCGATTGCTTTTAATGGCCATCTTGGACGCTGTCCCGAGGCAGACCCCTACGCTTCGACCTTTAGTAGTTTTAGAGCCAGGGTGAGGAAATATGTTAAAGCTCATCCATTTTAGGCTTCTTATCGTATTTTATGCCGTTTTTCATGTCTTAATGTATTGCAGTGTTTCTGATGTATTTTCATTTGCTTCATATTCATAGCTTCGTGTATATTTTATATCGAGTGTTTTATATTACTGTTGCAGGAATAGGTTGCATTACATTGTTACACGGTTGCATTGTAAATATTCATTGGTGTGCTGTTTTATTGCTTGACTTCAGCTGTAATTGGGTTTTCACATACCTGTTGCTGATAAGCCTGAATAAATGAAATGAAATGAAATGAATATAAATGTGTGAAATGCGTCTAATTTGAACTGTCAATTCCAAATTGTAAAAGTTTCATGTGTAAAGTACAGCAAGGAAACTGACCTATGATGACCCTGAAGAGGTAAATATTGTTTACAAATAATAACGCCGGCTTCTTTCTTGCATTTAATCCATTCATAGACCTGTCTTATCTAATTCCGTCTCATTGAGAGTAAGCACAATTGGAAAGAACAAAAATAAAATTCATGTGTTTACAGACCTCGAAAAATTGATTGACCTGATATGACCTCGGTGAGATATATCAATTTCTATGCCCTGGACACACGAGTCTGGGACGGAAGCATCCATGCAGGAAAAAATGTTGTTGAATAAAAATTGAGTTATGACGGTTTGGACTGTTTTGAAGCCCAGTAGTCCCTGCGTGCGTTGGCGCCCCTAACCCAAACGGTGACCCATACAGGCCCAGATGGCGACACTCCCCCAAGCCAAAAATGGCGCCCCCTTAAGACCCAAAGCCCTGTCAGGGCTGTTGCCAAACGCCACGCCCTTGCACTGCATTACCGACCCGTCAGAGAGGAACTGGACTGAACAGGCACCGCTGTCACCCGCCTGTTTGTCGCGTTCCGCCATCAGCTTGCTGTCGAAGTCGATGGCCAGCTTGCCGTTGGGGTCGGGTTTTTCGCGGATCTTCTCTTGCACGAACTGCAGCACCTGCAGCACCGCCTCCAGCGATCCGGTGATCAAGCAGACGCGTTCGGTCGTGCCTGAGGGATGCGAGTACATCAGTGGAGAGAGAGAGAGAGAGACAGAGAGAGAGACAGAGAGAGAGAGAGAGACAGAGAGACAGAGAGACAGAGAGACAGAGAGACAGAGAGAGAGAGACAGAGAGAGAGAGAGACAGAGAGAGAGAGAGAGAGACAGAGAGAGAGAGAGACAGAGAGAGAGAGAGACAGAGAGAGAGAGAGACAGAGAGAGAGAGAGAGACAGAGAGAGAGAGAGAGAGAGAGAGAGAGAGAGAGAGAGAGAGACAGAGAGAGAGAGAGAGACAGAGAGAGAGACAGAGAGAGAGACAGAGAGAGAGACAGAGAGAGAGACAGAGAGAGAGACAGAGACAGAGACAGAGACAGAGACAGAGACAGAGACAGAGACAGAGACAGAGACAGAGACAGAGACAGAGACAGAGACAGAGACAGAGACAGAGACAGAGACAGAGACAGAGACAGAGACAGAGACAGAGACAGAGACAGAGACAGAGACAGAGACAGAGAGCAAGAGAAAGAGAGAGAGAGAGAGAGACAGAGAGAGAGAGAGAGAGAGAGAGAGAGAGAGAGGGAGAGAGAGAGAGAGAGAGAGAGAGAGAGAGAGAGAGAGAGAGAGAGAGAGAGAGAGAGAGAGAGAGAGAGAGAGAGAGAGAGAGAGAGAGAGAGAGAGAGAGAGAGAGAGAGAGAGAGAGAGAGAGAGAGAGAGAGAGAGAGAGAGAGAGAGAGAGAGAGAGAGAGAGAGAGAGAGAGAGAGAGAGAGGAGGGAGGGGAGGGGAGGGAGGGGAGGCGAGGGAGGGAGGCGAGGGAGGGGAGGCGAGGGAGGGGAGGCGAGGGAGGGGAAGCGAGGGAGGGGAAGCGAGGGAGGGGGTGAGGGAGGGGGCGAGGGAGGGGGCTAGGGAGGGGGCGAGGGAGAGGGGGGAGAGGGGGGCGAGGGAGAGGTGGGCGAGGGAGAGAGGTGGGGGCGAGGGAGAGAGGTGGGGGCGAGGGAGAGAGAGGGGGCGAGGGAGAGAGAGAGGGCGAGGGCGAGAGAGAGAGAGGGGGCGAGGGAGAGAGTGGGGGGCGAGGGAGAGAGAGAGAGGGGCAAGGGAGAAAGAGGGAGGGCAAGGGAGAGAGGGGGCGAGGGAGAGAGAGGGGGAGGAGGCAAGGGAGGGAGAGAGAAAGGGAGAGGGAGAGGGGAGAGAGGGAGAGAGAGGGGAGAGGGAGAGGGAGGGAGAGGGAGATAGAGGGGGAGAGTGAGAGAGACGGGGAGAGTGAGACAGGGAGAGGGAGAGAGAGGGGGAGAGGGGGAGAGAGTGGGGGCAAGGGAGAGAAAGGGGGCAAGGGAGAGAGAGGGGGCGAGGGAGAGAGAGAAGGGGAGGAGGCGAGGGAGGGAGAGACAAAGGGGAGAGAGGGGAGAGAGAGGGGAGAGAGGGGGAGAGAGAGAGGGGGAGAAGGAGAGGGAGAGGGGGAGAAGGAGAGGGAGGAGAAAGGGAGGGAGAGGAGGGAGGAGAAAGGGAGGGAGAGGAGGGAGGAGAAAGGGAGGGAGAGGAGGGAATGTGAACAATACAACATTATAATAATGAGAATGAACAGTGCAATAAAAGAGAAGGAGCAAAAATTAAGAAAGGAAAAAAGTGGTAAGTTTGAAAAGAGAGGTGAAGTGAATTTGCACCTGGAAATAAAACCATAACATAAAAAACTATGGAAGACAAGAAAAATCCTGTAAGGGAAAGTGATAATAACAGATGATAACAAATACAGAAGGAAAATGAAAACAATGGGTAAAATTATTATGGTACCAGGAAAGTTTGAAATCCACAAAAGAAGACAACAAGGCAAAAGTTCAGCAAAGCAGCAGAAGGCCCAATGCTTCAGAAGATTAAAAATTACAACATTATATCCTCAAATGTGTGATGGAGGGAGCAAATAGAAGGTTAAAGGCACATCTGATGGGCAAGTAAGTTGATTTGGTGCATGGAAAAAATTCACTTAAGGCTCAGCAAAAATTCATTTTTGGTGTACTTCTGCTAAAATACCTCTGATACTTTCAGATAATTTACAAAACATGGCTGAAGTACCTCCTGCCACACTCTCACACATAAATTCAAAGCCAGTACACAGACACACAAACACTAGTCTTTTATCATACAGATCTGTAAAAACAAAGAAAAATAAAATGAAATACATGGACCAAAATATGCCATCTTAGAGTGAAACCATTACTATACAATACTATTACTAACTATGGTGTCCAACTACACAATTAATTTCTTAATTATCTTTTGGCTTAAGTACAGTGAAGCTCATTGATGACAACACAATGTACAAGATACATTCAAATAAAAAACATGGAAGCCAGGTAGGTTGCAGCAAACAAACAATACATGAAATATGGCATGTTAGAACAAAAACAAACTGGAAATTGATAAATGCCTGATAAAACATGTCAATCAACTTGCCTGGATAAAAATCGTTTGCTTTGGACATCTTCACTCTTGCACCAGACTCTTTTTGAAGCTGAGCAATAGTTTCTCCACCCTTGCCAATGATTGCCCCAGCTGCTGCACCAGGGACCAGTATTTTGAAGTGTATGATTGAATCTGGGGAAACAACAATGGTCAGACATGATAAAAGCATTGGTTAGCATATGCAGATAAATTGAATGAAATACAATATATTTGATGGAGTTCAAAATTAGATTCAATATGTAAAAGCTTTTCTTCATTAACTCTCAAATGGTTCTGTCAATTCAACCAGAATATGAGAAAGTAAGAAATAAAGGAGCAGTCACATCTGTTGCAAGGATCACAATACCCAAGTCTTACCCAAGTAACAGAAAAAAACCTTCCTCATAGCTCAGAAATGCTAACTCAGAGGGTGACTTTCTTTTAATCCCCTATTTAGCACAAAGGCCAGCTTTTCCAGGATTCTAAACGTACAATGCCGACATTGGGCTTTTAAGTCTTACCTGGTCCATTCTTTGGAGGAGCCTGCGAGATGAATGGAAAATATGGAACACAGATTCTTTTCGTGTGATCCATGTAATCTGGTTGCAAAAGGTCTTCATCTAAATGTCCGATGGCCATCATTTCTGAGAACAGTTTGAGGTCGCACACGCCCATCGAGCGGGGCGCAGGGACAGAGGAGGAGCAGAGCAGAGAGGATAGCAGCTCGCTCGCTGGCTCTCTACTAAATCCACGCAATCATCACAGGCTACAAGCAATAGTTATGATAAAATACATGTTGTAAAAACAGAACCACATTCCAAACATTTGTAGTTTTAGCATAGATATAAATATTAGATTTTATTAACTTCTTTTAGTATTGTTTAAGGTTTAAAAAGTAGTCTTAAATTTTATATATCTATATCCACTTTTAAGCAACTAGACTTTGCGACTGGATCAGCTGTTCGGAGTAGAGTTCAGGGAAATGTGGGTTCTTAAAGATCTTTAGAATATCTATTTTGCGCATGCGC
The DNA here is from genome assembly GCA_034440635.1 of Lepas anatifera. Taxonomy (NCBI): domain Eukaryota; kingdom Metazoa; phylum Arthropoda; class Thecostraca; family Lepadidae; genus Lepas; species Lepas anatifera. The sequence continues at coordinate 1,110,480 of JAOTON010002016.1, read as the reverse complement.
AATCGGGCGCCTACGACAAATATCAATCTTGACGTTTCTGACACACTGAGTACAAAATAGTGGCGCGTTTGATGACGCGGCGGTAGCACAACAACAATATTGGAAATGATGTCGTATTTCACCATATAGGGTATATTTGGGAGTGATGGTATAGATATTATGAATCCTGAGTTATATAATTCATCACGTTGTGTGACTTTTAAATTCAACGACATATTCATGTAAAATTTGTGGTCAATGCCATTTTACTTCTTCGAAAGCTTATTTTCGTTGCCTTAGCAGGGTGGCATCATCATGTCGTGGTTTGGGGACAGCTTGAATAACATTAAAGGTCAAATATCAAGTATTGCTAAAGAGGTTTTGGCAGAAGGGGCTGATGAAGTGGATGGTAAGTAATTTCATTAGTGAGGACTGCATTTCTATCCTTTCGATTTTTGTGTGTGGTGAGAATCTATGCAGGAAGCAACAATGCTTGGAAAATTTTGACTGTTTTGCTTGTTTTGCCAGCTGCAGCACATACAATGTGGAGATATATCACAGGTCACGTTTAATGTTAACAGTAAAATTGTCACCACCATCTTATAGGTGCAGAGGCAAATCCAGAGGGCAAGGGGGCACTCGCCACCCTTTCAAACCTTCATGTCCCATGAAGTGTCCTAAGTGCCCTTTAACATTTTGCCTCCCACCCATCTCCGCAGGATGTGATCATTGGCACCCTGTGGTAAGATTTGACCTCCACCTGATAGGTTGCGGCTCCCTCTGATCTGGATGGTGCCCCTTCTGACCGTGAAGCCCCCTGATCAGAAAGCTGGGGTCTGTGTTTGCAATTGTCAAGTTTGCACTGATATTTTTGTGCCTTACTACTGTTAAATTTTGTTTTGGAAAAAATTAATGCCTTGGTATAAAATGTTTGCTTATAATGAGACAATAATTGGATATTCAATGAGTGGTAGAATATTAATTTTCACAGATTGAGCCAAAATTTGCTTAGAAATCCTGATGTACTTTGTGAAGGTCAATAACAGTGTTATACATTGAAACATTGTCTGGTATTGCCATATTTCTGCTTAAGTCAACTATTTGGATTCAAATGACCTAATCTCTTCATTCCAATAACAATGCCATTTGCTGTAGAAATTGAAAAATATTATTGTGTTTTTGTCTAACTATAAACTATGATTATAAATACAACTATAACTATAAATGAGCATATTACATACTTATATGCACTTTGCTATTGTCTACACTGTGCCCAACATGTTGACTCATAAACACAAAATTGTTGCAGCCAACACCAAAAGTGAAGTTGTAAAACCTGTGCAATAGTAATGCAATAGTATGCTTCATACATGAAAATGATTTTCCCATTTGATATTCCACATCTTGAAATATACATATAATATCAATATTATAATATCTCCATGTACAGTTGCAAATGAGGGGTGTAGCTAGACTACCTGTATGATGATAATTATATGTATACTGAATACATATTTTCGTGGCAATTGTGATTGAAGCCAGACTGCTGAAACTTAGAAATACAGAGAGATAGAGAGAGGGAGGGAGGGTGTGATATATATATATATATATATATATATATATATATATATATATATTTTCTAAAGGATTTTTGATATACAGAAAAAAACTGAAAAACTGAAAAAAATATATATGCATCTCTCTCTCTCTATCTCTCTCTCTCTCTCTCTCTCTCTCTCTCTCCCCCTCTCTCTCTCTCTCTCTCTCTCTCTCTCTCTCTCTCTCTCTCCACATTTCTAAGTTTCAGCAATCTGGCTTCAATCATAATCACCATGAAAATATGTTTTCAGTTTTTTCAGTGAGCTGGTATTCTGATCATGTTGTCGGTGTGTGTCCAGCAGCTGTTGTCGTGTTAGCCTGGTTGTGAAGTTGACAACGCGTAGGTTAATAGCTGTTTTTCTCAGACATTGGCATTGTGTGCCGTGATTTCGAAAGCATAAGGGCAGTGAAGTCGCCCATTAAAGCCAAGTCGATGCGTCGGGAGTTTGGAAAGGAGAAGCGTCGACGGGTCGTCGTGCCTCCGACTTATTTAACGTAGTGTTAATAGTTCCCTGTACTATTATGCCTTCTACTTTAGGGGTTTTCAGAAGTTGGGTATCAGAAAGGATATGCAATTTCAATAAGATTATAAGAAATCGCTCAACTTACGTTTGGTCGAGAAAACAATGATTAAGCAGATTATCATTATTTTTGCTGGCGCTATGAATACACCAACAGGTATAAAGCGGTTTTGTCAGGCTTCAGTTGTAAAATGCCTATGAGAAATTAATAAAATGCCTATGTCTATGTGTTCATACAAATTTAGAGTGAGATAAGTACAAAAAGGTTCAAAGTGTAACAAGGCAGACCCAGGCTCAGAAATAAAGAACTTTTTGTGAGCTTTTGAAGCGATGCTATGAACAAGTGGTGATTTAAAGGGAATGTTGCACCTTGGTCGAATCCTGGAATTTAGTGAAATTAGGCGTACTTTTAGCCAAAAATAATGAAACATTCATAATTTCTCTGAAGAATGTTCAATAAGCTCAATATTTTGTTTTTAAAAATACTCCTCTAGGAAAATAAATAAATATCTGTCTGTGGATGATGTCATGATCTGGCAGCCACTACCATACTTGAAACGCTTCAAGGGCTTCGATTGGCTGATGCTCATCGTGACGTCAGCATATGTCGTCACACCAGCAGCTCACAACAATGGCCGCCCGGCGAGGGGCTGATGAAGGGGCTGGTGTCAGGTACTGTGGCGGATCCAGGGGGCAAAAAGGCAATTGCCCCCAAACGGAAAAGCTCGGGCAAAACTATGTGTTTGCCCCCCAAAGCGATCGACCTTTTCCCCGACTCCTTTTAGCTTGTAAGCAAGATTTTGGTGCTTCAACTCTCAACTTCGAACAGAATTAGTGAAGTTCAGTGTAAATATTGAGGCTTGGATAGGAAAAAAAGTATGTTGAGCCCATATTTTTCACCCCGTGGCGTTTTTTTTTGCTTTTCGTCTCCAGTTCCGAAAATCCTATCGAAAAGGCATATTGTAGCGCAATTTTTCGCCGTGTGACTTTTTTTGCTTTTCGACTTTGGTTTGCCCCTCCCAAACCAACCGGCTAGATCCGCCACTGGTCAGGTAGGTTTTAGTTTTTTTACAGATATATCGAGTTCCAAGACAAATGATATATGGAGAACCGGGTTTTCCAACTTGCTTTAAAACTTGGCTATCTCAGTTAAAATCACGTTATGAAGGTGCCACATTCACTTTAAACACGCGCATTGATGGGGAAGCGGGTACCCGCCCCCTCGGGTTTTTTGGAGACAGCATAAAAACGTCGGTGCGTAGCGCCGCCGTACTTGGCATACCTTTTCCCTCATGATTTTTACAACTTTTGTCAAAATTTTAAGGTTAGGTCATCCCAGGTCAGGTCACCAGTACAGGTCAAGTGACCTGACCTTAACAAAAGTTTAAGATAGTATAAGTCGGAACAGGATAAACCTATCCGATTGAAAATCATATCAGACAATGGTCCCACCGAGTTCTCTAAAATATGTTCCGGTATTTTCGATATCTATGACCTAAGGTCAGGTACGAGCCAAGACCTCTCCTTTGGAAATACATGGAAAAATGGTTTTAACTGAATAGCTTAGTAATGAATAGAGATAGATCATTTATTTTAAGTGCATTAGATTTGCCTTGTCATTGCGGTTCTAATGATATGCATTTTGCACAATTTGGCCTTGACTTGACCTCAGGTCAGGTCAAATCCTTGATTTGACCTAGCAAGGTCATATTATATATAATTCGATTCGGCTTGCTGCGAGGATTCATATGGTTGAAATAGTTTTGCTCGATCTTTATTTTTCAGATGTAATGGCCGAAAAACTTCATTTACATGTTATCTATATGACGGTATGTTTTGACCTCTAGTGACCTTAAATATAACCTGACAAAAAATGGTTCAAATAATTTCGATGGAGAAGTGGATAGACTATCTAACGCCGTTTACTACTTTTCGCTACCTTGCGCGGTTCTCGAGATCTTAGGGGGCGCGGGTACCCGCCCCACCCCCGTCAAAGCGAAGGTGGCTCAGACCCCCGTCAATGCGCGTGTTAACAATGCTGGGCCGCTTGTACGGTGCCTACACGTATATAGTTAAGCAGAAAAATGGTAACACCACGCCATTGACTCCGCTCTGAAAGTGCCAACTTTATTTCACTCGAACTATTGAGCACCCGACGCTTCGATGCTTTTCGCGTTGACTCCATGCCCTAGAAAGTATTGTACATGCTTTTGAACGAGTGGCCTCATGAGATCACAGGTTTAACGTGTGATTTCTCTTCAACCCACAGACCACGAGGCACAGTTGAAGCTTGCCAATGACAAGATCAAGTCTTTGGAGGCTTCCAGCGCTTCCCTACACCGCTGAGGTAAGCACACAACCGGGCCTCAGTTTGCACGGCGGCATTTGGCCTCAGGCGCTTGTTTTCTTTGAAGTGGTGTGCCACACGCCACCTTTTTCTTTGAGTTAGCCAAGTGCTAGAATGTGCCGACAAGTCCCTGGTGTAACATTTCATTCGCCCCAGAATCCGCCGTTTGTGGAGAAATAGAACGTGCTAGGAACGGCCCTGTCGGCCCCACGCCGGCTGCGGTAACCAACAAACCAGCTGCGCCCGGCCTCGTAAGGAGGGGGGGTGCGTGTGGACTGTGCGTTCAAGAATAAGCGTTCTCATGAAGTGCTGCTGCTCCTGCTGCTCCTAAAAATGTGAAATTTGAGACAAACGAAATATGCCAGCAGAGGTTATTCGGCACGCTCTACACGCATGCTAGCTCAGTTTAGATCCCACTATCGTGCCACACTTTCATTAAGCATTTCGGCATAGTATGTGCGGTACCAGTGGTAAGTGAGATAGATGCGTTGAACACAGCTGATTGTTTCCGTGTAGCATCCTGCTTGTAGTTCATGCAATGTGTTACCCAAGCGCTGGACGACAGTCTTTTCCGTGTGCATTAGCCGGGGTCGATTGCATGCGTGTTCTGTGGCCTCGCCTTCGTTCGGCTCTACAGAATCCCGACTAGCATGACTGCTTTATCTGTTGTTGTCTGCAATTTGTCTGCAGCAATAAAGTCTGAAGAATAGATGGAAAGAAAATTGGTAAATCGACGCTATAAGGCTGCTTTCTTTAACCCTCGCCCCGGTGGGGTGGGGGTATTTGAACACCCCCTCGGGTGTTTCTAGCGGCAAGAAAAAACGGCGGCGCGAAGCTCCGCCGTACTTGGCACACCTGATCCTTGATCAATTCCGTAACTTTTCCTAAAATTTTAAGGTTGGTTCCTCTCAGGTCAGATCACCAGTACAGGTCAAGTGACCTCACCTCCAAAAATGTGTAAGGTGGAATAAGTAGGAAATGGGTCAATCCATCTAATTGAAACGTATACCACGTAATGGGCCCACCGAGTGCTACAACATATACTCCGGGATTTTTCATGTCGATGACCTAGGATCAGGTACGGATTATAACCTCTCCATTGGAAATACATGGGAAAACAGGAAATTGACTGTATTTGTGAAGATATAGCTGAAAATACTTTCGTATTGTCGAAATCGTAGTATCCTGGGCCCCTTTCCAGGCTCATGTTGCAATTTTTGACCTGTGACCTCTGAGAGGGCATCTGGAGCTATTTAATTTTTGTGTTTTGACCTAGCATAGTCATATTATACATCATTCGATTTTCGCCGTGACGAGAGGAAGCGAATGGTCCCTTAAAAATGGTCCTAATTAAACTCTGTTAGATAGAGCCAAAAACTACCTAACATGCATTCTTCTTGACCTGTCATAACCTCAATATTGACCTGAGCCAAAAAGTGAACGATGTAGTTTCTTCATAAATTTGTACGAGCTATCCGCCAGAGTCTGCGTTTTTGGCTTTTCTGCATAAGAGCTGAGTTAGAGAGGGTTTGAAAGCCAAGCTCCCCCTCCCCTACCACCAGGGCGAAGGTGGCTCCAGGCCCACCGGGGTGGATGTTAAATAAGAATTTGTCTTTGAGTCGGTAGATGTGAGTAGAGTAGAAAATATTTTTGGCACAGCCATGTCTGTGGACAGCAGGGGAGGGGACTACGGGACGCATCCTTCTAAATTTGAACCAAGGTGATGCCCCGGAAAAATTATTATATTCAATCTAGGCGTATTGCATTTCCCCACCCATATTATGCGTGGGACTAGTGCATAAATGTTGTCCATTCTGGTATTGGTGAGGTGCATTGAAAACGTTTTCAAAGACAGCCAATTTATTCAACCTTCGCCTCCCCTCTCCCCTGCCTCCGGTCCCCTCCGCCAGTCCGGGGTCCTCCTTTCTCTCTGTAAACATTTCACTACGACGTTTCACGGCATAGGCGGTTCCAGGATTGCAAATCAGGGGCACCTTCCCGGGGCGCCATCTGACCAGCAGGGTGCCACTTTCGACCGGCAAAACCTATCGGGTGGGCGCAAAATCCTATCAGTGGGCGCCGGTTTTCGCAGGCTGGGGAGGGGCGGCGGGGGGTGAACCAGCGACATTTCAGGGGCGCCATCGACCTGTCAGGAGGCGCCGTAACCATTTCAGGGGTGCCGAGGGTCGAAGGGGTGGGGGGCACCTGCCCCTTTGCCTCCCCTGGATCCACCCATGCCCCTGGGCACAGCATACATGTTTAGTTGTACATAAAAACAAAATGGTTCGATTTCTGCATATCAATTAATGACACATCTCTTCACACTTCCTGAGAGAAATGTGCGTTAACGTTAAAATATGTTTGCACGGCCACAGTCACCGCCTAATACCTACCTGCCCCCACGGACCACCTAGCTGTGACCCTAATCCTACCCACTCTTCTCTTGCGGTCAGAGGGGGAACAAGCGTGCAGGCAGAACCGACTCTCTGGCATATTGCTCTGTGGTCTCTAGCTAATGTTTGGTAACTCTAACCTCTAACTTTTAATTCATGTTTTGCGAGAATCATTTATACTCGGGGAGGAATATCCCAACTTGGGTGATACATTTTGTTGTTCTTGTGTGAGATGCGTGTCATTTATTTGAGGCATATTGTGCTTATTGTTAGGTTCTGACTTCGCCTGTAAATGGATATGTACCTTTTGACGATATGAATTAATAAATAAATAAATAAAATAAATAAATAACCTTGCTGAGACAGAAACTGCGGTAGCTTGTGCCGGCGGCATTTTGGTAGCGTTATGGAGATTCCTGGCCCCAGATAACAGTAGGGGATGCGGTTTGGTGCTGACGGGGTGCATAGTGGGTTTTATCTAATAGTTCTAGGGGTGCATTTTATATCAGATTTGTCAAATTTTGCAGAAACTGCAATCGCCGAGTTCCATCTTAAAAGCTGTTAAGGACATTGCATTTCGGTCGCATGGGAACTGGGTCGTGATTCGAAAAAGCTGAAGTCACGCGGTTCAGTATTTCAAGTAAAATAATTTTAGTGACGATATGGTGGTTCTTTGGTTTGGATGTGCGGTTGCGGCTCGTTCAAATCGGTGGAAGATTATTTTTGCAGATTGCAAACGACAAATAGTTAGCTGGAGAATGAATGAAAACGTAAATTCGTGCATTATTTATCGGCGGATCCAGGATTTCCGATGGGAAAGTGAACTTTGGTGAGGAGGTGCAATTTAATTCCTGGGTAGGCACCATTTGGGCATGGGGGGGCGCTGGCGCCTTGTTGGCCAGGGATGCCAATTCTGAATTTACCTTTTATTCTGAAGATGTTACCTTTTAGAGGGGCGCCAAATTGCATCGTTGGGAAGCCAATACGTGCATCCTGAGGGAGGGGGCTAATTGTGGGAAGCGACGTTCAAGGGGGCGCCGGGGCAGTTCCGGGTGCTTGTTCGCCAAATCGGGTGCGGGGAGGAGCAAGGCGGCAGCATACAACCGTAGGTGATTATCTGAATTGGTGTTTTCCACACTGTGCCTGGTATTCGTTCGTGATTTGTGTTCTGGGCCCCTTTAATCATTTAGATACAAAAATGTATGTTTTTGAAAAATAATATATGATGTTTTTCATATGAGTTTTTAGAAGTACATGATTAACCTAAAATGAAGTGTGTCTATACAAGCCGGGCCTAAAAACTGACCTGGGATCTACCATGTCCGTGTATCCGATGCATGCTGCCACCAAGTGAGAGAATTCGGAACTAGCAGTACCATAAATCGGAACTAACAGTACCATAAAAGGACGTTTTGGCGAGTGAGGCATGACATCTGACAAGGATCTGAACATCGATAGGATGGTATACGTCATAGCACAAGGTGCTATGATACACGGCACACCCATAGCTAAAATTATAAAATCCTGTGCCATTTCTGGAGCGAAGTTCCAATGTGGTGCTGACTGAATATCCCCTCTCTTCCGTGCTTGGCTGATAAAGTTTTCCGAGTCCCTGAGATCTTCCATGTTATACCTAGTTTTCAATATCCGAAGGTTGCAACAATTTCCAACATATTTTTATCAAGTTTTCGCAAGGTTTACTTTTGGAATTGTCCAATCGTTAATTTTATCAAGGAACTCGGCTCCGTAGCTCGTAACCCCACCATCTGAACGAGTATTTTTGGTGGGGCCTCCTGGCTGGAAGTTTTGGGACCCAGCCAAGAAATGGTGAGACCTCAAAGTGAACAAAGGCCTTTTTAACAGATCAAACCAGCCAGCTGGGCTGCCAGTCAAGCAGAGCTCCAGTCTACTGGGCCTTTGCTGGAGGGTACCCAGTCAGCTTAATGACAGCGCCCATGGGCCCCTTCCAAGATGTTGCGCGGGGGACTGCCCTCTTGCCTCCCCCCTTCTCCGCTGCCACGGGAATGGGAGTAATCCAATATCCAAGGGTGGGAAAGTCATTTATTTTCCCCTACAGATACTGCGCCCCCTCCACCCCCGATATCAGCAAGTTTCCCCAAAACTGTTTTTTTTTAGTTTGACGAGAAAGAGCAAAATTTTATTCCCAACGCACAGAATGCGTAGGTGAGGCAAGGGTAGATCCAAGGAAGATGATGGGGCCTTGTGCCAGTGGGCCCCTGATAGTAGGCCCACCTGGGGATTAGACGAATCGCCCCGAATAGTGCGTAAGGTTGTGCGGGTCCCTAGAATTTTAACTATACTAAGATGGCACCTACCCTACCCGAACTCAGCCAGAGCTCAAGTTGTATCAGCCCCTGGATTGCGCGAGTCCCTGCTGGACTGGCACGGGCCACAGAGTTTTGTGAGCCCCCATACGGTGTTTTCGGGCCCGATAAAATTTTTACGGGCTCAAAAGCTTTTTCGTCCAGCTTGGGATTGTGCGGGTCCCAAGATAGCACCGGCCTCCTAGGTAATACGGGCGCCCAACCAAACCGCGTGCAGGCCTTGCGATTTCTCTGGGATGTCTTTGACTTTGAAAGTGCACCGTCCGTTTGAATCGAATAGGCTGTGATGGGGGCACGGGTTCCACCTGAAGTTCTGCGGGCACCTAGTAGTACCTAGCAAGATACTTTACTTACTATTGGCCGTGTATTAAACTACTCAATGGCACTTCCCTTACGAATTTGAAATACACGGCAATCAAGCTATCCCAAATGCCATAGATAATCATTTTATTGTAAATTCTGCGCCTCTTTTGCAAAGATATGGTTATTTAATCGTTTAATTTTCCCATGTTATATGCCACGAGGTGTGACGTCACATTCGGTGGTCTACACTTGCTGTTGGAGGGGCTGGTACCTAGCGGGTTCCACCTAGTCTGTACCCACTCTATTTTTGTATCCTTCCCTCCAAAGCTTGACGGGATCCAGCTAAATTTGCGCGGGCCCCATGAGAAATGTGTGATGTTGTTTTACTCTCAAAATGAGCAGGTCGCGGAGTTGTGTAAAACCTGCGATGGCACTGGTCTCATCCAAAGTTTTTCGGCCCCCTGGAGTCGTGAACATGTATTCCATCGTTGAGCGGGCCCCATCGGTAAGGGTAAATTTGTTATTTTGCGGGCCCCTAGAATTTTGTGGACCCGCCCATGAATCTTACGGGCTTCATCCAAACTCGCGTGGGTCTTCTGAATTGTGGGATATGTTTTCTGAATTTTGTGACATGTTTTTAAATCCTAAATTGCACAGGCCTCCAAGGGACTATTTCGGCCTGGGGACTTTTCTATTAGCTCCGAATGGTGTGTTAGGTAGTGTGGACCCTGAAAGGGCATGGATCCCAGCTGAAGTTTTGCAAGCTTCTGGAATTTTTCACACCCACTCTGGCTTTTTGCGGACCCCTTAAACTTCACAAGCCCCACCTTAGCTTCCGTGGGGCCTTAGAGTTTTACGGACCCACTCATGAATCATACGAGCTCCAAGCTTGTACGGGCCCCACCCAATCATGTGCAGGTATTCTCAATTGTGTGATATATTTGAATTTTTTTCCTTCTAATTTGCACTGGGCCTCTGAGGGGGTGCCTGGGGACTGAACCATTTGCCCTGAATACTGTGAGTTTGTGCGGGCCACGAGTGGGCACAGACCCAATACGAAGTTTGGCGGGTTCCTGGTGTTTTCCATACTCACTCTGGCCCTCTACTGAACGCCTAAATTTCACGGGCTCCACCCGAACTGTTGCGGGCGCCTAGAGTTTTGTGGACCCGCTTATGAATCTCACTTGCCCCCCAACCTGTTACGGACCCCACCCACACTTGTGCGGGCCCTCTTGATATGTCCGTGGATGCTTCAGTGGAGTGCCATAGGCCTTTTAGGGGCGCAATGACCATTTTAGAGGGTTCAAGAGGGCCGATCGGAGGAGGGTTAACCCACCTGCCCCCCACTCCTGGATTTGCCTATGCCCTGAGGTTTCACTCCCCTCCCTCCCATCTTCGAAATGATACGTCCTTCACGGAACCCAGCTCAGTAAACAAAATGGTTTCATCAGACCACTTTGCCTTAACCCCGGGCCCATCCCCCAAGGTTTTCCGGGAAGCAGAAAACACGAGGCGCAGCACCCGGTTGAGGCCACCCCACCATCATTTTCCCATCATCCCTGAAATTTTACCCCGGGTCACCCAAGGTCAGGTCACCAGACGAGGCAACCAAGTCACCTCACTTCACCTTAGAGCTACATTTCAAAGTCGATCGATTGAAACTCCACACTCAGACCCTTCCAGGGTCACAAGGTGTATATCCGGGATTTTCGATTTCGTGCCCTGAGGTCAGGTCACGAGGCGACCCCCCATTGGAAAAGCATGGGAAAAGCTATTTCATATATAAAAGCCACACAAATGATTGCAAATACCAGACTGCTCAGAACAGCGTTTTGGACACCCTTCACGGATCCCAGGGGTCATATTTGCCCTTTGACTTTCCAAGGTCATCCAAGCACCAGAGGTCAAAAATATTTACAATAACTTTGACCCAATGAGCTAGACGAAACAAACACAATCGTGTTTGTCTTGTCACCGCTTCATTGATATAAAGGCAAGGTCACTTTTGACCTTTGTGACCCAGGTCATATTAGGTCACGAGGTGACCTCTGGCGGTCAAACCACTGGCGGGAGGTCTTTACGTTCCACATGGCGGAAAAGTACTGGCAATTGCTATCAAATGTACTTTACCAGGCCTCAATAGCTCTAATGACATAAGAGTTATGCCCAGTTTGCTTAATCATTGCATATTTAAATGAACATAGCCGATCTTGACCTAATTTGACCCTGGAGGTCAAACCATTGACCTGAGCACTAAAACATGCAAGTAATTTCTTACTGAATTTACGCGAGCTTTCTATTGCACTTGCAGATTTGCGCTAACGCCCATATTTTCGGAGTTAGAGGGGGCCATCGATGGCCCCCGGTGGGCGAAGGTGGCGCCGGACCCCCGGTGGGGCGCGGGTTAATTTCAGATCCTGTAGACGTCGGTGTTATGGTTTTGTTAGTGTTGGCCGACGAATATTTCGCTTTGACAGGCGTTTGTGATCGGATTAAGTTCGTTTCCGCTAGGTTTGGAAGATATTCAAAGCACGGATTCGTTACCTTCATAACAGTATCATACTTGGTCATGCTTTTCGCTTCACTACTGTTTCATTCTAGTACAGAAAGTCATACCCTTCACTCGCCATTTCCCGCGACCACATTGAAGACAGGCGGGTGTTTTATTTCCATTGCTGCTGTCGCTTATAGGCGCTTCGAGGCTGCTGGGCATGCTAGCTTGTCGATATGAATTGTGTTTTCTGAGGTAAGCTTTAGAATGATAATAGGAAATCCTCAACAAAAGGCTGCCATCTAGATTCGAACTGCTTCAGTCGTTCTTTTTATTTGCAGTACATGTTTCGATTTTCAACATTTTAGTTCAGTATGGGAAGAAGCGGTCACTTCGTCACTCGCTGAAGCCTTAAGTTGAAACAAACGGCTTTACATTTAGCTTGATAAAATTCACAATTAGAAGACCTGCTGTGAGCCCGAAAATAGCATTCTCTCCTTGATATCAAATGACAAACAACCAACGATTTTTTAAGATTCAGATTCATTCTTGACATCAAAGTATCGCAAAAGCTACGAGCACGTTCACATTCCTGAAAAATTGCCTAATGGATCGACTAAGAAGTTGTATAATGGATCATTAACAACTGACCCGATGCACAGATACCGTTTTTGGAATATGATTTACGCGTGATTCTGAATTGAATATGTAGTTTGGTCGACTGCGTTATCTGAGAGGGTAATGAATATATGTACTTCTTTCCAACAGTTCCCAACATCTATCATCTCATGTTCAACCTAATTCGTGCACTTTATTGGAACTCCCTTGCCCTTTTATTGCTGAGCAATTTTGATCCAATACATGTGATATCAGCTTTCTGGCTCTTTATTTGAACATTTGATTTGATGTGATTTGAAGAAAAAAAAACATTTGATTTCATGAATACTTTAAAGGGAATGTGGCACTTTCATAACGTGATTTTAACTGAGATAGCCAAGTTGTAAAGCAAGTTCGAAAACCCGGTACTCAATATATCATTTGTCTCGGAACTCGAGATTTCCGTAAGAAAAAACTAAAACCTACCCGAAATGTACCCCTCATGTACCCTTAGCAGCAGGCCACAGTTCTCATGGCTGTTGGTGTGACGACATATGCTGACGTCACAGGAGTATCAGCCAATCGAAGGCCTTGAGGCGCATTGAATATGGTAGTGGCTGCTAGATCGTGACATCATCGACAGGTATAAATATGTATTTATTTCCGCAGAGGATAATTTTAAAAATCAAAATATTGAGCTTATTGTACATATTCCAGAGAAATCATGGACGCCTCCTTGATTTTCGGCTAAAAGTTCCCCTAATTACACTAAATTCCAGGATTCGACCAAGGTGCCACATACCCTTTAAGAGCTTACCTTTCTATTCTCAGCAATCCAGCGCTTCCACTGAAAAGGTATGGCGTGGTACCAGCTCGTGTATATGTTACAGGGAAAGTGCGAAATCCGGGATTTCGCGAACTCCCTAGGGATTTTGCGAAATCACTGACCAGCCAGGGAGTTCGCGAAATCACTGGCCGACCAGGGATTTTGCGAACTTCCTAGGGATTTCGCGAACTCACTGAAACTTCAGTGATTTCGCGAACTACCTGAATGCTTTCAGGGATTTCGCGAAATCCCTAACAAGCCAATATGTCATATAGTTTAAATCCGAAGAATGATCCTTCAGTGATCTGGTTTTACACTCCCCGTTCATGTTTTCTCTTTCTATGATGTATTTTGCTTGATTTTATGTCGGCCTGATATTTATTTTTTGAAAATTAATTTTACACCCTCAGCTCTACCTCACACCGGGTCCTTGTGCCCGCTGACGAACTATTTGAGTCACTATCCTTCCTCGAGGTGCATGGTTTATGCAATATGAACCGTAGGTGTAGAGGGGGGGCTCAAAACAAACTAGAGATGCCACTACTTTTTTCATTGTCATCTGGAATGAATATCGTGATTTCTTAACAAAGCAAACTTCTGATGGGAAGTATTGTGCCGTAAGAAACGGACAAAGAACTGGTATACTTTCACAAAGGTCTATTTTAGCTATGTCTATGTTGAAATGTACTACGGACGTCCACAAATTTTCCAAAAACAATGTTTTGATTCAGGAGGAAGTGTCGGCCTCGAAAAAGCTCGTGTAAAACGGCACTAGAAGCCACTAATTTTTCATTGTCATCTTGAATGAATATCGTGATTTCTTAACAAAGCAAACTTCGATGGGAGGTATTGTGCCGTAAGAAACGGACAAAGAACTGGTATACTTTCACAAAGGTCTATTTTAGCTATGTCTATGTTGAAATGTACTACGGACGTCCACAAATTTTCCAAAAACAATGTTTTGATTCAGGAGGAAGTGTCGGCCTCGAAAAAGCTCTCGGTGTAAGAAGCGGCACGCCTGTCATCGTTTGATCATTGCCAAGGCTTTCAGAAATTTTATTGTCGATTCCGGCGGGCTAGCAAATGGACTTCAAGCTTAAGTGCTCCAGCCACGGTCATGACAATAGGCAATGAGATAGCACATGGCAAATATGCGTAACAATTGTTTTATTCCGTATCCTGTTTATGCCGACAACTATAGTTGTCGGCTTATGTTCAGCTATAGCTGAAACTGTATAACGCTTCTGATATGCTGGTAAACTGAAAACAGAGATATGGTCTAAGTTAATTTGCAGAATAATTATTTCGTTGTTGCAGCTCTAAAAATTTATCTTAGTATAGCCGAACCGTACCTGTAAAGATTGGCAAAAGTTTTGGAATACATTAATGAACTAAATGCAAAAAATAATATAGAATTATTGTATTTTCCTTACCCAGATTGTAATACGAAATGGCCATCAGATAAGCAGCATTTCTCTTTTGTGTAGTAATGAGGGTTGTGATATGATAATGATCTCTCTGCAGATGCTGAATAAGTGAGTTGGAAAGAATCGCTTCAGAATTTAGTCTCTAACGGTACTTACAGTTGGTGCACCTGACCGACTTCGTACCGAGTACGTGCATGGCCGGGGCGGGGGTTGGGTAACCATACCCCTTGGGTTTTTCGCAAAGTCTTGAAATCGGCTACGCGCAGCGCTGCTGTACCCAGTACAGTTTTTTCTGAAGCTTTTTACAACTCCTGTCAACATTTTCGGTTCAGGTCATTTCAGGTCAGGACATCAGTGCAGGTCAAGTGACCTCATCTCCAAAAAAAAGAAGAAAACAACATGAGCAAGAAACAGCTTAATTTATCAATCTAAAATTCGTATTGAATAAAGGGCCGATTGAGTACACATCATTTTCTTAGGATTTCTGAAGTCGATGACCTAAGGTCAATTATGAGTCATGATGACACCGTTGGAAAAGTAGCGGTAAAATGGTTTAAACATAATAATTTTGTTGGGAACGGAGCTAAATTGTATATTTTGGCATCATTGGGGTTGTCTTGTTTCTGCAGTTCTAATGATATGCATTCTGACCCAATTCGATATTGACCTGATCCAAGGTCAGGTCAAATCTTAGCTTTGACCTAGAATAGTCACATTATTAATCATTCGACGTCGCTTGCCGAAAAGCTTCAGATAGTGAATCTTTATATATTGTATCTCTTCTACATCAGATGGTAGGACTGAAGAACTGTATTTCAGTTATATCACCATATCCACATTATGCCATTCTTTGGATTCCAATGCCGTCGGATTTTACCCGACAAAAGAATGTATAGAACACTTCCTTTAAAGCTTAGGTTGTGCTACTTAACGTCATTTACTTTTTCGCTAACTAGCGTGGTTTTTAGATTTTAGGGGGGCGTAACCCACCCCCTCGTCAGGGTGAAGGTGGCTCAGACCCCTGGCATTGCACGTCTTAAAAGTTGCATCCCGTGAAACTAGTTTCAGACTCATACCAAACGTTTTTGACTGTGATGATTTTAAGTCATCAAAAGGCATAGTCATAAGAGACTTTGCAATTGATCTCGGTGACCGGCACCTCATCGACATCACCAGCCAAAAGACACGTGATGAGTTTTCAAAAATGTGAGCGTCGGGCACATTCATTTTTCGGATGGCGTGATTTGCTCAAAAGTAAGTGCGTTGCGCCATTGCCGAGCATTTATTCCATTTTTCAGTAGCGCAAATATTTCTGCCATTTTTTGAACTGTGTTATACCCAGATTTATTCTAGCTATCAAGCCATGGATTTCGTACCATTTTCTTTATCGTATCCGTAGGTAAAATTCCATAATAATGCAACCTACACAAAATACCGTAACGTTATTCTGTGATGTAGATTTTATATAAAATAACCGTAGCGTCACAATTATGAAAACGTGGTGATAGCGTAGACCACTTTTTATCGAATACTTGGGTAGTTATGCTGACTCCATGCACGCAATGTATAATACTAAATATACAGATCTATCATAGGCGGATCCAGGATTGCCGATCGGGGGGGGCATCTTCCCGGGGGGGAGAGGGCGGGGGCGCCATCTGGACCAGGGGAGTGCCTTTTTTACCGGAAAAACCTATCAGGTGGGCGCAAAATCCTATCGATGGGCGCCGATTCTTACATCCCTTAGGGACAAGGAATGGAAAGCGACATTTCAAAGTGGCGCTGTGACCATTTCAGGGGGCGCCGAGGGTCGATCGGGGGGGGCGGGGCACCTGCCCCCCTTTGTCCCCTATATCCTCGTATAAAATATATCATGAATATAAAATAACCAAGTACCAAATCACAGTGAAGGCGAAGGTATATTCTGTGGGGAGTGTGTGGGAAACAAAATATCAGGAGTGGACCAGGGCGTTTTGGAACCGCCAGGGGCCAGTGTCTTTCTCTCCCGCGATCCACATTTGCAATCAGCAGCAACTGAACTTTTACATTGCAGTACAATATTTATAATCGAAACTTGATAAATGTATCGCTACGACCTCAACAATAAAATTATGACCTTCCTTATATTTAGCTTAAAACCTTCCTAATATTTAGCTTAAAACCTCCCCTTATACGTGATTTTTACGGAAAATGTCCGGTTACTGTTTGAAATAAATCATAAGAACAATAGTCCGCAATCCTAGCTAGTCATCCTTGAGCTGACTAAATGTCAGGGAATTTGCGAACTCCCTGAGTGTTTATCCGGGATTTCGCGAACTCCCTGACTTCTAAGTCCAGGAATTTCGCGAACTCCTTTTCGAACTCCTGGCTGGTCAGTGATTTCACGAAGTCCCTAGGGAGTTCGCGAACTCCCGGATTTCGCACTCTCCCTGTAACATATACAAGGCTGTCTTATATGGTTCCTGGGCTACATTGTTTAACTTGCTCATAAATAAAGGTCCACCCTTCATTGTCTGAAGGTCGTCTAATAATTAATCTCGTTCAAAATATGCAGGACTATAAATGTGTTTTACTCCCACACGATTTACTTCACTATTTGGAAAGGTGCGTGTGGACTTCGCCGCCATTTTGCAATTCTACCAGCGTCAAAATAGGATGCATTTTTATGATGAAACTTTGTGCAGCTCATTGGTCATTCCATTACCTATCTTCAAACAATGATTGCAAATCCCTACTCATTTGCTTTTCAGCAGAAAGCTGTTCTTCCAGAGGTTTCCATTCCTTCACATTTCGTAACTACATACCTGCCCAAGCATGCACTCTCGGGTCTGCTAATTACCCAAAAGTTAATATTTTCTTCTTTTTATTTGTCCCTTCTGGAGCTTTTCACCGGTACCAGATGTCCGAATATCTATCTGAAGCCATTCACATGTGTTGACACTGATTGCAAAAGGAACACACAAGGTAAGAATAGTGCACCAATGAAATCAGGAGGCAATGCAGAGGGAGGGAAGGGGGAGAGCATCCTACGGCTGGAATGATAGTGTTTGGTGGGGGCCCAGCTCAGTCAGAGGTCGGCGCACCAGCCTCCCGCCGGGACGCACGACCCCACAGTCACGGACATGGCGTGGGTCAGGCACACCTGGGGGAGGGGAAAATGAAAGAAAGCAAATAGGATTAAAGCGAAAATGTGTAAATAGATAAAGCTAAATAAATTGTAGGGTCACACATGCCAGAAGGCGGCGCTTTTTTACGTTTTTGTTATTTGGGTTTAGGGGCGCGCCAATTAATGCAGTCATACAGCGCCCATCCGAGTTTCTGGACATATATGCCATAATTTGAATGAATTTGGTGTTTTGTATCCGCGTTGGACTGTGACCTACTAACCCTAGCGTGGTGCTGTCGTACCTTGCGTGACAATGTCCGTGTGTAGGGATGTGTTGATCGGAATTCACGGCTCACAACTGATAAGAATATCACCATCGATGTGGGAGCTTCCAAAACGTTGGGGGGAGGGTAATGTGTATTTTCAAGGGTATGACCCCATGACCCCCTGTAGCTACGCCTATACATATAGCACATGCCCTATGTGATATCCATAGGAATGACGCCAGAGGTAAGAGTTTCAAGCAATTTTGCAGGCCCGGGCTCGGCCTGATGCTGTTTCAGAAGCCCGTCACAAGCCGAGATTTGGAAAAATATCAATAAGCCCGGGCAGGCCCGGTATCCATAGAAATATTTTAAGATGGCTGCGTGAAGGAAACGTATGGTTATTGGCTCTATTAAATGTATGCTTTAAGTCAATTAAGCCCGGGAATTTTTTTCAATCCAGTTATTATATTACAAGGGTGCAGGAGCATTAAGCGGAATCAGCTCTCTTCAACAAGTCAGCAAACAATCATTCTCAAAGAAGCAAAAGCATAGCGCATGAAATGTTATACTGATTATATGTTTTGCAAACACATTTTGTTCATGTGTTCAAATTGCTGGTTTCAATAGTGACAATCATCACATTTAAAAATCTCTCGGGACACTAAATGCAAACTTCGTAAACACAAGGCCGCCAGAACTAATTTTTATAAAATTCAGCCATCTAAAGCAGGTATTCTCTCCAACGTTGCAGTTTTAAAAATGATGATATACGGACAGGAGCAGTCTCTGGTCACGATCTGCCATATTGGGACGTCACAACGGTGGAATAAAATCCCTTTGCCTATCTGAAACATTGAAAACTAAACGAAGTTTAGAAGTGTTCTGCTAGATTTCAAATTGCAATAGACATCTTTTAGGCACAGATGTGAAATCTTTGGTCTTTTCTCTCATAAAAAATTAACCTAAACTTGCCGAGTTTAGGGTAATGATATATAATTTAAAATTTTATTATAATAGTGGTAAATAATAATTTAGCATTATATTTGCCTCGGAAGAAGCTCCTGCAAGGCTGAGGAGAGAACTTCCTTTATATTACTGATAACATATCAAAGGAATATTGCAGCTACTTGCGCAGACCATTCAACTGTAGTGCAACGTGTTGTGGCTGCAATTCGCTTGTAATAAATTTGTGGCGTACCTATATTGATTAAATTTCTATTGTGGATATAAATATAGAATAGTTAAGAACAAGACCAAGTCGAATTTTGATATGCATTATTATTACTAAACTGAGATATGTTATATGCTATATGTATGCTATATATGCTATGCTATATGCTATATATATATATATATATATATATATATATATATATATATATATATATAAGATGTTATAAGCTATATATGTTATGAACTATATGTTATAAATTATGTTCTCTGCTGAAAATCAAAATATGACATAGCTACGGCGCATGCCTTCTAGTGAACTTATATTGTGTTAAAGCCTTCTCGTGAACTTACATTGTGCTAAAGTTATCTTGGGCAGGAGCACGACAGCTATGTTGAAATGATTTTGGTGAATAGAGCATTAGCAAATTTCAGTGGTAAAACTCTTCAGCATACCTGCAATGGCATAAATAGATCAGAAAATGAACCAGAACCCCTCCTCGTTAACCTTCTATTTTAAAATTGTGTAGGTAAACTTAGTTCGGGTTCTAACTGGACACAGGATCAAAAGAATGTTCAGCTTATGGCAGTGCCTTCTAATAACACGCGGTCGTGTAGGAAAATGCATAGAGATCCATAAAACAAAAAAGCAACAGCAAATGGAATCCATGTTCTCAGCAGCAATACCAGCGCTTACTCTCAATTATATAACAAGTTGATCCCAGTGGAAAAAGACAATCCGAATAGAAGAAACCCCCCATTTGCATCTCTCTGCGCCAAAATCACCACTCATAAGTGTCTTTAGGGTGCCGCAATTGGCCCAAAGTGTCATGAAGGCCATGGCAATCAATCGCAGTCATCTTTCGCATCGACCTGATCGAATGGCTGAAAAGCTTAACCAAATGCACAGGTAATGAAACGAATAATGCAATTTCTTACAGCTAAACTAGAATATTATATATATATATATATATATATATATATATATATCGTATACTCTTAGGTACTCTAACCACACGAGGGAATGAAAATTTCACAATACTTGGTACAATTTCAAAGTACTTTGGTGAGCAAGGATACCAGATACTTATCTACGCGCAACTGCGACGTGTTATGACGCATTACTATTTTGTACAGCTACGTGCTATTGCCATTGAATTATATTTCATGGTCAAAATGTGACCCGTTTGGACCGATCAGGATGCATCGTGGAGTTGTTGAATTCATCAAGTGCTATCATCCCAGCTCTTTAGCACGGACCGTGTTATAGTGCTGGGGAAAAACATGTGATGGACCCATCGGTAGTCCGATCCGGATAGCATTCTGGCCATGAAGGCCAGGTCATATAGTTATTGTTGCTGCTTTGTGTTGAGCCCAACGACCTAGAATCCCCTAGAATAGGTCTGGAACAGTCCCTAGAACATGGTGAGGGTGTGTATATGCGTTTAAATGTTAAACTACAACGTGAATATTGATAAAGATACTCCAAAACATCGATATTAAATGATATGACGTCATGCGGTGCGTGAAACAATGTGTGCCATTTTCTCAATGGCCTAATTTTTTGTGTATTGCAGCTCAACTGGACTGTCATCTTTGAGTGGAGTTTAAACACAAACTGGTGTTTGGCGGCTTTTGGTGGCTTTGGCTTTGTACCAATTAATATATCGTAAACCCATCACAAAGACAGGAAAAAGGATGTCCACGTGTAAACTGCAACAAATAATGTCCAACTATATTAATTTCTGACCATTTTAGGGCTTCGAATACTGATACTTATTCATATTCTCTTCCACACAATTGGCGTATATCATTCAAACATCCAAACTTATTTTGAAGTGCTTGAGTCTTTATTTTTTCCATCGTAAACAGCTATTCTGACTTGAAGCGACTAGTGACTAACTTTCGTGGTGGCCCTATGAGTGGCAACTAACTTATCTAAACCATTGGTGGTGTCACTGCGTGTTGATAACTAACATGTAGAAGGCAAGGAGGAAGGATATGAAATATTAGCGGGGAGTGATTCGGCCAAATGAAATGATATTACTAACATTTTTTGTTCGAGTACATGGGCCAACTTTTTTACATGGCCGCACGGGTTTGGAGGGGAACTCCTGCCGACCTGTGTAAAAGGACAGTGTTTTTTTAATCGGAAAGGTGCTAATAATACTCATTTTTGGCGCTCATCGACGCACCAACTGCCAGGGTCATATGGCGTCGCCAACTCCTTCCCTGCTGGAAGGTTTTCTCGCGAGCCAGCTTGCTCCTTATTCAGGGAAGCCGCCGGGCCTTGAACCCGGGTCGGCCGTGTGGAAGCCAGCTGCGCTGACCACTCCACTTCTGCTCCTCCGCCCCCCCCGCCCCCCGAAAGCTGTGAGTACGCTTGCATACTTTTTCAGATTTAGAACAAATATGACCAAGACTGTCGTAATATATATCTAATTTACCCATATTATCAACACAAGATTATAAGCACGACAGAACAGTGGATGTCTGCATTTTTGTATGCATGGTAAAATTTTGATTACAATCTTATGAACTTGCTTTAATTGAGCCTGGAATCAATACCATACCCAGATCCAGAAGATGTTATTGGATGTTTGATACCTGTCTTAAACTCCATGACTTTAACTTCATCCTATATTCGTTCTGCAAAACCTTTTGGTAAACATATGGGATTGTATTGCTCTACCAGCGTGGAATACTTTGGATTGAAAAATACATTTTGCAGATAATTGACTTTTGGGGTCTCGAATCTTACGAACCCCGGAATCAGCCTTAATTAAGCCCTGTTTCAGCCTGGCATGGGTTCATATCGGATGTTCAGGCCCGGTCAAAGCCCGGGGGCCCGGACCAGGCTTTTGCCCGGTCCCGGAGTTCCACCTCTAAATGACACCAAGATGCATATGAACGAGCTAAAAGATAGGCGTACCTAGAGTGGGTGTGTCTCAATTTCAAAATGCAGCAAGTGACCTCGTCCCTTCTGCTGCCTGCTTTGCTGAACGGCCACGATCCTAACTGGGCCTTTCGCTCTCCGAGTTTATTGTTCTTAGGGTCACCTGGCGTTATTCAACGTCTATGATAATATACATCCGGCATTCTAACTAGATAACTACTTGCGAGCTTGTTAAGTGAAACTTTTTATTTATGGTGATTTTATCACGCTGCCGAGTCGCATGTGTGCTGCACACACCTGTATATACAGAAAGACAACAACTTCGCGTCGACTCTACCCGGAGAGTGACCTAATTTTCACCCGAACTACTACAGTACGTCCGATGCGTCAACGTTTTTGGTGTCAAACCTTGCCCTTGGAATGGCCCAGTTCTATAAAATTGTAGTGTATAGAATGAATTACAGCCATTTTTATGCTGACGCATGGGAAGAGGATCGGAAGGAACCGAACTCGAAAAATTCATTCAAGAAAATGAAGGAAAAAACTATCAGGATAATTTCATCAGAGTTCAAGGCATATATCTAAGCCTTAGAATCAAGCAGCGCTAGAAGTTACGGGATACCAAGAAACTGGGAGATGTGATACATTATTTAAGGTAACTATTGTAGAGTGTGATGTGTGGAGAAGTGAACCTTTTCAGGGCGGAATTTGGCAAGAAATCGTCCCCAATACGTGTTCAGTCTGACCATCAAACGCTGGACGCCACTTAACGGAGAGGAGAGAGCCGCGGAAAGGGGATGCTTTCCGCTCATGGCGGGCGGATCCAGGGAACAAGGGGGCACTTGTCCCCCCATCGACCCTCAGTGCCCCCTGAAATGGTCATGGCACCCCTGAAAGGTCGATGGCGCCCCCCCACTCTTTGCCCAGAAATGCTGCCTCCCATGTCCCCTCAGGATGTATCGGCTCCCCCACGATTATAGGACTTGGCGCCCTACTTCTAAGTTTTTTCCATCCCAAAGCGGCGCCCCCTGTTCTGGATGGCGCCCCCGATCACGTGTCCCTCGACACCTCCTGAAAGGCCGATGGTGGCTTCCCCCTGAAACGTCCCTCCCCCAGGATATGTCGGTTCCCTCACGACGATAGGTTTTGTAGCCCTGCTGATAGGTTTTTCCATCCAAAAGTGGCGCCCCCCCGACAATGCCCCCGACCATGTATCCCCATCGGCAATTCTAGAGTCGCCTATGTCTCATGGGAGGCTTATTTTTCTTAAAACTGTATGGTTTTGGGTAAACGAAATAAGAAAGCAGCGTTCGTTGGGTAGGTATGCTTTACGGGGCTATGTTCCATTCAAAATTCCATGGCGGGCGCTGTAGGACTACACAGGGTGGCATACCCCTAAGCTAAATAATCCAGCAGAATTCCATGGAGGTGCTTTATTCCGTTGGGCTCTAAGCAAATCGGTGGCATATTTACCTAGAGCAACAGCTTACACAGGCATTCTTGTAGACAAGTATGCCGAAACTGCTTAGCAAAATATATGTTTCAGCATGTCATCTGCCGCCTTCTTTTGAAACTAGACAAGCGTTTTGCCATTTCCCTGAAAATTGGGTTTTGATCCATACGTCCGGCTGCAGTTTCTAAATGGAAACCGTTTAAACTTGTGCGTCTGATGTTTTAGACCATGCATGACTATCTACTAAAAAAGACTCCATGGCGTGTCAACGACATATATTTTTTAACGCCCATCCTTTTGAGTGGTCGCGTCCCGTTTCAATTTAGATCATAGGAGAGGTTATACTATGAGAGTACCGATTCTATGAGAAAACATATTCATATCTGATGAAAACCAGCAAAGCGGGTCTGCTGTCAGCCTCTGTGGGTCTTTGAACAATATTTCACTAAGTCAAAGTTTCTTCCCGAATGCCTGGACTTTTCACCGCTTCACTGCTATCTCCACCGATTAAAGGGGGCACTCCAATGAGTTGTGGTGCTCCCTGGTTCGCACAATGAAGAGGGGGCACAGTACCCCCCCAGCCGTTCCGCCACCTATGCTGGGCGGCAACCAGGGGTATCGCCACCGGGGGGCCAGGTGGCCTGCCCCCCCCACTTTTTGGCCAACAATTTCCTGATCTCAGTCAAAATGTCAGAAAACCGGACATTCTTATAACCAGCCGCTGCAGAAGGCAACGAGAAGCCTAAATTCGAACAGTATTTGGTCCTAACGTGGAAAGTTTTTTGTCAGCGTCAGTTTGAAGTTTGGCTGCCCCCCCCACTTTTTGTCGGTGGCGACGCTTATGGTGGCAACACAGGAATTAGGTACGCGTCTTTGTAGCTGCCGCTGCCGCCGAGACGCGGAGAAGACGCTTTGTTCTGCTTTCAACTGCGAATGCAACGCCCTCGAGTTTAACCAGTGTTCCCATCAAACGCCATGGTGCGGCAGGTCGCTGGCGTTATAGGGGGCATTTTGCATCACGATCATTCGCCATCCCTTTCCTGCAAAGGGCTCGAGACAGGGTATCTGTATCGAGCAACTGCCGCTGTAAAAACGTGAGGCTGTTCACTGTGTTTGGGCGAAGTTATGCCTGATCCGGTATTACCTGTATGTTCAGCTGGCGGGGTCTGGGGGACATTGTCGCGCAGAAATTATAGTAGAAACTCAGTGCCTTCAAAGCTTTCCTATTACCTGATGTTCAGCCTTAGTAAAACATTCGAGGTAGCCCAAAGTGACGCGGGACATGTGGAAAATGTCAGCATTTTGCTGTGGCTGTGACTGCCGACTCGACATCTGGCGGTAGAGATGACGGTTGGGGGCGGGGACAGACGGCTGACAGGGCGGCAGCCGCCCCCGGCCCCCGGCGCGCGGCGGGGGCGGCGGCGCTCTCTACCCATTGGCTGTCGACTGCGACGTGTCGCGCCGCCGACGCCGCCATGCCGGTGGCCGGCGGCGCATGCGCGTTGCAGCGTGCCCGGTGGGTGCCGGGTCGGCCAAATGCCACCACTCTCACACAGGTGGTCGGAGCCGGGCGGACGCCCGTGCGCACCGCGTGTCGGTAAGCCCCTTTGCGTGCCTGTTGACGAACGCGCCTACTCACCCGCCCCTCAGGCAAGCCCGTGTTCTGTAATGATTTGTTACAGATGTTTGACCATTATATTGATTGCTGTTTAGATTGGGATCATTTACGTGTGATAACTGGTAATGTGAGGTTTCGATATTTTCAGATCCGATACCGAGTTACCTCGTAACCAAAGTTTCGGGAACTAGGAATTAGATTGCCCGCCTTCAAAAGGCGCCATTTTGAATGCACAAAATATCTTGAGAAAGCACGTGTCTGATGAAATGCCGATTGTTTTTTTTCCGTGTGGGGAATAGCTGTATGTTGCTGTATTTAGTAAAATTTTCAAATATTTCACCTGACAGCCAGGACTTCATAAAAACACATATAGTTAGTAGTATACTACTGGCATAGAGGAGTGGTGGGGCAAAAGGTATACCTATGTCCCCAAAACCCCGATTTTCATACTAATTATATTTTAAATATTTTTAGCCAAGCAGTCGTAGAATTACCAGTGCTGAGTACGCAGAGGCAGTGGCGGGTGCAGGACAACATTAAGGGGGAGGGGTAGGGGATTCGATCCTTCCTTGCCACTGCCTTGGAGCAACCTCCGACTATGCATTAACTAAGGCACTCTGACATTTCGGGAGATTTCAGTCCCCTAGCCCCCGCCCCCATATTGTATCCGCTTCTGCGTAGAGGAATGGGCGGTGGATCGAGAGTGAGACCGGGGCACCATGCCCCCTCTAAATCATGAAGTTTAACGCTAAACATATGGTGTTGACTGGGAAGAAATGGGTTAAAGTCTGGCGCCCCCTTAAATCTGAACCCTTCGCTGCCACTGTCCCTTTTAAATCCAGACCCTCTGCCGCTACAGCGTAGATGTCAGTGTGAGATGGAAAACAGAAGGAATCGAATGGGAAGGGATGGTAGGAAATTTTCCAGGTTTAGTGCGGGAGTACAGGTTTGGACAATTTCGTCTGAAGGCGTCACTAGAAAAATTCGATGGGACAAGACGGGACAGGGCATACTGAAGTGGGGCAGAACGGGATGGAGGCTAAAGGGATCTCCCACACTGACGTCTTGTACCAGATCGAAGGCTGTGTCGATGTTGCCTCACCATAGGCAAGTGCTGCTTTTCAAACAGTGTGGCGCTTGTCTTTGTCATGCCGCAAGGGAGGCTTGTTTTCAGCTGCAAAAAATCGTTTCCCTGGCTTTTCGAAAATGGATGTATGATCAGTCTGAGTTGAGCAGGCTAACTATATACTGCCAGATAAGCCCCACGCGCCAAAGCTTAGCGCAGGTACAAATATCGATTGATGGGGACTAACTTTTCTACACATTTCAGCGCTTCGGGCACTTCTTGACGATTTTAATACTTTCGAGACATGTGGTGAGATTTGTAAATGCTCGGTAGGAGCTGCACTATTAGCTTTATCTCTTTATGTTTCTGTGTTTTTTATATTTATATATTTTAACTTTTGCCGTTTTTGGGAAGTATACTGTCTCTATTCTTGTGATTAGATAGTCTTTTAATGTTTTGACTTCGCCTGTGTGTGGATTTTATCTGTTGGCGATTATTTTGAATAAATAAATAAATAAACTTTTCAATCCACGAAATCTTTATGAATTGTCATTTCATCCCATGCGTGGGTCTGCTGTTCCTGTCGTGCTCTCAGAACCCCCCCCCCCCAGCTGTGGCCGAAAGGCATTTCGATAACTGAAAGTTTCCATCAGCATCGAAGATTTGTCTTCATGGTGGAATACAAAATTGTCAAGAACAAAATAACAGACCAGCGTGTCTTCTATTTGTGGAACATACTTTTCCATCACTTTTTGCTTTCATTTGGAATTCACATCAGCACATAAATGTAATTGAGAGATCGATATGTACAGGTCAAAAGAAAATATTGTCGGGTTTTACCACGACAGGCAAAACTTTATAAGGTTCTTTTCCAGCTAAATCTGCGCCACACAGTTTGAAAGCCCCTAATTCCCAGCACCACATCTGGTACATGCCTGTCAGAAAATATCAAACGCAGTGTTTGCTGTGTATCGTTTTAGAATGATGCAAAGTTACAGTTGTCGAGCTCAGACCTGCCATGTCTTTTGTGTAGCAATGTACCTAGTTTCTACCTGTTTTCCGTGTCGTGTATTCTTTTTAAACCGTCCCTGGCAACAGGGGCGGCGCCACGGCTTTGCGTCAGGAGGGGGTCAAAGTTCCTCATTACAATATATCACGGATACAGGGGAAAGAGAGCAGGGCAGACCCTTCCCGATTATGCATAAGTATTCCTTCTCGTCAAGCTCCGGTGCCCTTCCGAAGGTTTGGTTTTTCGTGGCAGGCTGCTTTTCATCCCCTCCGTCAACCCAGGATGCACAAGAAAAGGCGCCTCCAGGATGGAAACCATTGCGAAACATTTGTTGGTGATTTGTTCTTTCATTTCTAGATTCTATAGACACAAATATCATGAAGTGGTTAAGTGAAAGCTATTGAATTTTCCTCACGCTCAAGAAACGAATTTTCATGGCATAAAATGAAAGTTTTTTCGATAAAATTTCCTTTAAATGGTGCAGTTTTTTGTCTTTGTCCTGGAATTTGCGGGGGGGGGGGGGCAAACGATACCTTTTCCCCTCCAAATCTTAGGGGAGGCAGCTCGCCACTTGCCCCCCCCACCCGGTTGGATCGCCACTGCCTGGCACTGGTCTGAGCTGTAACATACACCTAGACGTACTGAGCACCTGTAACAGCGATGAAGGAGCCTTTTCAGTCCTTTCTCCTAATTCTAGACTTACCCAATCGATTTTCTTCATCTAAATTTGAATCGATTGCCGCGTCCAAAACGCCCCCAATAATGTTTTTTAATGATTTAAAATAATTAGTTACGTCATAATGTATGTAAGTAAATGCATGAACATGGTCAAATATTTGATTTAGTCTACTCTGCTCAAATGCTTGAGGCTGGATTCCACTTTTACTAGCATGGCATGATAGCCAATTGACACACAGATTCTTTGACTTGATTTGTGCTGAAATATTTACTTTAGTGACGTCATAGCATGAACGCATATTTCATGGAAAATTTGATAAAGTTGTTTGCCAATCCGAATCAAACTGCCTAAACTTGGTCCAAATGGGGTTTCTAGGGACATCATTAGCAAATAATATAACTACATAACCTAAAATGATGACTATTTTACATATTTTATTGCGCCATGATGGCGTCATCGAACCAGATGAATTCGATATCTTATGCCCCAAATATATTTATGACGTCACTATACAGGCGTGTTACCCGCATATGAATCCTCAACACCACATTTACAGAAAAAACGTTTGCTTGGCTATTTGGATCGTGCGGCTTATTTTACGCTATCTGGACAATATATATGTCAAGGTTTAGATTTTAGAGGGAAAACGTCCACCTATGAAGAACAAAAAAACGCTAAAAGCGCATTTGAGCCAAAGTATTGCTGATACGTCTTTGCATGAACGTACAGGCAACTTATCAGGCAACATGTCTATATAAAAAATGTAATGAAAGTGTCACTCTCGGTTACCCAAACATAAATGCAAGGATGAAATTTTGTATTTTTCAAGAGCCTTAACTTCATGACGTCACTATAACGTAATGTGCTGAAGGATTTTTGTCTGGTTGCCTTTAACACGCACATTGACGTATGTACGTCTGAGCCACCTTCGCTTGGGTAAGATCTCGAGAGCCACGCTAGATGTTGGATAGCCCATCAAAATATCTATAGAAAAC
Organism: Lepas anatifera; assembly: GCA_034440635.1. Taxonomy (NCBI): domain Eukaryota; kingdom Metazoa; phylum Arthropoda; class Thecostraca; family Lepadidae; genus Lepas; species Lepas anatifera. The sequence goes on along the minus strand of JAOTON010002016.1, from coordinate 1,081,394 downwards.
ATTTTTACCATTTTTTGTCAGGTCACTAGAGGTCAAGGCATGCCACCATAAGATTGATTGATTGATTATTGGGGCTTAAGGGCGCACCAACCTTAGTGGGTATATAGCGCCCAACGCCACCATAAGGATAACATGTAAATGAAGGTTTTCAGTCATTACATCTGAACTAGTCAGATAAAACAAAACAATCTCGACAATTGAATCCTCGGAGCAAGCCGAATCGAATGATTTGACCTTGTTAGGTCAAATCAGGTCAAATACAGGAATTGACTTCAAGGCGATCAGGATTGCCGATCGGGGACTTCCCGGGGGCCATCCGACGGGGCCATCGGACCAGGGGGCGCCACTATGACCGGCAAAAGCTATCAGGTGGGCGCCAAATCTATCGATGGGCCCGACATCCTGGGGGGAAGCGACATTTCAGGGGCCATCGACCTTCAGGGGGCGCCGAGGGTCGATCGGGGGCGTGCCCCCGCCCCTGGATCCGCCTATGATTGACTTAACCTGAGGTCATTTCAGGGTCAGATTAGGTCAAAATGCACATCATTAGAACTGCAAGGATGAGGCAAAGCTAATGCCGTTAAAATAAACGCTCTTTCGCCATCCATGACTAAGTTATTCAATTTATGTCTTTTTTTAATATATGTATTTCCAATGGAATGGTCATGACTCGTACGTGACCTTAAGTCATCAATATAAAAAATACCGGAATATGTTTTGAAGAATTCGGTGGGCCCACTATGTGATATGATTTTAAATCGGATAGGTTTACCCTGTTCTTACGTATGCTATCTTAAACTTATTTTAGGTGAGTTCACTTGACCTGCACTGGTGACCTGATTTGAGATGACCTTACCGTAAAATTTTGGGAAAAGTTGTAAAAATGGTCAGATAAAATGTATGCCAAGTACGGCGGCGCGTAGCGGTACCGTTTTTACTCTATCTCCAAAACACCCGAGGAGGCGAGTACCCCCCCCACCGTCGATGCGCATCTCGAAGTATGACGCAATAGTTTCTGAACAGATACAAAGTTTTATTTCTTTGCCTTTGAAGATTAAGGATATATGCTCAAAAGTTTAAGGGGGCTTGAAATAGCTGCCTACCCCCTGTGCCAGGGGCGAGTTAAAAGGAATATGGCATATCGGTGCAATAAACCCAATTATTGGTTGCATTTAATTCCCCTCTATTACAGGTAAAATCTACTAATCGCGTGACGTGGAATCAGTGTAATATTTGGAAATGACTTGTAGCAGATTGAACCTGTTCTATTTGCGCCGCAAATGAATACGAATAAAATTAGCGTTTTTAGCTAAAATAGGCTATTATTAGGAGCCTGAAGGACACTTACCGATGTTGGCGTTCTTTCTCGTTTCAAACTAGTCATTCAAGAAGGCTGGGTATATGCATTTATAGTTATCAGTACCGGAGACACTTTCGGCACCTTGCAGGTTTTAAAGAGGTCCGAGCAAGAAATATTTGTCCGTGCAGCGGGCCTTAGCGTTACGTCACGTCCCCAACTTCAACTCGCACCACTGATCACTAGGGCAGGAGGGAGTCGGTAGGCGGTGAATTTTTACTTTTTCTTCGCGAGGGGTAAGTTCTGGGGAAAATGATGATTTCGATTCAGTGGCTTCTCTGCACGGTCTATCACATGGCTATATCATTTCGAATCCCATTATGAATGTGCCACTTTTCTTTTTAAATGTGGTTAACACGCGCAACGGGGGTCGACCACCTTCGGATTGACGAGGGCGGGACCGCCCCCTTAAGATCTCGAGAACCACGTTAGGTAGCAAAAAACGGTAAACGGTGTTGGGTAGCCCATCCGCTTCCCATCGAAAATATTTGAACCATTTTTGTCAGGTCACATTTAAGGTCACCAGAGGTCAAAAACATGCCGTCACATGCCGTCATAGGGATAACATGTAAATTAAGTTCTTCGGCCATTACATCTGAACAAGTAAAGATAGAGCAAAACGACTTGAACCTATGAATCTTCGCAGCAAAATCGAATGATATATGATTTGACCTTGCTGGGTCAAATCAAAGATTTGACCTGACCTGAGGTCAGGTCAGGGTCAAGCTATATAAAATGCATATTATTAGAACCGCAAAGCCAAGGCGAGTGTAATGAAGCTAAAATAAACGCCTATCACCATCTGTTACTGAGTTATTCAGTAAAACCATATTTCCCATGTATTACCAATTGAGAGGTCATGCTTCGTACCTGACCTTAGGTCATCGATATCGAAAATACCGGAACATATTTTAGAGAACTCGGTGAGCCCATTATGTGATATAAGTTTCAATTGGATAAGTTCACCCTGCTCCGACTTATGCTATCTTAAACTTTTTTGAGGTTGGGTCACTTGACCTGTACTGGTGACCTGACCTGAGATGACCTATCCTTAAAATTTTCACAGAAGTTGCAAAAATGATGAGGAAAAGGTATACCAAGTACGGCGGCCTGCGCGCCGCCGTTTTTCTGCTGTCTCCGAAAAACCCGAGGGGCGGGTACCCGCCCCCGTCAATGCGCGTGTGCGCGTGTGCGCAAAATGTGCGCAAGTCCTGCTGAGTCAAAATCGCTTGCATGCATGGGCATTGCTGCGTCTCACCCACCTACATGTACCTGTGGGTATAAATACACCACTTATGTGTTAGATTCAGTGTCTGAGGGGTGTTTAAGGAGTTGCACAAAACATATATGTCGGTATTATATACATCACTATAGTGATGCACAGATTCCAGGACGAGTATTTCGCGATGGAAATGTTGATCCACTAGGAGCATTTGCATGAACTGGACAAAACATTTGCACACATTCGTGCAAGTTCTGAGAATAGAAGGCCCATTTTTAAGCCGATGGGAGGTGTACGTTGTCAGCGGTTACAGCTCACGGATCATAGAGCTGTGCAAGATCGGATTGTTTCAACACATTGAACCATCCAGTTGGACGTCTGTTGAAGACTGGCCATGGCATATGACATTTAAGTGGCGTACGAAGATCACGGAATTCCTGGTTGTGAATGAATGTGTGGCTTGAATGAGCCATCATGCAAATTTTCACAGCTATATTCATCCAAAATTGAGAGGTTATGCATGACGTGTTTTTTACTGTTGCTGCGTGAAACAATATGTTAAAAATTGGTAGACAAAGCAATATGTCACTTGGTCTTAAGCAAGAAAACATTACAGTAATTATAGCTTTTAGTATACAACACATCATAAGGCTTGCACTCTTCACTTCTAAATTATTCATATAAGTTGTTAAACTAAATATTACAAGCACTTTGCAAACATGTAAATGATAATTAATGCTATTATTTTTGCGGGAGACAACTACTGTTGGGAAACACCCGCTGTTAAAGGGTTGTCCACAAACTACTTAACGCGTTCTCAGTGGGAGTTACTTTTTTAATGTTAGGTAGGCATGCGTGCGCTCAGTGAGGCCAAAAATAAAAAAAAATTATAAATTCCACATAAAGCCCTTTTGGAGAGCTTGTCGGGGACGTGTGTGACCAGTGCTCGTGGTGGGCAGATCGGTCGGCTGGAGGGCTCTGTGTTGGGGGCGTGTGTGTGACCAGTGCTCGTGGTGGGCAGATCGGTCGGCTGGAGGGTTCTGTGTGTTGGGGGTGTGTGTGACCAGTGCTGGTGGTGGGCAGATCGGTTGGCTGGAGGGTTCTGTGTTGGGGGCGTGTGTGTGACCAGTGCTGGTGGTGGGCAGATCGGTTGGCTGGAGGGTTCTGTGTTGGGGGCGTGTGTGTGACCAGTGCTGGTGGTGGGCAGATCGGTTGGCTGGAGGGTTCTGTGTTGGGGGCGTGTGTGTGACCAGTGCTCGTGGTGGGCAGATCGGTCGGCTGGAGGGCTCTGTGTTGGGGGCGTGTGTGTGACCAGTGCTCGTGGTGGGCAGATCGGGCGGCTGGAGGGCTCTGTGTTGGGGGCGTGTGTGTGACCAGTGCTCGTGGTGGGCAGATCGGGCGGCTGGAGGCGCTGAATGGCGAACTAGAGCAGCGGCTGAGCACCTCCGACCTTCAGCTGAGCACAGTCTCCCAGCGGCATCGGCAGCAGATCCTGCAGCAAGAGGTACCGTCCCCGCTCTGAGCTCGCACCTCAGGGCTACGCGCACACATCGGACATAGTTTCACCTAGCGAACTGAGTCGATCTTTTTTCTTTTTTTGAAGACATGTTACAGTATCTATGACATGTGACATGTTACACCTATCTATGTATGTGTTTTTCGCGGGGGATGAGTTTCACTTTGCTGGTTCGGGTGAACGAGTCTTAATACCTTTTCCCCAAATACGTTTTTGTGCAATATTCTATCAGTCATGTTTCTGGCTATTGAAATGTGGGTTATGTACTTTTTGGAAAATATTGCAAGAAATTAACAACAATTATATTTATCTGCACCACATGTTTCATCAGATTCTTTAACGGTCGTCGAAATTAATTTTGGCGTGTTACATCCTGCGTCGGCTCCGTAGTGCATGGAGTAGGGCGGGCTGGAGGGAGACGCCTCTTCGTGGGTTGAATAATTTTTGCTGTTGAGAGGAGCGTTTAATAGCGACCGCTGCCCCATTTCCCGCTCCTCCCACTCTGTGCTGCTCACAGAATTGGATTATTATCCGTTTCGGCCCTTTATTGGCGATATATTCTGTCAAGAGGTCTGAAACGATGAATTGCAACTATCTTCTTCTCGAAGTCATGAGGCCTGATGTTTTGAACCCTCGCGATTATTCGGGTTTTCGTCTCCTTGGGACTTTGGGGCGTTGTTGCGGCTCACGTGACTTTTCCTCTTATTAATGTAGAACTTCGGGGCGAACTCAGTGTGTTTCTCGTGAGGACACCTCGTGATTGATACCATTTGGTTTTTTACCTTGGGTTACTGGGCACCTTCATGGATACGGAAAATTGCATGATGTTTTCATCAGGCTGCCAATTGCGCCCCGTGTGGATCAGAGGGTCTGCCTGGTAAATAATCCCATTAAGCGCTATAATAGAGGCATCACAGTGGTAAGAAGACATTTGCGACTTGATTCATGTGCCATGCAGCTAGGTGACTCATCTGGGTAACACATGAGCCAGTGTCAGAGGTCACAGAAGGCGGAATGTGATAGCTGCATTGTTACGGAATGTAAGACTGTTGTTCTTCACTCAAGATAGTAATTTTGGGCTCTGACTTTGAAATCAATGCCAAAAAATAAAATTATTAAGTATGTGTTGCAATGAAATTATTTACAACACCGCATAAATCACGCAAATGTTCCTTTCCCATGAGACTGCATTGATACTTTACACGGCAACAGTGTTGTACTACCTTAACTTGTCCACCGAAAGTAGGCAAGCTAGGATCAGGCAAATTGCGCCAACTTTATGTCTTACTGGACATGGACATACAATTTCATGTCTAGATCTCCCTCTCCCCCGCTCGAAAATCAGTTGCGATATCCCTGTTTGCGAGATTTAACTTCACTATTCATAAAACCGTAAAGCGGATTGCACCTGTTAAGTAGAATTCTCATCAGTAGCACAGAGCCGAGCAGCTCGGGCCGTGTGCGCGGCGGAAGGCTGCGTGTCGGCGCCGCCGCTGCTGCTGCCGCGGCGGGCCGGCCGTCGGCCTTGGGCCGCCTGCCGCGCTGAGCCGCCCGCTGCAGCCGCCCGAGTGCCGTGATGCGATTATGGTATGCCGGAGCGGCCGGCGGTTTCAGCCGCTTTCCTGAAAGCTGTGCTGTCGGTGGCCGACTGTGCAGCGGCCGCCTCAGAAAGGCCTGACTGGTGGCCCGATCCGGCTCCAGCGGCCGCGGCTCGGCCACTGCAGCCGGCCAAAGCTACAGCGGCCGCCGGGCGCCGCTTCAGAGGCACGGCCACTGCAGCCGGCCAAAGCTACGGCGGCCGCCGGCCGCTGCTTCAGAGGCACGGCCACCGCAGCCGGCCAAAGCTACAGTGGCCGCTGCCTCAGAGGCTCGGCCACTGCAGCCGGCCAAAGGTACAGCGGCCGCTGGGCCCGTTCTTGGCACAGACCCCACATGAAACTATGAGGAGAACCCAATATGTAGGTATGCGATCAATCTCAGTAACTGGTAGCAGCGTTTTTCAGACCTAAATAGTATGAGAGAATAGTTTTAAGTGGTGATGAACGTACGACGCTTTCACTCAGCGAGAAAGGCGCTAGTGACCTGCACAGCGGCTGTGGCAGTAAACGAACATCCCTAAACGAAATGATAGCAATGTGTATTTAATGTTTTCCTGCCATCTACCAAGGGTTCATACAGCGGTCCCCTTCCCCAAAGAAAGAAAACGCTCTGCCGCCTAATACATGGTGGCGACACAGGGCGATGTCCCCGAGGTAGTGGCGACTGTCCTGAGGCAAATATGTGGGCGCCGCCTCCTACAAGCATTCGCGCTTCTGCAGCGGTCGTGATCAATGCATTGCGAATTAATTTCGTGCCTCTGTGTGGAAATATAAGTCTGTCTGTCTCATGGAACCCAAACTGATCAGGCAGAAGCCCAGCTGAGTTGACCCCATGACCTGATACGGCCTTCTTTTGTTAAAACGATGTGTGGACTGGAAACGCTTTTCAGTGAAGGTGAGAACTGAAGTATCACGGGTGTAGCTCCCTGATTCAGCGGATTGTGACCTGGCCTGGCGGGATGCCCCAGTTGCGTTGTGGTGGGGGCCGTGCGCGTCATGCCCTCTCTTCTGAGAGACGTGACGCGACCGGGGCCTGCCGGCACGAGGCCGCTGACATTATTGACAGCCTTCTTTGGAAGGATTTAATGTCGGCGACGTTGTGCCTAAACACGATAAATGGCCGTGTCGTCGTTGGGCAGGAGTAGTCAACTGTACCGCACATGCAGATCCAGCAGGTTTGGAGCTGGGCTGGAACGTCGGCACTGGACTGGTCAGGCAGCTACAATGTTGCAGCGTAGCAAGTGGACTACTGTCAGACAATATGGTATCTGCCTCTGAAGAGCTGTGCGAACCATTTCGGCTGCGTTTGTGTGCAGCTGTGTTCGGAATGTCTTCACAACTGCGGCATGATGGGTTCTTGCAGATCATTATTTCGTTCCTCTCACGCTCTTACCGTTATTCGCCACCTGCCAACTCTTGCTGTTTCTGCTTTGTCTCTTGTGGATTTGTTCTCGCTGGTTTATTTCCATTCATCAAGTTATCGGTGTTTAGTTATGAGGTTTGCAACTGCCCCAATAGTGGTCCAAACTGGGAGCGATAGGCGCAATAACCACCGCGACCACACCGGGCACCTTCGGGCTAGGTTGTGCAAGTTTCTTCCAATTGTGAACCCTGGCCGGCGTCGTACATGCGAAGTGCCACAACCGTGGGGCGGCAGCTGGTGAAATAAGAGCAGGAAAACGCAGAATACTGGGAGGGAGGGATTAGGTATCTCTAATTCAATGTTTTAAATAACATCATGGGACTAGTGGTAAAGTTGGGTATGTTAGGGATTCCAGGCTCTGCTCTTATTCCAACGCCTTTGGCTGGCGCCGCCCCAGAGCAGCGCTGGCCGTTATAACGCTGAGACTATAGCAGCACTGTCAGCTACAGCAGGGTCGGTGCTAATAATGCCAGCTGCAGCTGTGATGGTGTTAACAATGTCAGCTGCAGCTGTGACGATGTTAACACTGTCAGCTGCAGCTGTGACTGTGTTAACAATATCAGCTGTAGAAGGTGTCGGTGCTAACACTATCAGCTGCAGATAGTGTCGGTGCTAATACTGTCAACCACAGCTGTGGCGGTGTTAACACTGTCAGCTGCAGCTGTGATTGTGCTAACACTGTCAGCTGCAGCTGTGTCGGTGCTAACACTCAGCTGCAGCTGTGTCGGTGCTAGCACTGTCAGCTGCAGCTGTGTTGTGCTAACACTCGTTTGTAGCGACGGTGCTAACACGTCAGCTCAGCTTGATTGTGCTAACACTGTCGGTTGTAGCTGTGATGGTCTAACACTGTCAGCTGCAGCTGTGATTGTGCTAACAGCTGCAGCTGTGCCGCTGTGGCGGCAGTTGCAGACCTACCGGTGGGCTGCCGTCGTGGTCTCGCTAGCTGGCCTGTCCGCTAAAAACTGGCACCGCCACAAGGGCCAGGCCGCCGGCACGGTGGCGCCGCCAACTCGTCCAAGCGTGCCGCAGCAAGTCTCAGGCAGGTACTGGCTTTTTGAGCTCCTGCCTCAATGCCGGGCCTCCGTTGTTTGTGTCTTGTGCAATAATGTTTGCTGGCAAGAGGAAATTACAGCGGGATTATTACCCTTGTTGTTGTTTGAGCTAGATCAAAGGAGAGGACCAGCCACTCGTATGATCTCAGAAATTGTTGCGTCATAAAGCCCCAATGGCACACACACATGCACTGTAGGGTATTTCAAAAGTAATTTTTCTTTAAAAAATTAGCAGGAAAACGAAGCACGATAAGACTATAGCCTCGTTCTCAGTATATTCTCAACGTGATATTAAGCACTCGCGCATCTGTTTGGCCTGTCTTACAGGGACTGGTCCAGTGTCTCAACACTGATGCTGCGCCCTGCCTTCCGCAGGCTTGCCAGTTTTGATTGGTGAGAGGTGAGGGCTGTTGCTCGATCTCACTTCCATCCCAGGCATGGCGGGAGTTTAAATGCACCACTCCTGGTCCTGGGTCCTGTTGTTATCGCAAACAGGGGAAGTGACTGGTTGGTAAATTGTTTCGATCTTCCTGAGTCGAGGGTTGCCGGATGTTTCCGGCCCATTTTGCTGATCCTGCTGCATTGCTGATGTTCCCAGCTTCATCAGCCCTCCTTCGACGCAGTATTCGGGTATCACGTTATCTTGTAAAGCAGGGAGGTACAGCTCAAGAAGAGCTCTCAGTGGCTTGTCATTCCTCAGGTGTGAGTCCTCTTCAGCCTGGAGCAGTCCCTATGAAGGGCGCTTGAGCAGTACTGTAGGTGCATGTGATTGTTTCGGTGGTTCGGCGTAGGGTAAAAGTATCCTATGGGGACTCACTACTGGAAACGATCAGCGAATAGTCCTGTGAAGAGACTCCTGGGCTAACACCAGCCGCTTTTTCGCCTTAGTCGTGTGAAGTTCAGCTGGCCGCGAAGCTGAAGCGGGGGCAGGTGCATCTGCTTGGTGAAGCGGCGATGGATGGTCACCTAGAACACCCAGTAACCATTTAATGCCAGGCGTGTGCTATTTTCGCGTTCAGAGGTGCTCCGCCCGATTCGTTTTATGTTCCTTGCGCAGCCTCGGATGTTTTTTAGTGATAATATGTTGCCATGGCGAGTAATTGGTACTTTGATAACTCTTGTTGATGGCCTCATATTTTGATCAGCTCTGACCTGGGCCTTCACCGTGTCAGCCGTGCGACAGCGTGCTACTAACAATGCTGCTCCATCACGACTCACATTAGTTCTGAGCGCTAGGGGTGCCACTCAGAAATTGGCGTCTGACTTACCATAGTAAGTGGGGCCAGGCCGCTCAATCGAGTCACGTGATCAACTGACCAGCCGACACTTTCATTTGACCTGGTACTGGTTCTGGTTGCAACTCTGTTGTTTTTTTGGGCATACGGTGAATTGGAACGCACGTGAGGTTGAGGAAATCCATTCATCAAGTACGTTGTGAGACATCACCATCGGAGGGCAAAATGGGCGTATCGCGTCCCCTTAATCAGCTGCACCGCCCCCCTCTTCATATCCCTTTCCTCCTTCCCTTTTCTTTCTCTCTCGATACAGAAATATGTTGTGCAGTTTTTCATAGTATTATCCTCTCATCTACACCGAAGATATTCTCCCCGACGGTCCAAAGTATTCGTGCCAGCTTTGAATTTTTTCTTAAATCTTTAGTGGAGACTTACAAAGCAACTGCGCACCCTTTCATGTCAAAAGTTCTCATTTGAATGATTGACAAGACTACGCTTTTTCTGTTTTTCCCTTGGCACTGTTGTTTCCTTTGTGTCATTTTAAAGAGTGGAAGGGGGCGATGACGACCTAGAGGGCACAAAGGCCCAACGATGAACAGGCCTGGATGTATTTAGGCGTAAAAGGGCACTGGTCTCAAGGAGCAAAAAACCAAAGGACTGATGGCCAACGGGGGGGGGGGGAGTCTGGAGACCAGTCATTGTCATCCATTTGTATGCAAAATGCCGTGCTCCGTAAAAATATATGTTCTTCGTCATGATAGATGAAATGAAACACTTTCAAATGCTTCAAGCCTATGGCGGTGAAAAAATAAGGATGCAAATGCCCGGGAATATGATTGGTATTTCTCATTTTTCAGAACTGTTCCGTATTTTCTGATAACAACAACTATTGACCTAAGCGTGAAGTGGAACACCATTTGTTTTCCGTATTTGTTTATGACGTCACATTATATGGGAAGCTGATGTTGACCTATTAAGTTTAACTGAAAAGCATCACGAGCGTAACATACTTTACGACCGCGTAAAAGTAGTATATGTAGCTGTTAGAGTAGGTAGACCCCTGTGGATACGACTTGTCCCATGTATCCATTTGTTACACACAGGATACAACCATACTAATCAATACGGGAACACCTATTACATCCCATTCAAACCTGACACTGTAAAAGCCTATTATGTTGTTGCTAACACTTAAACCATCACTAAAGGCCAGGTCTTCCCCTCCGTACAATTAGTTAGCAGCCCATTACCGGCCGACAAATGGGGAAGCCGTGTGGGGCCGAGGGGCGGGGGGTGGCGCGGCTGCCGCCCGTGTGGGGTATTTCGTGGGCCATTAAGCCGTTAGATTGGTGGGTGAACAGCTGAGTGGTAGTAACACGTGCGCTGTCTGGTGCCGGGCTGCCACCGCTGCACCGTATGTGGGGCTGCATGGCTCCACTCGAGAGGAGCTCAGGTGTTTAATGAATGAAGTGGTTGCAAGAGGGTACTTGATGAAGTCAGTCAAGAATGTGCTATTGTTGTTTGAACTTTGCCTGCGGCTGTTCACTGGCAGAGTGACTCGTTTCACTTAATTCAGAGTATGGCGTCGGCAAAAATACGGTACTTTCCTTTGGCTTTTTTGTTAAGTTCATCGCAAGTTAGTGCATCGTAAAACCCCCATAAAAGGTTTCTCAAGCTTGATGGTTACGTATTTAAAAGCTTAAGTTTTTCACCAACAATACAAGCAGCTCAAGGTTTCGAGGACGTTTACAAAGTGCTAGCTGCGTTGTTTTTGTGTGCATTGCATGGGTATGTTTTGATATTTGTTGCGTTCGGAAGCGGTTGTATATACATACGTGGCGTCAAGATCGTAACAGCACGTAATCCGTGGTGTTTGACATGGATCACAACTTGTCGTGCATTCTTTTAGAGTAAAACTGTGAGGTCGGGATCGGATCGATTGTCCCAATTCTGCATCTTGCAAAGGCGATATGTTGTATCCTCCGCTATCGGAGCTTTTAATGAAGCCATTGAAGCATCGAAGGAAATTCAAAATGCCATTCGAAAGTTCTTCGCAAGAAAAAGCTGTAAAGCGCTATTTCCTGATGGTCAGACCCATATTGAGGTTACTGTCAAGGTCTCAGATGATCGTTGTGAGATTATTTCCTCCTCTTAATCTTAACGAGCAACACTAAAACTTCATAGCATTAGGTACGAGTCTTTCGTTTTGCCGAGTAAAGAAAGATATATAGGGGCACACCTCAGGTATCAACCACGAAACACGCAAAATTCTGTTATGCGGGTCAAAATGTACGTTTTGAAGGTTTTGGAACTGTAGAAAATCAGTGGAAAACTAGTTTTCTGTATTGCTTACAACACGGTAAAAATGGGCGGGAGTTTCGAGGTCCCGGCCATTGGCCAATAGCATAGTCGTCACCACCGATTTTTACCGCGAGGCAAGGGCGACCAAAACCGTGAAGTTAAACACTAAATGGCTGTCAGGGATTATTGAGGCAGTTCGCCGACATCAAATTCGGGAAAGTATGTGCAAGTCCATGTCTGTAAGCCGGAGACAGGTCAAAACTTCTTTATCGAGTGCTGCAATGCTGGGAGGACGCCCACCGGATTCACAAGATGGGAATGCACCCCCCTCTTACACCCAAACTTTTGATGTCTGTAACTTATGGGATAACTTTTTAAGCTAAGACCCGTGTCAGCACTGTGTTGGACGAGGCCGGAAATAAGCAGGCTTTTAATGGTAGTGATGAGCTGTCCCCAGTCAAATTTATTCAAGTTGACTCTCGGTCTCTGATTCGGGGTCATTGCATGGGGTGCTTGTGCTCAGTGACGTGCTGTCACGTCATCACGCCTTTACCTGCGCGTGTCGCGAGTATTTTGTGAATTTGGTGTTACAGTTTTTATTGAAATGAAAATAAAGTTTTGGTTTAAAAAGAAAAGATGAGAAAAATATCACGAAGGAAGTAGCAAAAGCATAGTGTTTTCTAAAACCCCAGGTACTATTTTCCCAAGACTAGGCAAGAAGTTTGTGTGAAAACGCTGTTGAAGTGCAGGTTAATATAGATGGTTAATGAAGTATGGGGGGGCACATTTGGGTAGTACGCGCGTTCGGCTTCATAACGTGAAACTTTGTAGCGAGCAAAAGGTCGCGGGATCGATCCCAGACAGAAGCAGAGATTGGCACCCTACCCTGGTTCAAGAATTTTTCACCACCTCAGAGTGTCGCAAAAAGGCGGGCTTGTATGCTGTGTAATGAAAGCTTTAAAGGTCGAGATATTGACAGAGTTGCATAACCCCAGCAGCACACGCGAACCCGGTCTATTCTATTTGAAATACGATGAAACTGAAACATTCCTGCCTTCAGGCCTTTACAGATGGCTTATTTTGGATTGTTAGTAGGTTGAAACCTGTACACTCCAGTCAGCTCCTGCAGGGAGTTTACTTTGCAGTCATTAATTTGTTGGTGTGTGACTCAAGGTTGAAAGGATTAACAATCCTGTGATTTATGTCTCAGTGTATGTGCTGTTCTGTAGTAAAGATAGACTGCGGTGCTGGTCGCCCGCCTACTCGCCGCCTTTCCGTGGGATTGACTTGAGCGCGGTGTACCCGCGTGCCAGTGCCTGTACCTGTCGCGGCCAGTTGGGGCTCGGCACGGACGCCGCTGGCGACGGCGGCGACCCCGCTCCGATACGCTATCGTGTGTGCCGGCCCCTGTCAACACGCCGTATTTACCGTTCACATGAGCCAATATTGAGCCTGGGCGAAAGTGGCGGCGCCAGGCCATGACCGGCCGCGCGAAGCCGCAGGATGTTGGGCGGGGGGGGCGGCGGCGGCGCGGAAGTCGGGGCGGCCTATCGCGTCGGCGCCGCCTCACGCACCTGCGCAAACGCCGGCCTCCTCCGTCGCCGCCTGATGAAGTTTTTGCCGGGCTCATGGGCTCAAGGCTGAGGCGAACATGAACGGGTTGTTTGCTCAGTCGTGTCCTAAAAAAAATTGGGGCATTAGTAGAATGGCATTAAGTGTGTTCTGAGTCGTCTTACTCTGGAGTGGCTGCATGTGAAGAGGGTTGGATGCTTTATTTCCAGACCGATTTCTGGTTGGTTGGGACAGGGAGAGGGCGAGGTGGCCTTTATGGTCGCTGCGGCAGCAGGCTCTTGCTGCTGGTGTTTGGTTTCGCCAATCGAGCCGTGCTGTTGGCGACAGTGGTGAGGTGGCGAGTCTGCCCAATCCTGTATGTAACCGCTGCTGCATCTGCCCATAGGGCGCTGCGAGTACTTCGGCTACTTTTCGAATGAAATTCGCCAATGTCAAATTCATGGAGCACTGTTTTCAAAGCTCTGGGCTATACCTGAGGCTATAGCAGGGATTGACGTTTTTATGGGTCGTTTTTTTCTGTAATGAGTGAATGATCTTTGCACACCCGCGCACAACCTTTGCACCTTATTGTTCATGGCACCGTATTGCTCCATCTGTTTTGCGCGGCTCATTGTGCTGATAAAAAACATAGTTGATACTGAACTTTGGTTTTAGTTCTTACATCAACCCTACATTGACACCGGAAATAAAAAGAAAAAAGTCACGGCACGCCCATTTAGAGAGCGGAATGAAATAAGATATAAAATTGCTTCACCCCAGGGAAAGTCGGATAATTTCTTTTTGAATTCATGTTCGCAAAAGATGCAGTAGGTCTTTATAAAAATGCAAAGTCTGAACCTAACATAACCTAACCACTGGGTTAATCAGAACTCGCTCTGACATATGAGAAAGCAGAGAGGCACTGTTAGTGTAAAATATCCGGTTAATAAAAAAACTAGATATAACCATGTTTATACCATGGGACATGGTATAAACATGGTATAAAGAACATGGGACCATTGGCTGCCAAATGCGCTGACTTTGCGGCTTATGGCATATATGTAGACATTCGTCGTTACTTCACTTGCTGTCTTCGTTGCATAAGAATCCGCTTTAAACCATCGCGATGTGCCGTTGCTGAGAGAACGTCTGAGCCTGAGCGAAATCTTTCCAACTAAAAAATAAAAATCAAATAAAAATAGACTCTGTGTAATCTCGGCCCATAATACCTTAACCAACTGGTCGTGTTCAGTGTCTGGCGAGCGTTAGCCGGCAGGGAAGCCTGCGGAATCCGCCCAGTTATGATACCACAGCTGGTTCTCGGAATCGCTAATCGTGCTCCTGGCCCATGCAACATAAAAGTGCTAGTGAACTGAGCCAGCCACAGTGCCTCAGGTTTTTGCCTATTTTGTTATTGCTCTATGAATATAGTTTTGGGTTAGTTACGTAAAACTGGTTCGCAGTGATCAAAATCCCAGGGTACTGGTGGAGAACTACACCTGGGCAAGCTGAATTTTCCACTCAGTTCTGTGTTATTTTTACTCTATTTTTCACTCGTTTTTGGAGTATAACTTAAGCTGAATTAAATAACCCTGACAAATATTAACTATTAGAAATATGGTACTAAGGGAACTTTCAATGAAAAATGTCCTCCTGAACTTTAAATAGGGATCAAATAAGGAGCTCAGTTGACTTTCAGAATGTTCGAACTTTCATTTTCCAATCGCCGACTACATTTCCCAGTATGAATTGTACAATCAGCACGCTAGCGCAAAACCAGTTTGGGACGCTGCTGTTTCGTGCCCCTGTGCTGGATTCGTTTTGGACGTTTTGCTTCCTGTTGTTGACAGAAGGAGATCCTGAGCCTGCGTAACCAGCTGCGGGACGCGCAGCACCAGTACCGGCCAGGAGCCGACGCAGACAAGCCGGCGTCCGACGATGACGACGACGGTGACGACGCCGAGCTGGAGGACCTGGCGTCAGCGCAGCGAAGACTTCGTCAGCTCAGCGGCAGACTGCGGGCCGTCACCCGGCAACGGGACCAGCTGCTCAACCAGGTCAGTCCTGGGTGTGGAGGGACAGCTGCTCAGCCAGGTCAGTCCCGGGTGTGGAGGGACCAGCTGCTCAGCCAGGTCAGTCCCGGGTGTGGAGGGACAGCTGCTCAGCCAGGTCAGTCCGGGGTGTGGAGGGACCAGCTGCTCAGCCAGGTCAGTCCCGAGTGTGGAGGGACCAGCTGCTCAGCCAGGTCATTCCTGACTATAGACCAGCTGCTCAGCCTGGTCAGTCCTGATTATAGAGGGACCAGCTGCTCAGCCAGGTCAGTCCTGACTGTAAGGGGACCAGCTGTTCAGCCTGGTCAGTCTCGACTGTAAGGGGACCAGTATGTCAGTTTGGATTGTGGAGTTGCCAGCTGCTCAGCCAGGTCAGTTCCGATTATACAGGTACCAGCAGTCCAGTCCCGTTTGTGAAGAGACCAGGGTGTCTGTCCCGATTGTAGAGGGATCAGGAGATTAGTCCCAAGTTTAGATCATCCATCAGGCCAATCCCGAATGCAGAATGACCAGCTGGTAAGTCCCCAACTGTAGAAACCAAGCAGTGGGAAGAGGGACGAGAAGATCGTGTCGACTGTAAATAGACTAGCTTCCGTGCAGTTGGTCAGTACAATAACAATCTCTTTACATTTGGCCAGTGCCAATTGTGCAAGGACCAGCTGGTCATTGCTCCGTCTAATCCTTGCCCACTATAGAGGTACCAGTAGGTTAGTTCCAGCGATGGCTGCCAGCGCAACAATGGGTTGAATGGTTATCCCTGGTTTCCTCATTGTCTGACGTGATAGATGTTCGCATTTGCATATATTCAAATTGTGTGAGCAACAGGATCATCCATCTATGACTCAAGTCTGAAATATAAAATGAAATGTAATGTAAAATCAGTGTCTGCAATGAGGGGCGGGGAGGAGGAGGTATTATTTGCCGTGGAACACGTAGATCCAAACCCGTTCTTGCAATTGCGAATGTGAAAGTTTTCCATCCTCTCAACATCAATGTTGGCTCCACCTTTTCCTGAATCCTTTAGCGGATAATTGCCGGATAACCGCCGGGTTCGGTACCACTTACTTTGGCAACCGTGACCTTAGCTTTTTGTTGATTATTTAATCATATCCTAAGGTCTGAAGGCTAGGCCGGGAGATTTAATAATTGAATAAAATACGTCATAGAGGGATCCAAGGGCATTGGGGGCAGGTGCCCCCGATCAACCCACCCGGTGCCCCCCTCCGAACCGTTCTGCTACCCACTTCCCCTTCCTGAAAGGTTCTGAAAGGTTCCCCTTCCGAACCGTTCTGCCACCCATCCCCTATCCCCCCAGAAGGCAAGTATTGGCGTCCCTACGATGCAATTTTGACCTCCCGCGGGGTAACTTAACCCTCGCCCGGGGGATCGATGGCCCCTAAGGTTTTCGGGATAGCAGAAAAACAACGAGGCGCAGCACCGCGGTTGAGGGCTCTACCTCTCACTGCATCATTTTCCCATCATCCTTGAAATTTTTACCCCGGGTCACCCAAGGTCAGGTCACCAGACGAGGTCAACCAAGGTCACCTCACTTCAACTTTATAGCTCTGTAAGAGCTAAATTTCAAAGTCGATCAATTTGAAACTTCCTACACTTCATGAACCCTCCAGGGTCTACAAGGTGTATATCCGGGATTTTTCGATTTCGTGCCCTGAGGTCAGATCACGAGGCGACCTCTCCCATTGGAAAAGCATGGGAAAAGCTGTTTCATGATATAAAAGCCACGAAAATGATTGCAAATACTCAGACTGCTCAGAACAGCGTTTTGGACACCCTTTCACGGATCCCAGGGGTCATATTTGCCCTTGACTATTCCAAGGTCATCCAAGGTCACCAGAGGTCAAAAACAGTATTTTGACAATAACTTTTGACCTAATTAAGCTAGAGCGGTGAAACAAACGCCATCGTGTTTGTCTTGTCACTGGCGTTCATTTGATATACGGCAAGTCACTTTTGACCTTTCGTGACCTCAGGTCATATTAGGTCACGAGGTAACCTCTGGAGGTCAAACCACTGGCGGGAGGTCTTTACCTTCCACATAGCGGAAAAAGTACTGGCAATTTGCTATCAAATGTACTTTACCAGGCCTCAATAGCTCTAATGGCATAAGAGTTATGCCCAGTTTGCTTAATCATTGCATATTTGAGTGAAAATAGCCGATCTTGACCTAATTTGACCTCTGGAGGTCAAACCATTGACCTGAGCACTAAAACATATCAAGTAATGTCTTACTGAATTCACGCGAGCTTTCTATTGCACTTTGCAGATTTGCGCTAACGCCCATATTTTCGGAGTTAGAGGGGGCCATCGATGCCCCGGTGGGGCGAAGGTGGCGCCGGACCCCGGTGGGGCGCGGGTTAAGAATTAGTGTCCCCGGCCAAAATGGCACCCCCTCTACAGACCTGAATGGGACCCCTCCTGACCTAAATGCCCCCTCCCATAGGAATTCCTCGGATCCGCCTGTGAAACTTGTGCACATATGCACACTGCAGGATGGCCCTCATTAGCTTCAGAAACACTGAGACCACCAGGGTGTGAATTAGACACGACGTGGGGGTCCTAAAGATCATATTCAAAGGCGCTGGAAGGTGGGGCAAAAACCAGCTTTAAATGGTGAAAACCTGTCCTTAAACAATTCGGTTTTTAACCCGTTAAAAGCATGCCACCAGTGAAAGTTGAGCTGAATATCCATATCAAATCAACCCGAAAAGGCTAATAATTCAGTGCTTGTACTTGATTAAGCCTTAAAACACATGAAGCCTAGAATTACTCAGTCAGTGAAATGAGGAGATGGCTTAACGGACACCATATATGGCTCTATTGTTTGATTATTTTGGATCTCCTCATTCTATTTTCCATAATATTTTTGGCGTAATTTGTTCGATCGCTTCTGTTTAGCTGGTACTACTTTTGTAGCGTTGCCCTTGTCAGTTGGTGACTTCGCCCCTTTTTTGGGTTGTATTTGCGTAGGTTTGGGCTGGATTAAATATAACCAATACGATTGTTTCATGTTCTCAAATTTGTCTTTGTCTGTTGGATCTCCCATGAGATTAACACCGGCTGTTTGTGGCTATCATTTTTGTTCCGGTAACAGGTTTTGTGGCCTGCAAGGAACTGGTGGGTAGGCGACAGCTCCTTGAGCAGCCTTGCAAAAACCAGGCGACTGGCCATCGCCGCGACGCCGCGGGTTCGGTCGTTGACCGGCTACCCACCTGGGTGCTGTGTGGACCCGCGAAGACTCACTCACTAAAACTGAAACGAAAGCTGACGTTAGAAATCTGAGAGGAAAGGCAAAGCGCTGACTGATGACACCGAGGTAGAATAGATTGATGGCTGCGTCAGTGGCGGTGGAGGATAACAATTTTTTGGGGGGCATAAACTTCTCAACCCATCTCTGTCAAGTCAGTGCCATATATTTTGTTTTAGTCATGACATTCATACTTCATGATTTTTACCAGGAAATCGGCGTATCTCCAATGATTGCAACAAGACACGTGCACACAGATGCTCTCGCTTCCCAAGATGATGTAAGCATATCAAAACATTGTGCTGCAGCCTGTGTCGACATTTTTGCACATATCATTTAATCACCAAGCCCCTCAGTGCCATAGGGTTAGTGTAAACATTTCTAATTTCAAGAGGGAGTAGCTCGTCCCCCTTTCCCGATGTGCCGCCGCCCATGGGTTGGGTAGGTGTCCTTAACCAGAAGAATAATACCGGCGTTAGTAGGTCGGTGGGGGGGGGGGGGAGAAGAAAAGAGGATTGAGGTTTGAGCTGATGCGGGAGCTGAGCTTGCTGGCGTTCAGCACGACCGCTCGGCGGCGGCCGCGCTGGCGTCTGCGTGTCGGCGCTGATGTGAACGTCGCTGTCGTGTAATTAAAGCTGACCACTGTGGCCAGGCCTCTCACCGGCCTGGCAAAAAGCCGCTGGCCTTCGCCGGCAGCGGAGCCAGGATTAGCCGCTGCCACCGCCGCCGCCGGCTCAGTCCCGGTCTCAGCGCAGCCCCATTCAACCAGATCGGGCACCAGTGCCCCCCCTCCCCTGAGCAGGCAGAATCCTTGTATGGAGCGCGGCATTCCTCCGAGGGGTACTACCGCTTTAGGGCTAGCAGCCTGTCGCCTGTTCGAGACAGGCCGTTAACACAGCCTGAAGCAGGTTTTGATTGTCGCTGGGTTATGTTCGTGGGTGCATAATGATGATTTCGATTCCAGAGCGGATAATTTATGTCGGCACGAGACTGCGTTAATGGTTGGAGAACCATTCTTAACCGAACAACGCGTCTTGGTTTCATTTGAGAAAATTCAATGCACAGTCGCAAATGCACAATGCAAAACACAATTGCATAGTCGTACTAGTTCGCCTGTATTGGAGGTCAGGTGGTGAAATCATAACGCCATATAAAGTAAAATACCAAGGTCACCCCATATGAAGCTTAATGTCAAGGTTAAAGGTCACAGGTATGGCCATACCGCCATTTTCAAAGTAATTGACCCCATTACTTTCCGTCAAATGATATTTCCCAGTATTATGTATATTGTTATGACATCATAGTTAACCGCGTACGTTGTAGTTGTGCCCCCCCCCCATTTCCCTATTGGCCGCCCTTTTTCAGCTTTAGGGTGCCCCACTGCAACATGGACCGTCATCACTCACCTTTGGCCTTTTCCTCTGATTTTGCGCCCCTTCTCCACCATTGGCCGCTTTTTCAGCCTTTGGGCGCCCGTCTTCAACGTGGACCGCCCTCGTTCACGGCCGGCCGCGTTTTACTCGGTGTTTGTCCCCCCTTCCCCACCATTTGTCTCTCTTTGGCGGCTTTTCGGGACCCTCCTTGAACATGTACCGCTCTCATTCATCTCCGGCTGCCCTCTAGTGTGTGGTTGGGCGCATCATTTCACGACTGGCCGCCCCCCTTTCTAGCCCTAGGAGGGCCCACTTAAGCTCGGACCGTACTCAATACTTTTTGCCGCCCTCTAGTGCATGATTTCTGCCCCCGTCACCAATGGCCGCTCTTTTGCAGCCTTAGGTCGCCCCGCTTCAACATGAACCTCCCTAATTCACCTCCGACCGCCCTCAGATGTTCAGCATGGGCCGCCCTCATTCACTTTTGGCCGCCCTCTTGCGAATAATTGAGCGCCCCTTTGCCAACATCCGGCGCGTTCTCCAGTCTCAGGGCGCCCCATTTCAACGAGGGCTGTCCTCATTCGCCTTCGGCCGTCCTCTGCTTTGTGGTTTGGCGCCCGTATTTCGTGATTCGCCGCCTCGATTGATTGTTCCGCTGTGCCACTAAAGTAAAGTTCTCTTCAGACAATTGTATACGCCAATCTAGCTACTAAAGACAATTTTGGAATTTTGAAGGATTGACGTAATACAGTACAGACGGGTACATATAGCCTCAGCAGCTGCAGTGCCCTAAAACTCCAATTATCATCTCTCCAGCCAACAGAGAAAAAATAACATGTCGTCTTTGCGAGAGAAAAAGAACTGAACGATCGGCGAGAGGTACCTACAAAATTATGGGAATGGGATAAGTGGAGTATGCGCACGGTAAAAATGAAGGGTTTTCTCCACTCGGTGAAAAGTTCGCTTCGCTGCGCTTTCGGCTTATGTTGCAGACCTTCGTCAGCAAAATCGTTGTTGTAATGGTAAGGAGAGGAGGATTTAAAACATTTGAATTTTAACAGCACAAATCACGAGGTTTTCAAACAATGCTAAACGAACCTTTTCACCGAGTGGAGAAACCCCTTTATTTTCACCGTACAAAATTATGATTGCGCCCCGCGCAGTAAAATTTTTAATTCCCTAAATGTTCGCCTTCATGTGGAAGTCTGTGGACTTCTGACTATCCACTCTCCGCAGGCACGGTAAATTGGGCACATAAACGGGTCCTAAAAATTTCCAAAGGCCTTTGCGTTCATCATTTTTTCTTGCATGAGTCCTTCTCTCAAGTCTTCAGTGGCCAATACAAATGGCCAAAAATTATGATTTTGAAAGGTGATTGGCACCCTTTTCTAACTGCTTTATGTTTTATAATTTTTTATTATATAAATTTTGTCCAAGGTGTTCTCAGTTCGACTGTTGGAGTCGGAGTCTCACTAAAGTCATCAAGGGAGTTGTCACGGAAACCCCGACCCCACCACCCGAACGAGCAACTCCCACAATGAAGGGTTGATTTAGAAGCCAAAGTTTAACGTCCCACAAAGCACAGGGACGGCCACCCCGCTCAGGTCACCCTCTCACCAGTCAGTTGCCTTTATTCGATTTATTTCACCAGTTAAGGTCTTTATTTGATTTATAAAGGCCTTGGTTGACATACCAAGGTCTCTATATATGACAGTATTATTACTTCCTGGCTGAAAAAAAGGGGCGGGTAGTGGAGTGGTCAGCGTAGCTGGCTTCCACGCAGCCGACCCGGGTTCAAGGCCCGGCGGCTTCCGAACAAGGAGCAAGCTGGCTCCCGAGAAACCCTTCCAACAGGGAAAGAGTTGGCGACGCCATATGACCATGGCAGTTGGTGCGTCGATAAGCCCCAATAATTATTATTATGGCTGAAAAAAACGCAACATCTCGAGTTTGTTAGTAATTTTGACAGTGCTTTCCGGTGGGTTGTAATCAAATCCTTATAGCACAAGTTCCATTGTTAGGCTGGCGAACTACTTCTCTGGACGTTGGGCGTGAACCATCAGTAAAAGCTTACTCCCTCCTGCCCCGGAAGCACCTGACCCCTTCCCTACAACTCGTCTTCCCTATACGACAGTTATCCGTTTGGGTCGCTGTAGGGCGACACTGTTGCTCGGCGGGAGCTTTAGCGTGACACTTGAACGCCAGTCTGTGGCGCGGTCTCTCGCTGTCTCCTAAGATGACACAGCCCAGCTAGGCATCGATCGTGGATGTCGCTCTTTCTGCAGGTGTTCGCCCCCTGCCTTCCGTCAGCCCTCCTCCGACACAGTCGTTTCGCAATGTTGGCGTTTCCCCAACTGTGTCGCTTTACCACCCAACTGTCGCCGCGGCGCAGCCAGCTGCGTGCCGTGTTGCCTACAATTCAGAGGTGTTCCTTTGTGCTGTGCTTTGTGTCGTGCTGGGTACTCAAACGAATCGGCATTTGTATGGTGCAAGTGCCTGTATGTATGAATTCCTGCCAAAGGAACTGAGTGTGGGCTCGGAACTGATGAATGATAATGGTGGACTTCTGTATGCTTTCATCAAGTCATTTTCTCTGCGCTTCTGGGCCTTTGATACCATGGAATTTGACTACAGTTGTTACAGTTGTACAGTGGTAAAACTTTTAGATCATATGAAGTCTGGTTATTCCCTATTGGGAATAGTTGGAATACCGAAATTTTCCACGAATGGATAATGATACGAAAGCTGTTCTGTTACCCAGGGGGACATGAGATACTTCTCAAAATTTTGGGGGTTTGAAGGTTCCATTTCTGGTTCTAACAATTTTTGGCAGCAAAATTTAACATGTAATTCCAATGGGACTGTTTGCAGGGGTTTGGGGCACGGGCCAGTGGGAAAATGTAAGTGGTGCTTAAGGGTATATTTTTATTTTTGGTATGTAAAATTGATCAGGCTATCTTCTGGGTGCAGTTTTTAGTCTCTAAAGCGCTTTTATAACAAGAAAAATCCACGATGAACTTCATGCTAATTCCTTCAGAATTCTGTTTCAAACGTTTCGATTACCCAATCAAAACGCTGCATTTTACCTTATGCTAGCAAAATCAAAGTTCTTGAACAAAACCCTTCAAAATACTACCATATCCTCAACGTGCTGCCAAATCAGGCAGTCAGCTGGCTGTCATGTCCGAACCGTATCTATAGGAACCGTGCTGTTACCATACCCTATCTGGTACCCGATCATACCTTATCACACTCGGCTCAAATTATTAGATCTAGCTTCAGCTGTCTACTCTTTTCTTTATTCGGGATCAGGTGGGGTCAAGCTGCTTTATTCTCGCTACCCTCAACAAAAATGTTGACCAGGTTCATGAAGTATTGGTGGAGCGAGTCTTTGGGGTCGGCCCGGCGGCTACAGTGGATCAGGCGGGATACGGACGGCTATCTCTCTCCTTGGGAATTGAAACCCTGTTAATACACAACTGCCGATCTGAGTATCAAGTAACTCAGACTTGTTGGCAAATCAAGGTCGATCCATTCTTAATGAGAGTGAATCTTTTCTCCGGTTCAACAGGTAAATTAAAAGCAACCGTTTTCATATTTGTGTCAGTTTGCAGCCCCACGAGTGCCGTCCAGTCAAATTCAGAAAGTTATCTTACACACCAGAAATGTGCTAAGTCAAGACTGAGTCAGAGTTGGAGTCACCCCGGCTCAAGCACTCATTAACTCTCCACCTCAATTGAGTCAATCAGTCAGAGCTAAGTTATTTCAGGCCTAGTCATTCATGAGTCACTTGCCTGAGTCATGTTAGGTAAAACGTGGTTCTGGCTGTTTCATAATGTGGACTCAGAATTTCCGATGGGAGAGGCCACTTTGATCAGGGAGCACTGATTGGAACCAGCTGGGTCACCATGTGGGTCAGAGATGTCAGTTGTTAGGGTGTCGTGTATCAGGGAACGCCAGATCGCATCGTGGGGGCGCCAGTGTTTGCATCCTGAGAGGCGGTGTTTCAAGGGGTGCCTTAAACACCGGGGAGGGTTGATTTGGGAGGGGAGGGCAGCTGGCCCCATCCGCTTATGGCCCTGCCTCGGTGAAACACGAGAAATGTAGCTGGTACTGCCCGGGGGTGGACGCAGACTCGAGTTTTGGGGGCCCAAACCCATGTCTGCCTCTCCTCCTGGGGAGGCGGGGGAGGTGGGACGTGCGATTTGGGTGTTCGGCAGACCTAGTTTAATCTACCTCTCCAAGCACATACCTGATCGCTCTCCTGGGGAGGGGGGGGGAGCGAAAGTTTAATTGCTCGACAGACCTAGTGTAAACACCCTTTTTCAAATTTCCCCGGCCTTTGGGGGCCCAAAGGTTAGTTTGCCCTCCTTCCAGCTCTTTGGGGGGACATGGCGGGATGCCCCCCTTCCCCGCTGTGTCCGCCAATGGTACTGCCTAACATTGTCAGTACGGGCATTTTGCGCCCTTCCCTGTCTTTCCCCCGTTTTGCGAAGTTGTGACCGCTGGGTTCTCTGCACCTGTGAACCTCTTCAGTTTTTCAACCCACTTTTTAAGTATGGTATTTCTGTTTTCTGCATGGCCACTACTGGCTTCCATCCTGGCGATGGTATGCCGCTGATATGTGTGAGCACATAGCGACCGAACTAGACCGGTGCTTTGGGGAGCGGCAAAAAGATGAGGTGTCGCCAGAGAAGTGCGTTTTTTACAAAACCGGTGAAATTCTAAGGATTTAGTGGAGAAAATGGCGTGGTTTGCTGCCCTGGATCCGCCTGTGGAGCACATTGACCGGATCTGCGGAACATATGCAGTGATAGGGGTGAAGGCAGTCGCCGCCAGTCTCTTTCTGTCGCCACAGCCGGCAGCGGGTCTGCCACCCGGATGCACGGCAATCGTCTAGATATCCCAACATGAAGCGGAAAATGCTGGATATCTTGGGTGGCCATCAATCACCCGGTGGTAACGATGTAGAGCTATGCTATCGGCATATCGTCTGTTATTCGTGGTATTGGACTCAGGTTTTGCTGTAGTGTTAGACGCTGTTCAGTGGCCGATGCCTTTGAAGGATCTTGAAAATGATGGTGTTGGAGGGAGAGGGTAAGGACGCTCAGGATATTTACCGTTCGACTCCATTAGTCACTTGCATCCATCGATTTAATTGTAAAAAATAAATGCTACAAAGCTAAACGTGAATAATGCCTCGGCCCCGGTCGAAAACAAGACCACTGGTTGCTAATGTAAACGCGATTGAAATATCCTGATTCCTGCTTAGGTAAAAATCTCGCATTTTTCCAGTATCATTTTCCGGGCAGTTCTCGTAAAGGTGACTAACTAGGTCAGAGAACAAGGTAACTAGCTAGAGAACTTACTAGTTCTCATAAACTAGCCTTCTTAATACAACACATGTCGCTTGAAGATCCGATCCCGAGTACGTGTCGTCTAACCTAGTGTTCAAACTTGAAATTAAAACGGTGATTTTTTTAAGAATGAGTCCCATCGATTCCGACCACACCAAGTACAGCCAGTTGTTCCACTGGACCATTTAGCAATGATACCACGGCTGCGCTGCGGTCCTCGCCTCAGTCTCGGCGTGTGCACCGGCACGCACGCCAGTGCCGTGCCTTCAGAGTGCCTCCCACACAATTGAAACCACGTTTGTGCATGCTAAACGATTCGGTGAGGGAGCCCGCCGGTCGTGTCGGCGCGGCGATGAGGGAGCGCGGCGGGCTGGCCCGGCATCTCTTGGCGCCGTCGCGGGGACCGACTCACCTTGCCACCGCCACCACTGGGACTATGTGCCCCCAGCCGGCACTGGTACAGGGCCGACAGTTACCCAACGCGGCACTGGTCGCCTGCCTGGCAAGCGCTTAACTGGCCATCGCTCACGAAAGCTGACCGGTTCTGGAGGCGGCTTATCACTTGCCTTTGCTGGCTTTTGCTGAGTTGAGGCTTTGTTGCGGCAGTTGGAGACCTTACTAGCCGATTGCAGATTTTTCTCCTGGGTACTCTGCGTTTGAGTGCAAGGCTGGAATGGCTCACGGTGAACGAGTTGAAGGCTAGAGCTTAACGGAGTGTTGTTTTGGGATGTCTGTACAGCTGATTGTTCATCTGTGAAAGTGGCCAGGTCTGCATAAACTTAGGGCAGCGGCGAACGTCTGTGTTGCAGACTAGCATTTCATATCAATGTCAACAGGCGAAAACTCAATGCGATTCAATCTTGGAATGTTTTCATTTATGCCTACCGGCAATATGTTCGAGTACTTGGAGATTGACTGTTCTTTTGTGCAAGTGGTTGTGCGGCGCCGGGTAAGGGGGGGAGCAGGACGACCGCGATAAAAAGTGGACCATATTACTGTGGTACAGGAGCGTTGTCACGAAACTTCTGTGGGTGGGGGGTAGGGGAGGGGGTGAAGTGCAACATGGTGGGCGGGAAGGTTGTCAGGACAATTTGTATGATATATTAATATGCATCGGAACATAAAGTGGTAGAACTAGGGCGAAGAGGTTTTTCTCCAAATCACAACACACACCTGCACGCCAAAATTCCAATCCCGTCACACACATATATGAAACTTGTTCGATGTTCTTGAATTCTGCTGCTGAATCTCACTGACATTGCCTGTTCCGACGTTTATAGACCATCCTTGGAAATTATATCGGAGTAAGCTATTTGCACAGATTCTTCGGAGCCGGCCTGATCCCCGGATGGCCTGTGAACCCGTCTACAGGCCATCAGTGGCGGCGCCAGTCGGTTCTGCGAATCGGCGTCATTAGACGCACTTCCTATCTGCTGATTACGTGTCCCTGTTGATACTGCTCCTGTCTGGATACACTTAAACTGGAAACCACGCAAGTTTTGGTTGTAGTAATGTATTGTGTTGTATTATTCATGAGAGCATCCAACCATTTGGTTTTTCATGCCTCGCGTCAGTATGTTACAAAACACACTTACTGAATAAAAGCACACGGTCAAAGTATGAGGTAAAAACAACATACATCCATTCTCACACGTGTGCAAGCTAGGGAAAATTTTTCACCTGCGCTGATTGTTTATATTCGATGTGACAACGTCATTATTTACTGACTTTCAGCAGTTTTACGTATACTTCTTTCGTGCAGGGGGTGGTTTATGGTGGAAGTCTCGTGTAAGCTCTCAATAAAAGTCCCATGGTTGGGCCTGTGAAGAAGGCAGCCCAAGCGTAGACCAACGGTCTACACCCGAGTTCGAGAACATCGGGGGCGCTATAACGATGCAAATTTGCTTGTATGGCTCTGAGACCCCGAAAGCTATTGAAGGCTGGAAATTATGCTTGAGACAGTGGAGCCCCAATGGTTGTTCCAACTGTTTATGGCAGGATATTTAAGCTAAAACGCGGAATTTATAGACCTGGGCAAACATGAATTTTGCGGAGAGTCTTCTTCACTGGGGAGGGGCTGCCTTCTACGCTTGGTACGCCCATGCCACCCGCCATGGCCATTGGCCATGTTCCGGGCCGGGTCGGCTGGTGGACGTACCCTGGCTGCATCCCTGGTCAGGGTGAAAGATATGCCCTCCCCACGTCCCTGGCCTGGGTGGGGGACGTGCCCTGGCCACATCCATGCCCGGAGCGTCGGACGTGCCCTGGCCACAGTCCTTGCCTGGGTGGCGGACGTGCCCTCCCACGTCCCTGGCCGTTCGGCCGGGGCGGCGGAGCCCCCGCCCGGCACATCCGGCCGGGCGGCGACGCCCTCCCACTCCCTGGCCGAGGCGTCGGACGCGCCCTGACCACGTCCCTGGTCTGGGTGGCGGACGTGCCCTCCCACGTCCCTGGCCGAGGCGTCGGACGTGCCCTGATCACTTCCTGGCCTGGGTGGCGGACGTGCCCTGGCCACGTCCCTGACCGGGGCGGCGGACGTGCCCTCCCACGTCCGTGGCCGAGGCGTCGGACGTGCCCTGGTCACGTCCCTGGCCTGGGTGGCGGACGTGCCCTGGCCACGTCCCTGGCCGGGGCGGCGGACGTGCCCTCCCACGTCCCTGGCTACATCCCTGGCCGGGGCGGCGGACGTGCCGGCTGTGGTCGACAAACATTGGCCGGTGCCGCTATCGCCCCCCTCGCCGCCGCCGTCTGCACACCTGGCTGTCGGCCGGTGACGGGAGAGAGCGGCGGAGCGGACAGAGCGCCCGGCTGACAGCTTGATAGGTCACGCTCGCTGTGTAAGCGGCATGCAGGCGCCGCTGTTTGTGCGGAGACTGGCACCCCGTCACAAACAGCCCGGCCTACAGCACTGGGTCCCAGACTCAGCGTTGGGCCCGGCCCCAGCGTTGGACCCGGCCCCAGCTTTGGGCCCCGGACTTGGCGTTGAGCCTGGTCATGGCCATAGTCGCGGACCTCAAATCCCAGCGGGCGGACCCCAGCCAGCCATAACGATGAGCCTCTGCCGTAGTAAAAACGGTAGCCCCTTCCCCCCAAGCAGGCTGCTAGGACCGGGATTGTGGATTAGGCGAGCATTGAATTTTCTCCATTTATTGTTTCAACTCAGTGGGCTGAGGCGTGAAATGTGCAGTTTTGATACTGTCTGGAAGGTTAGTTTGAAAGTTTAAAGTTTGAAGAAGGTGCTTGAAGGGAGGGGTTTTTTCTGGACCCATGATTAGGCTTTAAACGCTTGGAAAAATATGTTTTACCGTCGAGATGCCTAGGTTTTCTCCATGATAGAAGTGATAGAAGTATAGAAAAGTGAAAATCTTGCTTTTTAAAGTACTCGTATGTAGATAAGTTTTCAGATTGAAATGAAACGGATCTGTTTTTTCTGAAAGATTGTTTTATGTCATGATATTTCCACCGTGTTTTCCATGGTGCGAGGATTTTTTAATGGCATTGCCCAGCTGAGAAAGCAACTGTGTGAGAATGTAATAACTAGGGTCTCGGAACGCTATCGGTTTTGGGAATATGAAGCTTGTTGGCTGACCAGAGTCGAGGAATTATCAATTGTGAGAATATGTAATAATCAAAATATGTGGGAGCTATGGATTCTAGAGTCACACAGTCCAAAGAGTGGTATAAATAACTCTAAGTAGTTGACAACATTGCAGTGTATGGATGCGTAAGCGGATTCAACGCGTTGGGACGGGCCCCGGCGGTGGCAGGTGGCTGGCTAGAATGCGGGTGCATAGGGGCGGGTTGTATGGGCCGTTATGTTTCAGATGAGGGTGGTAAGTGCCTGCAGTGGTGACTGCTGAGTAGTCTCATGTTTTGCTGATGACGTTACCGGCAGGCAGTCGTGTCGCGGGTTTGACCGGTAGTTCTGGAGTGGTGGACCCGGTAGCAGCTGACGAGGGCTTAGCTGGGTGTGGTGACCATCAGAAGGGACGTGACAAGGGTCTGACGAGCGGTTTTCTAGTGGTGGACTCGACAGCAGCTGTTGTGCTGTGGGAGCGAGGTCCACTCCCTGCAGCAGCGGCCGCCAGCAGTGGTTTCTGCACACGACTCTGCGTGGCGGTCGGCGGCGCCTGCGCGCTTTCCTGTGGGCCGGGTTTCCGTATTGGTGGTGGTTGGGAGAAGGGCGGTGGCCGCGCCGGCTCCGCCCCGCCTGTGCTGCTGCGGTGCAGGACAGTACCGAGCCTCCGCGGCGCTCGCCGCTACCCTGGCCGGGCGATGCAGCACCGGGAATTACCTAAACGGCCCACTTATGGAGACGTCACTCGCTGAAGGAACTTTTGCGGGTGGAGATGACCCTATTTTTGTGCCTTGCTTGGCTTCTGAATAATCGGCGTGCTAACATTACCTGAGTGATTTTTATGTTCAAATTTAATTTTTGAATGGGTTGAAACTAATGATGTCGATATATTCGTATCCTAACTATCAGACACGAGCGGAGGTTAAGAGTCTTCCGGTGGCTGCTGTCCTGCGAAATGTTGAGGTGAATTCCTGACTCACTCGAACCTGGTCATCCGGAAATCCAATACCGCCAGCCGATTTGCGATGCAGAACATGACGAGGACTTTGAATAGCACGCTAGTTCGGAGCAGATCTCCGTGTTGCTGGAACATCAACACCTCAGTCATTTGGAGAGCACGAGTATGCGGTCGCTGCTGTATCTCCATACCGAGTGCGTGGCGTTGGCCATTGCACGCTGGGATGCCGGGTATCTTTACAAACGCCGATGACCGGGGAGTGTCGCGGGGAACACCGTCCCATCCCGGCGCCGCGCCCCCGGTCGGTGGGTGTAGCTGTTCACCCGTCAGTATCACCGGAAATGCCCGACGGTGCAGCTCCCTCGAGTAAGCATCAGCGAAGGCGATTGGTATCCAGTTCTTCCCCTTCCGCCTATTTCCCATGAGTTGATCATGTTTGCGGTTTAATGACGCACCAACTGCTAAGGTCGCCAACTGCACCCTGTTGGGAGGGGTTTTGGGGGGATCCGGTTACACTTATACACTAGTCTAGCCGTGCGGCAGGGGGATTCAAACACTCTCCTTTTCTGAGAACCCGCCAGGGTTTCACTTGAACCCGGAACCTGTGACTCAGGAGACGCGCTCCATCCACTAATCCGTTCATCGCCTGCGTAACTTCTCCACTAGTCTTTGGTGACGCTCTCACACTCACATGCAGACGAGGGAAAGGGACCAGAACTCGACAGTCGTTTTGCGCGAAAGCCGGCCCTCCGAGCTCCCTCGGCGCACTATCCGGCCTGTGCCGCGGCATAATCAGGGGAGTGCGTTTCACGCGAGACTACTTTGTAGGCGATTCTGGCTTAAAGACAAGTGGGTCAGTGGCTTGTATTTCGCGGCGGCGGCTTGCTGCAGTCTGCTGCAGCAGCAGGCGGTGACTCGGCTGCAGTCTGTTGCTGCTGCAGGCGGCAGCTCAGTAGCAGTCTGCAGTAGGCGACTCGT
The DNA here is from genome assembly GCA_034440635.1 of Lepas anatifera. NCBI lineage: Eukaryota > Metazoa > Arthropoda > Thecostraca > Lepadidae > Lepas > Lepas anatifera. The sequence continues at coordinate 1,050,580 of JAOTON010002016.1, read as the reverse complement.
CAGCAGTCTGTTACAGCGGTAGGCGGGGACTCGGCTGTAGTCTGTTGCTGCTGCAGTAGGCGGCTTGGCAGCAGTCTGCTGCAGCGGCAGACTGCAGTAGGCGGTGACTCGGCTGCAGTCTGCAGCAGCTGCAGGCGGCGGCGTGTGACCGCTGGCGGGGTCACGAACCTCCAACAATGCCGCTGCCGCCGCGTGTGCCGGGTCACGCGCCGAGCCGTGAGCGGCGATACCCCTCATTAGTCCATCAGCCGTCTGCCGCCGTCGCCGCGCCAGCCCAAAAACGCGCCGCCCGCGCCGGCAGCGCCCGCACGGATCATACTGCTCCACTTTTCTGTAACATCCGACGTAGAGTCGGGTGGAATTCAATGTTGATCGGCTGTCTTGCTACATGGTGTCCTACTTGCTGGACTGGACTGTCTTTGTAGAGGCGTGGGAACGGTTTTCCCTGGCTGTAGGGAGTGCCACACAAAGGGCGGGAAATCACAACTGGTTTCCGGTTGCATATGCTGAGGGGAGTGCACAGATAGGGCGTCAGATATCCACCGCTCTGGGCCAGTTTCCGCCACCACTACAACAGGTTCAACGTCAAACTGTTGCTCTGTGCTAACTTCGATGGGACCGTCACATTGCTGGACAGTACAGTAACCGTACCAGGCTTAGAGCTCAAATCCTCAACTGCTCCGATGCCCACAATCGCTCAATTTTTGGAACAGTGAATCTGTGTTTTTCCTGCTAAATCACCTGTGTTGGCCGTATTTTAGAACCGAATGTGGTCAATATGTTGCGGTATTTGATTTCTGACCTTATTGCATTCTATTTCAGACGAGCGATGAACACCAAGAGCGTCCAGAAAGCGGAGTCCTGCAGGACCGAGTACAGGTGAGTACCGGAGTTCACAGGACCGAGTACAGGTGAGTACATATGTACAGGATGTTTACGGGCAAGCACATAACTCTACAAGGTTGTGTACAGGTGAGTACCGCAGCTCTACAGGACCGAGTACAGGGTGAGCACCGGAGGTCACAGGACCGAGTTCAGGTGAGTGCACAATGTCTACAGGGTTGTGTACAGGCGAGAACGACAACTCCACAGGGTTGGGTACAGCCGAGCACAACTTTACAGGGCTGGGTATTGGAATACCCCATGCCTGCATAGACGTGGGTACCCGAATGCCCCCGTAGCTGCATGGGGGGAAGGGACAGGTGGGCGCTAGAGCTAACATGATTTTGGTACATGTGAGCAGCATAGCTCTACGAGTTGTTCACATAATTGTATTATCCGTCAAATAGTTGCGTTTTTCGTTGCTATAGGGTGACTCATCAAAGTAACCATGTGGTCAGTATGTCAGCTGTTACTACGAAAAATTATTTTTGTAGCGTAGTTCGTTTTTATTTGGACACATACCTATAATTTTGCTAAAATGGTCGAGTTCGTAACGTTAACATTTGTCTGTCGAGTAGTTGTTTTGTGCCATAGATCAACGAAGAATGGGAAAATGTAGCGGGTAGTTTTCCGGTCCGGCGTGGCTCCGTCCAGCACCCGCTGGTGCTACCAAAAGCCTCAGCTCCGTGTTTAAGTAGAAATATCACATGACGAACTTGCGGCCGTTGGACGGTGCGAACGGCTCGGCGCCAGTCCACCTTTCTAACTAGGAGGCTGCCCCCAGAACTGACCCTCACCGGGAGACAGTGCGGGTTACCGCTCTAACTAGGAAGTCCCGAGCCTCCCGAAGCAGCAGTTAAATGACGACGCAGCGTCATGCGCTGCCTCAGAGCCCAGCTCCCGGCCGTGCGCCCTCACGCCCGGGGGGCATTCAGGACAGAAGTGTGACCGCGCCGTGACTGACGCGTCGATATGCAGTACCGAGAACGTAGCCCGCCGCCGCTAGTTCCCTGAATCGGCCTATGTGACAGCATTCGACCCCATTCTGCTGTCTCGGGCCGCCTGAACGCCGCACGCCCGGCGACATTGTGGGCCGGGCCGGTGTATGCTGGCCGGCGGGCCGGCTCGGCGCCGACATTGTTGCACTCCCTCTGTTGTGCTGCACAACAGGTCGACTGTGCAGCGCGTGCCAGGGCCGTCCCGGCCTGCCCGCTACCACAGCTGCACCTCCCACCCCCTCCTCACCCTCTGGTCCGGCATGTTCAGGTGCCCGCGAGCCTGCTGATGCCCCCGCGATGGTCGCCGCTGGGAGGTTGGTGATAGATGTGTCACATGAGGGTATGCTCACCGCTGGCACATAGGCTGTTGCAGCGACATGCACCACGTGGCCTCACTATTTGACTCACTAAAATATTCGAAAACCGGGTTTGCGGCTTTGACATGCCTCGCCCTTCCACGTACGGCGGCGCCAGCGTTGCAGGCCAGGGCTTGTCGCGTCGCGTTAATCATGGCTGTCGCTGCACCGTGATAATGTCAGGTGTGACGTTGTTGTCGGGTGACTGGCGGGGTCCGTCACATGTGACAGCTTCTTGTGACGTCGCACCCCCCCCATGCTGGGGGAGGTCACCGTCCACCCACGTCGGTGTCCTCTCAACTCTGAGTTTCAACCGTCCATTTTTTGCCCGGTCTGTACTTTTACTGTGGGACCGTGGGTGTATCCGTTTAATGTTATGGTCGAGGACTCCTGGCGGAATTAGCAATTTAATGGGATTTGCTGGGCGGAATTGTATATGTCTCTTGTGTAGGTAATTGAATAACGGTACACTAAGCTTGACAGTTTTCGACTCATAACTGGCAAGCTATTGCTCACTTGGTCTTGGTTCAATATGCAACATGTGTGTTTTGCCTGCAGCTTCTAATTGCATAACACCCAGCGTTTGGCAATGGATTGCAAAGGACGACATTGCCACCGGAGAGCAATAGGGATTTGCAGATGGCTTGGCTTCGGGTTTGTCAAGCGTTTCTGGATATGCAGTTGAAATAAAACAGTAAAACGCAGCTGTGGAGGTGGGTGGGCTGGAATGTCTGTATTGCCTTGGTTGGAGCCAAGCAACGATCGGTTACTGCTAGCGAATGGGATCCCCAGCTAGTCCAGGCTTTCAGATCATTGCTCAATTAACCGAAAGAGTTGCCTAGCGCCATGTACACGTGTGCAGGGGCAAGGGGCTGCACTTCGTGTGCGGTCTTATCTAAGATACTCGCTTTTTTGCGTGGGAAGTTATCGTAGACTGACAACTTAATTTACGTTGCACATTCCTCTCTCCACATGGGTTTTAACTTCTTCCATTTGCTTCGATGGAAAGGAAATCATACATTTCCAACGTTTTTAAGTACCTACCTTCCTCCCAGTTGTGTTGTTGAGAGTGTGGTGGTTGTAGTTGGATGTTCCCTGGTTATCGGAAGGTGTGGATGCCTAGTATTCATGCCTTCCATACTAGACCAATGGTTGGGCGCATCGGTCTCAACGTTTTTCAACGGCTTCATCGCGTATGCTCATTTCCAATCCACTGTCACGCATTGCATGACAATTACCTAACATCTATATTTTGTAGTCATGGTCGGTCCGTACCTATTCCTGGATTGTTTAAAAATCAGCTACGTTTTAAGAACATTAAGCCTTTTTTACTTGTGTTACATTTCCGCTACTTCCAACAAGCTGATCCGTCTAAATTCCAGGAAATGTGCCTGATGCACACAGTGGAAATGCAGCACACGGTGAAGTCCGATCGTAACGAGTGAGAAGTGCGAGTCGCTCTAACAAATACTGAAATATGAATTTATGTATTCCATGGACCAAATACAGTGAGCAACCAGCTATCCATCCACCTATTCGTGATCCCTCCTCTGCTTCTGTCATAAAGGCAAATAATTCTGAGATTTCTGCACGGCTGCTTGTACAAAATTGTTGTCCAATAACAGCCTCGCCATTTCTCTCTTCTTGGCCTGAGGCCATTTCCAGCGGAGTTGCGTAGAAATCCAATAACGACGCACAACTTCTTGCTTCGAAACTTGGTACTGGCTTGGAGGTTGGCGACGCTCCCGGGTATCAGCCCGGACAGTATGTCCGCTTGTTGCCAGGTCCCTGGTTCGACCCCGGACAGTGTATCCGCTTGTTGCCAAGTCCATGGTTCGGCCCGGACAGTGTGTCCGGCCGGGGCCGGGTCCCTGGCTCTGCCCGGACAGCGTGTCCGGCCGGGGCCGGGTCCCTGTGAACCAGTGCCGTCCAATTAGTGGCGCTGTGACAACTGACTGCAGATCCGGCTGCAGTGTCCGGCTCCATTGTGGCGGCTGCGGCGTGCACGCTGGTCCACGCCGGCCCGGCCCGGCCCGTCCCAGCTCGGCTCGGCCCAGCCTGTGTGTGCTCAAGTCCATCAAGCCATTCTCAATCAGGTTGGATGGGACAACGGTGAAAAACTTAACGCATACTATTGTTTTTTTCTTTAAGAAAGTCTCGACGTGCAATATATTAGTAAAACGATCGGTGGCGGTGGCCCTCCTAGCGCTTACTCTCTCAGGATGACGAGAATAAACAGCTATATGGCATTTAGCTGCACACAATAATAACCCTTTGTGAATTGCTTTTCGTTCGTAGGATAGGCTGATGACGTGCATGTATTCCATTATTTTCATGGAAGAACTCCAAAGCGGTCGTAACGCTTCCAACGCCAGGAGGTCCAGTCGGCTGGAAGTCCCGTGTGTGTGTGTGTGTGTGTGTGTGTCCGAGTGCCGGCGGGGGCGGCGGCGGGGGCGGCGCGGCGCCGGATTGAGTTGCGAAACACCGGCGGTCGGCCAGGTGGGCGGCAAAAAGAGGTGGGTGGCAGGGACCGGGACTGGGACTGGGACCACCGCGCCGGCCCTGACCACGTCCCCGCGCCGCCGCACTCAGTCGCAACCGACGCGCATGGTGGCCAACAGCAGCTGCGGGCCGGCCAAACACGCAGCCGGAACGATTTGGGGGATGCCAAATAGGAGCGTTGCCTTTAGGAAAGGCTTAATTTTCCGAAATTTATCAGTTTTTGAATATACGAAATACGTGTTTTGGTATGTTCGACGTCACCGATGCATGCCGTCACTATAACGTTATGAGATTTTGCGCCACAACAAAATATATCAGTGAGAGCAATCTATTAGGCATGCTTTGTTCACCTGCGAACTTTTTTACCATGTAAGCCAAATTTCAAATTTGTAAAATTATGCTTCCCCTTTTCAATGTTTCGTTCCTCACTGGGATCAATACAGATGTTGTGTCCTTGTTTTTATATCATCGGAAACTGACAAACGTTCGAGAGGCCTTCAAAATCGACGAAAGGGCTGGGTATGCAAGAGCTAAAGAAAATAAACGAAGCAGGCCTTCTGAAACTGAACTTACTCAGAAAAAAAAAACGGCCCGAAACAATTTACCAGAAAAAAGAAGGCTGGTCATGGACAAAGCTATTGATAAACGAATTGCTGAAGGATGTGTTAGAGCTATTCCGTTCAATGATGTATCAGATGCTGGGGGTGGGACGTGAGAAGCCACGTGTGCTGAGCCTGGGCTGCGCTCTAAGCCTGTCCACCGTTAATGCTGGCCATTTCTGCCCAGAGCTGGCCGGAAACACTGATCAGTATCAGGCTTGAGTGCCGGGTATAGTGACGTGCTGCAACTGAATGTTTCATACACTCAGGAACCGAGTTGTCGGGGTGCTAAAAGGAAGTGACATTACATGACATTTAATACCAGTAGGTATTACAAGAAACAAACTTGGAGAAATGAACAGAAATGAGCTAATAAGTTCCATATTCGGTCTATATTGTCGCAAAATACCTGTGTATCTAGTATACTTTATTTCGTTTCTGTTCCTCGGGTATTCCGTCACTGCTCCCAGTCCCCATTTTAATTTCATACCATATGTGGTAGCTTGGGGTACCAGTTTACGGGTGAAACGTATTAATCTAAAACTCATCAGTTGTCGCATTTCATTTAATGGGGTGAGAAATGCAAATAATATATAATGCAGTGGAAAGGAAAAGATAGATATTGAAATCAGCACACCAACTGCGTTCATGTCACGTTTATCGCGGATTCTAGATTTTTAAGGTTACCAACTTATTACCTTTGAAGAAAACTCGTGATGAACATCAATCACCAAAGTGTGAAGCGATGTGAACTAATCTAAGTGTGTCTGAGTGGAAAACTGACATTACTTTCCGCTTTAACAATCAGTCGTTTTTCTTGGAAGTCAGCTTTCGTAACGATTAGAACAGTGTCTACTTTTTGGCCGTTTACCTGGAGCGTAAGTGCACAGTGCGCCGCCGCCGCGTGTCGTTTTTCTCGGCAACCACCCGGCACCGACCCGACCGGTTCCCGGCAAAAATACAGCAGAAATGGCGGGGCCGCAGGTTTCCGCGTGCGGCAGCGCCGAGAGCAAGTCACGCTGCCGACAGGCCGGTGTCGGCTGCTGACCTCCGCGCCTCCAGTCCGCTGTCAGTGGAACGGCGTGCTGGGGACCATTGCAGCCCCGGCGTCACCTCCCGCTCCTCCTATTCTTGCCAACGGAGACCTTATCAGGGCGTACCATGCTTTGGGGATGCTGGTGCATCCCCGATGGAAGATTTTGCATCCTCATAGTTGCCTTAGAAACGTCCCTTGCGCCTTTGGAGACACTGGTTCCCCCGCCTTCCTGGCCCCCCAAAGGTGTCGAGTGGTGCCCCAGATGCGGCCCGGATCCCCCGTCCGCCGAAATATTGCCTTCTCCAGAAATGTTCATGCCGAATGTCATTTATTAATGCAACGGCCCGAACCCGCATGATCGGAGATGTTCAGTATCGGGAACATGTATATGCTATATCTTCATAATATTGTTTTCTGAAATGAGAAGAACTTCATCGGATTTGTGTTTTTGTAGTGTCCCCTGTCACACATTTCTCTTATCCGAAGTCGGGTGCGGTCTGATTTTATGTGCGTATCCCTCTTGATGCCCGTTGTCTGACCTCGCTAGCTCCCTCCTTTGTCTCCCGCGGGAGATCAGCAGCCTGTGCTGCCGGTGCGCTGTTCCTCCGGAACCGCCGGAGGCGGCGCGGCTGGAGGTGTGTCTGTAGTAGCCGGCTGGACCGCCGCGTCACCGGCGCGTGCCACCCCGCTGCCCCGCCACCGCCAGCGCCCACTAATGACGCCGGCTCCGCCCTCCTAATGGCCGGTCTGTTACCCGCTCCAGTGAGGCCACTCAGCACTCCCAACACTGGCGGGCGGCATCCCCGCCGTCTCCCGGCTCCGACGCCGCCGCTCACCACCAGCGCCGGCCGTTTTAACAGCCGGTATTCCGGCCTGCGCAGGAAACGGTGCTAGATAAAGTAGCGGCAGCTTGTGGTTTAATGAAGAATCACACCATTCATTCTGGGTCACCGGTGTTGATCCTGCTAAAGGAAGCATGAGCAGCGCGCTTTAGAACGCGCATCTACCCGACACGTATCCGCTATCCCTGGCTTCCCACAGCGAGGTACTCTACGCAGCGCGGTGCCGCTGCTCTCCAGCTCATTCACGGGACAGTCTCTGAAGCTGACGTGCGCGCGACGAAGGCTGGTTTGGTTTTGACGTCACCAATACATTCTCTAGGGATGGTTGGTTAAACTGTTATTGGACTAAGGATAGGATGTCTGTGTAGTTTTCAGCCGATTTTACCCAGCGTCTAATATATTTGATTGTGCTAAACCTGAAGACAATTTCGTTCTTTAGGGCTTCAGTTAGTGCCAACCGTTGGAGCATATAGCGCCCAGAGTTGGATGAAAAAGAAGTTATAGACTCCATTGATGGTTCTTATAACTAATTTCCCCATCAGTCCGGCGGTGGCTAATTCGATGGGCTCGGATTACAGAAGTGAAGTTCACCGAGTGATTGGAGTAGTTTTGTGAAGTTCATCTGATTAGATACAGCTGATGATGATGATCCGAAACCCGAACAGTTTGCATATGTTCAGCTTATTACTGAATTTAGACGATGAATTAACAAAGCATGGTATCAGCCGAGAGACCATGCTGTAAATAAAACTATTGGCCAACATTTTCAAATGCTCTGTTCGGAGCTTTTATCACGACACGTATTCAGATATCAGCAATGCAGTGAGTGTATCGCATCACATCATGCCCAAATATTCAATTACCATTTGTATCATGAACGGTATTGTCTTGAAGGCGGAGGTTGAACTAACTCCGATGAAATGACGTGTATGGATCTGTGTGGGTGGGTGTATGCGTGGGTATAGTGAACAGCTGAAAACCTCTCCCTCTCAAATGATTTTAATGAGAATATTCTGTCTTTCAGCCCTGATCTTGACATGGCTGTTGTCAAATAATTTCACCATTCATCAATGTAGCATGACTAATGGCTTCTCCGCGTCCCCATCGGTTAATGCTGGACAACCATTTATTTCAGGGCTGCTCCAGGGCCTGGTTTCAGTGTTGTCCTCCAGTAAGGAATGGGCAGAGGAATGGTGAATTCACCCAAGTCACGTGTGGTGTGCGGCAGGAGCTGGAGCAGCAGCTGCAGGAGTCGGTGGACCGGCACCAGGAGCAGCTGTCGGCGCTGCAGGACAGCCACCAGCTGCAGCTGCAGCGGCTCCGCACGGCAGAACACCAGGTATGCCCACCCGCCCTGCACGATCTCGGCCGGCCGCTGGCCTTGGCGCTTTGAGCGCTGCGGACGCGTGAAACTTTTCATTTGTGTCCTCAATGGACGGATGTTTGTTTGAAATGGGTGCTGACTGCTGGGTGCCGCCATCATTTTGGCCAGCCCGGGGAAAAAAACCCTGGTGGATTCAATGCCTGTGCCGATCTCCATCAGGTTTGCGCACAGGTCCGCCGAGCAGCTATTGGGAGTTGGAATATAAAATACCAAAACAATGTATTGGAGGGAGACATATCTAAATATATAAAATATTTTCAAATACATTCCACTGGTGAAATCGGTGGTTTTTATCGTTTCGTTTTTATCGTTTGCTGTCCTATTAGTTGCTGTATTTATTTATTTTTGCTAACCTTAAACAAGGTTAACCGGAAACTAAATGTACCAACTACTGGGAATAATCCCTAAATATTCGTCTAAAAACCGCACAGTTTATGTAAAAATCATTGTGTTTACGACTTTGAGGCTTTGCCCTGGCGGCGACCGTGGGAACTACGGCTGGCTGGGCGGCGAACCGGCCGACCTGAGCCGGGGCCGTCAGTCAGTCCGGGATTGCGCGCGTCAGCCGGCGATTCGTCGAGTTGTGCGCGTTGCGATTGCTGTAGACATAGTAGAAGGACATAGTGTTAGGGACTGAGGACAGGTCTCCAGCTAGAGGATATGCAGTGCCCATTTGTGGGTCTGGTGCGGTACAGTATAAAGCTGCGTGAATGCGAAAGCTGTCCTCGCCGACGTGTTGTTGCGCCAACAGCGCACTGTGTCGTCAGTTGTGCTGCGATGCCTCTGCTTCCGGTGCCGAGGTACGGTGAGGTTCAGCCGACCCGAGCTTCTTGTACAGGATAGAGGGCTGCGGCCCAAACTCCAGGGTGGCAGTAAAACCACTCGTGCCGTACCCGCCTCTGAGGAGTGTTTTGTCGGGTTGGCGCCGACAGATTTGACGCGTTCTGTGGCCACACCCGGTATGAGTGCCCTATGAGGTCGGCGGGCTGCAGTGAGCGGCGTGGCCCATCCAGCCATCTGTCCAGACACCGGCGTGGTCGTGTTGCTACCCCCGTCCCTGGGTGCGACACACCTGGTGTTCCGCCGCCCGATAAGATAGTCGGCTCCAGCGCTGGGCGGCGCCGCAGCTGGTGCGTTCCCGGCGGTTCGGCGGTCGTGCCAGAGCCAAACTCGGCAGCAGCACCAGCAGCCCTGCCCAGCGCTGGGGCAGTCCTAACGGCCGAGGGCCTGACCACCGCCGACTGTTGGCGCTTAGCGCGTCCTGGACAGGTGTGATCCGCTTCCGACTGGCCTCGAATTCGTAATCATGCAGAAGCAGATGCGGGCTCTTAATCGACCAGCGGAGGCGTAGTACGCCATCCGACGTCCATTTATAGATTGCACTCTAATTCTTCAGTCATTACTTGATAGGATTTTGATGATAGTCTACGAGTATACAGATATTAAGCGATGTGGGCGACCGACGAAATCGTGTTCAGGGTATTACAAGTTCAGTTTTTATATGCGTCTTAGCAGTCTTTTCGCGGGAAATGTTCGAGAGACGCCGACCTCACCATCCGGACAAACCACTCTCCCATTGATGGCTATATTTGACCACCAACTTGAACGTACCACAAAACACGGGGACGGCCGTCCCGCTCAGGTTACCCTCTCTCGGGCCAGTCGCCAACCGACTTCCGTCAGATTAATGTCTGAGCGCCTAAGTGTCACGGAGCAACCGATCCCAAGTTTCTGTCTTGCACTGCCATTGCATAGGTTCAGACCAGAGTCGTAGCGCAACCCGCTACCAACTAAGCTGTCGGGGCGGACATTTTCCTCTGAGGGATTTTCTGGTAATTTACCTGAAGTCATTTCTACCAAATACGATGTCATTGTCCGGATAAGTCGACCCGCCAGACTTGTGAAGTATCTGGGACTGTCCCAGCTTTGCAGCGCAGGCTGTGGAGGCTTTGTGATTCGGCGTTTGTGCAGCCAGTAGCAGAGAGTACTGTAACTGGGAGTAGCAGGTCTGTACACGACCGTGTTAGTGGTGCACCTTGTGACCGGACACCCTGTGGCTGTGGACGGGGAGTGAGTCAGACTGAGACCGGCCGTCTGAACAGATCGGCGACAGTGGGAGCCTGTGCTCCGCGGCGTGGCTGGTACCGAGCGTCTTCGACGGCAGGACGCCGGCTGGTTCTGTGTCAGCCTCTACGGCTATTCGTGGCTGCTGTTTCGCGGCTACACCGTGCACTGGGTGACGGCGGGTTCGAATGCTGCACCAGGCGTCCATGCCCTCCACATATGTCCGGCCCCGGCCTCGGCCTCAAACTGCGTGCCTCTTTACCTGTTTGGGTACAGGCTGGAGGTGCCGCTTTCTGCAACGTATCGAGTCCGTACTAAGAGTGTTCAGAACAATTCACTGATGCCAAACCGTGTTCGGAATGGGCTGAGAGGATTTCTGCATCAAATGCTCCGATTGTTGCGTTTTGACTACTTGGTTACGTCATCACTGTTGTTTGGTATAAGTTGTGAATACTTTCAGCCTGTTGTTAAAATCGCCCAGACAGGGCCAGCCGCATTGAGGCCAGGTGAGCTGTTTTGGCAGCTGGCAGGCTGGGTCTGAAGAGCAGCCCTCCCAGATCGGCCTCGGTGGGTGACGATCCCTGTTGGGCTTCCGCCGGCCCGGCACTGCCTCCGCCCGGCATCGATTCGGCCCGCCCCCTCCCTCCCCCTCCCCTCCCCGGACCACCTGTAGCTGGCGGCGCCCGCATGGTAGGAGGGGGGCTGCTGGGGCACCTGTGTCGGCAGCGGGTGGCTGCGGCGGAGCTGGCGAGTGATTGATGCGGTCGCAGGTGTTGCGCTGTTTTCGCCGGTCGTCGGAGGTTATTTACTGCTCGTCTGCAGATCATAGCACAGCTGACACTGACAAGCCCCCAAATGCACAGCGTTCACTCATTAAAACACGATCAGCACGTCACCGGCCACCGTGGTCGCGGTAGCCGGTCTGGGATTGCGGCCGATTCACCAGAGTCGCTGCCTTTTACAACAATTAAATTTTACTCTTTTCCTCGTTTTTGCTTCTTTGCCCGATTTTTAGGACAGTTTTTTTTGTCGGAAATACGTGTAAATGTTTTGGGCCAGAGTATTTGACCGGTAAGAATAGTACAATTTTTACATTTAATCATTTTTTCTTCAAGACGTTCAATTGTGTATGAGTTTGTAGACAATATGCGCTCACTTTGTAGTAAGTTTCAGTTATTATGATGGAAGACTTGAGTCAAATGCTGAAACCTGTTTCATTCTCGGCAAGCATGAACAAGTATTTGGCCAGCTGTGTCGTCAGACACAGCACTAGTTACAGTTTGAAATGCTGCCATCGCGCATGCGTTGTGCAAAGTGCAGATGCCTCATGGAAATTACAAGCCGGTGGATTATTCCCTATCATTGCATCAGGCTAGCCAGCTAAGCATTACTTTCTGGCGTGATCTTCATTCTCTCTGGGCATTATGATAGCTCGGCGGTGGTGGCCGCCATTTTCTGAGAATCGAGGCTGCAGGAAAGTCCTTTGTGGCGGCGCGGCTGCAGCGGCAGCGGCACCGGCGCCGCTGCTGGGAGCCAGGCAGCCGCCGCTGACGTGGCGCCGCCGAACGCCTCGTCAGGTGTGACGTGTGGGGTCGCCACCCCGTTTGACGTGTTTGCCGGCGTGCTGTCACTCGCAGCCCGGCAGCGGTGCCGGTGACACTTGCGCCGCACTGCACCGCCGCCGCAACGCCTGAAGCAGACGCAGTGCCCCGCTGACGGTGCGCTGCCCCGCAGGAGAGCGACGCGCCTGACGCCGGCGATGACGCCCACCAGCGCACTGCCGAGCTGGCTGCTGAGCTACGCGAGCTGTCCTCGCAGCGCGATGGCCTGCTGGCCAAGCTGCGACGGGCGGCCGCGGAGAGAGAGTCGGCTGCGGAAGGACTGGCGGCTGCGACGGCCGAGAGAGACCGGTTGAAACAGACGCTGCAAGAGCTGACGGCAGAGAAGGATGGACTGGTGGTCAGTCTGGAGGAGTTGGACCAGCAGAACCAGGCCGCCATCGGTGAGTACAGGCTCTGGGACTCCAGCAGCGGACGGTGGTGGCTGTGGTGCCGTGTCCGCTCCCGTTGCTGGTGTGCTCTAGAGGTGAAGGATTGTGTGCAGTGTGTAGTACTCTATGTAGCGGAGGAGTTATAAAAGGCGCTTACAATATTTGAAGCAGACATGGAGTCTCCTCTGTAGATGCCGTGTCCTCACGTGGAAACAAAGAAGCTGATGTACTAGACAATTGCACGGGCACAAGTAAGCTCTGTTGTTCACGTGCTTTATTGGCAGGAAATGAGCGCACTCAAGATAATTTCCAGTTTATTCCTCGGATGATAGAATTGAAACTTTCACACGAAAAAAACGCAAGCGCCGTGAGGCGGTTGAAGCATTCTTTAGGGTAGCGTTCGTGTGGGGTAGGGGCTGGATGAATGTTGTAAGTGTGGGCAAGCTGAGTCTGCTTACCGAACAATAGCTTAGATGCTGCATTACGCAGTCGTGGCGGTAAAGACAAGGAGTTTGAGCAAGCTTTGTTCCATATGTTTTCCGTGTCAGTTTGTAAGTCTTAGGTGCAGTATGGCTCTTCAGGTATTTACCCCCAGTCTTCTCGCTTAAATTTCCTTGTCTTTTTCTAACGGGCTGTTCAATATTTTTCCACGACAGTGCTAAAATATTTCCCTGTGCTTAGTTTTTGGAAAAGTGCGTGGGATTGCAGCCCTAGTGTGCTATAATTGTGATCTACATTTCCAAATCATGATCAAAGGTATATACATATATCCCCCCACTTTTTCTAATTATCCAGTGTGTTGATGAAGCAGTCAGGGTAGAGAAACCGTAACAAAGTCATGTAGCGGCGTGGGGCGCTGGGCGCGGTGCTGCCGCGCCGTTGGCGGTGCGATAGGTTATCGGGGCCGGTGTATGTGTGCGCGCCGCCTCTCGCGGCGGGCTATCCTGCCCGTGCTCCCATAAGCCCGCGCTGTAAAACGGCTCCTATCGGCGGGGGCACAGGTGCCGGGCGCGCGCCGCTGGCGCACCGTCAAACGTGTACTAGATAGAGGTACAGACTGCGGGCAGTGTCGACAAAGTCGTGCCCGGCACTTCTCCTAACTACCAATGGCTGGCTTTGTTGGTGCCTGAGGGTTAGGAGCAGCCGGTGTGTTTTACTGTTTATGACAGATATGGGATTTGACACCGTCTACAAACCCGGCTTAGCCAGATGAAACAATGAAGCCCGGGATAAATGTCGGCCAGAAGTAGTTAACATCTCTTAGTGCACATTAATGTCGTATGTGACAGGTGAAAGATACAGGTTTTTACTCAGTGAAGTGTATTACAACAGGGTGGGCACGGCTGCGATATAGCCTCGGCAGCTGAGGCACAACTCTATCCCACTATCCGCTGAGTTGCACCGCTGTCCCCACTATATCCGCTGAGGCACACTTCTGTCCGCACTATCCGCCGCAGGCCACGTTCGCCTGTGGAATTGCACCCGGCCGCCTGAGCGGCCGCATCGGACATTCATTCTCGCTGAGGGTGCAAAATATGGCATGCCCAACTTCGACTGTAGTTTTTTGGGAATGGTGTTCTGGGCTGGACTGATGATTTTATGTTGCTAAAAAGAGTTATACTGCAGAAACACTCTCGCCTTTTGAAATGAGCGGTTATGCTGTTTTGTTGCTAGCCTAGCAAGGGTTCCAAGTCCGGGGCATGACGAATTGATGCCGGATATATATATCTGGATAGGGCATTGCCAAAGTTGATTTGGTTTACGAAAGATTTGTTGCTACGGATTTTCGCATATTTTCACAGAATAAAGGAAAACGAAATGAATCTAAAGAAGCTCTGAAACTGTTTGCTTGATATGTATACGATGTATGGTTTCGCTGGCGGCTTCATTAGAGTGCACGGTTTGATGGGGTGCGTTAGGAGGTGGGTGAGTCGCAGTGTTCTATTCCGGCCCCATCGGGAGGTTGTCTGGCGACCGCGGCTCTGCGCCGCCCCCGCCGTCGCGTTTTCTGCGCCGCAGGAGGTGCGACCTGACAGCCTGCACCGCAGGTGCTGGTCTCGTGTCGGCCGACGCGGCCGGCACCTGTGAGTGTGCCTCCCCCCCTCCTGCCACCACCGCCTCCCTCCCTCCGCCGCCATCGCGCTCCCAGGACGGGGAGGGGTGCACGGCGAGGCCGTTGCAATGGTTTTCCGGTGATGTTATCGAGATAGATTGTGCCGGCATTTTTGTAGCGCTGCCGTTCGCTGGCGGGACGCTGGCTCGTTAGCAATGTGTGCTGTTTTTCATTGCTTGTACATGTTACGGTTTTGTCGTTCTTTTCTACTGCTGGGGCTGGCCCTCGCCCAGTGCAGCTCGGTGATGCGTATCCCGCAGAGGCTGTGTGAATGGTCGACTGACGGTGGCGTCCCCTGGCGATGTCGCAGACCAGCTTCAGCGGTGGCGGACAGAGGCGACCTCGGCAGCTGCGCAGAGGGACCAGCTTCAGGAGCGGCTCCAGCAGGCAGAGACTGCTGCTGAGCAGCTGTCGACTGCCAAAGATGCGTTGCAGGCGGAGCTGCAGCAGCTGCAGCGTGAGGCCACTGCCAGCGCGGAGCTGCAGGAACGGCTGCAGGCCGCGGCGACTGAGAAGGCACAGCTGGAGACGCAGCTGGAGGAGGTGCGCGCCGCGTCAGCCGGACTCGTCGCGGAAAGAGACCAACTGCTACACCGTGTGCACGAGGAAGAAAATGAGACAGCTTCGAGGATAGACTTTCAGCAGAAATTACATGATGTAGAAGCATCAAATGCTGCACTTGCCGTAGAAAAGGAAGAGGCCCTTCGAAAACTTGAAAACACCTGCGCGGAAGTCGACCAGCTGAAAAAAGAGAAAGATGTCTTTGTGAAGAGATCGGAGAGCTGTGATGCCGAGACCGAAGTTCTAAGAAAAGCACGAGATGATCTTCTCCAAAAAATGAAGGAAATGAAAACGGAAATCCAACTCTTAACCGAAAGCAAGGTCGACGTTTCAGAAAAGTTGCACGCCTCTGAGTCTTCATTGTTGTCTGTCCGGTCGGAGAACGAGAGGTCGCAGCATGGGTTAGCTGAAGATGCAATGTCTAAACATTCGTTGGAGGCTCAGCTCGCGGAGCGGGACGCTGAAATTCGCACACTACAAGTCATCAAAGAGGATGTCATGAAAACTTTGGAAGACCAGAAAATAGCGGCAAAGGGCGCCGAAGATGAACTTAATGCAGAGAATAAGGAATTGCAAGAACGGATAGAAGTACTACAAGGAAATGTTGCCGACAACGTAAAGGTGGTTGAGAAAATGAAACAAGAGCTGACCCGCGCTCAGAACAAGGCTTCAAAGGTCCAAGATGACAAGAGGGTGCTTGAGGAGCATCTAGAGTACTACACGACGAAAGCTGCAAACGAGATGCAGGAAAAACTAGCATCTCTCCAAGAGGAGCGTCAGGCGCTGATAGACCGGTGTGAATACTTGGAGCTGATTTCTCAGAACGACCCAAAAACAGACCAAAACGCTTTGCCTGAGAGAGACGAAGCACCGCTCGATTTCAGCGAAGTGTCACTGTCCGAGTCAGTGCCTGTTCGCGAGGAACCAGACGGCCAGGACACGTGCAACAAGGAAGCGGACGGCACCTCTCTTCAGCTGCTGCAGTCTCAACTGGAGGCGGAACAGCGGCGGCTGAAAGAGGAAGCCCGGCGGAACTCGGAACTGCAGGCTGAGCTGGACGAGGAGCGCTCAAGAGCCAGGGAAGCAGCAACACGCTGCTCGCAGTTGCAGTCGGCAAATGAGACTTTGGAGAACAGTGTACGAGACTTACAAGGCAAAAGAGCAGAACTGGAGCACCAGACCAATGTTGATTCATCTGAATCACTGAAGAAAGAAGAGAAACACACTTCTATCCGGCTGCTCCAGATTTTGACTCTGTTTAACTCGGATGAGATCTATGCTTCCAATTCGAGCAAGGCGTCCCTGCTGGACTCGCTGGAGGCGGCGGTGCAGGATCTGCTGTGGCGGCTGCAGGAATTGTCCAGCGAGCTGGATGAGGAGCGCGGACAGCTGCAGCAGGCACAGGAGCAGGTACAGCAGCTGCAGCAGGAGCAGCTGCTGGCCGCCGGATCCTCCGAGAAGCTGGAGACCATCAGTGAAGACGCGGAGCGGGTGGCGGAGCTGGAGGCGGAGCTGAGTCGGCTGCAGGAGTCGACGGAGTCGGTGCTGGGCGCGTCGGAGGAG
Source organism: Lepas anatifera (assembly GCA_034440635.1). Classification (NCBI taxonomy): domain Eukaryota; kingdom Metazoa; phylum Arthropoda; class Thecostraca; family Lepadidae; genus Lepas; species Lepas anatifera. The sequence continues at coordinate 1,033,690 of JAOTON010002016.1, read as the reverse complement.
CTGTCGGAGTCGCGGCAGCTGACGGAGACGCTGCAGGAACGGCTGACGGCGGCTGAGACGGCGGCCGAGCGGGAGGAGCAGCTGAGGTACGAGAAGGAGGAGCAGATAATCCGCGTGCAGACGGAGCTGGCCGAGGTGACGCTCAGTCTGGACGCGGCGACCGCCAAGACGGCGGCGGAGGCAGCAGAACTGACGCGGGTCAGAGACCAGCTGGACGCCGTGACGAAGGAGAAGGAGGCCCTACGCCTACAGGTGGAAGATAAAGAAAGAGATATTAAGGCGGTTCAGGAGCGGCATGACCTTGCCTCGGCGGAGAAATCAAAGCAGCTGGAACGGTTGGGGAAGGAAAGGCTAGCACTACAAGCCCAGTGTGATGCCTTAGTATCAGAAAAGATTGCGCTTGCAGAAGCTAGACAGGAGCTTGAGACCAAAGTGGACCAGTTATCTGAACAACTGGGAAAGGAAAACTCCCAGAATGTCGAGATGAACTTGGAGCTGTCAAGCTTAAGACAGGAACAGACGGAGGCAAAAGTTATCTCTGAGAAATGTCAGATCCTGCAAGCGGAAGTAGAATCCCTGAAGCTGACTGCAAAGTCTGCGGCGAAAGTTTGTCACGTGGAGACGGAGACAGGCCCGGAGTTGCTGGAGGAGAGTGCGAGACGCCTGCTGGCGACTGAGCTCGAGCACCGCTCGGCCGAACAACAGAGCCTGGCGGAGGAGCTCCAGACCCTGACCACGGAGCGGGAGACCCGGTCCACCGAGCTCAGCCAACTCACCACCAAGCACCAACAGCTGAGCACCCAGCACCAGCAGCTGTCTGAAGAGCACAGTCAGCTGACCAGCCGGCACGACCAGCTGGGCACCCAGCACCAGCAGCTGTCTGAAGAGCACAGTCAGCTGACCAGCCAGCATCAGCAGCTGTCTGACGAGCGGCAGCAGCTGATTGCCGCGCTGAGTCAGAAACACTCGGAGAGTGTGCAGTACCACGGCGAGATCCAGCGGCTGCAGGCGCAGCTGACGGAGTCGGCGGCACAGCTGACGGAGGCGGCGGCGCAGCTGACGCAGGCGCGAGCTGCCCGCGACCAGGCGCTGGCGCAGGTGCAGCAGCAGCGGGCGGCGCAGGACCAGCTGCTGGTCACACTGCAGGAGCGCAACAGGAGCACCAGCGAGCTGCAGGCGCAGGTGAGACTCAGCTGAGCGACAGCTCGTCACGGGAGGGTAGTGTTGCGGCGTGCTGTCGAGACTTGATGTTTCATGTATGCAGCAATGGGTAGGTGAAGGCTAATTAACGTTATAACTAGTGCTAGGCTGTTTTATCAATTGATTATGAGCTAGCTATTATTAGAATAGTATAGTGTTAGTTCTAACCTAATTTAGCCTTAATCTTCGCATTGCTCAATGTCTTGCTCCACCTAGGCTCTACATGTTTTACCTAACATTTGACTCCGTATCAGCGACGGTCAAACCAGTTGAAACGCTGTTTGCATTTTTATACACATTGTGTTGCGGACAAATGGCTAAATTTAGAAGGTATGATCAGTTCAATTGATACCGCCTGCAATGACTGAGAGTATGTTTCCGCCAGTTTTCTGTAGTCCTGAAATCGTACTTCGTAGTGTCCCAGTGTTTTGAGACTTGCGCTGGGTGAGCTTCTGGCATTAAATACCTGAGGTATCCTGGATCAGATCCTGTGTATTCATATATAAGATATATGAGATGTAGATACGATTGGGATTTTTTCAGATAATCGTGCTAGATTTTCCAAAGAATTTAGCTAAACGTCTGGGTCTTTTCTGGCAGCGGGGAGGGGGATTGCGTATCGAGCCAGTGACGGGTGATATATTTACTAGGCCCAGTCCAAGAAGTCTGGATTCTTTCGGTATTTGATTTATGACCATAATGAGTTTGTAAAACCATGGACGGCTGATGTGCCTATACAACCCAAAAGACAAAAATATATTGTTTTGTTTTGTGTAATTCTACACAAATTGACAGAAACTCATTTAGGGCGATGTGGTACAAAAACCTGTCACGGTTTTAACTCCACACCAGACTGAAATGAGTTCACTTTTTGAGACAGCCAGTAAGCTGGTGATTACGTGTAGCGCCCTCTCTCACCGCTGAGCCGGCGCCGCGGACAGGTGTCCCAGCTGGAGGAGTCGGAGCAGCGGCTGCAGGCCGAGCTGCGCCGGCTGCGGGACCACCTGGTGGCCATCGAGGACAACTACACGCAGGAGGCGGTCACTGCCGAGCAGCGAGAGAGGGCGCTGCGTGAGAGGCTGGCCAGCGAGCGGCAGTGTACCGCCGACAGGTCAGCAGCAGTGCACTAATAGATATTCACCTGAAATGTGTCGCAATTCATGATTGTTTGTATCTGTCAGGCTGGTGTGATAATGGAATTGCCAAGGTTTGTTAGACTAATTGTCGATTAGTTTTGTAAGAGCCTTAGGGGGTTAGTTCTTGGAATTGGATAGTCAGTAGTAGTCAGATAGTTAGGTCAGAAAGTGTTGGTCAGTTAGTCAAGTGGTCAAACATTGTTGTCTGTCCACTTTGTTTTTACAATACTTTATATATTTTGATCTATTTCTGAGGTTGTAGAACTTTGGCAGCGATGTAATTGCTCGGTTGAGCACTGGCTGTTTTTCTTTTGTTCCGGCTTTTGACCATGGCGTATTATCCACCCTCAGCGAGGCTGCCTCCAAGAAGATCGAGTCCCTGCAGGAGCAGCTTTCGGCTGTGTCTCAGCAGCGAGATGACGTCACACTTCAGCTGGATGACGTCACCAACTCGCTCAATAACCTTCAGCGGGTGCTGGAGCAGTTTCAGCGCGAGAAACAGCGCGAGATTCAGTTGGCTACTAGCGCCGCCGAGCGGGACGCGGCGCAACTGCGACAAAGGGTCGAAACATTAAAGGTGAGTGCTAGTGAACGGTGGTTTCTCACATTTCCAGTCGCGGAAAGGGCAAAGGCTAGATGCCGATTTGAAATCTAGTCCTTGTATTTGGTAGGCTAGTGTGCATCCAATGAGAAATATAAAGATGAAAAACTTGTCTGTTGGAACTTCCGTAGGTGTTATTTAAAGAATACATTTAGCTATATTTGATATCCATTTGGAATGTCAGTGTTTACCTGGTGTTCTCTGCCTCCCTTGAGTTCAGAATATTGGGCTGCAATCTAGATAGAATCATTGGTATTAGTACCCAGCTGTTGTGCTAGGGTTCAGAATAGAACGAATGGGACCATTATTTAACTAGAGATGACGAATTTTGTCCAGCCATTGTCTGGTGCTGCTCGCCTGACAGCTGTTAACCTGTTCGCTGAATCCTTTGATATGCCTAGAAATATCTACAATCTTATATATCTGGAGCTGGTTCGGTGCTGCCTTGCCTTTATTGCTGAAAGTTCGTATCCATCCAGTATCCCCATTGCTCGCGGACGTCCAATTTCTCGATCGTTGTTTAGTGTATGTTGAGATCATTGATGTGTGTGTGGGGGTGGGAGATTTGATATCATTATACAGCACCAGGCTCATTACTCAATGCTCAGTACCTCACCAGACATTGGCGAGCCGGGTCCGCCCTTGGACTTGGCCCTCATTGTTATCTCAATCCCAGACGAGGATGGTAACCGCCCCACAAACCGTGAGCCCCAGACCGACAGTGTCAGGTGGATCCCAGACTCGGACGGGAACCGGTGAGCCCCAGACCGACATCGGCAGGTGGATCCCAGACTCCGACGGGACCGTTGAGCCCCTGACCGACAGTGTCAGGTGGATCCCAGACTCGGACGGGGCCGGTGAGCCGGTGGCTCTGACTGTTGGCCTCGCCTCCCCAGGGACAGCTGCAGGAGGCCAGTGACGGCCTGTCGGCGGCCGACCGGCTCAACCAGCAGCTGGACCGGCAGCAGGACCTCATCCTGGCGCTGAAGGCAGACGGTGGGTCTCAGCAGCAGGCTGGTCTGAGTGACGCGCATGGGTGTCCCCTGCCCCAGCGCCTGGGCCACTGAGGTGCCGCTTCTCTGGTCAACGGAACACTAGTATTTCTTCCATCACCTTGTTACCAGACGATTACCTGAGCGGCATATGCAATAAAGCTGCTTAGGACCGCAAACGGATCAGGAGGGAATGTTTGAAAGGTCAAACCTTTGTGCAGCTCCTCCGGGCATGCTCCAAAAAGCGTTAGCCCTGATTTTACCGCACAGGTTGTTTCTAAGGCTCTAAAACTTTTCTAAGCCCAACGCTCTTGGTTTGGAACCATGAATGATAGTCGGATATAATTCAGCTGGCACGTCTGGTAAATCTACTTGGCCACAGAAACTGGCAATAACAGAGAGGCGGCACCTCCAGTATGTGGGTAGATGCGGGATTTTCCTCTGAGGAGAGTTGGCATGCGGAGAGCCGGTGCCTGCCGTCTACCGGGGCTTACCTCCCAGCTGCTGCCCGTCGCCGCCAGAGGCGCTGATGTCGCTCGCGCGTCGCCTGCACAAATATCAGCAGGTAATTCTGGGAGGATTTGTGTACACCCAGGTACCTGTCTGATATATGTGCATGCGGCTGGCGCCGCTGGGCTGCCGACATGCGTGGGACACACCGGGACCGGATCCCACCAGCGGGACACCGCACGCGCCCGTGGCTGCCTGCTCTCTCTGGATGGCTGGGACATTGGGACGGCCCAACCGTCCGGAGGCTTTGTGTTTTTGTTTTGTTGCGGCGAGACATCGATTTGCATTTGTGCGACGTGGTTTGAAAAAGGGTTTGATGTTGGTTCAGCGGCGTAAAGTTCACGACATAATCACAGGGGAGCTTGGGCCATGGATTGACTGGCGAGTTTGAGGTTCTACCCTCGCCCTCTAACTTATGACCTAGTTTTATTTGTTTTGCTTCTGCTGCTCCCTCTGAATGTGCATGAGTCGTGCTTCGCTTGCTTTTTCATTGCTTTTGCACTGGTGTGACTGGTTTTGGGTTCCGGGTTTTCTCTGCATGCGTTGGTGTTGAGGGAGAAGGCTGACTGTTTGTATAAACGTTCGATTTTGCAGCATTGTGTGTTCATTAAGTAAATCGGTGATTTTAAACATATTTAACAACCATTCGATATGATCGTGCTCAATTCTTCCTTCGGAGATTCACTTTCAGAGCTGAACATTTTGTATTAAATATACATCTGGTCAACTATTCGTATAGTCTTTAGTTATGTGTTTGTCCCGCTTTTCACGCCAAGTCTTGCACATCCCAGCTGTATATTGCACTAACATAAATGTTCTCTTGGACCCGACAATGTACCCATAGATCGTCGCAAAAGCTAATAGTGGTGGTTGGTGACGTGGCAGAGCTCTGTGTATAGTGTTAGCATGCCTTGTCGACGCCGCCGGGACCGGCTGACGTCACCGGTGCGGCTGGTGTGACGTCACTGGTGCCGGGCTGGTCTCTGGGGCTAATCTCACATGGTAACGCTGAGCGGCTGTGGTCTCGGCGTGCCATTTGAGGTGGGCCCCGGGCCGCGCCGCCTCTGCTGCGCCGTCCGTCCGTCCGTCCGTCCGTCTGTAGATAGTCCGGCTCAGTGTGGCACGCTGCCGTTCCTTCCTTCGCAACACTGCCTGCTGGCACTGCACACACCGCCTGGAAGCCGATGTGAACAGGTCGCGGTCGGACAAATTTAGTCTTTCTTAAGGGATGGGTGTTTTGAAAGTATTGCCGGAAGTAGCACGGTACACTTGGCCGAACGGGGGCTTCCGTCTAAACTCGGGAGAGGGACGGTCAAATAGTCGAAAGGAAGTCTGTGGCGGGCAATGGATGGACGAGCGGCAAACTAGAAAAGATGCCTCTGACTAGGTCTGTGAAAGTCAGTCTCAAGGCGCCTGTACCGCATGGACCGCCTGTACCGCATTCTAGAGGCGCTCAGAGCGTCTTCGGTACCCGACGTTCAGATGGGGGCTCGACGAACCTGTCGGGGTGACCGCCCCCCTCCCGCTTGGATCCATCCTCGCGCCTGGGCTGATGACGGAGATTTCGCCGTAAATACTGCAGCCTAAAGTCGTGCAAACCTTGATAGTCATTATGACTGATCTGTTGACTGTGGCTTTGTGTCGGATTGTGGAACGGCCGGGACAGAGATTGTCGTAAGCCCCGTGCGACCTGATTTTTGCGATGATGTTTTCATTTGAATAAAAAAGACTTCCGTTGGTGTTCTGGTAAACTTGCCCTTCAGACCAGTGTTTAGCACGAAACTTGGTCGTTAATGATCGCAAAATGTCTTTCTTGCAAGATTGCGCGGCACCATTTCACACTTCTCGCGTAGACCACCAGTAGAACATCCAAAAGTACGGGAACCACTGGGAAAAGCCAGGGTTTTTCATTTACGGGAAGAAAATATGGGTGCATAGAGTTGGGAATCCTCAAATGGTGAATACGGATTCGTGTTGTAGTACCCCGAGCCTGAGGGCGCACTTGTGTCCTATTAGTGTCGAATGCCAGTTTGGTTGCCTTAGAAGAGCTCCGTCCAACGCCGCCTCCACGTTCCATACAGGGCTGCCTGTGTGTCTGGACTCAAGTCCTACTCGTCGCCTTAGCTCAGCCACAGAGCCTTCCAGAAAAAACGGATTTTAATTAATGATCACGTGGGAGTGCCTAATTGAACCCCACCGAAAAAGGGGGCAATGGGGGTGCTCGCAGGTGCTTCGGATCGAAGCTGACAAATAGGCTATCTCATGGTCCTTGACAAAATTCACCGGCAGTGAAATCTAAAAGGTCATTTACGTTTGGGAATAGAACAGTAGAGGTATAAATATGTAATCTTCTAGCTACACCCCAGTATGTTCCGCTGCCAGCTCCGTGGCTAGGATGTGAAGGTCTGGCTGGCTCTGTAGCTACGTGAAGATGATTAGCAGTCGGCTCACCTCGCGTGCGGCGCTGAAGGGCGGTGGGGGAGCCCTCATCCGATTAGCCGGCCGCTCTGCACTGCTCTGGTCCCGCATTGGCTGTCATGGCCTGCTACTGCCGCCTCTCCGTGACTAACCGCGCAACCTTTCCTGGGAGGATCGCGCCGTGATCTCTTCTTGCAACGTGCAAGCGCTACTCTCTAGCACGGCTGTTGATGCTAGATCATGTTCTGGCCGCTAGCTTTTTTGATACTTGAATGAAGTATGCATTTCGGATTCGATGTTGTTATGCACCTAATGCGAGCATGTAGGTACTTTGACATGTAGCGCTCAAAATGTACAGTGCAGTGAGCCGTGATTGTTGACGTGCATGTTTTAGGACTGATGTTTCGGCTGGGCGTGCCGCGATTCCATGTCGCCGACGGCTGTCTGCGCACGTTGCATTTCGTGTTTCACGCCTGTGAAACAGCCTCTTATTTAGGCGAGTTGGAGTTTTATCGGACACTTTTATTTGAGCTCTTGCTACTTTTTGCAAGTGTGGCTCAAATCCGCTCGCTTTGGTTGTCCTTTTCCCCGCGCATTAGAAGTGTGTCATTCAGCTTGGTGCATCGAAACACGAGAACCAAGATAATCAGCATGAACGTGTCCTTGAAGTTGGCCGAAAGTAAAAATCATTTATGGCCTCAGAACAGGACTTTTTTCGCCCGAGCCTGTTTTGAGCTCGACGCAAAAACAATCTCGACTGTAGCACCAACGCGACCTTCCCAAGTCCGTGGACTCGGTCTGGATCCGAACCTTTCCATGTATCTGTGTCTCTGGATGTCGGGCGAGCCCACGCTTTTCCCAGTCCGTAAAAACAAGGGACAAAATTTATGTTTTGAATCCCTCGTTAAACGCTTAAATCAAGGCATTCTATCCAACAAATTCTGTGGGGATGTAATATTGTTTCGGCGCATTTGTTTTACATTTAAATAAAGACTAGAACGAATTAGGACGAATGATCCTTCTCACTAGCTGTCTGAGTTAGTTTCATGTTTTATATCTGTCGGCTTGAGCTGTCATTTTGGCTACCTTTTACTCATATACATCAAATAAGCAATGAATGCTTCAAATTCTCCCCCGAACCTGGGTCTACCCAGAATACATTATTTCTCGCTGATCGGTGCTGAGCCGTAACGATCCTTAGCTTTGCCCTCCCCCTTCCCATAAACTGAAGCTGAAAATGGTAGACAGCTATTCAGCAGCCAGCTCCTACATCGCGAGTGTTGGAGAGTCGGTCTGCTGGCGATTGCACTCACCTGAATGCACATCAAAGCCCAGTACCGGCGGCGCCCGATACTTTCCATACCTTCACACTTGAGCGATCAAAAATCGCGTGCACATCGCAACGCGCTGCACACGATTTTTGCCGGCTGGTGCAAAAGCCTCCTTGTTTAAGCCATATCGCTCAGAAGCCTGTGGGGAAACCCGTTGCGGTGCGGCCGCCGGACTGGTCAGGCCGGCGGTATCTGTCGGCAGTGGTGAGTTCAGTCTGTGTTAGATCGGCGTGGCGAACGTGCGCGGTGTCGCCGTCGCAGCCGGCCCGCGCCCCCAACCTGCGAGCGCGCAGATCTGAGTATTACTTCAGGTACTGGATGTGTTAGATCTCAGTGTCGAAGCAATACTCGGACTCTGTACGTCTTGCGCGCGTCTGAGAAGCACCTGCCAACGCAGCATGCAAGCACGCGCTCCCCGCTGGTCCGGCAAGCAGTTGTAGTACTTGACGTGTCTGACAGTGATCCGGATGTTGTCTGTAAGATTCAGATGGCGACTGTTACTGTGAGTTTTGTGTTCGGCATGGTTCTGCGCTGCACGTTTTTGGCACACTTGTGCCCGATTTTGTCATGTTTTAGACTCGACATGCTTAATGTTGTCATATTTTTGCATGGTGATACGCACGACGCTGAAGCTTAGTTTGGGATATACCTGGTTTAGCGATATGTACCGCCAGCCGTGTCAGTGCGCACTTTTACAAATCATCGGGTGTACTCTGTTTTGGTAGTTTAATGTTGTATAGCTGGTGAAGACAGCAAAGGGAAGAGATACCTTGTGTTCAAGCTCGGATCATGTACGAGCGTGGCAGAGAGGACCGATCTTACTCTCCATAACCTTGAGCACTATGAAGGTTTTAAACGTTGCATTCAACTGTGTCCACCGTGAGCGTGAATGACTTGCTGTAGGCGTGCGTCTGACCCACTATGAGTGTAAATTACACACGCTGTGGGTGTACGTCCGACCCTTTGGGAGAGTTATTCCCGGTTGGTGTACGTCCGACCTTTAGAGTTATTCCCGGTGTGGGTTTGCATCTGACCCACCGTGAAGGTAAGACCCGCTGTGGGCGTGCATCCCACCCACTGGTACCGTGAATTAGACCCGCTGTAAGTGTGCGTCTGGACCCCGGAGTGGGAATTGGGTCCGCATTGGGTGCGCGTCTGACCCCGTGAGTGTGATTTAGGTCCACTTTGGGCCCGTGTCTGACCCAATGTGAGTGTGAGTTAGACCCGATGTGAGTGTGCGTCTGAACCGCGGATTGTGAGTTGGACCCGCCGTGGTTGTGTCCCTGACCCCCTGTAGGTGAATACAAGATTGACCCGCTGTAGGTGAGCGGGCGTTTCATTAAATGCTAGTCGTGTTCGTCCCATCGTGTATGCTTGACCCGCTGTGTGTAAATTTACCTCACCCTACGTGAGGGTGAGTAGACCTTCTTTTCGCAGTGTGAACTACCCTTACCGCTCGTGAGTTTGTCCCATCGTGTTTGAGTGATTGTGAAACCCTCTCTAATGGTGCTAGTGTTGCCTGCCGCGTGGTATCGTTAGTTTGACCTGCTGTGTTTGCGGCGTCAGTGGAGGCTAAAGTGGACGCCAACGTGCGTCTGGCCACTGAGCTGGAGGAACTGAAGGGCTCTACTTCCGGCCGAGTGGACAGGTGAGCCAGCCTGTCGCGATAAACGGGTCTTAGACGACCGCCTCCTTGCTGTGACAGCTCAACAAATCGAATTCAGCGGAGAAAATATCTATCTCGAAAGTATGAAATGTATTGTGACCCCGGTTCGGTGGCACGATGTACAACAGGCATCCAACTCCCCCGCGACACATTGAAAGGTATCGCATCTCTGACGTAAGCCCTGATATTTAGCTTGCATTCATGCTGAGATTCTTCGGTCATTTCCAAAAGCCTATGTGCTAATGAGGATTATCTTTTGATGGGGATATACTGTCTGAGCTTAAATGGTGATTCTTGTCTTCTCTCACTCAATGATATGGGCTGGTGTCTTAAACGACTGAATGTGTTTCGTTGTATTGTTCTGGTTTAGCTTCATATTTTATCGGGACAGATCTTGACACGCCATTGTCCCTCATATATACCTTATCTCCTACGCGAAATATGGGTATTTTGCATTAGGCTTCATAATCCTCGGAAATCACAAACCGAATATATCTTCCCAAAAGTTTCGGGCTCCGTCAAGTTAACGGGATAAACTCCGATTTGGTAAGAATTGTAGCTCCTCGAATCAGAAGAGTATGCTTCATGTAGTACATCTCCCGTGAGGAGCATGCGGGACCGGCTGTGGCTGCAGCGCCTGAGTTGAGCTGGCGTGTGGACAGGACGCTGGTGAAGAACCTGGTGCTGGGGCTGGTGTCGGCGCCGACCGGCCACGAGCGGGAGGTGCTGCGTGTCATCGCCACCGTGCTGGACTTCTCTCGGGAGGAGCGGATCCGCGCGCGGCTGGACCCGGCGCCGGCCGCCGCCGCCGTCGGCGCCTCCCTGAGTCAAGCGTTCGTCCGCTTCCTGGAGGCGGAGTCGACGCCGCGCCGGCCGGCCGTGCTGCCGGCGGAGCAGATGGCGGAGGAGACGGCGCGGCGGGCCGAGAGCCGGCAGCAGCAGCGGGCGCCGCCGCTGGTGGCCGCTGCGCCGCGAACGCCGCCGCCGCCGCCGCTGTCGACGGGCGGCCACTCGCGCCAGAGCTCCGGCTCCTCCAACCTGCTGCTGGACGTGCCGCAGACGGACGCCAGCAGCAGCAGCGTGCTGAGGGCCATCATGGACGGCACCGAGGAGGCAGCGGACCGCCGGCTCAGGACGCCGCGCAGGCAGGCGGCACGGTCACACAGTGAAGACGACGGAGCACCGGTGATTGTCTTTACCTTGGAGAGAAACTATTCCGTGTTTGTTGAAGTCTGTTGGTGGCTGAGTTGTGAGGCGCGGTAGCTTGTTGAGGTTGGTGAACCAAAGTTTATAATGATGTCAATGTTGTAGCCGTGGTTGATTGCAGATCCATGCGTATGGGTTGCGGAGTAGCGTTGTGGTGACAGTTGGGGGGCCGTCCCGCTGGGGCGGAGCTTTAAGCAGAGGGAAGACATCTGCTCTGATGATGGCTTCCACGCCACCGTTACGAATCGCGAGAGGGGTTTATTCGTGGACTGTGATGCAAGTGGTTGGGATCGATTCTGTGTCTGCAGCGGCAGACGAAGGCCATCATTACTGTTCATGCCCGACTCGTTCGGGCTAGCATTTTGTCCAGGGCGCGACTGTTGCCACGGGTGAAATACAATGACTACATTACGCCTGTCCTCATCACGGTGCGTATTACTGGTAAGGATGCAGGCGTTCAAAACGCGTACAGATAGATATTCATCCAAATGTAGAAGCTTCAGTATGGAATATATTTATCAATCATTGGTGAAGTTCTCTGAATGTGGTCCATGAATACGATATGGTAAGGCTGGACGTATTATTGCTAAAATCTAAACTAACTGACTGCATGGGTTCGCCAAAGTTTTACAGCTCCTCTTCCATTCATGATCAACAGCCAAATCAATAAATAATCACCGCACAATCAACCCCACAGGCGAAACCACCAGCAACTGGAAAATTCAAATGAAGTGGGGTAGGTTACTAGACATTAAACATCCGTTATTTGATTGCACCTGTCGTGAATACTCGAAGCGTGTGGCGCAGCCTTCACTCAGCGGCACGCTGAGGCCTCACCGGCACTACTGACCGCCCAAGAACATACAGACGAGACCGGGCCTATCACCGAAAAAACACAGACCCCATGAAAATGCAGCTCCCATACACCGATGGATCACACTGAAGGGCCGCACTGGCACAGCTCGGTGTGGTAACATTGGCCGCTTCATGCACAAGTACAGCCCAACTTTGACACACAGCCCCACCTATATATACTTGGCAGAATCAGACCAACCCGCCGAGTCTGCCAGCAGGGCAGATGGCGGGTTATGCGACACTTGGTATCTATGCCCGAGGCTCCTAAAAAAATTAATAGGCTAGCTTAGAGGAGTCCGAAGGAGACTTGGAGAGTTTCGCGTCTTGCGGTGCAAACAAGGCGAAGATATCTAACGATCAAAATTTTATCAGAACTCCATATGAATTTTATGTCATCCGGCCAGTGGCACACAAAAAGATAATCACCCATAGGACATTTGTCTTCTCGTAAACCAGTTTGTTTGTTTTGGTTCATAAAATGGTAGTCGTGCGCCAGTACTGAGCCTCTACATAACCTTGAAATTCCCTGGGAACCGACTGGAAAAACCTTGGGGGAGTTTCGAGAAAGTTGGAGACGCCACAGGAACAATAGTGACCGGCTCGGAGGTGCCACCGGAACAGACCTCTTATAATTTCGCCCAGAATACTAGTCCTATGATAGCGATTCAATCCACTGTCTCAACACAGGCGTCGGGAGCATAGCGCGGCGCGATCGATCCTTCTCCATGAAAACAAAGACCGATCCTCACCTTAACGGTTCATTCAGTTCCCGTTTTTCCTTCAAACACACTTAATCGCTTGATACTTGATCTCCAAACCCGGTACAATGGATTAACATGACGTGGGAGCGGCATGCGACCACTCCCAGTCCCGTTTCGGTCGGCGGAGCCGCCGAGGAGGCTATCAGAATACACACTCAGCTAATTTCGCACCCGATTGGTCAATTATGCCGATTGGCAGTGTCAGGAACCGAATAAATCGGATTTAGTTGCATCCGAACTCGTCGGGTTGCGTGGTGCTGATATCGGTACATGCCGTGAAATCCATGTAGACAGCGTAGTTTGAGAAACGAGCGCGTGAAGGCCAGGTTGCGTTAGCATTGCTCATTTAATCACTAGTTAGCCCTATGGGCTAATTAGTGTTCAACAAACATGGCGTCCGTTTACGTGGTCTCGGGAGTCTAACGTTGCCCTCGTTTCGGCTGGAGTGGTTTCTCAGTCATAATCTAGGACAAATATCACGCCTCGACGGTAATATTCTCCGTCGGGAAAAAACGAACGCAAGCCTAGTGTGTTATATCTAAAGGTGGTCGGTCTCAATATCTGAAAAGTTCAAGTCGGCACGGTTGGGAGACTGCCTTCTTTCGTCTGGTTCTAACACCTGGGTTGGGCAGTTACCAAGCAATGGAAAACATCTAACAACGTGAGCGCATTAGGACTCTTTGAAGAGTTTCGAAAAATGTGACTAGTGTGGGAACATGTACAAACGGATTGGGAATGCGTTGACAAAGCATTGGAAATCTGAGTGGCCGGGCTTAGTAAGCGATTTCATGATATAGTTTCGCACAACACCAAATTGGACAACAAGCATGATATAGATTCTACCTTTTCCGCATCCCTCTTCATTTCATGCCACCCGTTCAGACCCCATTCCCTCCCCCGCATGCAAAGAATCTGTATCGACGCATTTTGAATCTCAGCACTCCATCATAGAAGCACACGCAAACAAAATACGTTGTTACCAGCGATAGTTTAATGCTGGTCACATAACCTAAATTTACACAATAAACCCGCCTATCCGACCCCAAACCTAACACTTCAAATCACTATAGCAGATCACTGACACCGCGGGACTCCCGGACACGCACCGCGGCGGAGTTCCCGGGCGGCTGGGACACGCCCCCACCTCTCACCTCCGCTCCACAAAGAGGCCGTCGCTGTCCGCCGACTCCAGCAGTCCACACACTATCGACGACTCCACGCCCAGAATGTACTCGCACGTCCTCGGCTCCAGCAGGTACAGCGACACCGCGTTCGGGCTGTCCGACACCTTACACTTGAGCTTGACCTCCACCGCCCTGGGTGCGCCGATCTCGTCGCAGTGCGAGCCGCCCGAGTAGTAGTGCGAGACGTGGCGGCGCGTGGCCGCCGGCTTGGGCCGCTTCTGTGGGTTGGAGCGCAGCCAGGAGCGGTGGTCCTCGGCGTGGAAGAAGCCCAGGTGGATGGTGGTGCGAGAGCCGTCGGCGTGCACGTGGAACTGTTCCACACGGCGGCCGTAGCAGAATTCGTACCGCCACCAGCCGGTGCCCTGGCCGGAAGGGGGCGCTGCTCAACGGACTATCCGGTACGGCATCGACCCAAACAGACCCGGCCAACACGGCTGGGTAGCATGAGGGACTGCAGACGGTGTCAAACAATGGAGGGAGGCGAGAAAATGACGTGAATCCGCGAACCTCACTAGTTTTGCTTCCATATGTGGTAGTCCTTTCCGATCGATTAGGACATTCAATGGCTGGTGCTCATTTCACATGTTTGTGAAGGTGGCACATACATCCACGATCAACGCTTAACTCGAGCTCAAATACATGTTTTGGGGCTCAGATCGAAAGATGAAGCAAGGGACGTCTAAAGTTACCTTGGCTGTATTTTCTTCGCAAAAAGACTGATATTTTCTTACAATTAACCGCTTTTTATCTTCGAAATAGCTATCCATTTTAACAACACAAAAATTAAGCAGACCCGCTTTAAGCCTGGAGCTGGTGGTGACCAGTCCCGGTCACTCAGAGCGGGGAGGACCGGGCACGCCCGCTGACAGGAAGCCACCTCACCCCGTTCAGACAGTGACGACCCGCAAGGAAGTCGTCCACCAGCTTCTGGTCGTAAATGGGCGACGCTTTGGAGGTGGGCTGCTCGGCGGGGGCGGCTTCTTTGGCGTCCGAAGCTCTGCCCAGCGCCACCTACAATCCACCAGAGGGCGTCACAACCCATTCGACTCTGCCTTTCCACTAGTGCTGTACCCGTATTCATCTTCTAATCTTCTAACATTTGTATGTATCCTAAAACGGTAATAGATCCACACAGTCAGCGCTAATACAACGTGCGAAGCATCAGACCTAGAGCCGGTGCAAAGAGATTGAGAGTGGCAGGAGCACACCAGCAAAGGACAGGGACAGAGACAAGGAGAGCATAGACGCAGACGGGGACAGACAAACACCGGTACAGATGGATACAGGAACTGAAAGGAAAAGTCCACTCGGCGTCAGGCTAAGATCTGATACACCAGTAGCAGTCGAGACAGCTAGTCTGGGTGGTACCGGCGGGAGGCGCGTCAGGAAAACCTAGTGCGACAAAAACAAACAGTTGGGGGAGGGGGCGTCAGACAGACCTGGTGCGAAGCAGTGAACAGTTCGGGGAGGCGCGTCAGACAGACCTGGTGTGTGACGGAGATAGACAGTTCGGGGCGGGGACTGTCAGACAGACCTGGTGTGTGACGGAGACAGACAGTTCGGGGGGCGTCAGACAGACCTGGTGTGTGACGGAGATAGACAGTTCGGGGCGGGGGCTGTCAGACAGACCTGGTGTGTGACGGAGACAGACAGTTCGGGGGGCGCGTCAGACAGACCTGGTGTGTGACAGAGACAGACAGTTGGGAGGGCTGTCAGACAGACCTGGTGTGTGATGGAGACAGACAGTTCGATGGGGCGTCAGACAGACCTGGTGTGTGACGGAGACGGACAGTTCGGGAGGCGCGTCAGACAGACCTGGTGTGTGACGGCCAGCAGGCTCTCCGCCTCCAGCTGCAGCAGCGAGCGGGGCCGCCGCGGCGATCCTGACAGCGCCACGCAGTGTATGTTGTTCTCCTCCTCAGCGGTCACCCTGCCCCAGCAGCACGGACCTTCGGTCACACTCACCGCTCAGTCAAACCTCCAGTCACACTCACCGCTCAGTCAAACCTCCAGTCACACTCACGCTCAGTCAAACCTCCAGTCACACTCACTGCTTAGTCAAACCCGGTGACAACAACAACACAGCAGAGCAATCGAGAGGAAGGAGAAATACAACACATCTGATCAAGGAGAGTACATGTGTTTAAAATTATGTATCCATCCTAAGGTTAGCCTTATGCTGATTCAGGCTGGTTTTCTGAGGGTGTATCAGATCCCCGAGTTGCCGGCTGTGAGGGGTCGCACCTGTACTGCGGATGGCTGCAGAGAAGCGGCGACAGGATGACCAGCACGTACTGACAGGAGGAGCTCTCCTGCAGCGAGACCAGCTCGTGACGGCCGCTGTGGTGGCAGATGTAGCGGAGACGCGACAGCCGGGGCTGCCCGGTCAGGTCACACCCCGTGCCCTTGGTCGTACACTACCTGCGGCACGGACAGCGCACCAATCAGCTCACCCTACGCACTCTGCTGGTCACGACAGTCGGGCAGGCCCGAACAGTATCAAAGTAAACAGTCCGGTCAGTTCCCACCCAACATTCCGGACGACTAATT
The DNA here is from genome assembly GCA_034440635.1 of Lepas anatifera. NCBI lineage: Eukaryota > Metazoa > Arthropoda > Thecostraca > Lepadidae > Lepas > Lepas anatifera. The sequence goes on along the minus strand of JAOTON010002016.1, from coordinate 1,017,280 downwards.
AATGTTGTCCCGTAGAATTGCGTTTTGAGGTGGATAACTGCACCCAAAACCAACCGCACCTCACGGCAAGGCGAGCTATCCTTGCTACAGAAAGAGCGATGCCCCACGTAAATAATACTCTGCTTCCCATGCAGCATCTCACCGCCTAACCCACCCACCCACATATATTACTGCCACCAAACTCAAATCAGTTACAATCATTCAGCACCTCTGATTTGTTACAGCATAACGTATCTATTAGGACAAATCCAAACCATTTTATATACAATACAATTTGAAGTTTGCGTTCACTCATGCAGTCGCCGGCCATGTCGTAACCACTGCTGGGTGTTCGCTGGCGCGTACCTCCAGATAAGGCAGGTCCACCCCCTCCAGACGGAGGGTTTTGGGGGCGGGCGCCGTGCCGTCGGCGGTGGCAGCGTCCAGCACCGCCACTGGCAACACGCCGGCGACGCGTCACAACCAAGCACGGCGTACGGTGTCCGGTACGGTAGCATTCGCTCAGAGGATTTCATACTGATCTCTTGAGCTAATAATGTAACTAACACTCGGACCCACGGACACCAAACCACGTGTCTCCTGTTCACAAACAGTACCACAGCCCAAGCGCGCTATAAGGTGTTCCAAAACTGGTTTTGGGCTAGGGGACGGAGTGTAAAATATTTGAAAATATAGTTGGGGTGGAAAATTCTAACGTTACAATGCCGTCAGAGCGAATTAAAAGCCACGTTTACCCTTATCCAAAGTTTCGGAAAAAAAATTCCATCAAAATTTCCTTACTACTATGCTTTTGATACTTTTGAAAATACACCAGGTTATTGAATTGTGCCACTGATCCCACTGAAGAGGAGAATTAATTGAATTGAATTGGAGAAGTAATTGAACTAAGAAAAAATTTTAACAAAAGTGAGAAGAAAATTTCCCTCGTCCGGCTGGAGTTATATATCTTCTGAATACATATAACAGAAATCTATCATACATGGTATACACCATTACAAATTGGGAGTTATAGTACATCTCTATGGCTCCATTTATCGATGGGGTGATTGGTTTGGCTTCCAAGTGAATAACAACCGCGAGCGGCCATCTACAATCTCATATTGTTCATAACGAGATATATCTGCATACAGATAGGCAGGTTCAAATGATGAAACTGTAACTGTACAAATGAAGCAGAACTCCAACACGACTGATGGTTTATACCGAAGAAAAAAACAGTCCACGAAGAGTAATAACACGTAAAAAGAATACAGGGGCGTTGCATTACGGACTCAGCCGGAAGGATGACAACGTACCTTGCTCCTTGAACATTTCTTGGCTGTATCTGCCCAGGATGTATTCGGTTATTTTTGTCTCCTTGCCCTCCTTAGCCTCGTGGTATTGTCGAACGAAGCTTCCATGGCAGACTTCGTACGTCCAGTACGACTCCAGCTGTCATTAAAACCGGATATCAACGAGCTGTCCTTGGACATATCAACAAAGAATCAATGCCCTAAAACAGGATATCAACGAGCTATCCAAAGACAGGATAAAGAGTGCCTTTAAGATAGGATACCAACAGAGACATCTAAGGCACAAAATAGTCCCGGATACATAGACATAGAAAAGAACACGATCCTGGTCAATGGTAACGAGCCAAAATCACAGTTACCTCCCTGACTCGCATTACAAAGTCTGGGTAAATGCAATTGTCTTCGACTTTTTCCCAAACGAGGCATGCCCAAAGGACCAACCATTAACGATTGCTAACAAGGAAGCTAACAAAACAGATTGATACTTGCCGAGATATTCGCTTTTTCTCTTTATTCGTAGAATAAAATATTGTTTACTTTTAATATGATTCAGCAACGTACAAGACAACCGGAAAACGCATTTCAGCCATTGAAATACAGAGCAACAGGTGTCTCCTGTCCTGTTTGGTCTACATACCAGCAGGGCCAGATAGACCTTATCTTAAGCATTCCCAAGGAGCATTACGAAAATGTCCAGCTGCAAGCACGTTCTCACCCGATACGAGCACGCCGCCTTGCTGTACAGAGGCTCCATAAGTTGGAGTGCATTTGGTCCAGAGTACTCCGGGCCACCACCCTGAAACACGAGCGTCGAGAAGCTATGGTACAGGGAGGGAGATCTGGCAAAACGGGCCAAAATAATACTGGCGTGGGCAGAACCAGCTTGGAAACTTGAAGAGAGGCAAATCTGAGTTTTTACATGAAGGTATCTAGAAAATGTATAAATTTCAAATCAAATTTTAGTGAACATCGATTCTTAGTTGCATTTCAGTAATTGCTACATTCTTCAGTTTCCCAAGCAGGCCAGCTTGCTTAATAGCTTACATACATATGATGTTATCAGAACACAATAGCCCATGTTTCTTTAAAACCATCAGAACACTGTTCCAATGCCTCTTAGAGCCTCCATTATAATATATTAAAAATGATCACAAATATTGGTCAACAATTACCAATTTCACCCTCAGAAACATGCCATGAAACCTTACAACGGACGCATATGAGACATGAATGAAACAGTTGATAGCTCCTCCACCCACCCCGTGAATGAGTGAGTGAGTGAATGAAAGGGCGATTTTTGAGAACACATGTCACTTGAATCAAAACGCAAAAATGCGAGCAATACTCGTCAATCCCTGTCAAACTAATCTTTAAACGATGTTTTAAACGAAAAAATTAAAGTGAAATACAAGCGTAAAATACATATTAAACAACTTACTTTTAAGTCCCCAGCAACTGTATCCGCCCTACATAAGCACGGCCGGCAATTGCAGACAGCACTGCTCCACTCTTTTCGACGGGACTTCGGCTTTCGTGGTAATACCATGGAATAGATTCTATGACAGTACTAACCTGTACTAACGTCCGTTTGATGGTACCTATCAACAAGACATCGAAGCTACGAGGGTGTGGTCGAGATTGACGAGGTAAAAGATACAATAAACCGGTACTTTTGGGATATTAATATTTCGACCAGGGATGCGGAGCCGAGAAAATTTTGGACGGCTCCGGTCCGGAGTTATGATTTCGGCTCCGGCTCCGGGTTCAAGTGTCCTAACGGCTCCCGCTCCGGCTCCGGGCAAAATAGTCGGCTCCGACCGGCTCCGGCAATGTATGTAGCTATATCCAAAATGTGATCCGCACGTTCTCAAGGGCGTGAAATTTCATCAGATACAAAGTGATTATGTATTTGTACGAATGAAAATGGCGACTGGATGAACGAACGCTCTTGACCAGATGCCAAAGGCCAGTGAACCTCAAAACTGGACCAACCTACACTGCAGTGCATTCATATGGCAAACTGCACTGCACTGTTATGGCAAACAGAAATATGGTTCAGACATGCCCGCAAACCCACATTACATTAATGCCCGCAAACACACAAAAATTAAAGATAAAACGATCAAGTAAAGCTTGGACGGCCCGCAAAAAAAATTTCGATGAGCTAACAGTGTTCAACATCGAAAAACACATCAGATAGGCTGATGGCATAATTCCTTTTTGAGAAAAATCAAAACCAACCACCCTACTGCCCAAGGCCCAGCAGCTGGTTCGCTCACTACACCACCCAATCGCGGTTGAAGCGGAGCAGCAACATTGCCTCCAATATGTCCGCTCTTAGTCTGGACCTGAGATCAGTAAGCAGTAGCTTCATCGCGGAGAACAATCTCTCCACGGACACCTGAGTGACTGGTAGCGCGGCCATTACCAGGCTAGTCGGCTGGATGATGGCTGGATATCTATCTAAGATGTCCCATACGGTCGCCCTGTTTAGGCGACCCAGGTTTTTGAAGTCGGCTAGTGCCGCATCGAGTGACGGGGATGCTGTTTTTTGCGCCTTTTGCCCTCGGTTCTCGACAGACCTAGTATAAACTACTTCTCTGAGTACATGATAGCTCTCCTGGGGGGGGGTGGGAGCAAGAGCAAAGATTTTATTGCTCGACAGACCTAGTGTTAACACCTTTTTTAAAAAAATTTATTCGGCCTTTGGGGGACCAAAAGATAGTCTGCCCCCTTCCAGGGCTTTGGGGGAGGGACATGTCCGGAATGGCCTCCCCTGCGTGTGCTAACAGGGGCGGATGCAGGCCGACGGCATGGGGTAAATCGTGATAAACATGGTTTTCTAAGAAAATCGGCAAAAATCACCAAAAATTGGGCGGTTTGGGGGCAAATGCCTTTTGCCCCCCCCACACATGGGTCCGCCAGTGTCCGCCAATGCCTTCGTTTGCTGCCAATTTCTGCCCATGCTAAATGGCCGGAGCGCATCCCCTGCCCGAGAGCGAGACCGTCTACGGAACACCCTAGTTGCAATATTATTTCACTACTCTCGATATACATAACATATTGAGAAAATGTAATATTTCAGGTGAATAAATGTGTTTCCATGCGACATCTCACGAGGTAAGATGTGACCATTTCACGTTTGATTTTTGGTAATTTTAGAGCTCTTTGGGGAGCCGGAGCCGGTCCCTTTCTGACGGCTCCGATCAAAAGTGTTTCGGCGGCTCCGGCTCCGGCTCAGGGCAGAATGGTCGGCTCCGACCGGCTCCGGCTCGGCTCCGCATCCCTGATTTCGAAATGTCACATACTTAATATAACTTGACAAACCTGACCTAAACTTGTCTAGATCCAGCGAGCCGACCTGCGGCGCACTGAACCTGCCGGTGACACTTTCTCCTTCGTGGCCTCCTCAGGACTCAAATCCGCTCGCTTCAAACGCGTTCCGTCCCGATTCGCGAGCATGTTATTTCCCCTTCATTTTGTGCACCTAATCGTACACCGCATTTACCTACCATCTTCTTGGCATACATAATATATGATTTTGGTGCGATTTCGCAATGCCCCTGCTATAAAAATATATATATATATATATATATATATATATATATATATATATATATATATATATATATATATAGAGAGAGAGAGAGAGAGAGAGAGAGAGAGAGAGAGAGAGAGAGAGAGAGAGAGAAAGAGAGAGAGAAAGAGAGACAGAGAGAGAGAGAGACAGAGAGAGAGAGAGACAGAGAGAGAGAGAGACAGAGAGAGAGAGAGAGAGAGAGAGAGAGAGAGAGAGAGAGAGAGAGACAGAGAGACAGAGAGAGAGAGAGAGAGAGAGAGAGAGAGAGAGAGAGAGAGAGAGAGAGAGAGAGAGAGAGAGAGAGAGAGAGAGAGAGAGAGAGAGAGAGAGAGAGAGAGAGAGAGAGAGAGAGAGAGAGAGAGAGAGAGAGAGGTCAAACAATGTTAAATCTTGATCACCTAGGTCTTTTCAAAACTAGTTTCAGAGAATTTTGATCAATTTTTCAAATTAAATTCCAAGTAAGTCTTATATCAGGCATTTAGAGATTAACTCAAGTGAGCACTCGTAACTATACACCATTTCAGCCATATCACAGCTTTAACAGCTTAAATATGACTATATCTAAACTGTCATAATATCATCTCTATACAAATATGTATAAAATGAAATTGGACTTCAAAAAGATTAGGCAATTAAATCCAGATGTATGTACCTTCATGGATTCCTTAGGGTTTGCCAGTCTACAGTTGTACTGTTCATCATCCTTTGTCAGCATAAGGAGGTCCTCCATGTCTGGAGCATTCTGAAAGGACACAGCATGCTTGGTAAGTAAATGTAAACATAAAAACACTCACTTTTGAGGTGTCAGTTCCCAATCCCCATACTGAAGGCAGTAGAAATTAAATAGCATAGCTCTATTCTGTTCTATATAGTTATGTCAATATATGTATGTATTGATGGATTAGCACATATAAACTTACCAGCAACTCTGTTTCATGGCTCCCATGCCAGATAATCTTCCAATTTGAATCATCTAACATAAAACCCTTCAGCTGATTGTGTTCTTGTGAATCTTGCACCTCATGGACTGAGAGCCCTTCATTCTCTTTAATGATTTCCACTGCCTCATCTTCACTTCGGGCCATTGCCACAAACAACAGTAAAAGACAATTGAAGATCATTTTGCCAATGTAAGGCACTCTCATCATCTAAGTGATCAATGTTGATGTTATCATTCAGAAGCTGTGGTTGAGCCAATATCTTATCTTGAAGTACACTTAGATATGCAATCAAGGCCAATAAATCAGCCTTCCAATCCTTGGCAAATTAAGCTACCTGCATGAGTAAAGGTATCTTGACCTGCATGGGTCCACTTTAATGTTCAAAACATCAAGCAGCCTTCGCCAATCTTCCATGCGCTCTAAGTTAGGCTCTGCCTATCTGTGATGCTCCAAGGACTTCTCCCCCAGTTCACCATTTTTCCTGTACATTGACATAGCTCCGAGTCCAAGTTCCAAGTCTCAAATATATGTCGATTAATTCATTCCAAAAGCGTCGTAGGAGGATGGATGATGACGATGAAGAGAAACAGCAGAGACGCGTGCCGGTGTTGTGTGTATCTATTATTCTGAGTGCAGCTACTCCCACAAAACAACAAGCGACACGTAGCTGATCATATCTGGCATTGCATTAGATGCTCTTTTACCTTATAAGAACCTCCAGTTTATCAGATTTGGAGCACCATGTCTGAAACCCTGAACCGCACGCTGCTTACGGACCTAGGGTATCATATTGGGGGAGGCGATACACTTCCCAAGAACAGGCAGAAAAAAAATTTCAATATTAAAAATTTTTTTATTATCCTTTTTTTTTTTTTTTCCTTCCATCCCTTTTTTTTTTTTTTTTTTTTTTTTTTTTTTTTTTTTTTTTTTTTTTTTTTTTTTTTTTTATTTTTTAATTTTTAATATTTTTTTTTTTTTTTTTTTTTTTTTTTATTTTTTTTTTTTTTTTTTTTTTTTTTTTTTTTTTTTTTTTTTTTTTTTTTTTTTCTTTTTCTTTTTTTCTTACTAAATTTATAGGGAAATGTTTTTTTTTTTTTTTTTTGCTGTGTTTTTTTTTTTTTTTTTTTTTTTTGGTTCCCCCCCCCCAACAAACGGCGGGTTCCCCCACCGCAGGCAGATCCACAACTTTCGATCGGGGAGGGGACACAATGTTTGGGCGGCCACTTTTGGGCAGCAAAAACTGTAAGGTGGGTGCCAGATTCTATCGCGGGAGCACCGATACTCATATACATCGCATCTTGGGGGAGCAGGATGGGGGCATAGGCAGATCCAGGGAAAAAAGGGGCACGTGTCCCCCTCCCCAATCGACCCTCGGTGCCCCCTGAAATGGTCACGGCGCTCCTCTGAAAGGTCAATGGCGCCCCCAAAAATGTTGCTTCCCATCAACCCCCCCAGGATGCCAAAATTGGCGCTCACCTGACAGGTTTTGCCTGTCCAAAGTGGCGCCACCTGGTCCGGAATGACGCCCCCGGGAAGGTACCCCCCGATCGGCAACCCTGGATCTGCCTATGGATGGGGGTAAAGGATGCTGCAACATTTGACGCTTCAGGGGCGTCATCGGCCTTGTAGGGGACGCCATGGTCATTTCAAGGAGTGCCGAGGGTTGATGGAGGGGTCAAATGCCCCCACTTGACCCCTGTATCCACCTATGCGACTAAAATTATAAATACACATTTTCCTATGCGCGAGTGGCAGGAAAGGGGCATTTAAAAAAATACCGTATTTAACTCGAAAGTAGGAGCGCCAAAAATGTGCGACAAAACAATCCCTGTTCATTTTAAATGCTTTCCCCGCCTGTACAACATTGAGGTCATTTGATATCCAAGTCACAATAATGGACGTACTTGTAAGTTCTTTTAATTTCAGGAAATTAAACTTATAATTTTTCAGAGCCATTCGGAAAGGCTGGAATGAATGCTACCGTTCGATGCCTGTGCCAATTTTACGGGTAAGTACCCGCATAAAGGCGCAAACGCCTGCCATTTTGGGAAGATGTCAGCATAATGTTTACTAAGGTTGACGTCGATCCGTGTTGCAGGGCTCAAAAAAGTTGCTGGCGTGTCACCATTTGAAATTCCACATCACGAATGTGTCACCAAACTAAAAATGCTACCAAAACCCTTATTTCTTTGAGTTGTTACACCGTTTTTCATTGTTTTTGTGTATTATGCTCCCAGTATAAACCAGAGCTGAAAGTTCTGATATATTTATCTAACGTTTGAAGCCGAAGGAAGTGTATGTGAGCAATCAGCAGGGACGGATCCAGGAATTACCAAAGGGGCCTTGACAGGGGGTCAGGAATAGCTTTGGGGGCTGGACCATGCAAGGAATATATTTTAATTAAAAACGTGTATATATATATAAACATATATATATATATATATATATATATATATATATATATATATATATATATATATATATATATATATATATATATATACAATATTTCGAAGAGCAAAAAAACATTACTTCCGTTTTGGGAGGCAGACAACTTTATGAACTTTGGTGGGTCACAAAGCTATGCACCGGCGCTAAATACGCTGAGGTCCGCTCAACATTGGGTTGGATCTCCACAAATACGATATTGACCAAATGTCCGCTATGATCAGTGATCAGGACCATCCCGAATCGCATCAAATATTCTGTGGCCTGTTTGAATAAAGTTACCTTTTGCTCCAAGCAAAGACGGAGGTTGCAGCCACAGAGGGCCGATACCAAAGGGGTAACCGCAAGCAAGGCAGAGGCCGACTGTAGTCAGGCCTAGGTAGACCATGGGGGAGGAGGGCATGAATGTTAGAAGTAGGGGACTGGCTTCGGCCACAACATGTCTGAGATTATCGTGAGGGACCTGGTCGCAAACACATAGGTCGCAAGTGGACCACAGGGGTCCAGAAGCACTTCAGGGGGTCGGATAGTAACAGGAGGTCCGGGTGAACCGCAAAGGGCCCGGCTGGACCCACTGAGGGCCCGGGTAGATAACAGGGGAATTATCTGCATCTGCGGAGAATATGGCCCGGCTTTGGCAGCAGTGGGCTGGGGGTAATTCGGAGGAGCCCGGTCGCTCACTCAGATGTTCCAATTGGACTAAAGGGCGCCCGGAAGCATGTCAGGCTGCCCGGATAGCCACAGGAGGCCCAGCTCAACCGCTGGGGGCCCGGCTTCTACCACAGGGAGCCCTAGTGGAAAACAGGGAAATTATCTGCAACTGCTGAGAATAGGGGCCCGACTTCGGGCAGCAGTGGGCCTGGGATAATTGTGAGGGCCCCGGTCGCAGACTCAGTGGCCTGCCTTCTGAGATAAGGGTCTCGCGTTCAAATACCGGGACTCGCTGGGCGCAGGGTTGGCTCTCACGCTTAACCGTAGCCTTGTCCTTGCAATGACTGCCAACCGCCTTGTGCGGCACGGTGGGACATAGAGAAACAGTCATCAATTCCCGGAATTTTTCCGCATATGCGGGGAATTGGGCAGTAGCTTCTGATGTTGGCAAAGGCCAGGAGCCGAAAAGTAAAAAAAGGAACCTCTCGGGGAGCCTCAGAGGCCAAAAGCTGGAGACCCGGAAACCAGCATTAGGGGGGTTGCAACAGCAACCCTCGGATATCCAAAACGACAACCATTCGGAGCCCTGAGATCGATTTCAGAAGCCCCGAAATACATTAAAATGGGCCCCTAGGCCTGAATTCGGGTGACATTTGGAACAGGGGCAACATCATACTTGGGTGAGGATTCTTACGCAGTTGGCTTTCAGACAATTATCGTTAGTTAGTTAGTTATTTGGGCTTAAGGGGGCGCACCAGCCTGGCAAGGCCATATAGCGCCCATCAGACAATTATCAATTTTCCGCCGTGCACCATACTAGAACATTTATGCAGTGTTAGAAATCCATGGAATTTTTGTGCATTTTCGTAAATACTAAGTAAATACGCTTCCCTTATAGATTTTTTTATTTTTCCTTGATAATTCTGCAGCACTTTCCACTGAACAATTTTCGAATCAAAGAATATTTTTATCAATCATTAACATTGTTGGAAGTTTTCCACGATTTCAAAGTAGTCCCATCTTACGTTACGAATTTTTGCACACTTTATACCCAAAAACCTAGGGGAAACGTAGAGGGCTTCGACTGGTTCGCCCTGTGTGTTTTGACAACGATGCCACCGTTCTGTTCTGTACGCATCTTTGCGTATGTATTCTGGAGTGGTAAATTTACCCATATGGCCGGAGCTTCCAAATTTTACGCTGTGGTTTCTCGGCGTAAATCAACTTTTAATTCCCCTGATTTCGAAGCCTGCGGGGCCTAGCTAAAGCCGCAGGGCTCACCCTGTGGTGGCCCAGCGGCTGCGGCGGGAGGCGTTTCTTTCCAGTGCTTAAGGTCAGCCCAAGGGGGTGGGGCCGATCGCTCCCCCTTTGGATACGCCCCTGGAAATCAGGACCACACATAGGATAAATTTTGCATTTTATCGTTCATGCACGAAAGTCAAGCCAGGGGTAACGCAGCTACACAGCTGACCGAAAGATCCTATGGTAAGCGGAAGCTAAAGCTGCGGACAGTGGCTAATGGCTACAACCGCGAAGTGACAGAGTTCGCAGCTGCAGCATGGCTCCCCGCGGCCACTGTCGACACCATCGATAGGAAGCTGCGCGCTGTGGCTCGCAGGATCCCAGCATGCCCGCAGCCAACTCCGACGGACCCCTCATGGCGGAGGCAGGTGGCGCGACCAGGATTTGGCTTGGAGCCTAACCTTCAGAATGGACCCTTTATAGCTCAATGCCTCCCTCCATACCCAGCTCTTAATGAGTAAATATTTCTTCCAATAAGCACAGTGAACTTCACCCAGGATTTTCCTTTTTAAGGATTGGAAAAGGTGCACTTTATTAATATTTAAAAATAATTGTGATATCTGGATATCTTATGAACATGTCATGGAAGGAAGGAAGGAGAAAAGCTCACCGCTCTGGACGGACGGGATCAGATGAGGAAAGACTTGCTGGTGGAGAATCATCTTCAGAGTTCGCAGTTGGCGGCTCTCACCACTCACCACACGCACTTGTGCCTGCTGAGCAGCGAAATATTCCAATGTCACATCAGTGATTATTCTTAGAAAATTATAGATAAAGAATCTCGCAGCGAGAGGGTAGCAGTTAAGTGTTACCGCTGAATATTTGCCGTGAAGAAAGATATTATCACGCATTAATATGATTGTGATATTTTAAAGGTCATACAGTCACGACATTATAAAACAAACAAATTCGCACACTTGATGTTCATAAACATCTCTCAGATCCCCCCCAGCTTGCTCTCGCGCAGCAGTTTCGGGAGACACAACGAGAGCATTGCTCGGGATCGGTGTTCAGGGGTCCATGGGACCGATTAACAGTGGCTTCTGAGCGCGATGCTCGAACTGACCTTGCTCACTGAACGAGCACTTCACTTGCTTTGAGCTGACCTTGTTCCTGAAAGCGAAGCATTGGTCTCGGGGCTCCCAAACTTGACCTCCTGGGATCCCGGGAATCAGTCTCGGAGGCCCCCGAACATCGGTCTCGGACTCCACGAGCATCGCTTTGGGGGCCCCGAACATCTGCCTCACTGCCCCGAGAATCGCTCCGGAACCCCCAAAACCTGGTCTCGCCCCTCCCTCCCCCCCAGAGCGATGCTCGGAACCGATATTCGGGGACCCCGGGACGGATTGTCGAGGGATTCCAAGACCAAGCTCAGAGGGACCCAGTGATGCTCGGGAGCCTCCAAGAATGATGTTGAGTGTGGGGTGTCCAGGAGACCGATGATCACGGTCTCCGAGTCAAGATCAATGCTCGGGGGCCTCAGACAGATGTTCGATGCCCCTAAAATGTATACCTTTATCAATCCCAGGAAATCCACCTCAGTGAGCATCATATTCTCAACACAGGCACATCTACCCGAGCACTTTTTCCGAGACCCTCCGATCTTGGTCCCGAGCAGTGGTCTCGGGGCCCCCAAGGGTGATATTCGGGAGCTCCCAAGACCGATATTCGGGTCTCCCAAGACCAATGTCCCTGGCCCCCGGGAGTGATGTTCGAGACCAATGTTTAGGGGCTCCCGAGACTGATTCCCGAGGGCCAAAAGATCGGGGGCCCCGAGAAGGATGCTCGGAGCCCCAAGAATGTTCGGGAACCCAAAAGACAGATGCTCAGAGGTCCCCGAGAGCGATTCTCTGGGGCCTTCCAAGACTGATTATCGGGGTCACCGAGACCAAGCTGGAGAGGGGGAGCACCAACACCCATATTCCTGCTTTACAGTGAACAGTAAGCCCAAGAGGAGTCCACGGACCCCCTAGGCTACGCCATTGCCCCAGCCCCACCTGTATCAAACCAAAGCAGGCCCCAAGCAACCATGTTCTCTAGTTGTCGGCATCGTAAAGGAAAGGGATTATGTAACTGAATTGACAGCATTTTGTATCCTCTTTCTCAAAACTTACTCCATACTTTAAGAGCTTTTAAAGTCAGTTTTAAAATAGCAGTGGCATAAAAATAGAGCAAGAAGTCCCAAAACATCTCAGCGTACAAAGAGTGCCAAATGAGGACCAGCACAATAGGCAGCAGGCCAAACATAATTTTTCGCTAAAATAATAGTTCTACATGTGAAAGATTGTGCGATAGCATATTGAGGGATAACATTGTACCTGACCATTCCCAAAATGTGCAAGAGTTTAAGAGTGCAAAAAATATGCAAAATCATGTATACAGTTTTGCATCCTGCACAATACACCTCAATTGAGCCAGATAAGTGGGTGAGCTTACTTTCCATCCAATCATGAATATTCCCTTCATATTTCTATCTAGACAGCTTTCTTAAAGCTGTCATAAAATTTGCCTGTATTTGATAAAGTGTAAGTGACTTCCCCAATCCCCTCTCCCACAGTCCCAAATGCTTTAAGCCCATTCCAAACCTATACACCTGCTGCTTCAGCAAAAACTAATAACACCTACAATGTTTCACAGATAAGGCAGGAGAAACATTAAGAGGATTTGTTGCATGATTGTAAAGGTATGCTGAATGAAAATATTTCTGTCATTTATCAGCCAGTTACACTGACTCTGTTTTAACTTATAATCTGATGAATGCACTACAGTTCCAAGCAATCCTGTCTGTGTATGACACAGGCAGAAAGAACATGGATTGTCTAGAAAAAATCTTTTTATGGCAGCTCTTTGATTTGTCAAACATTTTTAGGTCCCTACAGTTGGGCAGCCAAGATCAATTTTCTCTTTCAAGATGCTTAAAATAATATAAATACTCATATCAAGATACATTTTGCAGGTTGTTGATCATTGAACAGAGCAAAACTTGCAACAGATACCATTATGTTGGCTTTAAACATTTCATTCAATAGTTTATTCACATTTATGAAGCATTTTGAATCATTGCTAGAGAAAAGCACATCATGCTAATCATTGCTTAATATCCCAAAACGCTTCTTCAAACCAGATTTCTATCACTTTTTATTCACTAGCATTATCAAGCCAAGGGACATTGGGGAGGCAAATGTTTTTTTTTTTTAAACTGAAGCAGTGGCTTCAGTTTATTCAGTGGCTTTCAGTTTATAGCAGTGGCTTTCAGTCCTTCTTTTCCTATATGGAGTAATACACATTTGCTGTTTACCTGCAAATGAAAAGCCACAATAAATCACATATGCTGTCCCCAAATGCCCACAACCACCAACATACTTCACCTATCCACCATGTTAAAATATACACCTGGTGGTTTATCCCTGCTTGCCCCAGCACCACAAGTTCTGCCCCCAAGTATAGTATATTTGTGCCCTGCAGTTTCTTTTGCTGACCCCAATCTGAAAAAAATTGGCAGACTGCTGAAATTTTACACTCATGGCACAAATATTTCCATGTACATACATACCCTCACCATGGAAATACCTCAAAAATCATTATTGTCACATTTAAATGATTTTATATTTGTGACACTTGCATGAGTTTGTGGTGGCGCTCACCATCCAGTGTGCTAGTGGTGCCTCACAGACAGAAAAAAACTCTCAAGATGGTAGGTCTGAATCCATATATGAACATCAATGCTTCACATGATTTATCATATATGCATGAGCTAAGCAGGTACTAAAACTGCTCACTATGCCCAACAACCACCCTGATAAGATGTTGAAACCTGACACAATCTGCTTACCTACTGTTCTTCCCCCACAGACTGCCCCACACTGGTCTTGACCCCCAACCCTACTAGTCATAGCCACCCCCAAAAGCTACCTCCTAAACAACTCAAACTACAAGTTCTTACTCTTGTCATTGTGCCATTCCACAACTTTTTGCAGACTAGAAGTGGGATGTTTTTCAGTTATTAAATCTAGATATTGATGCCCAACACACTCCAAAGATGAAACAAAAAATATTTTTGCTTCAAGTAGGCACTGCATGAGGCAGGCCTGGAGGTCTCTGTGAGTTGATACTGGCACAGCAGTACAAGCCCTATATAAAGTCTGCGGGAGACCCAAATTCAGGGGGTCCGAGGGTTGATCAAGGGGGCCAAAGGGGCTGTTACCCCCAACAAAGCCCAAAATAGTGTCTTTTGCCTACCAAAAGATCCAAATTTAGGCCCTTTTAAAATACTTTATTTTCGGGATTTCTTGATGGAGCCCCCTCCAAACATTGATTTCGTTCCTCCAAAAGTTGCTCCTGGTTCCGCCAATGAGGGGTCCGACCCCCAAGGATTTCCACGCACGGGCTTAGAGAGATAGGTATCTAGGTACCCAGTTACAAGTGCCCACTTGAGTCCCCGACTCGGCATACCAGTAAGCACAGCAGCAAAGTCTACCTTCACTGCAGAACTTACATATATTAGGTTTAAGCAGTATTTCTATATCATACTTAGTACCAACATACCTGACTGATCAACACCTATACTCTCACCACCTTGCCACCACATGCGGAAGAAAGATAGCAACCGATATTTCCTTCCTCTTCCTTGCCTTTCCGCTCTATTTATTTTTCCAGCGCCTACCTAATTTATCAATAAATATCTACAGCGCGCCTAATGTATCTACAGCGCGCCTAATGCGCCGGCTGGCGCAGTGCGGTGAGGCCGAGCCGCTCAGCTGATTATAGCAGTGATGTGTTCGACCACGGAAGGAGAAGTGAATACGGCTGGTGACATAGCCTGGGGGCAATGGTGACAATGGCACTTTATCACCATTCGTGTCACCAGCCCATGCTGAGAGATAGGCGAGGGCCCGAACTTTTTCGAGCCTAGGATCGAATATGGTTCGAATAATTCACCGCATTTACTAAATATGGTTAGTCGAACAAAGCTTATGTAGCAGACGGTTATAATGGGCCAACCAAATAGGAACCGTGCCAACCAGGTCAATCCAGATTTTGCAGTGTATGAGAATTAGAGGTGCCACTTTTTGTGAATTGACTTGTGACTTTTGTCACCCGGTGGAACCCCAGCTGTCACCATTTAGAATGGCAAAATGGCAACTTTTTCGACCCCTGCCGTGTTGCAGATATTACAGGGCATTTACTTTTGTAATAACTTCGAAGATATGCAGCAGTCGATGATATACCATCGCAATAATAGGCGGATCTAAGACTGACGAACGGGGGGGTGAGATACATGACCTGGGGCGGGGAAGTTGTACTTTTGGATGGAAAAATCTATCAGCTGGGCGTCAAATCCTATCTCGAGGCTGCCGTTACTTGCATCCTGGGGAGGGGTTTTGTAAAGGGGGGTCACAAATTGATCATTTCAGGGGGCACCAAGGGTCGATCGGGAGGAGGGAGCGGGTCAGGTGCACCCTTTGCCCCCTGGATCCACCTACGATCGAAATCCTCTTAGAGAATAATGAATCATAGGCGGATCTAGGGAGCAGAGGCAAGCGAAGCCACTTACCCACTTGCCTTCCCCAGCCCAGGATGTTGAAAAACAGTCATTTTAAAATGGGGAGGTAGGGGTCTGACCTAACGTCAGTTCATGCAGTACGAAAACATCCCGAATACCAGAGTTTTTGTCTTGCATGCGTGACTGTAACATGTGTGGAGATTGTCAGCGGACAGCGTTTACAGCCCCACAGCGAGCCGAGAGGTGATACGCGTTCCCAAAGGTAGCGCCGATTTGTATGGCGTGATTTGCAGGTCACGCCTTGTAATGCTGCATAGACCGCTGGCTAGGGCCCACCTGCGTTGCAACACTCTCCAAAAGAGAACGAACATGAAAACAGAAAGCCTACCACAGCGCCGCCTGTATTTTGTCCGTGATTGTGCAGCAGCAACCGAATCGAACGGTGTACTTGGTAGGAAACAATGATGGGTTCCCAGAATAACAATGTTCAAAAAGCGGACCCATCCAGAGCGGCACGAGACAGCAGAAACATAGCCTAACCTTTGTCTTGCAACATAAATAGAAAATCATTCACCGAAGATCGCCCCCGGCATGAGGCATGCACACTGGACATAGTAAATATACAAGACATGTATGCACCTCCGGCATCCTAGTCTTCTGCGCATCGGTTGTATACATATTGCACCGCCGATCAGCCTGTGCCGGCGTGGATCACATCAGTAAAAGAACTGGGAATTGGCGACGTCAGTCCCGATCCCGCGCCTTGGTCACATCAGGTGGTCCTTCTTCACCGTGTCCGGCATGGTCCCTGAGCAGCTCAGCTGTGATCGAGCTGGGATGAGACATCCAGCCCCAATCAGTCTCTTTCCAGCTATGTCTGGCCGGACCCTCCAGCGTTCCAGTTGGAAGTGGGGTCCCGAGACGTTTGACGTGAGGCAGCAATGATGCTGCACACGTTTCCAACGCGGCAGCAACCACGATATACCAAACTCTTTCCCCAGCCAACACTCCACCGTTATTTCTTGTAGCTTCGTAAGATGGGGTAGATCTGAGTGAAGGCATCGTATATCTGTTGTCGGCTTCTCGCACCTAGAAACAACGGATATTTTTTAGGGCACAACACCAGTACAGCATCCCTGTTGAACTCATAATTCACAATTAAATTGAATTAAAAGGTTCAATCAAATGGTTTAAATCGTATACAAGTTCCGATTTTCATCCAGTCGGTGACATATCTATGTTTGCTGACCTTCCTCGTTTAATTTGACGTAAAAAAACGAAAAGGGATTGGAAGAGAAAGGCTCGCATGGGCGTCGAAAGCGGAAGGGGGACGCGTCCCCTAAACTCGCGAATCAGATGGGGACCTCCCCCTAAAAAACTTTGGGACTTGACCTAGCTTTTTGTATGTTCTCCTTATTACCTGCGTGAACCTACATAAATGTGCTAGTGAAGTGCATCGTCGTTAGTGTTTTCAAAGATCAAAGACGATTAACATACAAAATCGTCTCCTCTCGGTCATCGCTAGTACGAGGTCCGAATCCCCAGCCAAAATTCCAGGGCGACGCCCCTGCATGATCGTGAAGGTCAGCTAAAGCGTCTGCTCACCGGTCAGCACCACCTTCCCGGAGACGAAGATGAGGAGCACGATCCTGGGTTGTACCATCCGGTACACGAGGCCCGGAAACAACTCCGGCTCGTAGCTGCGCGGCGGTACAACATTGTCAGTAGGTCAGCTACACCTACACGGTACACCGGACCCAACACATGGTACACTGGACCCAACACAGATACACTAGGTCTTACATACACACGTTACAAAGGGTCTGACACACGTTAAACCGGACCTGACACAGGTTAAATCGGACCTAACACAGGTTAAACCGGACATAACACCACTTCAACTCAGGCCTAACACACGTTAAACTGGGCCTAACACATATAAAACCAGGCCAAATACAGGTTAAACTGGACCTAGCACAGGTTAAACCGGACCAACATGCAGGCCGCAGTGGGCCCAATAAAAAGGTCACACCGGGTCTGACACACATGTTACGTCGGAGCTAAGACACTGCGTACCACGAGTGTGAGTGAGGGGCGTTTGAGGGCAGCGCGAGTGAGCAACACAGGGCCGATCCGAATACCGTTCTCATTTGTATTGCACATAATTAGTTATGGGTCGTCTAACAATTATGTAACAAATGACACGAGGTTTATGCAGAATTTCCATAAATTTATAACCGAATCACGAATAATTGTACCTAAAGCACAACTGATAACAGCCCAGAAATTGGCCACCGAGTTAGCAGCATCTTTACTAGATGTGGACAGAGTGGTTGAGCGGCATCTGTTGGCAGGTGTGGATAAAGTGGTTGAGGCATCTGATGTCGGATGTGAACAGTGTGGTTGAGCGCCATCTGTTGCCAATGAGGACAGTGTGGTTGAGCGGCATCCGTGACTGGGCGTGGGCAGTATAGGTAAGCAGCGTCTGTGGCCGACTGTGGGCAGTATAGGTAAGCAGCGTCTGTGGGCGACTGTGGGCAGTATAGGTAAGCAGCGTCTGTGCCCGACTGTGGGCAGTTAGATAAGCAGCGTCTGTGGCCGGCTGTGGGCAGTATAGGTAAGCAGCGTCTGTGGCCGGCTGTGGGCAGTATAGGTAAGCAGCGTCTGTGGCCGACTGTGGGCAGTATAGGTAAGCAGCGTCTGTGGCCGACTGTGGGCAGTATAGGTAAGCAGCGTCTGTGGCCGGCTGTGGGCAGTACAGGTAAGCAGCGTCTGTGGCCGGCTGTGGGCAGTACAGGTAAGCAGCGTCTGTGGCCGACTGTGAGCAGTATAGGTAAGCAGCGTCTGTGGCCGGCTGTGGGCAGTGTGGAGAGCGGCGTCTGTGGCCGACTGTGGGCAGTATTGGTAAGCAGCGCCTGTGGCCGACTGTGGGCAGTGTGGAGAGCGGCGTCTCCGGCCGGGGCGCGCCGTTCGAGTGAACACGCCAGTAGGCCGTCACAGACCTGCTGAACTGGCTGTGGTGCAGCAGCAGCCCCTCCAGCCGGATCGGAAACTTGACGTCGCAGCTGCCCACGATGTTCTGGATGGTGAAGTTGGCGAACTTGGTCTGCAGGCCGGCACCGCCCGTTAGAGAATGTACAGATTTGACCGGCAACGCTGCAGGGCCATCTGCGACCATTTTCCAAATCACGGCTCTCATGATTCTGGTCGCTTCTCGCTCCAAGGTAATAGGAACCCCATAACTCAAGGTAATATCCGCTGTCTCCGATCATCCGAGCAGTGAGACATGTAATTTTGCGGATATAATTTCCAAAGCCATCTCTGCATTTTCCTACCCTTCCCTTTTGAGTCGACATCAAAGGGTTTCGAACCCATTCCCTAACGGGGCGAAGGTGTAAGTGATAACCAAAGAGACAAATGTTAAGACGCTATCTCCCAACCAGCGCTGCCGCACAGTCGAAAAACAGGGCATCTCTAATAAAACAAATCAGACATATCCCATCTTCCCCTGCACGACAGAGCGAGAGGGCCACTGACCGGGAAGCCGAGCCGCTGGATGATGCGGCAGTACTTGCGCGCCGCCAGCCGCGAGTCGTGCTCGTCCCTGGCGCCGGTGGTGACCATTTTGCCGGAGGCGAACACCAGGGCGGTGGTGCGCGGCTCCCGGATCCGCATGATCACAGCCGCAAAGCGGCGCGGGTTGTACTCGGCGTTACGCGCGCGCACCGCGATCCGCTTCAGGTCCAGCGGGCACATCATGTGGACGGTGGAGATGACGTTCCTGACGGTGGTGGGGGCGGCTAATAAAATCTGCAGAAGGTTTGTAGACGACATTGCAAGGGTAGAAGGCCACATCAAATTTGTGGTTCCTGCATTTCCAGCTCAGTTCAAGGCACTGCTCTAACCAAATGTGATGCCAAGACTGAGATCTTCGGCAAACTGACCAATGTTTGAACAGGGCATACAAATATAGATAAACAGAATAAAATCCTACAGGTTCCTGATAAGAGTACAGGTGAAATGAAGATACGAGAGGACATGGATGTTTTCCGGCGCCACAAGGCAAAAGTTACCTATAACCGGCGTCAGATTTTTAGTGATTCGTATACAAAAATATGAACGGCATGAAGAACAGGATATGATAATGTTATCAATACATAAAGAATCGGCTCAATTTCGATGCGAGTTTTAAGTGACACTCCGACGTACACCCTCGTGTTCGGAGGGCCAGTGATTGCTGGTACCTAGCGGGTCCCGCCATTCATCACATACAACCGAAAACCGTCAGATCACCCACAATCCGCCATCGGCTGCCGGCATTCCGTTCCAACCACCCCTCGACACTGCACCATTGATCACGAGGACGCCGCAGAGGCCGCAGGCTGTGGTCACTCACTGAAGCTGCGGCACGATGCCGGGATCTCCGGAGGCCGGCGTCGCAGGCACCATCGCCGCGCTCGGTCTCACCACCTGCGACGGCACCAGTCCGCCCTCCTGGCCAACAGCACCAGCGCCGGTCAGCGATACACCAGTCGCGAATAGGACACGTGTGCTGATAGAGAATGGTTTGGACCAAAGCTCAAAGTCTCAGATTAATATACACACTCTAAAGTCGCACTTTTGGCACGGTTTCTATTCAGCTATTTTCGCGGTAACGTAGCCGCAGTTTGCACCTCGCTGTTTATCCAAGAATGGGGATAATGTATAACTTGTTAATTCCGTCCCTAGGACCCAGATCGCAAAGCTAGCGCACTGTTATATTTTTTCCAACAAGTACCTTAAACCACCAGATAAATAACATGTTATTCACCAGCCGACACGCGTAGCAACCAACTATGCTGATTACCGACTACATATTTAACATTTGACGTGAGAATTCACACATTCAACACAAGATGTCATCAAAAACACCAGAATTGGAAAAGAGAAAAGTCGATGTAGGTTTGAACTAAACACTAAACACTGAACTAAACATGTGAAGCCTGAATAATACTACCTTACCCATCAATTTAGTCTGTTCTCATTGCTCCTTCACCACAAAAAAAAATTGAGGAGCTGGGAAGAGGTTAGAGGATTGACAATAGGCCCGCACGGGGACAGCTAGGGAGGTATCAGCAGCTCAGTTAAAGACCACTGAAAATGAATCATAGGACTTTGGATACATGGAAAAGCCTATGGCTCACTGAAAACGTTTCTCACCAGGTTTGCTGCTCGCTGGGTACCCTCCTCTGCCTCCATGTTGTCCAGATCATCAGGATCGCCTTCAGTGAAAGGCTGATTCAGCCCCGGAGGCAGAAGAATGTGATCCATTATGTTCTGAAAGGGAGAAATAGTAAGTTATCAATGACGTCAAAAATATCGAAGATTAAGATCAATCATAGAAAGAGGAAGAACGATTATATGCATATATATATATATATATATATATATATATATATATATATATATATATATATATATATATATATATATATATACAAAGGTGGGTGCCATTGCCAATTTTTAACCGCTACCAGTACTTCCGCTACCTTGGCTAGTCAGAAACCTCCACCGCTACTATAATCATGCAATTAAAGCACTTAGCGTGGTATAGCATAGTAATAACTAAAGAAGTACTTTTTTAATTGTGAAGCATCAGCCCGCTACTATGCTACTTTTTCATAAAGTGCTGGCCAAAAAGGGTTTTTCATTATTATATTTTAATACATTTCAAGGAAAACTACTGCTTATCTGTATAACGCATTCGAAACTAGCAGTTTTCCTATACGATGTGCAAAAAACACATTCATAAAATAGCCCATTGTTTTCTTAAGGAAAGCAAATCACTCAACATCTATGTCCCTCTTTTGGGGAGTGACGGTCCCGTCAACAGCAGTTTCTGCATTTTGAATTTTCTGCATTTTGCAAACTGCAGTTTCAAATTTGGATACTTTTCTTTGATTTTTTCAGGTTTTCCTGATGGCTTTTCGGATTTCAGATGAAACATTATGTAAAATGGTTCCAAAGTTAGTACATAGCAACCAGTTTCTATTGTTTCACACAATCATCGTCAAGAATAGTACATATTTTGGCTCATAATTCAAACATTTATTGTTGAAAAGTACCGTGCATCTAAACAAGCTTAAACACAATGACAATATCAGTTACCATCCACTTTAAACATTCATAGTAGCTCACTCTTGATGCTTTCTTAAAACACATACGCTGCACAATACGGTTCCTTTTTCAACAAGTAGTAAGGTTCGACATGATGCAAATATTAATATTTCACAGCTGTTAAAACACAATTACATTTCCATACAGCAAAATAAATTGTCCGTATAGAAAAACACTTCAAGGGAAAGAAATAAGATAGACACCAAAGTGACCGAACCAGTCTTTCCTGTCGCTATAATACCCTTCAAACAGGGTGAGAGCTGGCGACGCCATATGTCCTCCGCAGTTGGTGTGTCGTTAAACACCACAGTTGCTTTTGAAACCGAAGAGAGGTATTCTTGAACAATAACTAATATAACATAATCTAGCTGTACCTAACCATGTCTCGATTAAGCGACGTTTTCTGCGGCGCAACTAGCCTGCGGCACCGACCTTCGCCTTCGTCGGCCTTGGTATCGCCAGCGAAACCAAGGCCGAAGATGGTTTCACCCGCTCACTTGGATTGCATGCTGTCTCGATCCGTGAGCACTGCACAATTGCAGCGCCCCCAAACAACATTAATGACAGCCCTGATGCCGTGATACTAGCGCCACTGGCACTTCCGGCGCGATTATGCAATTTCTCCCGTGTTAAATGCGTGTGAACATATAAAGTGCAGTGAAAGTGAGAAGTATTTTAATTTTTTGAAGAGGTCAAGTTTAATGGATAGAGTTCAACTTGCCAATCCCAGTGATGTATCATTTTCTACAGAAGATATTTCGCTTCTCGCCCAACCCCCCGTCTCACTTACCATAGCCCAACAATGTTGGCAACATGGAGCCACATGCCTCTCACAAGCAGTTTCATATCAAGTCACATGACACGCATCACAATCATCTGTCATCAAAACCGACATGTGGACGCCAGCCGCGAGCAGCGCGCGATAGCAAGGGTAGAGGAACATTCCACGGCATTTCAGCACACGCAATGGTCGACTTTACGCCCTCATGTCAGTTTTCTTAAATTGTCTATATTCTTACTGGCAGGCCAGAAAGCACCTCTCTAATTTTTCGATCGCTAGGTGCAACGGTTCAGGAGTTATAGGGCAGATAGTTTTAACAATTGCTCGCGCAGCAATTTCTTCTACACCAATTTTATCCAGTTCAAATTATGTTAAATTATGTATCACAATGTTAGGAATAAGCCAGTGCACACAACGGTGAGTTTGAGAATCTCGTATTTTTGTACTGAGTTGTAATCATTAAAAAAATAACTAGCTTAAAAATATGTCCTTCAGTGTGGATTTGAAAACCGACAGAAACACGTAAAAGAACACGCCTCAAGCAATTAAGACCAAACATAAACCTTGCGGATTTGTCTCTGAGCATGAAAAAACGCCGAATAAATCATAGGTATGCGCCGTTGACGCACCCCTCGCGGTGTGCAGGGCATGTTTCCCACTCCCTCTAGGTCAGACCCCGTGACCTTGACCTGAAGGTGATCGCTTATGAAACAAGGGGTGAGCGTTGACAGAAGCGGTTTGTTTCTATCAAATTTGTCGGTTCTTAATCCTTGTTTCAGCGATGGGAGTTACCGTCATAGAGCTCGCGACATGAAGGGGAGCTCAACAAGCATGTTAATTAACAATATGTTCTGCAGAGTTTGGTTAAAAACTGACAGGGATGTGAAATTCTATTATGGGCAAGACACCTTGGCGCAGCCTGCGCATTGCCTAGCGCGCACTCGCCTCTTCCCTCGCCTGATGCATCCTGAACTTGTCCTGAAGACGATAGTTGATGGAAAATTTGGGTTGTCAGTAACAAAGAAAAAACATTTTGTATCAATCTGAATTACCCTTTCATTACTGATTTCTGCATTACACATATCTCCCCGTTTTAAAAGGTTAGGTATCGGATGATGACATAAAAGCAAATATAAAAGTGCCAGCCCGTTTACAGAGTGAGAAATACTGCATTCGCGATTAAATAAGGAGCTGCCGAAATGATCAGATGTAACGTTCTTCAGTTATGTAAAACTATCAAAAGGTTTTAAATCATCGTTGTTCGTAATATAAAAACTATTAAAACCATTAGTTATCAATGTATCAAGAGATTACCAATGCAGGCGATATTGTCTTTTATCCTGCTTCACGAAACATTTGGGTAACTAGTGGGAGAGTGATTTTGTCACTTTTTATGGGTAGTTATTGTACATGAGTTATTATGCTCTTGCCAACAAGTACCCACAGCTTTATGCTTCCATCTCACTACTTTGAGACGTGCTAGTTCGCATACTGTTGTCAGTCTTGGGATGAATGCTGAAGAATACATTTGTAACAAACTTACTGGTTGAACTCTTCGTCATGATTAGAGTTTTAAAACAGTAATTTCAATCACTGAAGCAGGGAGTAAAATAAAATTGAAAAAACGAGCGTATTTTGCCCATGTCCACTCCCATGCTCTATCAAACCTAGTCTTCAGGTGAAGTTCACAGCGCCTGGGGTATAGGAACAGGTGATTGTGACCTCCACACAGCGCGGGGTGCGCCAACGGCGCGTGCCTACGATACATTCGCCTACTTTTTATGCTTAGAAACAAATACCCATGGTTTTCATTTGTTCTCAATGCTTTGAGATCGGTTCTTTACATGCTACTGCCAGTTTTCAGATCGACGATGAAGAACGTTTTTCTAACTCTTTAAAATTACGTAAAAATGGGTTAAAATCAAATAAGCTAAAATCTTCACCATCGAATGGTTCATTCTGAATATTCTGATACCTAATCTTACCCATTTAAAATTATCTTAATTTGATGAAATAGCTGTGGAAAAATTGCTGTGCAGACAAAGTCTAAATTGCTGGACGCTATAACTCCTGAACCGTTTCACCTAGCACCCTAAAAAATGCCACAGGCGTCTTCTGGTCTGCTGGCAACCCCATGGGCGAAGTTTAAAAGAAACTCAAGGATATGAGGATGTAAGACCTGTGCTGAAATGTTGTAGAACGAAACATGATGAACAATAAAAGGCACATCATTGGTGAACAATACAATGCAGCATCTATTCTTTTTGGTTCCGACGAGAGAGAGAGAGAGAGAGAGAGAGAGAGAGAGAGAGAGAGAGAGAGAGAGAGAGAGAGCAGAGCGAGAGCGAGAGCGAGAGCGAGAGCGAGAGAGAGAGCGAGAGAGAGAGAGAGAGAGAGAGAGAGAGAGAGAGAGAGAGAGAGAGAGAGAGAGAGAGAGAGAGAGAGAGAGAGAGAGAGAGAGAGAGAGAGAGAGAGAGAGAGAGAGAGAGAGAGAGAGAGAGAGAGAGAGAGAGAGAGAGAGAGAGAGAGAGAGAGAGAGAGAGAGAGAGAGAGAGAGAGAGAGAGAGAGAGAGAGAGAGAGAGAGAGAGAGAGAGAGAGAGAGAGAGAGAGAGAGAGAGAGAGAGAGAGAGAGAGAGAGAGAGAGAGAGAGAGAGAGAGAGAGAGAGAGAGAGAGAGAGAGAGAGCAACAACAAAAGAGCAACAACAAAAGAGCAACAACAAAAGAGCAACAACAAAAGAGCAACAACAAAAGAGCAACAACAAAAGAGCAACAACAAAAGAGCAACAACAAAAGAGCAACAACAAAAGAGCAACAACAAAAGAGCAACAACAAAAGAGCAACAACAAAAGAGCAACAACAAAAGAGCAACAACAAAAGAGCAACAACAAAAGAGCAACAACAAAAGAGCAACAACAAAAGAGCAACAACAAAAAACAAAAGAGCAACAACAAAAGAGCAACAACAAAAGAGCAACAACAAAAGAGCAACAACAAAAGAGCAACAACAAAAGAGCAACAACAAAAGAGCAACAACAAAAGAGCAACAACAAAAGAGCAACAACAAAAGAGCAACAACAAAAGAGCAACAACAAAAGAGCAACAACAAAAGAGCAACAACAAAAGAGCAACAACAAAAGAGCAACAACAAAAGAGCAACAACAAAAGAGCAACAACAAAAGAGCAACAACAAAAGAGCAACAACAAAAGCCAGTGAGGAGATCAATAACAAGAGAGCCAGTGAGGAGCAAGCAAGAACAAGAGAGCCAGTGAGGGAGCAAGTAAGAACAAGAGAGCCAGTGAGGAGCAAGCAAGAACAAGAGAGCCAGTGAGAAGAGCAAGAACAAGAGAGCCAGTGAGGAGAGCAAGAACAAGAGAGCCAGTGAGGAGAGCAAGAGCAAGAGAGAGGAGGAGAAGAGCAAGAGGAGATCAAGAGCAAGAGTAGAGAGTAGAGAGGAGAGATGGGAGAGGGGAAGAGAGAGCATCTTCTTGAACAGACATGAGTGGGTATTGCTTCCAGAGGTACATCATGGAGGGAGGTGCAAACATGACAGTCAAAGCTCAGATGCACAATTTTATTTCTTGGCACCTTGTTCAAAATAAAGAAAAAATTTGGTAAAAATAGTACCCCCAGTTGGAGAAAGTTTGCCCCAACAACCAAATTTCTGCCTCAATTAAGGCAGGCTTTGGGCTGTCCCAAACAACTTGTTGAGTCAGCCACTACATTCTGCAGACTGGCATACACCTATCCATGAAAAAGAAACATGTTTTATTATTAACACAAATATATTTTCGACATAGGGTGACTTCACACAGGCTCAGCACCAGTGACAGCAGTCTGCACACATGATGCTAGGACTCTCCTGCAGCACCTCCAGATTTACAATCATTTGAAGGGAAAGTTTGACTCAATGACTATTAAAGCAAAATTTCAAAATTTTTCAACTTAATGCAGGAGGAAGGTTGGCTTAGTAGATAACATTAAAATCCCCCAAGCCACTGGTCCTGGGTTCATGGGCTAATCTTAAATAAGACGTCCACTTTCCCGAAAGAATTTCCATAGAAATGATACATTTTCAGGATCAGCAAGACATCCTCTTTCCATTCAGTGACGCCCTGTAGCGCCATTCTCATTTAAACCCCAATTTTCAGCACTTACTTAGCCTGAACTTTGTAATCGCTGGCCGTCCTCGCCGTAACTAAACAAAACACAGAAAGAGAAAACACAATAGCAACTGATCATCTTTCAGTCCATCAGTCAGCTGATGGAAACCATCAGCTGACTGATCATCAGCCAACTGATGATTGGTACCTTTGTACCAGAGGTAAAACACTGTTGTGAAAGAGTACCAAATCTTGGCTTGAGTGCGCCGCAGGCTGGCTTGCTAAGTCGAGACACAGTTAAGTTAGGTTAGGTTAGGTTCTGTTGGTTGTACTTATCTAACAGTACTGTCGGCGGAGAGCTGCGAGAGTCTTGCCACTTTTTTCATGGCATTCTCACCACATAAACTCATCAAAATAAAAAGACAAAAATGTTGGGTCCTGCACACATTTTCGCCCATCTCCGGTTTCAGGGGCGCCACCACGGAATTTTGCAAGGGACGGATCCAGGCTTTTCAGTACCTGACAGCATTAATGACGATTTACCTAAAAATTTGGGGGCATTCCCCCTGGTTGGGCAACAGGGTGACGCGTCCCCCGCTTTTGGTGCCCATGCCGGTTTCAAGCACAAACCAACCATGGTTAGTAGAGACGCTAAAACGACTGAAACAAACAAACTCTATCACCGCAAACACAAAATGGCAATACTTTCTACTACTTGATATTAAAATATTCTCAATATAATTTATTAAATTTATAGACATTGAAAAATGTTTTCTCATCTTTTCTTACTCTTCAAAATAAGTTATTTGCCAAAATGTTGTTAAAACAAGTGATTTTTTCTTTTTTTAATTTCTACCCATATCTTTGACACATAAAATTGTGGAATTTTCTTTTGAATTATTGCTTGGGCGAGCAGACATGTCAATGCGGTAGTTATTGTTTACATTTTGATTAAGGTCGTGGATGTGCATGTTATACTTCCGATTTCTGTCTTATTTCGTAGCTAAAACATGAACACTCCATAGTTAAGTATGAACCACCTGCTTTGCAATTTTACACATTTTTTGCAATTGGACGGGTATATGTAGGTGCGCTGGTTCAAGTCCCTGCAGAGCCTCTGAATAGGTCGATCGGATCCCTCAAGTAAAAACCCCTCCCAACACAATGATAATTGGTGGCGCAGTACAACCCTGGAAATTGGTGTGTCCCTAAATCCAAAAAATAATATTGTGAACTTTAAGGAAATAATGCCTGCCCAGCAGCTACCTGAGACCTCACGCACCACTCACCCAGCCCACTTACTTCAACTCAACAATTGCCAGTCGCCCATAATGTAGTTAGTCCGTGGAAGACTTGCGTGGAAGAGGTCAAATTGCCTCTCGTCTCACTCGTCTCAATCTGAGAGAACAGTTATTAACTCTCTATACCTGGAGGGTATTTGCATCTGGCATTTGTAGTGCTTTTTCCTAAGAATTTACCAGATCGTTCTCGAGCTCAACACGAATTGAAGAAAAAGGAGCCGTTCTTGTCCACCTGCGCCAGTTTTCGTTTTCAGAGCGGGAAGCGTGTGGAGAATAAAAAAGGAGAGAAGGGGGGATTGCGTCTCGTCGAACCGCTGCACCCTTTGAAAACAACGAGTCATTACTGTGTCCACGAAGTCGGAAAATATATTTTGGATAGATACGAGCTTGGTTTTGTGTATACACTTTGGCTCCATCCTAGGTCATTGAAGCATGGCTGAATACCTAGCTTCAATTTTCGGGACGGAAAAAGACAAGTAAGTTGCATGTATTCTGTAGACGGCAAGGCGGGAAAGGATGATCAGACTTTTGATGCAGGCATACAAACTAAAACTTCCATCCATATCTTTGTTCTCTTGTATTTAATGTTATTGTGTATGTGGCAATGTAACTTGTAAGAATCATGGAAGCTCCTCGGCCTGAAGATATATTTCAAATTCCAGTAAAACCTGTCCAGCATCATGCCTTTGTTGTGGTGTATTTGTAAAAGTACAATTTGCTTGCTTTACTTATATCCTGGTGGATTATCTTTGGTGTATGTCAGTGTATGTATGTGTTTAATATATGGTCTGTCCTCTGAACATTTGTGCTGTTTTATTTTTATCCACCATACTAGTGGATTAATTACACCTCTGCTGAGCTTCTTTGGCAATTTTAAGGTCATTATTACTTGTCAAAACAAAGGAAAAATTGTTGGTTAATTAAGATAAACCAAAATCACAAAATTTAAACTAGAATCACATAAAATTATGCTAGTAAATGATCGTTAGAAGGTGGTGCATATTGGTATTATGGTAGTAGGCAGATCACATCTCACAGTTCAAAAGGATCACATCAGAATGTCCAAAGTTCAAAGGGTCTAATGTTCATAGCTTCTACCCCTTGAAAGTTAGACCTTTTGAATAAGAAGTCCAACATTCAAAAGGTCCAAAGAGGCGTGGTCAGATGCATGAGAGTGGGGTGCATGGTGCCGCAGAGGCGTGCTAAGGCACATGATAATAGGAGGACATGAGGGTTAGGTTAGGTTAGGTTAGGTTAGGTTAGGTTAGGTTGGTTAGGTGGTTAGGTTAGGTTAGGTTAGGTAGGTTAGGTTAGGTTAGGTTAGGTTAGGTTAGGTTAGGTTAGGTCAGGTTAGGTTAAGTTAGGTTAGGTTAGGTTAGGTTAGGTTAGGTCAGGTCAGGTCAGGTCAGGTCAGGTCAGGTCAGGTCAGGCAGGTCAGGTCAGATCAGATCAGATCAGACAGATCAGGTCAGGTCAGGTCAGGTCAGGCCAGGCCAGGTCAGGTGTGTATGTCCTTGGTCCCTTTTTTCTAGTCTGGGGATATCACCCCTCTTTCCAGAATCTGAGTGCGCCTCTGGTCTGAGTGCGCCTCTGGTCTGAATGCGCCTCTAACAAACTTCCACAAACCAGGAGGCATCCAAAAGGTCTGCTTCAGTGGTATCTCAGGAAATCTGCTACATCTGGCAGACTGGATCATGATATTGTATGTAATGTCATACATTTCCATTACATGGCCAACACAAATAGTTAAGCTTAGGTATCAAAGCAGAGTCAGCAAAGTGTGCAGCCCCACTGGCCAAGGCAGTGATACTGAATCCAATATTGTTCCCTTAGCATTATTAATGTGCAAATCATAAAAAAGTTAGCTTCCCAATGAAACATGCAGGTACCCAAAGTGGTGCTGTTTGAGAGGCATTGTAGCAGTCAGTAGTCCTAGATCAAGCACCATCATTTGTAAAGCAAGTTGACAGAGTCTGTATAGTGTGGGAAGTATGTACTAGGATTGGCAGGGCCATTTAAGGTATTATGGTGAACATCAGATTCAGCTTTAGCGGAGATAAGATATCTGCATTCTGAGTTACAGGATTGGCAGGGCCATTTAAGGTATTATGGTGAACATCATAAGAGCCAGCTTCCTAGCTTGGGAGATAAGATATCTGGCATTCTTGAGAGTGTACTAGGATTGGCAGGGCCATTTAAAGTATTATTGTGAACATCATCAGATTCAGCTTGTTAGCTTGGGAGATAAGATATCTGGCATTCATGAGAGCACCTGAGAGTGGTACCTCATCCCTGTCAACACAGTCTCATCCTGGTTTTTCTTGCCATGGAATGGTTGAATAACACACCTAAGCTAATACTTATCTATACTGTTATGCACAGGATAAGGGGTATCTTTATATTAGATAGTTATCTCTACTGTCTCTGAGCTGCATAGGTATTTTTATATTTGCATCTGGTATGCTGGGAAGATAAGTGGCCAATTGTTTGATAAGTTTTAATATTTTTTCACAAACTGCATATATTTTTCATGTAATTTTTGATGTAGCTGTTGTATAGTATAGTTATTTCATGTAACCATACTTCCACCTAACTATAGCACAAAATTTTCCCCCTTATTATTCTCCCCAATGTGATAAATTGTCCTATTTTTGTATAAATTTTACACAATGACCAAAAAATTGATTTGTTCAATGATTCCCCAGATCATCCTTTAAAATAAAGATAAAAATATTTTGAGATTTCCAGGAACAATAAAATTTCCTACTGAGGTCCTTTAAAAACTCATTCCTTGTCTCACCTTTAGGAAGCTTCAATCAGCAAAATATCCATCTTCCCCAAGATCTTGGAATATATATCCAATGCATTGTCAGTGAGAATTCCTCCTGCAGGTAGTACACCAAACCACACTAAACCACACTAGCAACTTATCTGTGCACATGGCCCCACCACCCACCCACACCTGCCCACATATTCAACCCATCTTACACCGGCTGCCACCTGCCACCACCTAACCGCTCAACACCGCCACCACCACCCACCCCACACTTCCAGCATGCACACAGCTTGCTACAATTTACAACATATATCTGTCTACAGCCTGCCCATAACCTCCACCTTCCTACCACCTGCACCTGTCAGTCTTGTGTCAGTGGTGGCTGTATCAAAACCTCCTCAACTTAATATTTATGGCTCATATTGTGTGTGGCCTTCACAGCTCCTACAGAAATGCTCTGTGATCTCAAATAGGGTCATGACCCACTATTTGGGGTCATGGTCCACAACTGGGGGCCGTGGCCTAGCAATGAAGAATATGAATATGACTCAAGCTAATTATTATATGGTGATAAGTCGTGAATATGGCCTGTCTCCTCGAATCCTAGATGCAAATTGAGAGTTTAATTTCAGTTCAGTTGACATGATTAGATTCGGAACAATGTGAAGACCTAAATCCAATTATTATTGAAGATACTGTCACAGAATCCACAGTGAAGATGATAGAAGTCAGTAATGCAGTAATATGGAAGGAAAGTGTTCATGTGAATGAGAAAAGTATAATGTTTAACAAATTGCAAAATTATTTGGAAGATAAGGCATAATCAATTTGGTATGTCTCTGGTTGAAATGTTTTTTTTTGTGAACAATGCATGCTAATGCATCATCCCTTAGTTTTTCAGAGGATATTCTGTAAGAAAGTAACAAATGATGGGTAAAAAACGTGAGCTTCATGTATGAAAAACTAGAAGCCCAGGTTAGGCTATTCGAGACTCAGCTTTTACCTTTGAATGAGTAACGTGCTAAAATTTAGAACAATTAAGGGAAACTTACATAGCTGCTTCTCAAATTGCGATACAAGTTGCAGCTTTGCAAATACTTATCGAAAATATTTAGAATACAGGACTGAATTTTGGTTATGATTAGTGTCTTTCATCCACTAGTTGTTGATATATTACAAAATGACTAGACCCCTTGTAGTTCTGGATTTAGTTCTCGTGAAGTAATATGGCCGTCGGCTCTGTGGGGGTGTGCGTTTTCACATGTGGCAAGTGTGTTTTGTCAGCAGGGTGTAACTCAGTGTGGAAAAGCAAAGGCTAAAGCCTTTTTAAGGTGCCAACTGTAGTCTACCATGCAGCCACTAACAATACTGTTACCCACAATCACGGCACTCCGGAATCGGATCGTAACTATCCGTATTGTATTTCTTATGCTCTCTGCCCCCCCCATTTTTTCAGAGTCAACTGCTCCTTCTACTTCAAGATCGGCGCGTGCCGTCATGGAGAGCGCTGCTCCCGTATGCACAACCGCCCCACCTTCTCGCAGACCATCAACCTGCAGAACCTGTACGTGAACCCGCAGAACTCGGCCAAGTCTGCCGACGGCTCTCACCTGGCCAACATCAGCGACGAGGAGATGCAGGAGCACTTCGACAACTTCTTCGAGGACGTGTTCGTCGAGTGCGAGACCAAGGTATGGCCGTGGGCTTTGTGGAAGGACGTGTTTTCACGTGGCAAGTGTGATTGGTCAGTTGGGTGGGAGTTAGTTTAGAAAAGCAAAGGCGCCTTTGCTTTTCTCTTATTTGTTGGTCGACATGTGGTTTGTGACTGAATCGTAACGGGTCACGAGTGTAATTTAGACACATGGGAGTTCATGTGTACTTTTGTTTTCAACTGAGCTTACTGGAGGTGATGTATCTGTAATTTTTTATTCATTTACTTATAGGAGTATCACGGTACTCGTCCGCAACAAAGTGTGGCTATTGTTTAGCGCAGGTAGACAAACAAATAAAAGGAATATCGACCAGCCTTTCGCGCAGACGGACATACGCGGACGGCCAGTCGCGTGGCATCATACGCGTCGGAAAAGGGGGGGCCAGGGGGGCCTCGCCCCCCACTTTTTGGCCAAAAATTTTCTGATCTCAGTCAAAATGAGAGAAAGCTGGACATTCTTATATCCAGCCGCTGCGGAAGGCAACGAGGAGCCCAAATTCGAACAGTTTTTGGTCCTGATGTTGAAAGTTTTTTGTCAGCATCAGGTTGAAGATTGGCTGGCCCCCCCCCCACTTTTTGCCGGTGGCGACACTTATGCGTGGCATGATGTGGCTAGATGAAAGCATATGGGGTCACTCTCAGACTTCTATCGCGTTACATCACCACTCATCTGGACTGATAAAATGTGAAACACTTTCAGATGTGAACTCTACGCCATGGAAAACATTTCATAGATCGGAACAATGGGGATTTCGGCTAGCTAATATCACTGTGTAGATAGGTTTATTTGTTAGGACATTGAGAAGGGGTGTGAATCCTAATGTCGTAAGCCATGCATGCTAGTGTCTTTGCTGACTGTACCCTATCTCCCTTTACAGTACGGCGAGATTGAGGAGATGAACGTGTGCGACAACTTGGGCGACCACCTGGTCGGCAACGTTTACATCAAGTTCCGCCGCGAGGAGGACGCTGACAAGGCGGTGAAGGACCTCAACAACCGCTGGTTCGGCGGCCACCCCATCCATGCCGAGCTCAGTCCCGTCACAGACTTCCGCGAGGCGTGCTGCCGCCAGTACGAAGTCGGGTAAGTCTCATTGTCACCGGGGCTGACGTCTCTGGGCTTGTCATAATAGGATGCGAGATGTGGGGGAGAGGTTGCGATGGTTTTAGGTATGTGGGCGGTATTTTTCGGTTCATAACGGAGGTATGTTGGCTTCGTAGCTCAATGATAGAGGTGTGACACTGGTGCCATCTTTAAGACAAAGCATAGATGACACTGCCTCAGTTTGTTCAAAACATGGCAAGCTTTACAGGCTAAGTGAAGTTAAAGCTTCGCAAGTTTATTATATTCAAGTTTCGTTTTTCGTCAAGCTTTTTTTTTTTTTTAAATTTTTAAAAAAAAAAAAAGGGGGGGGGGAAAGTCCAACGAAGAGGGGTTTACAGTTTTTTGCTCTCAGAACGGAAGTCGTCTTGCCTGAAGCATCACTAGTAGAGCGTTTGATCTTCTTATTTATTTCGTGCTGTTTTCTTGTCTGTTGCAGGAAATTTTGAAAGCTTATTTTGTGATATATTTATCTCCCCTTTTCCCAGTGTTATTCAGCGATGTTTCCCACATATTGCGTAGAACAGAAACAGTTCTTTCGTGAGAAAGAAAATTGGTATGCAATAGCTTTATGTTAAAACCTGGGATTGTGTGGCAGTCACCCGGGTTACATTTCTAGGCATAGTCCTGGGTTGTTGAAGAGCCATTTGACAGGTTAACGATAAAGGTACACACTGACAAATTGGATATTAAATATATGAAAACAAATCAAACATGCGGACGCCTTTCGATACTTTTTCAGCGTATGTTTGAAAGAGTAGACCAGTCGGTCAACAAATACGGGTTTCTGGGCTCTCACGTGAGGCTAAACGTGAAGAATATATACCAATGTTTTTGATATTGTGAAGTCCCCTTTTTGGAACTTAAATTTTCATTTTATTCAATTAGGGCCGACTCCAAAAAGTCCTGAGAAAGTCGTTAAAAGTCATTAAAGTCCAAAAAGTCGTTGGAGTCCTGGGTCCTCCGCTCCTGTTTGTTTTATATTTACCCACGTTGTTTAAGTTGTCACACCCGACGGCCTATGCATTCGTTGCGCCCATAAATTTCAAAATTGAGTTGGCACGTCTGCAGGTTTCACGATAATCTAAGGTTATTCGACTTATCAGTCGTGAGCTCTCGTGAGGGACAATGCACTGATTGTGCTGTAGATTGCATTCGTTGCGCACATACATTTCCAAATTTAGTTGGCACGTTTGCAGGTTTCATTGTAACCTAAGGTTATTTATTAAACTTATCAGTTGTGAGCTCTCGTGAGGGACACTGCTCTGATTCTGCTGTGGATTGCAAGGCTCTTTCAGATAGGGGCTAATTACGAGGGGTGTTTCAATTCCAACGCCCCCCCTCTGTAAGGGCGAATGTGGCGGAAACCAGAATAAGTGTGAGGGTTAACACCTCATCCGAAAATTCCAGATGTGGTCAACAAAATGCGGCATTGGGATCATCAAGTGACCTTTGCTCGTTTTTTCTATGTCTCTCTGAATGAGTGTGTGATCAAAAAGTACCGAACACTCCTCGAGGATCGCTGTTATGAAAATTAGCTTCCCGAATCGATGGTTAGGGCCATTTTGAGGGGTACTGGGGTGCAGGGTTGGCACTGCCCACTACCCACTGCCCGGGTTTTTGGGTTTTTTAGTGGGTTTTTAATAGATAAAACCCACCCGGGTTTTTGCATAAATCATTTTCTAGATGCCCCTGAGTAAAAATGTCGTCTTTTTTATATTCACATCACTTTTAAAGCTACTAAGCCTTGGTATGTGTAGAATATGTCAAAGATTAGCAGAATTGGTACCATATGCCACCTCATACAACCCGCTGGAAAAGTGCATTTGGAAATTCTTGCCGTCTTACCAGGAAAATCATTCCTAAGAATCCACATGTCGGAATTGCAAATTGTGCAACACAAATTTCTATCTTGTTTTTGCCATATGTAAAAGTCGCTGGATAACACCAATACTGTCTCTGAATATGACGTACGTTTTGGTCTGCACCATGCAGTTTTTCCAGAATTCAACCTATATATATCTTAATTTATAAACATCTCTGCAAGGTCAAAATATGCCAAAGTAACAGTGCAGTCTCAGATTGTGACTCTGACTGACTTTGACCTTAGTCACACAAAAGTTTCTTTGTCCAGCTCATGGAATGGAAAAAATGGCTTATGATGGTGGAGTCACATCGTGCTGTATTCCAGGCGCGCAGCCAAGGTGGGGCGACCGCCTCTCCCCTTTGCTGAGCTTAAGCACTGTAAAGAGATTCCTGCACGGCCTCCTGTCGTTTTCTGATTTATGCTCCCCAAGTTGATTATAAGAACACTGACACCATCACAATGTTTGTCTCGGAGACTCTCAATAGCAAGTCTCAGGGACCCAAGCGTTGGTCTGGTAGGGCCCACCAAAATTTTGAATTGGGGGCCACAGATTCGGCTATCGGGACACCAGAGTTTATCTATGGGCCTCCAGACTTGGTATCTGGAGCAGCCCCAAAAGTTTTCTCCGGGGTTTTCAGAGTTGGTCTGGAGGACTCTTAGAGTTTGTCACGGGGGGTGGGCCAGAGCTGGTCTCTGAGGGCTCCCAAAGTTGGTCTCGTGGGGCCCAATATTCTGACTTGGGGGATCCGAAAAGTTTTCTCGGAGAGCACAGGGTTGCTCTCGGATGGCCTTTAAGAATTCGTCTCGGGGGCCTCAGAGTTGGTCTCCAAGGCCTTCGAGGGTTTGTCTCGTCGGCCAATAGAGTTGGTCTTGAACCTGGCTGAAAGTTGGTTTCGGGGGTCCCTAGATTCGTTCCTTGGGGTCCCCAGAGTTGGTTTCGGAGGACCCCAAGAATTGTTCTTGGGGCTCCCAGTGTTAGTCTCGAGGACCTTCAAGTCTTCAAGAGTTTGTCTTGGTTCACGAGGCCCTCAGAGCTGGTCTCGGGGATCCCTAGACTCGTTCTTGGGCGACTCAATAGTTTTTTCTGGCGGGAGGGGAGGTTGTGTCTCTAGGCACCGGTCAATTTTTCTAAAACTGCCCAAAGAATTCGTGTTGAGGGCACGATGGTCCCCGAGTCACAAAATAATAAAAAGGATACCACGCTTTATTTAGCTAGATAGACAAAGAAACAATGTAGGTAAAAACAGCCAATAAAAGTCACGTGAACCACACCGATTCACTCCACCATCTCATCAGCCACCGCTGACGTTCTTTTTATTTTCATTAGCGATCTTTGCGCTCCGGGCCCCGTGCTGTGCCCCGGAGCCTATATCAACGCCCCTTCCCCTGAGCAAATAATGGATACGCCCCTGCTGTGCTCTGAGAATTGTGATCTGGCCTTTATTGATGTACCCGACTAAGATTTTCAGCGCTAGCATTTGTCCATGAGGAATATGAGCTACTGATTTATAAAAAAATGAATTCCTGTGGGGCGCAGTGGTGTGGTGCTTGTCGCACTTGCTTTCTACGGGGTCGTCCGGGCTTACGTCCGGTGGATTTCTTGAGTACGGAGAACCCGGCTCCTAAGAGAAAACAGTAACAAGAGTCGACGACGCCGCATGACCATAGCAGTGGATGAGTTTAGAAGCCCCAAAAATTGTTATTATAGTCAAAAGTCGGTTCATTTTTCTTATCCATGGGTGCCCATAAAACTAGGAAGGGTTCTGCACGCTGCCGTCAATCGGGTACTTCAGAACAGCTTGGGGAATAGGAGCTTCTTCTCACCTCCACCACCTAAGGCAAAGACTGGTAGGCAACGATGATATTGAAAGCGATGATATTGAAAGCATCACAGTCTGAATGCGTGCTCAAACAATGACATTAATCTAGAAACGGTGCGGTGAGAATGCTACAAAACAAAATTAAAAAAACCCGGAAAAAAACCCACAAAAACCCGCAAAAAACCCAGACCCGTGGGCTTTTTACAAAAAACCCGGGTTTTTTCCAACCCTGCTGGGGTGTATAGTACACATTCAGCTGGGCCGTTAATATTTCGGATTCTTACCATGAACTCGATGCTGTTCACTCACAACGTCATGCACCGGTCATTTATCTATATTCTAGTCACATAACTACCAGGCTCTGTTTTCGCCACCTGCATGCTACAAGGGCAAAAGTTTTCCAGGAAAAGCATGTAAACTAACTAGCCCGTGAATTGCTTCGATTGTAATCCAGTTAGTTATCAAGCGCAACTGTCAGCAATAAATTATCCCACACTGACGTCTCTATTCTGTTCTGCAGCGAGTGCACGCGTTCCGGTTTCTGCAACTTCATGCACCTCAAGCCGATCTCGCGCGAGTTGCGTAAGGAGCTGTACGGTCGTCGCGGCCCGGCTTACGTGGGCGGTGGGCGGCGTCGCTCGCGCTCGCCCATGGGCGGCGGCGGCCGCGGGGGCGCGGAGGCGGCCGCCGCCGTTCCCGCAGCCGCAGCCGTGACCGCAGCCGCCGCTCGCGCTCCCGCGACCGCGGACACCGCTCCGGCCGCTATTGAGGTGGCATCTGACGGCGAGGAGAGAAGCTCTGCTTCTGATGGAAGGGGAAAGATGGCGGCAGGAAGATATTGTCGGACAATGATGAAGGCGAAGACAGCCGGAGCATAGACATAAAACTCCAGAGCGAGCCTCAAGTTCCAGATGGGCGGTGAGAAGTTGGCATTTATCAAAAACTATGTAGCTTTTTTGGGCGTCTGAATTTGTAAATTTTGGTCATGTGTCAAGTTCAAACGGCGAGAAAATGACGAGAGCGCGCACCGGCCTACTTGTGCAGTGTGAACTCATCCTTCCTGCATCTCTGGTATTTGTGTTTGCTACCGGTATTAAGCGTATCAAAACCCTCGTGGGTATGCATTCTAGAGTTTTATTTCTGTGGACCTGAGGCGTCAGTGGGCGACGATGCGTGGGTTTGAAATATGCGGATGTCCGCCGGAATGTACCGTGCACCGTAAATCCCACCTGGGGAATGCACGCCATTTCTGAACACCTGGCTATTGTAGGTTAAGGCTGCAGACTGTGGGAAGATTGTGAATCATTCGCGCCGTTTCAGTTTCGAAGATGATCGGGAAGCGCCTTGCGGAGTGAAAGGTAGTGACCAATTTCGCTAAACGTCTGTCATTTTGTGTCCGCTATTTCGGTCGTATACGTGTCAATACATCGGTCCATCTTCAAGTATTGATGTTTTTTTGTGTGGTGGGTGTTCAGCACCTGTGCTATAAAAAAGCGGAGTGTTGTGGAAATATGAATCTTTGCCTTCGGAGGATTTGGCGGGTCAAAATGATCTCATTTTTTATTTAATGGTTGTGAATGATCAACAATTATCGATAATCAGAGTTGAAAAGTTTTCCTATTTTCCGTTACAGGGACTCGTAGCGAAATACGGCGTTGCCTGGGGACGCTCTTGCGGAAAGAAAATCACCGGATCAATTCACCCAGAACTGTAATTGTGCAGACAATTAGGCATGACAGTGCATTCGGACGGGGGAATGCCATGTCACGTAACAGTCATGGCGAGTGATGAGTTCCCCGCTCATAGATTATAGTATATATGTTATGACCGACACATATTTCTCAATGAAAATATCATACCGAATCATCTCTTACTGTCTCAAATCATTTATTTTAAGTCGGGTCATAAGGTGATAGCTTACCACAGAAAGATGCGTACGTCAGTTTTGCATTTGTTTTCCAAGGTCCGAAAATACATTTTAATAAAAAACGTCAATGTTCAGGGTGTTCCGCTCTCAGATAAAACTTTCCGCTACCTATACCTTTGGGTCCCATGACAAAGCTCTAGCTTTGACAATATAACCTCAGAAAGGTCATGCGCCCTAAAACATCGACAACGCTCCAGGTCCCGATTGCGGTTTGGCACCTTTTCGCCGATTTAACATGAAACACTACACCACGCGCTCCGTGCTGTACAAATCTTCCGGTAGCACCATCCCTGTTATTTCGTCGGTGTTATTAATAATTGGTGGGGCTTAAAGGAATGTGGCACCTTGGTCGAATCGGAATTTAGTGCAATTAGGCGTACTTTAGCCGAAAATAATGAAACCACTTATGATTTCTCTGAAAAATGTACAATAAGCTCAACGTTTTGATTTTTAAAATATTCCTCTAGAAAAGAAATAAATATCAGCCTGTGGATGATGTCACGATCTGGCAACCACTATCATACTGAAACGCTCAAGGGCATCGATTGGCTGATGCTCATCGTGACGTCAGCATATGTCGTCACACCAGCAGCTCACAATAATGGCCGCCCGGCGGGTGATGAGGGGTTGGTGTCAGGAGGTTTCAGGCTTTTACGGAAATATCGAGTTCCAAGACAAATGATATATGGAGTACCGGGTTTTCCGACTTGCTTTACAACTGGCTATCTCTGTTAAAATCACGTTATGAAGGTGCCACATTCCCTTTAACGACGCACCAACCGCCAGGGTCATACGGCGTCGCCAACTCTCATCCTGTTGGCAGGGATTTTGGGCTCAGATCGACTTATTCAGAGGCTCCGCCAGGACTCGAACCCGGGACCAGTGGCTTAGAAGATAAGGGTGCTATCCATTAAGCCACCTCATCCCCTCGTTGGTTTTATTGCTCTTGCTTACCGCTCCATCTAAACACTCAACAAGTTCATGTTTTGTGTCGATGATGTAAAATGACCGCTGAAACCAACGATTGCCCAAACCTCGATAATGATGATGGCGCCCATTCGACGGTGGTTTTCCTCACCTTACACTCGGGCTGATGTGGCCAGTCCCGCTTGTGGTAGTGTGCACGGTGTCCCTTCTGTCCCAAAGGCAATTATACGCAATTATTAGAACTGGGATAATAAGTGACGTCACAGGTCAGGTCAGACGTTAAGAATGATTAGTTTTACCAATGGTATATATCTTCCGTATAATTTTTTCTTGGCCAATTTTTTTCGGTCGAAAACCTAGTCACTCGGGCAGGAAGCCTTCTTATTTTTGTGTCGTTTCACAATTAAGTACGGTTTTCTGACTTTTTCCTATGGGTTGAAAGGGCAGAAGCACATGCAGGCGCGCCCCCGGGATTTTCGTTTGGGGGCCCGGCTGACGAAGGGGGCATGTTTGATAGGGGGCGGCAGGTTACAGGAGGAAAAATTTGACCGGAGAGTGTACCTATCATGTAAAGGGCGGCACGCAGGGTCAATTATTACCAAAACCCATGTCGAGCGCGGGAGCGGAACTTTGAAGTCGGAGCGTTTGGGGGCCCACTGCCCACCCCTCCCCCCTCCTTGGGTGCACTACTGAGCACATGATACCCCAAAGGGTCAAAAGACACCCAGCCACCTTACGCGAGTTGAAAACCTTTCATAAACCGTGATGCTTGTCTAGCACTTGACCCAAGTTAACCCTTGCCCCGGTGGCGGGTACGAGCCACCTTCGCCCTGGTGGGGGGGCTAAAGAAGACCCCCGATCTCAAAAACTAAGAGAGCTAGAAAAAACGCAAAATGGCAATCAAAGCTCTTCGAAAATGATATCGAAAATACTTCGGTCATTTTTCTTGTCAGGTCAATATCAAGGTCACCAGAGGTCAAAATAGGTCAAAATCGCTAATATGAGGTGTGCTAAGAAAACCTCATATATCTCAGAAACTATGATAGCTAGAAACATTTTCTAACACCATTCGAAAGCTCTTGAAGTGCGCTTTCATTACAGTGGCATTCATTTTCGTGTCAGGTCAAAGCCTAGGGAGCTACAGGTCACTAGATATTGGGCATATTCTTCGGAATGCCATAGCCAGCCATGCATAAGGGCGTTTACTTTTTCGCTAATAGTTTCCAAACCAAACAAGATACAGCCATAGTTTATGCACCATTGCAATCCTCTCGTCAATACAAATCGAATGATATATGATATTGCTATGCCAGGTCAAATTTAAGAATTTGACCTGACCCAGGTCAACGGTCTGACCAACTTGACCTGGTATAGTCATGATGTATATCATTTGACTTCCAGTGACTATACAAACACTTTGGTGACAAAATAAAAGCTCTATCTTATTTTATTCAAAATTTATAGAAAAAACACCAAAAAATGATTATTTGACCTAAGGTGACCTTTTAAAGGTCACAAGTCAAAAATTTTGGCATCAGCTCAGAAATGGGCTAAGAACAAGTCGCAACCGATGTTTGAAGTTGATTCCATCCATACTTACTGAGAAAAGCTCATTTCGTGATTTTCCCCATGTATTGACAATGGGAGGTCATGCTCTGCACATGACCTTAGGTCACCAATATCAAAATCCCGGAACAAATGTTGTAGCTCCTGGTGGGCCCAATATGTGGTATGAGTTTCAACTTGATCGATTAACCCTTCTTTTAGTTATGCAGTCCTAAGTATTTTTGAGGTGAGGTCACTTCACCTGGCCTGGTGACCTGACCTGATATGACCTTGAGCCAAAATTTTCAGGAAAGATGTAAAAATGATGAAGGAACAGCTAGACCAAGTTTAGCAGCCTGCGCGCCGCCGTTTTGGTCACTTGGAAAAACCCGAGGGGTCTAAAAAGACCCCCACCCGGGCGAAGGTTAAGCTTGTGAACGCATCAGTAAGTACCTAAAATAAAAATAGTACTATTTATGCGACTTGATGAATCAATTCAGATTGCCCCCCTCTGAAGATAAAGTTCCGCTGCCGACGATGACGTATGAAACAGGAAGCTAGTTATATTTACAAACACATATTGATCACTTTGCCCTCTGTATTCTGAGGATGTCAGGGATGCCTTTTCTTCATTTTGATTAATAAAGAAATAGGAGATACTTTGTTGCAGAACTTCATTTCTAATTTACAGGTGAACTAAGCGAGTGTTGAACCGTTTTGGAAACGTTAGCCAATAGTCTTTTAACACAGGATTCTGCAGAGATCTTCGTGGATCCATAGTTGCCAAACCAAGACATCGGGTTATTGCTTTTTATTAACATTCTGTATCAACAAATACCTTAGGCAATTAATGCATCACACACATTTTCTAATCAACTCTGTGGGGCCATGTTTCGAAGGTCAGTTGATTGCATCTTCATGAGGCAACAATTTCCTCCAATGTCAAGTGCGTAACTCTTCCTCTAGATTGCACAAGGTCGAGTCGGCACATGATTGCCGGCGTTCTCAAACAAAGCATCAGCTGATCGTCACCGTCATGCTTAAGCTCGAACGGATTGCGAAGGTTGAGAACTGCGGAGTTTAGCCGCCGAGGTAATAAAGGTGAGTAACTACCCGGACGGGCACAGTGGGAGTCTATTCTCTGTGGTGAAGGGGCGCAAGAGTAGGTGAACGGTGCGACGATACAACTGAACTGGGTGAAAACTGTGGAATCTGAAAG
The DNA here is from genome assembly GCA_034440635.1 of Lepas anatifera. Lineage (NCBI taxonomy): Eukaryota > Metazoa > Arthropoda > Thecostraca > Lepadidae > Lepas > Lepas anatifera. Next base: position 974,329 of record JAOTON010002016.1, on the reverse strand, counting down.
ACACCAGCTCCCGTCAGAAAAGGGTAAGCTCAGATCGGACCCGAGCAGTGGCGGGTGCATGACTTAATTTCGAGGGGGATGCTAGGGGACTCGAGCCTCCTCCACCATTCCTTTGGGACAGTCTCCAGCTATGCATTTACTGTAGGCATTCTGATATTCTGGGTCGGTTTGACCCCCCTCTTGTATCCCCCACTGTGTTCGAAGTTTTTACCCTCAAAGGATTTTGTTGGCTGAGGTGCTCCTCAAAATTACTTCCGGTACGATTCATGTATGAGTGTTTTCACTGGAAATATTCATTGCAGTCAGCAGCGCCCTCAGCCCAGAAAGACATGAATACGTAGTTTACGTCAGAATGGAGGAGTCAAGTTCCGTTCATAACAACCTCATTGAAAAGAATTCCGGCGGCGCTAGCGCGCACTGGAGAGGGCCTAACAGGCATCCCCCAGACATCTAAAAACAGAGTTAGGTGTACGCACTTTTGGGAGGTTTTGCAGAGACTGGTGGTTCCAGTTTACAGGTCAATTTATTGACCTGGATGAATATTTTCAGAAATATACGAGGAAATTTGATATGTTATCCATAGTGTACAACTGGAACTTACACCATGGGAGCCGTTGGGTTGGATGGGAGGATTCAGCCTTGACATTAACCCATGACTTTTGGTCTTGAACTGAAACCTTGACCTCAGCATTGGCTAATTTAAAATGGGACGTCATATCATAATATACGCCATACAACATAATAAATAACAACCTTGAGAGTGATGGCACAGTGGTCAGGGAACTTGAAAAAATCAGCTCGCTTTCCTGTGGTTCCTTATTTTTGTCACCCTTAAAGAAAAGTAAAGAAGTATACCTCCCTCGCATTCTCTCGCTGGTGGTTTTCTCCGCAGGCAATGCGGCTACTACTGGCACTTGTGCTGCTGCCGGCCGCCTTGTCGTACCCTCAAGAGCGGCGTCAGCTACTCACCACGACCGGGAGAGCTGTGGCACAGCCCGATCCAGGGCTGGGAAGATCGACCATTGAGCTGGAAGGAACCGAGGCGTCCGATTTAGGGTCGTCACGGGCTCCATCCGCGGATGGGACAACAAGGCTATCTAGAGTCATATCCGGAAGATTGAGACTGTCTTCTAAAATCCGAGTAGGGATTGGGAATGCCAGCTCCTTAAAGCAGGTCGTGGACCCTGAACTTGCTGCCGAGGAGACAGGCTCATCTGCTGCCGACTCTGTGGCAAGAGGGATGTCTGCCACTCCGGGAAGGGAGGCTGGCCTGATACCTACCTTCTTGTCAACTGAAGGCACAAGCCTTGGTGCTTCTGAGGGGATCGGAAAGCTTACTTCCTCTCCCGAGACGGGAACTTTATCTTCAATCGCAACGAAGACGACTCCTGGGGCACCGTTCGTCACTCGCGAGCCATCCAGACAACTGGAAACTATGGAGAAGGCGTCTGAACAGCCGGACCAGGAGTCGATGGGGATGTCGCCTGGCCAAGACACTGCCCCGGCTCCCACCCAGAAGCCGTACAGCCAACCAGTCACCGCCTCCGGGTCCCGCACCGGAGAGGCTGCAGCGCGCATCATCAACTACCAGGCGGAGAACTTCCAGGATGGATACCAATTCCAGTAAGTTCCAGAGCGACCCGCGATTAACACGCTGACCTGTCTCTAAATCTGCTGTACGGCGACTGTGTGTCTTTGTGGACCAGGGATGAGTGGTCCATACAACAACAGTTATTTTCGTCTATGTGACGATTGGTACAATTTCGGAATGCCTTGGCATTAGCCTAGTCCAGTAACAAATTTTAATAACGTGGGAAACCTCGACATTGCTCCGGTCTGTTCATGCTGAGCATAATAAAAAACAAATACAATTAAGCCATATAAACGCGTAAGTTTAGGCCAAATTGCGTTAGGATTGTTAGATTACTTTAACCATTTAATCACTAATTTTCAGATATAATTAATTAGCCAGTGGATTTTTTCAGTTTTTACCGGTAACCAAGGAGATGAAAGGACACATTCAGGACTTCAGAGGGCAAATCCCGACAGTTGAAAAGGCCCCATATTTTTAATAGGGCCGTTTGCTCTGCTGCTCCGCAAGCTTTACGTTGTTAGACAGTCATAGCACTTTTTAGCGAAGGTCACACCTATATCGGACGAGGAACATGCCTCCATGCTTTAGTACTAGAAAGGAACTGGTCCCAAGTCGAGGAAAATAGACAAATGGAATGGGCTGGGGACCAAAAGTGGCCCCCAGTTTGAATACAAAAAAACTGTAATTAGCCCAACATTTCACTTTTACAGCTTTGTCAGGGGTTCAGATATGAAAAATGCAATCAAATCACAACTCAAATTCAATTTTAAACATACTACATGCATAGGCAAATAGCACGCCCAATCAAATCATACTTGGAATGCAAACAGTTTGTTTGTGTTTGTATTCTATTTTTCCGAACTTGTTGGATAACCATTCTCAGTAAAAAAACGCTACTTTGGATAAAACTAAATTTTTGAAAATTTACGAGCGATTCGATCGGTGGAAGAAGTTTGAAAATCGGTCCAAAAATATTATTTCTTCTAGAGTTTCAAAAGCAGACTTATATTTTTGGATTGGTATAATATGTTTGAGGTTCAAAGTTATGGGTCAAAGTCAATTCCTCATTGTCTGCCCAATGGTTCCTATATGTAGTGTACATCTTAGTGACGTTATAGGTCTGTAGGGACGTCATAGGTCAATGGCCTTGAACGACCTTGACCCCCATACATTTCAGAAAACGTTTATTGGGACCTTTCCTATATAACCCTGGTCCGTTTTCAGTATATTTCCCACCTTTTACGCATAATTACGGCATTTTTCAATAGGTCCCAGCAAGGCCGACACTCGACTTTTATGACCTCGTTTGACCTTAAAGACATTTACCGGGGTCCATAAAACTGGCTATGACGCAGATCAACATAGCTATCACACACCCATAAACGAGTATTTGTCTAAGCATCTTCTTTTTATATCCCAGGAGGGCTCCCAGGGCCCCTGAAGTGCGCGTTAGTGCCTGGCCTGGTGCCAGACCCTTCTGCAGTGAGGGTGTTTAACAATTTGCATGATGCACCATGCACGTTCAGAAGGTCTTGATATATTACTGGATATTTTTACCTTTATCACCGGTGACAAAAATAAGGGGAAAAATAAGCCAAACTTGTCTCAATATGTTGTCCAACACATGAGCCGCACGCCTACACGAGTAAGATGGCTCAGGCCGACGGGCTATGCTCTTGCTCCAAAATACCTATTGGTTCTCGGGTCCTCAACTTCCGAAAATATCAGCTTCTCATTGTTCATAATTGGCCCCACACGTGCCATGGTAACGCTGTTTCAAAACGACATTTATTAATGCCAGAAATCTCCGTGGGGCTATTTACATTACAGCTCACGCTCCGGCGGTACGTGCAGCTGTGCCCAAAAAGGCTTAGCATTTCTCTCCTTATTACCTCGAGACAGAGTTTAGAACTATAAAATTTTTACTGCAATTCTATCTGTATCACAAAGTTGCACCAATATACCAAAATACTTCCATTGTGGAGAAATCTCAGCTTACCAGCAGAGAGACATAAGGTTGCTGATATCCTAATCTTCATCCTAATATACCAATCAGCATGGCACCCATGCAATCTGCAATCAAAACATCCCTGTAGACCAAAAACCCGGAACGACCATCGAGCTACTGAAAAACTTACATCCTAAAGGACGGCAGAAGTTTCTATAAATCACCCCCCCAGTATAAATGGAGGCAGCCCCCAAAGTAGGACTCCTATTTCCAATCATAGATGATCCACGCAAATTAAGCAATAGTTTGAACCTTTAAATGGTTCATTGAGGCAAGGGTGGTATGTAGGCTAACTTGAAATCAGGTTAGGTAGAAGGTTGATTCTTCACCGCGTGATACCTTCACGCGGGTCTATACAACCACACCTATACCTTACTAACAATCTAACTATCCCCACACTTCTTTCTCCCGGCGGCTGCCCGCAAGGGGCCACCACCTCCGGGTTGCAGGGAAATTCGCGGCACCCTGGCCAGGTGTTTAGCGCACTTTCTAAAATACGAAATTATTGAGTTAACGGAGGCTTCGAGTAACGTATACAACGGACATCAATACGACACACAAAATTCAAATTCTAAATTCCAAATTCTAAATTCCAAATTCTAAATTTAAACTCTAAATTTATAAGGTCTTCAACCACGAAATAACCTTCGCACTCGCGGGTCAAACTATTAAAGACCCCTGCATGCAGCCATTGCCCACCGTCCATTTCAAGCTAAAACATCTTCATCCCATTACAAATAACTCCCATTGCTTAACAACAACGTAGCGCCCCACACAAAATTCTAAAATTCCCCACACACCTTTAGAGGCGGGCAAGGTGCATCACAGAACGCCTAATAAAAGCCATAATAGGTCTCAAGGATTATGATAATCGCACCAAAGATGGAAGTGCCGTAAGCACACATTTATTCACCCGAGAAACCTCTCGACCGGAGAGTTTCGGTTTTCTTTACGATGTTGCTGAAGGGTTGAGCTGGTATGACACCTCCCGGTGTTCTTTTCAATTGATTATTGCTTGACTGGTTTTGTTTGTGGCTCAAATGTTGATTAAATCTATTTTATATGTGCCTAGTGTCAGCTTCCAATCATTATATGGATACTATTAAATATGTGCATTGTCGCTTGCAAATACATTTATCACAACTGTTATGTGACGGGTAGTTGACAAGCATTCGTGCAACGCAGATAGAACATTTTCGACTTAGTGGTCTTATAACTATCGCTGGGAGGTTTCACCACAGTGTGTTTTATTATACATCATTTGGTTAAGCCTTCCTTTAGGGTTTCTTAAATGATATTTGATTCCAGTCGGAGATGCGAAAGGTCGAAGTAAGTGCTCTATCTGGCTGGTTGGATATCGCCGTATAGATTTCTCATTTAAATGCAGCAGAAAATACCTTCATTACGGTTTAAACATTACCTGAAATTCTAAGTACTAATGGGTGATTGATTGTATATTTATATCCATTCCTGCGCCAAATAATTAGTGTCTAATCAATCCGATAGATACATAATTCACGCATGAGCTGTTACAGTGGGGGGCCGTACATGACGCCAGTTCTGTGGGAAGTAACTATCACTGCCGTCAATGTTGGTGCTATTGCGGCCAACGGTGTCCGCAGTGAACCGTGTGGACACCTCCCCCGCCATCCGAGACCACACCAAGTCTCTCAGAATAGCCAGCATCTGTTGTAAGCATGTTGCAAGGGTTGGAATGTTCCGAGGGAAAGGGCCCCGAGTGGAACTTTCATGAAAAAACGTAACTTCGCAATTGGAAGTCGGGGCATAACAAGCCATTTTTGCACCATTGCAACGAACCGGTCGATCAGCACCAAACTTATTCTCCACTCCCCATTTTAATACCTAATATTTATTAATATGCATGGCCGTTCGCTTGTTTATATAATGCGTCACTGAACCACTGCATCCCCCCTCTGCCCTTATGCCGAGATCTAGTCGTGGTTTTACCAATTTGGTATACGTGTCTCTATCAAGTCGACTGATGATCATCTCCTCTAATACCGTGGAGCAGGCCTTCGGCGACCTTCGGAAACCTCACCTACGCTGACGTGCAGTCGCGGCGGCATACATGTTCCAAGCCGCAATAACTCTGCGGCCGCGATAGCATGCGGCTTCTGACACTTTTATTGTACAGGATTATGCGATGAAAACGTACTCGCTACCGCCGATAATGTAGTGGCCTTAATTCTGGTGCCCTCTGTCAGGAATGCGTCATTGTACGGTGGAATGAAGTCCGGTGGATCCCCATTTTCTAAACTCTGGTGATCGTTTAGAATCGTCCTCCCTGAAGTATCTGCGTGTCCTTGATGTCCAAGCATTCAACGAAAACAGACGGACATGATTCAGTGGAATCTGGAAAATTTATGTCCTATGTTAAGTAGTGCTGTGAGTGGTGTTAGTGGTAGATTTGCAGGCTCAGTTGCGGTTTTCCGGAGGGGAGGGGGTGATGAACGCTCAAAATTGTGAAAAATGTTTTCTCAATAAAAATTGAATTGAGAAAAATGGCTCTTTGCCCCCTGGATCCACCGTTGGAACTATTCGGTACAGCTTATAATTGCATACAACATGCTTTAACGTTTTACTTTCTTCGCTCGTCATCGACTTCTGATAGAACTGCCAGTGGCAAAGCTCATTCTAAATCACGCAAAATTCGATCGTCGGCCGTGCAGTCTTGCACGCCCCTGCATTCATAGACTGATAAGTTTTGGATCGTCGTCTGCTAGTCCTAACAATCAACTAGCACGCTGCTTCTTTTGGCTGAGCTTCGCAGTCGTGTCAGCACCGTCTCTAACAACTTCCCTCAGCGGATACCGAGGGACACAAATGTATTTCTGCACCAGGGAAACGCAGATTTTTTCAACAACTATTTTAGTACTCTTAGCAAACATATTCTGTCATAAATTCGCACTGTTTAGCCTTTATTAACCTCACTTTTTTCCTTCGGTTCTATCATCAGCTGCATCTTACTCATCACTTACATTTTAATGTTTTTACCACGTTTTACATTTGTGTCGCTCACCTGTGTATATAGATTTTCTTTTGCTTAGATTATCTTCGCCTGTTAGTGGAACATGTTTTGTTGGCAATTTACTTAAAATAAGCAATAAACAAAACCAAAAGCGACTCTGGTTAGCCCCGGGCGTTAAATGATGCACTATGTGTTATATGATGCCAAAAGTTCCAAAAGCTTCGTGCCATGCCGTTTCTATTTGAGCTCATCTGAATGGCATTCGGTTCAGATTCGGTGGATTGTGGCGAAGAACTTCAAGAAGAAATCTCTAAGCAACCGTCAAACCGTTCGATCGGAGTATTTTTGCAGGAAATCGGCAGAAGACCCGTGCTCAGGCGATCTACAGAAGGATTGCACGTCTTAGGTGTCAATTGATGGCACGAAGCAGGAATACATAGATATAATTACGCGGAATTTATACTAGGCATTAGAGGTGCACTGGATTCCGGCCCCGGACGAATTTTCCTGACCGGATTTATCATTTTACAGAAACCCGAAATCCGGCCAGGCACTACTAATCCGCTAGATTTTCTGCAAAGTATGTTTTGCGCAATTTTTTTATGGTTCCATTAATAAAAACATGCACAATATGATGTTAAAAGATGAGTAATCCATGGTAATCCACATTAACCCGCGCCCCACTGGGGATCCTGCGCCACCTCCGCCCCACCGGGGGCCATCGATGGCCCCCTCTAACTCCGAAAATATAGGGGCTAGCAAAAATTTGTATAGTGCATTACAAAGTTCGCGTGAATTAAGGAAGAAATTACGTTGCATTTTTAAACGCTCAGGTCAATGGTTTGACCTCCAGAGGTCAAATTAGGTCACGATAGGCTATTTTCACTCAAATATGCAATGCTTAAGAAAGCTGGGCATGGCTCTTATACCATTTGGGCTATTGAGGTCTGGTAAAATAAATTTGATAGAAAAAAGCCAGGCATTTTCTGCTATGTGAAACCTAATGACCTCCCGCCAGTGGTTTGACCTCCGGAGGTCACCTCGTTGCCTAATATGACCTGAGGTCACGAAAGTGACCTTTCCGTATATCAAATGAAAGCCAGTGAGGACAAATACACGATGATGTTTGATTCAGCGCTCTAGCTCAATTAGGTCAAAAGTTATTGTCAAAATAATGTTTTTGACCCCTGGTGACCTAGGATGATCTAGAACAGGTCAAACGGCAAACATGGTCCCTGGGATCCGTGAAAGGGTGTCCAATAGCGCTTTTCTGAGCAAGCTGAGAATTTTCGATAGTTTTTGTGACTTTTAGATCATAATGCAGCTTTTCCCCATGTTTTTCAATGGGAGAAGTCACCTCGTGACCTGACCTCAGGTCAAAAAATCGAAAAAATCCTGGATATGAACTTTGTAGACCCTGAAGGGGTCATAGAGTGTAGGAAGTTTCAAATTGATCGACAAAGAAATGTAGCTCTTATAGAGCTCAAAATTTGAAATGAGGTGACCTTGGTTGACCTCGCCTGGTGACCTGACCTTGGGTGATTCTGGGTAAAAAAGTTCAGGGATTGTGGGAAAATGATGGGGTGAGAGATATAACCACGGTGCTGTGTTTCGTCGTTTTTCTGCTATCCCGAAAAACCTTAGAAGGGCCATCGATGCCCCCGGTGGGGCGAGGGTTAAAGCTTTTGAGTAGAGTTGCCATCTAATTTTTCATGGAGCACAGGTAAACCATATTCACCCGTATTTAGAAACTATCATTTTCCGATTGCAGTGACAGGAAAAACAAAGGTCTTGTAGTCACATGCATTGTTGTCACAAGCGGGGAAGGGCACGCCCCCAACTCGTGTGAATTAGGGTGACGTCCCCCAGTTTTGGGATTCGACCAAAGTTTTGTATTCCTTCTACCTTTGGTGGACCGACACAACACACACTTACCTGGGTGTGAATCTGTGCTGACGTGTATCGTCGTCAGCGTTTTCAAAGATAACCCATATGGTCCTATTTTTGATGTTTTGTCGATTGAGAATAGACGATAAAATTGGGAATCTTCGTGCAAAGCCCGTTCTGAGTGCTTTAGTCTAATGCTAGTGAATATAGCTGGTTCACTAAGGTCCAAAGGCTCGGAGGTTGCTGATTGGGAGGCCAGAGATTCTGGAAACCAGCCGACCACGCGTTAATCCTTCAAGCACTTTGGCTCGTGAGTCAAACAGTTATTAAAAACCACATAGCTGGGCATAAAATCACATATAGGTACACCTAGTCCAAAGCTGGTGGCACTGCCTGTTTATGACCATATATGGCACTTGACGTGTATGTCTATGTAACGGGTACGAGGTAGCCGTCAGGAGAATCTCTCTAGAGATGAGCCAGAGTTCGGTCTATTTTTTGGTGTTTTATATGTGACGATTACCCGGAATGGTGTCTGAACATTAGTGGACACCGCCGTAATCTGACCACGCCACGTTAGCACTGATTCTAATCACGACTGCGCAATCCAGAGTTTAAGCGACGCTAAAGACACGGATGGGCTGCTGCAAGCTGATGCCCGTTTTTCTTGCAGGCGCGTTGTCAAGACCAAGGATGACAGACGCTGGGTGTCTTTATGATGTTTAAGTAGCCGCAGGTTCTGACAGTGTCAGGGTGATTCCAGAACTTACACCGTTCCACACCTAGATAGAAATGATTGCGCAAGGCACTCACACATCAGCAGGCCTGGGATTTAACTCTCGTCCCCAGGGGGCCTCCGACCCACCTTCACGCCAGTGGCGGAGGAGGGGAAGGGGTTTCGAACACCTTTCCTCGATCTTGGAAATAATACCAACGACAAAATGGCCCGTGAAGAGTGATCATGAAACATTATGAGTCATTTTAAGGCTCAGGGCTCGGGCCTTAAAATGAGCAGATATACCTCCTGAATATCCAGGGTATGCCAGCTCGAAGGAGGTGACCGGCTAGAAACAGTTCTTTGGGTAAAGCTTCTGACCATACGTTGAGTTAGAGTCAATAAAAATAACATGGGACCTATACACAGGGGCATGGGAGTCGAAAGTGGGCTGAGGGGGAGCGGGGAGACGAGTTCCCCAACTCGCGAATCAGGGAAAATGTCCCTCCCCCCAAAAAAATTTGGGACTCGACCCAAGTTTCTCGTATCTTTCTGTATTACCTGCGTGCACCTACATAAATATATTGGTAAAGTCTATCGTGGTTTTCGGAGACAGGGTAAGAATGCTACAAATTTGTCTCTCCCCGTCATTACCTGTTCGGGGCCCACCTCCCCCAGTAAAAATTACGTGGCGACGTCCCTGCTCAGGGGGCATAATTGTAAAACAAATCCAGGGTTGTTTACCGGACTAATCGGTGTATTTTTTTCTGAGCGGAGAGAAAGGTTTGGAATGGCACAAATATGCCCTTAACCCTGCCCGGTGGCGGGTAGACCACCTTCGCCCTGGTGGGGGCTAAAAAGACCCCCACGATCTCAAAAACTAAGAGAGCTAGAAAAAGCAAAACGGCAATCGAAAGCCTTCAAAATGATATCGGAAAAACTCGGTCATTTTCTTTTCAGGTCAATATCAAGGTCACCAGAGGTCAAAATAGGTCAAAATCGCAAAAGAGGTGACTAAGAAAACCCATATATCTCAGAAACTATGATAGCTAGAAACATTTTCTAACACCATTCGAAAGCTCTGAAATGCGCTTTCATTATAGTGGCATTCATTCTTGTGTCAGGTCAAAGCCTAGGGAGCTACAGGTCACTAACTATTAGGCATATTCTTGGGAATGTCCATAGCCACCCATGCATAAGGGCGTTTACTTTTTCGCTAATAGCTTCCAAACCAAACAAGATACATCCATGGTTTATGCACCATTGCAATCCTCTCGTCAATACGAATCGAATGATATATGATATTGCTATGCCAGGTCAAATTTAAGAATTTGACCTGACCCAGGTCAACGGTCTGACCCAACTTGACCTGGTATAGTCATGGTGTATATCATTTGACTTCCAGTGACTATACAAACACTTTGGTGACAAAATAAAAGCTCTATCTTATTTTATTCAAAATTTATAGAGAAAAACACCAAAAAATGCTTATTTGACCTAAGGTGACCTTTTAAAGGTCAAAAGTAAAAAAATTTGCCATCAGCTTCAGAAATTGGCTAAGAGCAAGTCGCAACCGATGTTTGAAGTTGCTTCAATCCATACTTACTGAGAAAAGCTCATTTCGTGATTTTCCCCATGTATTGACAATGGGGAGGTCATGCTCTGCACATGACCTTAGGTCACCAATATCAAAATCCCGGAACAAATGTTGTAGCTCCTGGTGGGCCCAATATGTAGTATGAGTTTCAACTTGATCGATTAACCCTTCTTTTAGTTATGCGGTCCTAAGTATTTTTGAGGTGAGGTCACTTCACCTGGCCTGGTGACCTGACCTGATATGACCTTGAGCCAAAATTTTCAGGAAAGATGTAAAAATGATGGATAAACAGCTAGACCAAGTTTGGCGGCGCTGCGCGCCGCCGTTTTTTGGTTACTTCGGAAAAACCCGAGGGGGTCTAAAAGACCCCCACCCGGGCGAAGGTTAACACCCGCACTGGAGGGGTCTGGCACTAACGCGCACTGGAGGGGGCCTGGTAGGCCCCCCCAAGATCTCGGAAACTAAGAGGGTTAGAAAAACGCCACTTGGTAGGTGGGTGGGGGCTATGGTGATCTACATGATGACAAATTTTCATTGACCTAGGTCAATATCTTCAAGGTCAAACGAGGTCGTAAAAGGTCAAATATTGGCCATGCTGGGATCGATTGGTAAATGCTGTGATTATGCAGGAAAATGGCGGGAATAAGCTAAAGGCGGACAAGGTTCATAGAAAGAGGTCTCAAAGAGGCTTCCCCACAACTTTTGGGTCAAGGTCATTCAAGGTCATTGACCTTTAAGGTCACCATATGGTATACTACTTATTATTTACACTTTGACTAACACTGTAGCCACTGTTTGGCGGGAAATGAGGATTGACCTTTCCCAATGACCTTTGACCTTGACCTTTGACCTTGACCTTTGTATTTGGGTACCCTACCGATGACGTCATATCATAATATATGTCAGACGGGGTAACGTCATTTGGCCGGACGCACAGTGGTCAGTGACCTGAAAGTGCAGATATGACCTTGACCTGTGACCTTTGACCTGACCTTGACTTTCATGTGAAGTGACCTTGACATATAGTCCCGCTTATGTGACGTTATGACGTCACCACTCGGTCTTCAATGCAAGCTAACTGGTCCGACCGCGCGTTTACGGCGATCTCAAAATGCAGGTCTGACTTTGAAAGCCTATAAGTCAAAAAAATTTTCGGCCGATTTTCAAAAGTCTTCACCAATCGACGCGCTATTAAATTCTGTTAAATGTGGCCACGTTTCGTTTTTCGGCTACTAGCGGTTCTCCGGCCACCTCGGAAAACAGGTGGGGGGCCTCCGAGGCCCCCCTCCAGTGCGCGTGTTAAAGGGAATGTGACACCTTAATAACATGATTTTAACTGAGATAGCCAAGTTTTAACGCATGCCGGAAAACCCGGTGCCCAACATATCATTTGTCTTAAAACTAAAAATTTCCGTGGAGAAAAGCTAAAAACCTACCTGAAATGTACCCCAAATCTACCCCAGCCAGGCGGACACAGTTGTCAGCTGTTGGTGTGACGAAAGCGCTGATGTCACGGTGAGTAATCAGCCAATTGAAGCCCTTGAAATCTATTGAATATAGTAGTAGTTGCCAGATCATGACGTCATCCACAGGCAGATGTTTATTTTTCACCCTATAGGAGCATTTTAAAAATCAAAATATTGAGCTCATTGTACATTTCTAAAAGAACTCAGGAATTTTTTCATGATCTTTGTCTAAGAATATCCCTAATTACACTAAATTCTTGGATTCGACCAAGGTGCCACATTCCCTTTAGAATTAGTAATGGTTGTCCCCCCTACTGTTTGTTTCCAGGGCGGAGAGGGGGAGGGGAGCAGACTCAGGTCTGGCAATGATCAGAGGGTAGGGAGTGAGACCCGAATAGCACATATGTCTTGAAGAGCACTTTCAAGGCAGTTGAATAGAATCCGAAGTGGAACATTTATGTTGGTTTGCGGTAGTAGAAAGGCAGAAACCTGGGTGGGTTTGGGATGATGACTCCCGGTCCCCCTGCTTTTGACGCCCATGAATGTACCTATAATATCATGGTTTGGCTCAGGTTTATCTATAATTGTGGGCTGGTTTTAGCTGCCTTATTTGGTGCCACTATTTTAATCAGCTAAGCTCAGCACTCAGCTCCAGAAAACCATCCCAGCCCAAGGTCATAAGCTTGGGCTTGTATGACAGTTTTCTAGCTTCACGTACATTACAACGACTATTACACATTGAATACGTTGAATACATTGACTATTTTCTCCTTCCAGTACCGTGGCGGACTCTGGTGGTAAACCTGTATACGTGGGCGATGAAACGTCTTCTTCTAAGGGTAAAGGTTTAAGACAGCCTTATGCTTCCATTTCACACATGCGTTCTCGCCCTTGTTCAGAGCCGTTCTTAGTCGTCCAGGACACCTATCACTACCAGTCGATTGCTCTACGGTCTGCCGTTTCTTCGGATGATTGCGTTCCATCATCGTTCTGTCAACAGTATTGCGATTCTATGATAACAATGCTAACGCGATTCCAACGCAGTTCAAGCACCTCGGGGTTTTCCCTCTGGGGTTTGCACAGCGTTTAGATAACGATGCAGCGCCATTCATAGCCGTTATCTTTTGTCATACCACCGCTGATTAAATTTGCTACATTTTTACATTTTATTTGTTACGATATATTACTTTTTACAGCTCTGTAAAACCATAAGGGGAGGCCAGGGCTAGTTGCATGACGGATTGAATGCATCAATGACTATAACTACAAAAACGTACATCAAACAACAATACAAACAGATTCAGAAGAAGCGCCTTTATGTAAGATCTGTCTCAAGAGATCATCTGTCTCAAGAACTCTTGGTAGGAAGCAGGAGTTAGACTTGAAATTTCATGAGCCAAAGGTACAAATTCATTTGCACGTTCGAAATCGTTCACACAGGCAGTGCGACCAGTTATTTTTTACGTGATTGGGTAATTTTTGCTATCCCAAGTAAAAAAGTAGTATGTTAAACAACTGACGAGCTAGGCATGTGTGGTGTTATAAACGAGAAGAGCTGTAATTGGGTGACGCACGACAACCTGTTGCTCATCAACTGTAATAAATAAATAAATAATGATGAAACGCCTTTTAGTGGCTTGATATTGTATGCAATGCTTAGCTCTTGCCGTAGAGCTTTTGGGTTTTTTGCCACTCTCATGATGCTTGCGTCATCTGGTGCTGAATGAATCATTGTTCTCATTGAATCATTGTTCTTGGGCAGGCTGCAACATTGATTTGTAATATACAATTTTGGACATTGATTAGGAACGGAAAATATTAGAAGAGACGGACTTAAATACGTTATGCTTGTGCAATTATCATGTTTGCTAAAGATCTCGGGGCGGAAAGGTAAAAGCAAAACCATGACAAACTTTTGATAAATGTTATAAAAATTAACCGGCAATCGCTCATAGTATAATGAAATTGAAAATGCCAAATAGTATATTGATATTTCGACGGCGTGTCCTCTCAGGAGCAAGTTTAATTGAAAGTCATTGATAGCAGTGATTTTAAATTCAATTGATTTAGGGCGAACAGCAAGCAGGTACACGTAGAACAGTGCTAACATCTCGCGAAGGATACAGTGTGATGAGTTACCTAAAAAGATACATTTACAAACACAGGATACAGAAACTAAACACACATAAAAGCACAGTATGCAACAAAACTATGGATGTAACAGTGAGTAAAAACAATTTCAGCGATGGATGTGTGGTGGTGTGGCAGTATTTATGCGTGGTGGCTTGGTCTTAAGTGGTATAAGTGTATGTGTATGGTACTGGTTGTAGGAGGCGCCACGAGGAGAATTGCTTATTTATTTGTGGTCTGCGGTTTCGGATTTCTATTGATTCTTTAATTTTGCATTCTGCCGAGTCTTTACAAACATGAATAATTTTTATTGCGAAGTCCTTGTCTGTGATGCGTGTAGTGGGGTGATGAATATGGTATGGTCTCCTAGATACTTACCCTTTTCTTTTCTCCTCAGGATAATAAATAAATAAGCAATTCTCCTCGTGGCGCCTCCTACAACCAGTACCATACACATACACTTATACCACTTAAGACCAAGCCACCACGCATAAATACTCGCCACACCACCACACATCCATCCAAAATTGTTTTTACTCACTGTTACATCCATAGTTTTGTTGCATACTGTGCTTTATGTGTGTTTAGTTTCTGTATCCTGTAGTTTGTAAATGTATCTTTTAGGTAACTCATCACACTGTATCCTTCGCGAGATGTTAAGCATTGTTTTCACGTGTACCTGCTTGCTGTTCGCCCTAAATTCAAATTAATTTAAAAATCATTCTATCAATGACTTCAAATTCAAAACTTGCTCCTGAAGAAGACACGCCGTCGAAATATCAATATACTATTTGGCATTTTCAATTTCATTATACTATGAGCGATTGCCGGTTAATTTTATAACATTATCATCATGACTTTCACGCTCATTACAACACTCAAACTCTAAAACTCATGACAAACTTTGTCATCACCTGCACTTCACGTTCATTTTGCACGTTGCAGCCAAACTCGGGGAGATGACTGAACCTGCCAGGGAGGCGGGGTAGCTAGCATCAGCTGCAGAGCCATTTTTGGAACTATCATATACATCATTGTGCAAGAAAACAAAGCACACTACACTGTACCAGAAACATCGGTCTTTCAAAGAACAGGCTCGAGTATTCGTGGCCTATAACAGATTGGCAGTTGTGGTCAATGATATAAAAACTGATTCAACCAGCCCCGCTCTCCCGTACCCAACACTTCAGGTTGAAACGGTGGCTAAACAGTTCAAGAATAGGTACCCTGTCCCTATACCTGCGCCCGTCCCCCTCTTTCAGCCAAACAGGGCACACAGATATACCTCCTGATAACAACCACCACCAGCCTCCTTACCATTATACAAGAAGGCATTTTAATCCACCAGGCTACCCCTCCCCACTGAGGCTCTAGCCCGGCCAGCCGTGCTCAGACGCTGACCTCTGTCACCTCTGTGCCTGGCGGGCATATACGGCCGACGGCGGATGGCGGCCGCTGATTGGTGGAGGCTTGTTCAGTTGCCTTGCGAGCAATTCTGTACAAATCTTACAACGCAAAGGCAAAATGAAATACTCAATGTCATCGGCTAATTTCAGCTTATCATCGAAGGCTCCCCACACGGACGCGACGGTGGTCAAGCTCGCTGAAGCAGGAGCTTCGAGACGGCAACATTTGCGAAAGTCTACGCAGACCGAGAAGCCCCAATAATGATGATGATCACATCTCTCCTAGGCATATTGAGAACCTTTTTGAACGGCATGTCTCCAAAGGATATGAAAATATGTATAGCTAAATCTTTCCAGACATAAATATATTTCGTTCAAGGGTATAGGCGTCGAAAGGAGAGAATGTATCTCCCCGTCTTTTAGTCAGAGGGTTTCTGATCTCAGAAATAGTTTTTTTAATGTTCGACCGAGTATGTGCAGAACATTATAATGTGTCCAAAACTGATTGGATCTTGGTATAAAGGGGTAGCGTACTCTCAGCTCAGAGATAACGACGTTCCCCGACCTTTTGGCCGGCCACGGCGGCATTGCTCAAAGCAAACACGCAGTGAACACGCCTAGTTCTTTAATTGAAACCGTGACACATGTATTCAGATAGAAAGCAAAAGGCATTTATCCATGCCGGTGCCAAATTCCACGTTCCGGTTCTGTTAAACGACCAGTCGCGATGATGCGTCCAAGCGAAACATGTCATTTACATTTCCGGACATATTTTTGAATCGGATATGAGCCCGGACTGACTTCTCCCATCGCTTTCTGATGCCGCACACGAATCGCGCGCCCCGCCGGCAAGTGCGTTGACGAGTCACTTACCTTGGCGGTGTGAAAGTCTCAGCACCCTGATCAGCATACCCGCAGATCGAGGATTGTGCCGTGTTGATGGACGACCTTCTTGATTGCAGGCGATTGGAATGTGAAACAGCACAAGCTGCGAATACTTCGATGATTGCTTATTCTCGTTTACGTTTCCCTGTGAGCCCTCAGACATCTTTGCAATCTGTTCTCCCATGTATGCTGTATGGGCTGATGCCGAGTCCATTGAATGATTTCTATTATTATTTACACAGTAAATTGATGACGTCTGTTTTTTCAGTCCAAAATACAACATACAGCTCAGTGCTGGTTTTGTTTCCCCAGTTTGATATTTGACCATTAAAGGATGTAAAATTTGGCTGTTGATATCACGTTTACCTGTGTGCTGCACTGTAAGCATTGTCATTACATCGGATGTAATTGGTATGCACTGCTGCGTTCACCAACATTCAGGATAACATCTATTGGCCTTACCAGAGTGTTGAAAGGACACTCTCACTTTCCTTAGCAGGCACGCTGTTAAAGCCAAGTAAACCAAGTAATAAGGCCATAATGGTCTTCAGAATAGGGCACAAAATATATTTTCTGCAAGCGGGAACAGGTCTGCAGTGTTTTAATATGTACTAGAAATAAGCTGGTCCAACGTGGAGTAAAACTGCAAGGGCCTGGGACCTATGGGAGGTGACGGGGACAAAATGGCTCCCAGTTTGTACGGAGAATGTCTCGCTGAAGCTTTCTTGAGGATCCAGACTCAATTTTTGCATTGTTGGGTGGAGCTTGAACACATCTGAACTTATATCCAGTCTCTTGATAAACACGAGGATCAAGTATCGTTTTCTGTGTGCCATGTCATTGGCAAAATTCCAGTGCCTACTAGCTTGTTTCATATATTAAAGACAACACACTATTTGTGGCCAGGCAGCCTGTTGAGGCCGAGCGACTTAATCTTCTCAGATTTTAGCCGGCAGATGCTGTAAAACCACGTGAGACAAGTATGTTCATACTGGAAAAAATGTACATGTTATACCGGGAGTTAATGAGAGCATTCCGCCATGACCACTGCTAGTCATCTGCGCATTAGGTGCCCGTTATGAGTGATGCTTGGGATGTTTGACCCCGAGCTGTGCTGTACCCGCTCATGGCTATACAATGCCCCGAGGACTGCACTGTGCCTGCACCAAACATGGCTGCATTACTGCAACGAACGATTTCACCGTGATCAAATATTTGTGCCAGAGGTGTTTTGGCTTTGGGTGATGGATGGCCAAGTTGATTATTGCTGGCATCATGTGTGGTGCAATATTGACCGCAGACCTCCTGCAGTGACCGAACGGACAGTGGTGGGGCGTGCAATGGCATCGGCGGCTTATCCCCTCTTGGTCTGGTTAGGGCGGTCACCCCCCTAAGCTTGTCTCCAGTATTGTGCCCTGTGGTTCACGTCTGATCCTAATAAGAGTGTGGCGCAAGCTAACTGGTTGTGGGAACGGCTTGAACCATGATCCGACAGAGTTTACACAGTACGGACACCAATGATACTGATCAGTGGCGGATCTAGCCGGTCGGTCTGGGAGTCAAACCAAATAAAAAACGTCACGCAGTGAAAAATTGTGCTATAATATGACTTGACGGTACAATTTGAGGTGTTTGAGGAGAAAAGCGAGAAGAAACGCCACGGGGTGAAAAATATGGGCTCAATATACTTCTTTTTCCTATCCAAGGCCCAATATTAACCCGCAGGGGAATATTGCCCCCCAGGTTTTCGAGAATATCCCGAAACGGCTCATAGAACTAAACTTCCGACTTTCCAAAACAGTACAGGCAGGTTTCAAATTTTCAAGATTATATATTTACCAGGGGCGGAGCTATGGCTGGGTTTTGGGAGGTCTATCCACAAACCAAGTATTATCGTATGCGATGGGTTTTTGTAAAAGGAAGCCGTCTCGCTGATCCTGATACCAGTTATATGGTTTTATTATATCATTTTATGTGAGATGATAGTGCATTCACAATTGTCACTATTTGTATTCATCAGGGCGGTTACAGCAGTTCAAAATGGGGGAATGTTATCAAGAAGGACTAAACGTTAGTAAGTGAAAGACGCTTACAGCCGTGCAGGCGAATACAATGGGTATATGAAAATTCAAAATAGTTAAACCCAATTCTAGATACCAGAGGCGTGTCAAGTCACTACACATTTCAAAATGTATATTCCCAGCCAGTATCACCGCCGCGACTCAATATCGTTGTATATTGAAAATGTGTTTCCAATCACCCCCACCCCCCCACGACGAGTCCTGATCCGCCCATGTCACCCCCTTCCCAGAGCTGCCATGGAGGTAAAAATTATCAGAAATTAAATTTCAACTAGTCGAGGGACTAATATACTCATGCATACCATTCGCATATTGTTGGTATGTATTTTACCCCACTGTTTTACCTTACTGCATCCGCCCCTGATAGTTTTCACTTTTTCTCATTTATTTATGTGCAAAGATGCCAACAGTATATGACGGCTTCAATCCGCGTAACAAAAACTTTTAGGTTGTATATATTTCCCCTCATAGTCCTGGTCCTGGAACTGCCATTGAATTTCAATTTTGCGTAACTCAGTATATAAAATTTTGGGTCCATTATTTGTAAATCTGAACTAGTTTTGTAAAATCGTACAACAGAGACAAGGGTTATGGAAAATCTAAAAATACACAAAATTGTATATTTGCACGACCTTCTCCTAAAAAATAAAAATTTGAAATTTTCTTTTTCAAAATAAAGTTTAGCAGCAGAGGAATCTATGGCACTTGAATTTTCAAAATCGGCCGGCTAGATTACGAGATCTTAGGGGCCGATATCCCCCTTGCCGGAAATAGGGTAGCCGAGCCGACGGAAATAGGTTAACACTGAACTTAACTGGTTCTGTTTGAAGTTGAGAGTTGAAGTACCAAAATCTTGCTTATAAACTAAAAAGCAGTCGGGGCGAAAGTGAGGTCGACCGCTTTGGGGGGAACATAGTTTTGCACCGAGCTTTTCTGTTAGGGGAGGCAAATGCCTTTCCCCCCTGGATCCGCCACTGATACTGATGTCAGTGGTGCACACACACACACATAGGTAGTTCTTGTGAACGGATGAGGGCAGGTGAAAATATGCGTTCTTACTCACTGATTATACGTTTTTAAAAAGTGTATTCAAAATAGCAGACGTCGTTGCGTAGTGGAGTAAGTCAGTTTTGTCTCACCACAGATTCAATCTTTATCGTGCGTATTCGAATCTATTGATGTGGAGGACTTTCTGCATTTCCTTTCACTCTGCTTGCGAAAGATCAGATCTAAAACGTTGAGACTTGCCTGTTTCCTTAAGATTACTTGGCGTAAAACCTTTGAATTCTTGTCAAATTTCTGGCCACAAATGATATCCAGGGAGATGTTCCAGTACACGGGAGACTGAAATGGAGGTTCATGCGTACCTGGAGGATTCCAGGACAGATCGGCCAAGGATTGACACCACCATGTCTAGAAAAAATATGAAACTTTGTACCCGGGGTAGTTCTGGGCCAGGAACACGCCTGTGAGAATCCTAGCCCCCTCCGATTAACGGTGACCGAGTTATAGTCCAAGGTATTTTCGGGAGGTCACCTTGTAGACTCATCTTTGATGCTTCATAACTCAAAAACGCATTGCCTGATTAACAAGTTTTGTATATCATTGAACTCGTCTTGAACCATAAATTATTTTGGAAAAGGAGAAAATTTAAAAATTTTGAGAAATTTTGACTTTTAATTAATTTGACATTTTCTTTTGTGACCTAGCTTGACCTGTTCGCAGTTGAAATTGACTTTTAAGACACCTCAAAAATTGTGCTTCATAAATCATTTTTGATAGAAAAATTAAAAAATGCGTTCTTGCCATAAATTCCAAATTTTTCTCACCTAACGTAGGTATGCAGACGGTTTTTGACCACTGCAGTAGTAAAGCCTTATGTTTAACACCGCAAACAAATCGACTGCTTTTGGAATCGGTTGCTGCAATGATATTGCATTGTCTTTACGAAATTTTCATCGTGGAAGTATCAGAGTTTCGGGGAATTAACACGCGCCCACACGGGGGGGGGTGGGCAACCAGCCTCCTCGGGTTTCCACAGGTGGTAAAACAAAATACACCAACGCGCAGCGCCACCGTACTTCATCTACCTCTAACCAGACATTTGTGCAGCTTCTGAATTTTTTTAGGTCTGGGTCATATCAGGCAGGCCATTTTTTAACATGTTAACTGGGGGGCCATTTGCCCCCCCCCCAGTCGGCCGAAATGCCCCCCCAGTGCCCGGAAATTTGGCCCCCCATTGAAATAGACAGGAGATGACTTAAACTTCAACAAATGCAAACCCACCTAACGAAAATAAGACAGAACACCATACGATAATAATAATTTAGTGTTATTGCGGGTGCTTAATTAGCAATCCACAAAAATTGTGTTAAAAATTCCATCCGTGGCTGTCTCTTCCACGGTCCAGTGGACAGACGCCAGCACGCGATTGGCACACGTGAGGATGTGGAGTATTTGAAGGTTTGTCAAGATAACTGATTCTGTTAGCATAAGGTAGAATGCAGCGTCTGATTGGGTAATCGAAACGTTGAAACAGAATTGAAGGAATTAGCAAAGTTCATCGTGGATTTTCCTTGTTATAAAAGCCTTTAGAGACTAAAAACGCACCCAGAGATAGCCGATCAATTTTACATACCAAAAATAAAAAAACCCTTAAGCACCACTACATTTTCCCACTGGCCCGTGCCCCAAACCCCTCCAAACAGTCCCATTGGAATTACATGTTAAATTTTGCTGCCAAAAAACTGTTAGAACCAGAAATGGAACCTTCAAAACCCCAGAATTCTAGAGAAGTATCTCATGTCCGCCCCCTGGTCTCTTCCATCGCGCGAAGACGAAACAAAGCGCGTAGTTACGCGAAATCCCGGCAAAGCCGCCTCAGCATCAACTAACACAATGCTGGAGATAAACGCTGGCTTACAACCAATCATACATCATGTCTTATCCGACCGGAAGCCCACATCCCAGCCAGTATCGTGAGATTGTATGATGTATATCATTTCACACGTGGTCATTTGTGAGCGCTTAGAGCTCGTTCGTGGATTAGACAGGACACGGTGCAGTCAAAACGCGTAAGACTAGTTGCTGGTGTGGCGGTGTGAAGTGCTTAGCCTTTTTATTTATTATTGTGGTTGTAACATACATAAACGTCACTACCGCTAAAAAGTGAGGGGGCCAGCCAAACTTCAGCCTGATGCTGACAACAAACTTTCAACAAGTCCCACTACCTCACCCCATGGGTTGAGCGCGGCGCCTGTGGCGACCCTCCCCGTGGGTAATCCTTGTCCTTCCCCATCAACCATCCTATTGTCCTTATCCTTATCCTACAGTGTGTTTTTGCTTAAGTTGTCATTTATGTCCCTCACCTTCATTACGACCGGCGTCAGAATAGTCACATGAATAGTGGAGATGCTGTGTATGTCAAATAAATAAATAACATAAAAAGAGAGAAAAGATTAAATATTTACGGGGAGTGGTGCGACCAAGATCATAAATGATGCTAACAAATGCTCTGGTTATGTGGATAAAATTACTTGATGGTCACGCGGGATTGGAGGGGCACCCCTGGCTTCCTATTAAATGAGAAGTGTACTACAAAAATATTGCGTCAAGTCAATATCAAACTGTCAACAATTAGTTTTAAGCAGTGATACAATTCGCTTTTTCTGTGGGCTTATGACTACCGCTAGGGGTTGCTTTAGCCTCAAATCTGGCTTTTGTGGTATTTATTTGGCTATTTTAGTGAAAATAAATTTTCCCCTCTATGGCCCTTTTTCTAACTACGTTTGACCTTTTCCGCCGAAAAATAACTTGGCAGCCCAGGGCAGCATCTATAATCTGGAATAACATGGAACAACACAAACATTTGTTTAACACTAACGCGTCTAAGTTTTATTAAACCCCCCTCAAAATGGGTTCTTGATCCCCTGAAGACACTATAATGGCCAGCACAAGAAATGCCCCCCCACTGACTTTTCCTTAAAAAATGCCCTTATATCAGGTCAGACCGCCAACCCAGGTCAAGAGACCTAACCTCGAAAAAACTGTGGAGGTGCATCAGTACGATCAAATGTAACCTATTGTCCTTAGATTCACATCACATAGTAAGATCACCGATCAAGATAATTGTTTGTAGCAGGATTTCCATATCAAAAACCTGGGACAAGGTCAGGGTCACGATCTTTCCATTAGAAATGCATGGGGCAATTGACAAATTTCGATAACCTGCGAGAATTGAGAATTGTCGAGAATTGCGATGGAGGTTCTATTTTTACGTTGTCACGTCTGGCTTGCCACTGCAGTTTGATTAATACTCTTTTTACCATACAGGCCTACGGCCGGCTCCAAGTCAAAGCAGGTTAATTTTGAAATTTGACTAGATAAGATTATAAGATATATAATCGGATCGGGCTCGACAAGAGCATTCCAATGAGGCTGAAAATTTGTCTACAGTTCTGCTCTGTCAGTTATGATGCCACAAAATTTAGGTTTCCACTGTGTTTCTGTAAGTAATACTTTGACCTCGAGCGACCTTAAAGGTGACCCGACCAAACGATTGTATGTAACATTGTCGGTAGAGCTTGAAAGGGGCTATTTAGCGCCGTCGCTCCCAGTGCACTGTTCATTCTACATGGTTTGCTGAACAGGAGAGATAAACAACAATTACGCCATGGAGCCTGTGCGTTATCAGATGGCTCCAAACACAACACTGCGATGGTTCGTGTTTTTTTCTTCAGAACTTATGCCTGGAGCATGAAAGCGAGAGAAATGACTGAAGAATGTACATCTCCTGACGGAGAGATGTGCTGCACAATCCAAACATATATTTAACTTCATCAAATGGTGCCACCATGCACACGATTTTAAAGCAATGCAAAGGTTTAATTCCAGTGCAAAAGTTATATCAAAGCCAAATTCAATTAAGTGAATGAAGTGTTTTCACCACGTCTCACAGCAAGGCCGCCTGCGAGAGCACGGCCAAACCGGTAACATATCTCTACAGTTTAAAAAGTCCAGTGAAAGATCAAATACGTGATGCCAAAGGTACTCATGCTTTTCTTACGCATACATTTTTCAGCACGATTAAGTTATTGTACATTCCCCAATCAAGCAAAGCTAATGATGCCAGACAGCTCCAAAGTCTGTTTGCCAGTGCGATTATGGAAAAATGAATAAAAAGTTTCATAAGCACTACTACTAGTGGTAAATAAGACATCCATCACTGTTCATGAAATATCTGCAAACACAGGAAGAGAGGTTCGGGTTTCGTATGCCTATGTTTGAACCAAACAGCGTCATACTGGGCAAATAGACTTTCTTCTAGGGGTGCTGCGTGAATATTCGCAAATTTAGCCATGGCGAATATCCAATGCAAATTTGATATTAAACATACTGGTGTAAATTATTTGGTTAAACTAATGAGTGATCTGACGGCCATCATTACAGGTGAATGAATGCGTTTGTGCAGGACAAAGTCAGTGTCATTGTTGAAGTCATCTCAGTGTATTCCCTTATTCTTCAATGATTATACAAGGCGCCAGGAGTGTGGAATTATACATATTTGTGGGTGCCCAACTACCTCCAATGAAACGTGGAAACAGTGGTAAAAGTGGTAAAACATAATTTGAATTTTCTAGTTGTTCATTTCAAATACTAATTATTGGTTAAATGCAGTTCTACCGACCTGTGAGAGTTCTAAGCACTTGATACATTTTTTCTATTTATTTTCACGTAGTGGCTCTCGATATTGTTTCAAATTTGCCACCCCTAATCATGAAAAAAACACGAATCAAAAGCCTTTCGAAGTGGCGTTTGAACTGGGATCCGTGTCGGCTATGAAATGATCACCTTTTAAAAATATCAAGTGAGACAACCTGTTCAAGTGACCAAGTCGAATGCGTTATGATTTCAGGACAACGTTTTTTCGCATATATGAGCAGATTCGAATTACCCCCTGGGAATGGAAGCCTTTCAGACACATTTTTTACATTGTATGAATCCTATCAAACATAGGCTGGGCTGCACTGGGTCACCTTGTATCGATACTATTGTTCCATCTCCGGGAACGATGTAATTGTGTGAGTTAGTGGTACTTATAGGATAAGTTATACTTATTTCGATTAGTGATAAATTTGCGACATCTTTGTAAATTTTCGTTTAAGGATACAGGCTAAATCTTACTAATAAGTTCCTTTCTCAACAAATGGTTTCTTCTATCACTTAATGGCTGCTATTTTTTCTTTTTTTATAAATCGTTTCCAAGTTGTTGCCAGTTCAGTTTTAGGAGTCGGAGTCTCACTACAGTCATCAAGGACCCAAAGAGCTTCACAGAGACCCCGACCCCACCACCCAAACGAGCTACTCCCACGATGAAGGGTTAATTAAGGAACCAAAGTTGAACGTCCCACAAAGCATAAGGACGGCCGCCTACCTCAGGTCACCCTCTCACCAGTCAGTTGCCAGCTGACCTACGGTATTTACGGTACCTACCAGCTGCCAGTTGACCTAAATTATTTTGCCAGAACCTGCAAAAATGTAGTGTTAGAGGTAGATGAAGCACAGTGGCGCTGCGCGATGGTGTTTTTGTTTTACTACCTGTAAAAACCTGAGGAGGTCGGTTGCCCGCCCCCTCGTGTGGGCGCGTGTTAATTCCCATAAACTCTGACACTTCCACGATGAAAATTTCGTAAAGGCAATGCAATATCATTGCAAGCAACCGGTTCCAAAAGCAATCGCTTTGTTTGCTGTGTTAAACATAAGGCTTTACTACTGCAGTGGTCAAAAACCGTCTGCATACCCTCCTAAGGTGCGAAAAACTTGGAAGTTGTAGCAAGAACGCATTTTTTTAAGTTTCCTATCTAAAGATAATTTATGAAGCAAAATTTTTGAGGTGTCTAAAAGGTCAATTTCAACTGCGAACAGGTCACAAAAAGGTCTACGTCACAAACTACGTCACAAAAAAGGTCAAACGAATTAAAAGTCAATCTTTTTTTAATTTTTAAATTTGCTTTTTCAAAATAGTGTATGGTTAAGACAAGTTCGATGATATACAAAACTTGTTAATCAGGCAATGCGTTTTTGAGTTATGAAGCATCAAAGATAAATCTACAAGGTGACCCCCGAAAATGCCTCGGGCTATAACTCGGTCACCGTTGGTGGGAGAGGGCTAAGATTCACACAGGCGTATTCCTGGCCCAGAACTACCCCGGGGACAAAGTTTCAGATTTTTTCTAGATATGGTGGTGTCAAATTGAAATATGTTTGGTCGTTTTGTCCTGGAATGCCCCACCTACCATTTGAATTTTCCTATTTCGAAAGCTTTCTCAGGTAGCTTCTGAAATTGGTCGAGATCAGAACTTTTTACACTTATAGGTGGATCCAGGATCGCCGATCGGGGGAGGGCACCGTCCGGGGGGTGGGGTGCCACTTTTGACCGGTAAAACCTATCAGATGGACGTCAAATCCTATCGGTGGGCACCGATTTTCGCATCCTGGGGGGGGATGGGAAGCCACATTTCAGGGGGCGCCATCGACCTTTCAGGGGGCGCCGTGACCATTTCAGTTGGCGACGAGGGTCGATGGGGGCACGTGCCCTCTTGCCCCCTGGATCCGCCTATGTTTACACCAGTCTCGGAGCTTACAGTTTACTTAAGATCCTCACGTGGGGAGGGGGGGGTGTAGACAACTGTTATCTAAGCGCAATTTTATTAAGTATTAGATTTGTTGTGAATCATTCTATTGTTTCTCTATAAGAGTATAAAACAGGTTGGTATTATTTAATAAAGACAAGTGACAAGTTGTTTGACGCAACGTTTTACATATATGGCGTTATACGTCACAACCCCCCAGGCATTTAATAACACAGGGCAGGTAAGCCTTTATACAGGCTAACGAGAGTTTGTTAGTGGTTATTTGGAAATAGGGCGCACGACCTTCGACGGGACGATTTTGTTAGTTTAGTTAATTTGGACTAGAGCGCACCAACCCCATACGGGATGAGCTTGTTAGTTAGTTATTGGGCTAGGGCACACCAACCTATGACGGGACGAGCTTGTAGTTAGTATTGGGCTAGGGACCAATCTCTGAGGCACGAGTTTGTCGTAGTTATTGGGCTTAGGGCCATCAATATTCTGACGTCAGGAGGATCTCAATGAAGTGCCAAAAACTAATCTCGATCAACTCAGAAGCTAGCGGTAGAAAAACTTATGTCCCAAAACTAATAATTCGAGATCTAAAGTTAAAGAGTAGAACTAACAATTTTGTGAAGGCTTCTCCCAAGGCAACTAGCAGTCAGACGACGGCCAGATCAGGAGCACGGTTAGAACAAAAACGTTTTTCTCTCTTTAGCTTTAGCTTCTGAATCCTGATCTCGGCTTAAGTTTTGCAGCTGCCATCTGTTATTACCGTTATTAGCACATCCTAAGCTTGTTTTTAAGTTTTCAGTGCTCTATATACTATGTAAACCTGCTGTATTTGCAGTAAGTCCAAATTGTGCACGACCTGGATCCTCGTTTCGTGATGCTCCCATCATTAGTTTAGTTTTTTTTACCTAAAACAGGAGGGACGGTGTTCAAATGCCTTATGTGCGCCCATCCACAACAATATGCCTTAAAATAAAAAAGATCCTCACCTTGCCCGAAACCTCACCTCAGGACACATCGTCGCTGCGTCGAGCGAGCCGTCCGGTCCCTGGCTCGCTCTGACCCACTCCGACCCCCGTCGCTGTTCGTCGCCCGCCGCACTCATCATTCATCGTTCCCGTCAGCGCTCGAATTCGCCCGGCATGCGCGCGTATGACCCCTAAAAGTAGTGATACCGCCCGTATTTAGTGCCCTCAGCCACTCGCCGGCGCCGGTCGACTTCCTTGACTTCATATCGAACTCGTAGTCCCGCGTGCGTGCGCATCCGTATGTTTGGGCATCGGCTGCGAGGCCGCCCACAGCTTGCGTCGAACGAGTCGCCGCAGTCCCATATATGTAGCATCTCACCATCCATATATGTAGCTTCTCCAACTTTCGCCTTGTTGGAAGGGTTTCTCGGGAGCCAGCCTGCTCCTAGTTCAGGGAGGCCGTCAGGACTTGAACCTGGTTTGGCTGCGTGTAAGCCAGCTTCGCTGATCGCTCCACGACCGCGCCCCCGACTTTACCAGTCAACGGATATGGTTCCAACTCGGCTCCAGAGTGGAAGACGGTAAGGCGCTTCCAGCGCCGTTTCAATTTTTTCCGTATCACTTTCGGTTCCCGAGATCGAAGGGGAGAGGTCCGATCAGACCACTCCCCAGCAGGCGGTTGTGTGTAGGAAAAGAGCCCAAGCGGTGCCGGGTTAAAGGCTAGGGCTGTTTAAGAGAACATTTAGATCTAAGTTTGAAGGTGTGGGATAAGTTTCATATCTTTGAGCCCGCAACCTGGGATATTTGTGCAAGTTGCCCCATAATTTTACAGCGAGCAAGGCAATCGATCGAAGGAATTAAAGATGGATAATTAAGTATGATGTATTGACTCTGTCGAAGCCCCAAGGGTGAAATATAAGTTATTGGAAAAAATTGACTGCTTTCTAGGCTTTCTAAAATTTTGATGGAAATGTTATCATATAATTGAAAAATGTACCACAATCATATACGCGC
This sequence comes from Lepas anatifera, assembly GCA_034440635.1. NCBI lineage: Eukaryota > Metazoa > Arthropoda > Thecostraca > Lepadidae > Lepas > Lepas anatifera. The sequence continues at coordinate 945,946 of JAOTON010002016.1, read as the reverse complement.
ATTCTAGGGGAATTTCAAACCACAGTTTCTTTTATAAGCCTCCCAAAAACAGACAGTGCCCTCCATAACTCATCTCCACAATCCTGAAAACAATTATTCGAGCAAAAAGATAATGATCATTAAACCCTCTAAGCGCATTCTATCTTATATGCCTTGTCAAGGCCTCCTAACCGACAACGGTTTTCGGGTCGCTTAACCGTTACCCGACTGCAGCCGGCGACCGGGTATGTTCTTTGCCCCACCTTGGCCCTGATGGACTCGACAGGAACGCTTCTGAACGATAACTAGATGGCTGGAAAAATCGGAGGAATCAATGGAAAGCTCGTACAAAATGCAATCGAAGCCATTTTTATCATTTTTAGTCAGGTAAATATTGAAGTCACAAGAGTCAAAACAGGTCTGAAATGTTTAAATAAAGTGTGCGTAGAAAATTTCGTCGCTCTCTGGAAATACTAATACCTAAAATAATTTCCTGGACAACATTTCAAACCACCTAAATCGCTCTTTCGGTATTATAGCGTCACATTTTCGGTCAGGTCTAGTGTACTACAGGTTACTGCACATCACGAATTTTAGAAATTACCTTCATGCCGCAATATTATGCAGGCTCGATTTTGACGTCATCTATCACGTTTAATAGGCCAGGAATAGCAGCGTTTTGAGGACCATTCGAAAGTTCTTGGAAATGAAGATATATTAATACAATGTATATTTCAATAATAATTGATGCAGTATCTATCATACTTAGGTCAGGTCCAGGCATCGACGTCAATAAAAGGTCAAAGACAATACGTTCTGGGTATCATGGAACGGTTTTTTCACGAAAACCTTATGAACCAGCTAAGCCAGAATGTTTTGAGGTACCATTATAATTATGTTGTCAATACTATTCGAATCTATAATGAAATTCAAGTGTTAACCTGACCTCAGGTTAAGGTCGAGACCTAGTACGGTCATGATGTATGTACACCCATCGACTCGCAGCGACACGAAAACACGATGACGGTGAACAATGATCTATCTCGATCACTTGATTTAGGCTCGTGACCTGGCCTTAGATACTCTTGGAAAAAAATTCGAAGGAAAATTCTGAAAAGGATGAATGGACAACTGGATTAAGTACAGCGGCCCTGCGCGTTCCTGTTTACCGGTCACCTTAGGAAAACCATAGGGGAGCAAAAAACAACCCTCATCCGGGCGAAGGTTCAATATCATGCATACCCATGCTTGCACCAGAAGCATGTGAACAAAAGAAGACAGCCTAGACGTCCTCCAACGTATCAGACCAACCAAGCTTACAAATACATTAATAAGCGGTGTCAGGGAGAGACGCGCTAGTATGGTGTCCGCGTACAGCAGAGCTGCGACTGTCTCGCGCGTAGTCATGGTAAGAGGGAAGCATCCCGTTTACTTTTCACCAACGGACAACCATCTCGCTTCGTTGGGCTACCATCCAGGAGAGCGACCAGCTTACACTCGGCGCCTAGCACTTGGTGCCAAACCGAGCGGAGGGGTTAACACGCGCCCCGCTGGTGGGGGCGAAATTCGACTCCCTCCTGGTTTTCCTTAAATAACGCAAAAACCGAAGGGACGCAGAACAACGAAACTTACAGTACCTTATTCCTGATCAATTTTACACGTCTGACCAAATTTTTAAGGTAAGGTCATGTCAGGTCAAGGAGCTATTCAAGGTCAAGTGACCCGACCTCAAAACCTAAAACCACGAGTTTGAAGCGGCGCCCAGGGAACATCAGCGAACCGATCAGTTTGAAACTTTCACAATATGATAAGGTCATTAAGGTCTAAAAATCTGCTATCTCAGAATTTCGATATTGTTGACCTAAGGTGGGGTCAATTTTTTGGTTACCCCGTTATAAGCCTACGGTGAAAAATTGAATGGGCTCGTTTTCAGTAAACACTAGATAGATAAAGCTGAAAATCCTGAAACCGTCTATTCTTACCACGATCTTGACCATAAAGTTGAGTTTTTGAGCATCTGACCTCTCAAAGGTCATGTCAGGCCACAGGACATAGTGATTTTTTTGCCAATAACTTCTCACTGAATCGAGATAAAGCTTTCATTTTGCTTGCATTGTGCTTATATTGTCACGGGGATTCGATTGATATGCAACATGACCATACCAGGTCACACTGTGAACCTGGCTTATTTCGGCGTCAGGTCATTTTCATTATTTGACCTAGCAAGGTCATCTTATCCATCATTCGATTTGCCGCGATGAGAGGAATCTAATGATGCATAAAGATTTTCTCTAGCTCCTTGAGGACAGATCTAGAGACAGAAACGTACACTGCTCTGTTGTAAACCTAGGGTAAGGGCGGGTAAGAGTACGCAGGAGATAAGAGTACGCAGCAGCTGTTTGGGTTACTTAGCAACCACTGAGATGGTGGATACTCTGGTATAAGAAAGCAAGGTCAGTGCCTAGGTTGCACAAAAAAATTCAAAGTGCTCCTGTTCTTTCCGCGGGATTACAGAGCAAAATAAGGTTCTGGGCACCCTTGATGTAATATTTCTTAACTAGGTAAACTTGCAGACCATGGTTCTATTATCAAAAGTATTTTATTACGGTCTGTCATCAGTAAGAAAGCTAAGCTGGGACTGAGCTGTACGACCAGAGCTGACGCTAAAACGTCTGCCAACATGTTTATGAAGAATTTCTTCCCAAGGGAGCATGTCCGGCAAGAGTACGCAGTAGACCGTTGTGCAAGAGTGCGCATGCTTAAGAGATAGGACAATTTAATTTCGCTCGGGACAGAGATCGTAATTCATATTTTGAAAACCAAACGTTGCAACATAGTTCTTGTATATTCAGAACGATATAAAATCATACAATCGCTTAGTTTGGCGACAAAAAATCGCGACATGGCCTATGCACCTAAAGCACAGCGGGGCATTAATGCGTACTCCAGCCCCCTCTTTTGCGTACTCTTACCGACCCACCCCAGCAAGAGTACGCACGTGACTTTTTATTTTTGATGGGCTCGTGGCGAGTTCCTTTCAGAGCCATCGAGTTGAAACATGGACCATACATAGAAAATTCTTCAGGCTAAACAACCATATACAAATTTTAGCTATTAGACATATAGGAGAAAGGTGAAAGCATTCAGAAAGTTATGTGCGTGCTCTTGCACGGACTTCCCCTATGGAACCTTCTTTGATCTATGCTGATCTCAATATTGACCTGACATAAAAATTATACGTATAAAATCTCTTCGTCTAGTCAAGAGCTTTCGAACGCCGCCCGTAATTGCTCTTTAGCTTTCGTGGAAATGAGATACGGAGGGGGCGAAAAACGCCCCCAGCGGGGCGCGTCATACCAGGGACCCCAGCGGGGCGCGTATCAGCGGGGCGCGTCATACCAGGGACAGCGGGCGAGTTAAGTCAAACATGGATAGACCTCGAGCGGGGCTGAGCCGCTTCTACAGTCATTGAACAGTAAGCTCCTTCACAGCGGTGCCTGTCGGTACTGGAGTCGTCGGCAAGGCCGCTAGTAGGGTGTTACCGTCGTTGAAGTGTTGCACCAGCCCCATCACGCAGAAGAGCGACCACGTTACTCACGGGGACGTTCACAAGGACACAATGAGATCCCAAGGGCGATCGATCCGCTCTTTATCTAATCAACTACTGTTTCTCAACTTGATTTCTTTGGGGGTTGAACGACACACCAACTACTGAGGTCATGTGGCGTCGTATGGGGAAGTGAAGTGGAGAAGGTTAGGCTTGAGCTCAGACAGGACACCAAAACCTGCCTTTGGTTGGGCTCGAACCCGCGACACTCTCGGCGAAAACATAATGCTACGGGCCGGGCCGAGCGCGCGCGCTGACCGACCACACCACTCCAGATTCTGATATAAAACCTTCTTGAATGCACCAGTGTCCCGCAAAGTTATATAGCCATACTCACTGATCATTGGCAAAATAGTGATTATATACATCAAGCATTAAGAAAGCATGAGTGATTGCGAGTATACCAAGGCGCTTCGGTGTGGTCTTTTCGCTGCTCAGCATTGCTTGAGGGGAAATGATAAATTTGATGCCGTGTATCAAAGAATCATTATCCCATGATTATGAGAGACCCGATCCCAGGATTCTGGATTGGTAAAAATGACGAAATCTCAGGATTAACATCCCTAGTAAGCACAGTCCAGTTATTCGTCATTTCCAGTGCGGGTACAACTGAGGAAAAGGTTGACTTTGATCCAGGTACCTCTCACGCGAGTCGTGACGCCTTAACCAAATGAGAATACCGGTGATGCCTATAGAATACTTTCTCTGGGACCACGAAAATGTAATCCCTAAATTTTCTGCAAGGATATGGTCCCCGTCGCCTGGGATAGCGCCATCTGGCATACATACTTGAATCTGGCATGGAGAATTCCAGGGATTCTCTCATGTCGCCTGCTTAAGCATTTGCACCACCAGATGGATACGTCCAACATGCCCTCACACGCGCCTGTGAGCCGGAACTTTGCTGCAGATGCTTGTTTAAAACACTTTGGTTTAGTCGATGCCCGCCGTTATAAGCTGAGAATACGAACACATTGTTACTCGTATTGCCTGGAATGGCTCGGACCGAAGTCAGGATTCGCGGCCGGCCCTAGGATGCAAAATTCCATGCGGAAATAACCCTCGCGACCAAAATAGTTGTCTCACAAGTTTCATGCTGCCATGATTTCCATTGCAATGACTGGAATACGTCAGCTTTTTGCTTACTATATTACCAGATGCAGGGGCGGCTATTGAAAGCCTTCTGTGCATAGAAGGCTTTCAACAGCCGCCTACGTGGTCGATACGTGGTCGATACATGTATCGACCACGTATGGTGGGACAGGCGAATGAAAGGGAAAGCTTGTGGTTTGAAAGCTATAATGTAGTAAAATAACGCCTGTGCCATTCCAGTTGTTTTACACCACGTCGTATATAGAATGCCACCCTTTTGTTTTAAGATGTCCTGTCAATGAAATACAATTGCTGCAAAGCTTGAAACCAGTCAAGACAGAATGAGAGTACGAGATGGCATGCGAATCTACCAGGTAAAATCTGCATTGATACCAGCTGCCTGGAACAGGGATAGATTTAAAAGCGGTGAAAAATGATGACATTATTCATGCACCTGATTTTGCTGGGCTCAGACAAAGGCTCAATGCCAAAAACTCACATATCCTTCACCAGAATATTTAGCACACTGCACTGAACCTTCATTTTACACGTTTGCAGTGTACCCAGCAAAGCACACACAAATTCAAGGAACGACGAGCAATGATAGGAGGCTGATGCCTCATTGTTCAACGTCCCGTCATTATTGCCGTTCCTTTAGGTCTTAGTCCGTATCCTAAATGGCCGTGTCCTCGATATATCAAGCTCATCATCAACAGCTACTTATATGCATCTCGGTGATGTTGCTACATAACGATAAAGCTGGGAGTCATACATCTCTATCAGAAACTCACCTTTAATGTCTGGTGTTCGGAACTATTTTAGCTAAATTCTTAAACTGTTGCAAAGGATAATGTGGGATTATTACATTATGCGGAAAAGTAAAGTTAGACCAACTGTTAAAAAACTGTGACCATTAAATTTCGTTTCCCATCCAGGCTTGCCTTTAAATCTACCCAGGTATCAAGGTCTGGCATCTGGCAAGCTGTCACCCTGGCTGATAAGGAGCAGGTATTTTGTACTGCACCTCAATCGGAATAATACCTGATCCCTAGAACAATGGGCGTCTAAAACGGGAGGGGGAATGGGTCGGACGCATCTGCCCTCCATCCTCCAGCTGATGAATCTGATGAATCACGGGGTACGTCCCTAAAAGAATTGGGACTAAGCTAAAATTTTTTACATTTTCTGCTCTTGCATTTGTACATTTACGCAAATGGCTGGCCCAAATCCATCGGTGAACTGTACCGGTGGCGTTCTCAAAGACCGCCAGTATTTTCGAGCTTCACCTGACCACCTCCCAAGTTTAGGAGACAGGGCTATAGTGCCGTAGTACTATTACATTATCAAGGTGCAACTAAGTGCGCTATAAGAATGTTCAAATCAGAATCTAACGTGTATACTACTCAAAACCTCTTCTCCAGGTAATAAACTTAATATCTACAGTGCGTCATCGCCAGGATCGACCAGACGTGAAAGAATCGAGCGATCTTAGCTGGTCGCAGCTGTAGTCAGATAAAACATGCTGCAGCGGCGGCTGATAGGATACGTGCTGGGGGCGGCGTTGTTCAAATGATGGGCGTGGGTCGCATAACAATCCGATCGAAGCCAAGGCACCTCCATTCGTTCGCCGCTGAATCAAGGTTTAATCATGGACGCAACGTTCAGAAAGCAATCAGAAAGCACACCCTCTCCCAGTTTTCACAAGATCCCAGTTCAACCTCCCCTCCTCTCTCTAGTACAAAAATCAGTGGCGACATCGGACCTACGAGGGTTTCTACTTGTGTCTCGTATCATCTTCACAATATCATAGTTCCGGCGGTCTGGTCATGTCAAGTCTAGTAATGGACTGTGACGCTTACCCGCCATCACCTCGGCTTTTTGGGCACCAACGAATGCCTCGAGGGTCCCTGTTGCCACCCGCTCCCCCTTAGGATTTCGGGAACCAAGGGTGGTAGGGAGAAAGGAAAAGTGCTGAGATCGCCCCACCGTCTTCCACTATTGCGTCAAGTTTGAACGATGTCCGTTGAGCTCTGACGTCAGAGGGCCGAAATGTGTGAAATTTAGGCAAATTAAGGATACCATTACACCAATTCAAACTTTCCTTTGTAGTGCCCAGGCACTCCCAGAGAGATGCAAATGCTCTTTGACTTCATTATTGACGTCACCCCAAAATGGTAGGCCGCTTACCAATTAGATTTTCCAAGAAATATCGAATGCTGTTTGGAAACTTTGCTCTTCTAGGGGCCGAGTTACACCTGTTTTGGTTTACCGTGCTTAAGAGGATAAAAATCACATTACATATGTTTAGAAATGAATTAATGACGCGTTGACCTGACTTAGTATCAATTTTAATGATTTTTTGGATTCTAAAATGTTTTAGTGCAGGTTCCTTTTGTTCAAGCCCTTGGTGCTATATATCGTTAGCAAGGTCGTGAACTGAAGAATATTTTGGTATAAATCTATATTTTCTCTAAGTTTTCAGTATAGGCTTCCAGATTTTCGTGAAAGCCATGAGACTGAAATGAGCGCTATATTTGAGACATTGTCTTAAGAAGGGAAAATCGCATTACATGTCTTAGCAGTGAACTAATTACGCATTGACCTGACCTAGTATCACTTTTAGGTCACCATTTTCTACACTAGTCGCCTGACAGGTATGCAAAGCAATGCGTCTGATTCAAGTTGGCTCGAAATCATTCACGAAAAAAGGGGATTGGCTTGAAATGACTCCCAGGCGGTGGTGGATTAATTACGTTTTACATTCAGATGAACTGTCTCGACAACTCTCTAATACTCTATGGCTTCGGCTCCCTCCTCCCCACACACCAGCAGAAAATCGTGTTGATGCTCACGTAAATGTCTACTAAGTTTTGCTGTGTCCTTGGGCAGTGGCGTAGCCAGGGGGGTCCTGGGGTCCCGGACCCCTTGGGCTGACCTTATGCACTGGAAAACACGAGCATTGGTCTCAGGCCCCCGAGCTTGGTCTCAGGGGCCCTCCGACCTCGATCTCAGGCCCCCGAGGTTGGTCTCAAGGGACCTCGAGCTGGTCTCAGGGGCCCCCAAGCTTGGTCGTACGGGCCCCCTGATCTTGGTCTCAGGACCCCCGAGCTCGGTCTCAGGGGCCCCCGAGCTTGGTCTCGAGCGCCCAAGCTTGGTCTCAAGGGACCTCGAACTTGGTCTCAGGGGCCCCCGAGCTTGGTCTCAGGGGCCCCGAGCTTGGTCTCACGGGCTTTCCGAGCTTGGTCTCAGGGGCCCCGATCATCGGTATTGAGTGTTCCAGAGTGCCGAACATTGATCTCGGAGGGGGCACGAGCTTTGTCTCAGGTGCCCCCGAGCTTGGTATCAAGGTACCTCCAAACTTGGTCTCAGGGGCCCCCGAGCTTGGTCGTACGGGCCCCTGATCTTGGTATCAGGGGCCCCCGAGCTCTGTCTCAGGGGCCCCGAGCTTGGTCTCAGGGGCCCCCGAGCTTAGTCTCAAGGGACCTCCGAACTTAGTCTCAGGGGCCCCCCAAACTTGGTTTCAGTGCCCCGAGCTTGGTCTCACGGGCTTTCCGAGCATTTTCTCAGGAGCCCCCAATCATCGGTATCGAGGGCTCCAGAGTACCAAACATGGATCTCGGGGGTCCCCTGAGCTCGGTTTTAGGGGTCCCGAGCTTAATCTTACGGGCCTTTCGATCTTGGTTTCAGAGGCCCCCGAGCTTGGTCTAAGGGGTCCCCCGGGCTCGGTCTCAGGGGCCCCCAAGCTCGGTCTCAGGGCCCCCAGGTTGGTCTCAGGGGACCCCCGACCTTGGTCTCAGGGGCCTCTGATCATCGGTATCGAGACTCTAGGGAACCAGACATGGATCTCGGAGGGTCCCTGAGCTCGGTCTCAGGAGCCCCCCGAGTTTAAGTCTCACGGACCTTTCGATCTTGGTCTCAGGGTCCCCCTAGCTTGGTCTCAGGGACCCCCGAGCTTAGTATCAGGGGCCTTTCTATCTTGGTCTCAAGGGGGCCCTCCGAGCTCGGTCTCAGGGGCCCCGAGCTTGGTCTCAGGGGACCTCGAACTTGGTCTCAGGGGCTCCCGAGCTTGGTCTCACGGACCTTTTGATCTTGGTCTCAGGCGGCCTTTAGCTTGGTCTCAGGGACCCCCGAGCTTAGTCTCAGGGGCCTTTCTATCTTGGTCTCAGGGGGCCCTCCGAGTTTGGTCTCAGGGACTCCCGAGCTTGGTCTCACGGACCTTCCGAGCTTGGTCCCAGGGGCCCCCGATCATCGGTATTGAGGGCTCCAGAGTACCAAACATTGACCTCAGGGGCCCCTGAGCTCGGTCTCAAGGGTCCCTGAGCTTGGTTTCAGGGCCCCCGAGCTTTAGTCTCACGGGCCTTTTGATCTTGGTCTCAGGGGCCCCGAGCTTGGTGTCACGGGGCCCTCCGAGTTTGGTACCAGGGGACCCCCGAGGTTGGTCTCAGGCCCCCGAGCTTGGTCTCAGGGGGCTCCTCGAGCTTGGTCTCAGGTCCCCCAAGCTTGGTCTCAGGGGCCCCGAGCTTGGTCTCACGGGCCTTTCGATCTTGGTCTTAAGGGGCTCCAGAGCTGGTCTCAGGGATCCCCGAGCATTGGTATCGATGGCTCCGGAGCAGCGAACATTGACCTCGGGAAGTGGGGGGGACAATATTGATCTCGGGGTGCCCCCGACTATCGATATCGAGGGGACTTATGGGCGAGGCACGAGAATTGTCCCCATGGGACCCAGAGTTTGGTCTCAAGGGCCCAGGCTTGGGCTCAGGGTCCCCGAGCATTGGTATCGAGGGGCTCCAGAGTACCGAGCATTAGGCTCGGGGGCCTCCGAATGTTGATCTGGGGGCCCCCGAACAACGGTGTCCAGTTACTCCTGAGAAAAGCACAAGCATGGGCGTAAGGGTGCCCCCGAACCTGATATAAGTGGAACCCCGAGCTTGGTCTTAGGAGCCCCGCGCATCAGTATCCAGGGCTCCGGAGTAATGGTATCGGGAGGGGAGGGGAAGCAATGCTTTCAGGGGCCTCCAAGTGCTGATCTCGGCGGGCCCCCGAATGTGTGGATGCAGTGGCGTAGCCAAGGGGTTCTAGGAGTCCGAGGACCCCCTTTGGGCCAATCTGAACCACTGCAAAGCATTCTCTGATCACGGGGCCCCCAGAATCAGTCTCAGAAGCCCCTGAAGATTCGTTCTCAGGGCGTCCCGAGCCGGCCTCAGGGCCCCGCCTGAGGGTCAGTCTCAAGACCCCCAAAAAGTAGATTTCAGGGGGTCCCTGAGAGTTAGTCTCAGGGGATCCCTAAAGTCGGTCTCAGGGGCCCCCAGAGTCAGTCTCAGGGGGCCGAGCTCGTCCCAGGGTCCCCCAGAGAGTGGTTCTCAGGGCCCCGCGACAGTCTATTTCAGGGGGCTCTATGAGAGTCAGTCTCAGAGAACCCCAAGAGTCGGTCAAGGGACCCCGAGAGTTAGTCTTAGAGGACCCCCGATATTCGGCCCCATAGTCTTACGGGCGTCTCTCTCAGGAGTCAATATTTACTTTCAGGTGGCCCCGAGAGTTAAACTGGGGGTCCGAGAGTTAGTCTCATTTGATCCGCAGAGTGCTGATCTCAGGAGGCCCCCGAGGGGTAATCTTGGGAACCCTCGAGATTTAGCCTGAGGCTGTGCCCTCCCCTAGTTGTTGAATAAGAGGCCCCGAGAGTCAATCTCAGGGAGCACCTAAAAGTTAGTCTCAGAGTGCTCCTGGGAGCTAGTCTCAGTTCGTCCAAGCGCTAATTTTGGGGCTTTGAGAGCAATTCCCAGAGGTGCTCCAGAATTTTGGTCTCAGTTAGCCTTAGGCCTCTGAAGGCTAATCTGGGCTTTAGAGAGGCAGTCTCAGGAGTGCCGTGCCAAATACTCAGTCTCAGTGGTGCTTCCACGCCTCCATCCTCGAGTGTTAGTCTCAAGGGGCGCCTAGGTTAGTCTCAGAGAGCTAACGGAAGTCATTCCCAGCCCCCAGCCCCCCGCCCCACCCCAGAGACAGCCTCAGGGGAACCCCAAGAGATTATCTGGATGGCTCCGAGAGTCAGTCTCAGCCCCCTCCCCAGAGCAAATCTGGGGCCGATAAATAAGCCCAGAGGTGCTGCCGATAACTAATCTAGGGAGCTCCGAGAGATTCTCAGGAGTCCACAATTTTGGTCAAGAGGCGCCGTGAATCAGTATCAGAGACTCCCTGATATCTAATCGGGAGAGGGCCGGAAATTAACCTTGTGAGTAGCGCCAAGTGTTGGTCTTAGGCGGCCCCAGAGCTAGTCTCAGGTCCCCATGAACTGATCTCGGAAGCCCTAGTTATTTCAGGGGACCTTTCAGTTCTAGTGTAAAGGAGGGCCGGAGAGCTAATCTCAGAGATCCGACAATTAGTCTCACGAGGTCTCCAGGAGTTAGTCTCAGGGGTCCCCAGAAGCTGCCCTCAAGTGTCCCCAAAAGCTAGTCTCAGCGAGCATTCCTCCCCCTCCCCTCAAAGTTATCCTCAAGGCCCCACGAGAGTAAGTTCCAGGGGGTCCCAGTAGGTAGTCTCACGGTACCCCAAATTCTGGCTTTGGGGGACGTAAGTACTGATTTGCGGGAAAAGTATTGTTTTCGGGGTCCCAGATACTGGTTTCGGCGCCGTGTCAAGTGCTAAGCCCCTGAGATCTTTGCTCAACCCATGGGTCAGGGGCGGGGGCGGTGGGTGATGGTCCTGGATGGCTTAACATTGGCATAGCAATACAAGCCCTGTACAAAGCCTATCAGAGACCTAAAGTCCAAGGAAGTACTCACCTCCCCAAGCCCCAGGATCTCCAACCATTCTGAAATAAACAATTTTCAAATATTTTCGTAGGAAACCAGACAAACAAGGAAAATGACACACATTGATGAGCATAATCCCAAAAAAAAATAGGTATGAAAGGTTTAAAATAACAATGACAGAGTAATCCAAGGCGATAGTTATCTCAGGCGCCTATTGTTTTGGTCATTTTTTTGCTCATTTACAACATAGCAAGGGTAAGAAAGTAACTGTGGTGAATTCATCAGGATCTTTCCGCGGAATAGACGTTATATTACGTCCAGAACACACCACCATCCACCATATCCCTTGTATTTGTATTAATTTTTCAATTTCTTTGGAAACTTTCTGATTAAAGAGTTCATGAATTCGTCACCCGGAAAGAATTGGTAATCATTTTCCGTAGAAGACCATTTCTTCGTACTCAAAACGACTGACCTTCAATAACTTCATACCTGATTACCAGAGTGAATTGAGGTATAGTCACGTTTAACATCATGCACGCAGCAAAATTTGATTTCCAGAAATGTGCCACAAAACTGTTATTATAGCCACGCTGTCATATAGGTATGGGCCAGCCTTAATATTTGGTGACCTAAATTTACCAACACTTGGTCGGATCGAGAAAAATCAAACTATGAAAAAATAATAACAAGCACTTAAAAGGATAGACAAATTTACGTCGTGTAAATGTTATAATGCCAAAATTTTATACGACACATATAGGAGATGGGCCCCGACTACTAAGGGCCCCGGCCTGGGGGCCCCCGACGGTAGTCGGACCCCCTTGGCCGAATCCTGGCTACGCTACTGTCCTTGGGTGAGCGTTTACCCCATCGATCTTGTTCCCAAAATCTTACTTAGGTTCCTCCACCCTGCCTTGATCTTACGCCTCTTAAATAAATAAAAGTCGCGGAAGCTAAAGTATTTCAAGAACAGGTACGTAACACTCAATATAAATTTGTGCCCGCTATATTTTAATCTTCTGACTGATGCTTTTATTCTGCTCTTTCATAATCAAATAACATGTAAATTCTATACACATCAAACTTGTAATAAAACACACGATCTCTTGTTCCGTAAGTCTGTAAGCATTGTTTTTTGTGATAATTGGAGTTGTAGGGCACTGCAGCCACAGAGGCTATATGTGCCCGCCTGTAACGCATTACATCATTCCATCATTCCAAGATTGTCTTTATTAGCTAGACTGGCATATACAGAGGGTGTGATATCTAAGAATCTCTGATGGGGCTGTATATTACGTCGAAACGAACTCCTCTCAGGTGCGATAAAGTCTTCCCAATATCCACGAATGCGTCATTACCTAGGATCTGTTCCAGCGGAACCGGTGGGAAGAATCGGCGTTGACTTCGCCTCAGCTGGTCGAAGCAGCTATAACAGATAAAACGTGCTGCACAGTGAGGCGGCTGCCACAGTGAGGACATGTGCTGGGTGCGGTGCTGTTTAGATAATGGGCATGCGTCGTATAACAGTGACCAATTCGAAGCCTTGTAAGGCTCACCTCCTCCCTTCTGCTTCGCCTGCTGCTCGACTCCCAGGATTTAAACATTGCTTTTTGTCACACTAGAATGGACGAAGTGTTTCTTTTCTGAAATTGTGCCTGCGATGAAGAATCCTAATAGTTTGAAAACGTCCGTCTGCAAAATTGTTCACCAGATTATGCACGGCACCCATGTGAGCCATTGCCACTTCATGCACGTTGTGCTTCTCTCCGATAATCCCACGGATCAGGAAATTCCAGTTGATATCCTGAAACACGAAACACTCGCCCAGGATCACTCACAGCGAGAGATCAGCGACCGCCAGGCTTGATCTGCTCTCGTGCATCACTCGGACACTTGGCCGAGGTTGAGTTAGTAGCGCAATTTGAAGCTTACAATTGCTGATAAGTTTGGGGATTATTAACTAATCCCTAAGATGATGGTGAGGTAGGTATTTGAGAGTCGTGACTGTCACTACGGATGTCGCCAGTAAGGTAACTGGAGGATCAAGGCCCTGCTCTCTGAGAGGTTGGAAAGTTCCCAAAATGTTTACTTTCCATTCTCTAATCAACTTTATAAAGCGATTATTCGCATTGCAATTGGAAAAAACCATCTAAAATACTTCCTTTCTGTATTTTTAAGCAGGTAGCTGTAGGTCGCATTAACACGATGAAGGCCCTGCACTGCCGTCTTTGCCCCCCCCCCAAAAAGAATATAGAAAAGTGGACTGACTTTCATCATTTGGCCCACCCACGACTCTTCCTTCGCCCACTAAAATTTTGGGTGACGACCTTGACCACCACACAATTACTTAGCAAGCGAGGGTGTGGTGACAGAATGTCGAAGTCCAAATCGGTGCATTTGGACGAGGGTTGCCTATCAAGCTGCCTCTGTTGATGAATCACCCCAGGAGCGGCGTTGGACGTGTGTCGACTACATGTTTGCATCGAATGGAAAAGGGGATGGGATGGAAGCGGACGAAATTTTCCAGGTTTTATTTGGGGCGGAACCTAACGAGACGATTTCCTCCACACGTCACTGATAAGGAGCGGGGACGAGAGGGGACCACTTCTGGGATACATTTTCCGGGACAAAACGAGATGGGACAGATTGATCTGGGACAGACTGAAATGGGACGGAACGGGATGGGACAGACTGAAATAGGACGGAACGGGATGGGACAGACTGAAATGGGACGGAACGGGATGGGACAGACTGAAATGGGACGGAACGGGATGGGACAGACTGAAATGGGATGGAACGGGATGGGACAGACTGAAATGGGACGGAACGGGATGGGACAGACTGAAATGGGACGGAACGGGATGGGACAGACGGGAATGGACGCTAAAATTGTGTTTCATGCTGACCTCTAGTGTCAACCGCTGTCCAGCTGAAAGTCCATTTCCGGTAACTAACTGCCTTTGAACGTCTATCTTACCACCCCAGGTTCCAGACAACCAACGGCATCGAGCACGAAGAGGTGGGCAAGGTATTCGCCGGCTCTCTGCCCGGGGCGGCGCTGATGACTACCGAGGGACGGGTCAGCTGGACATCCCCCGAGGGCAGCCGGATCATCATGCACTGGCACGCCAACGAGCACGGCTATCAGCCGCGGGTCAGTAACGTCATCAAGGCGCAGCGGTGCCTTCAGAAGGGCCATGTCGCCCCAAAAATTCGGAGGGGGCAACGTTTTAAGGGGTGCCGAGGCACGGTGCAGGGACGTCCGGTGGGTCGATTGGAGGTGGGGCGGGGTAAATACCCCCGTTGACCCTCTAAATCCGCGCATGGTTGCAAGTTTTACGCATTTGCACCTGATTAGTTATGATTTAACCCTCGCCCCACCGGCGGCATCGATGGCCCCTAAGGTTTTTTCAAGATAGCAGAAAAACGACGAAACGTAGCACCGTGGTTGAGAGCTCTATCTCTCACCTCATCATTTTCCCACCATCCCTAAAAATTTTTACCCTAGGGTCACCCAAGGTCAGGTCACCAGGCGAGGTCAACCAAGGTCACCTCACTTCAAATTTGAAGCTATATAAGAGCTACATTTCTTAGTCGATCGACTTTGAAACTTGCTACACTTCATGACCATTCCAGGGTCTAAAACGTGTATATCCGGGATTTTTCGATTTCGTGACCTGAGGTCATGTCACGAGGCGACCTCTCCCATTGGAAAGGCATAGGAAAAAGCTGTCTCATGATCTAAAAGCCACAAAAATGATTGCCAATGCTCAGACTGCTCCGAACAGCGTTTTTTGACACCCTTTCACGGATCCCAGGGGTCATATTTGCCCTTTGACTTTTCCAAGGTCACCAGGGGTCAAAAACAGTATTTTGACAATAACTTTTGACCTAATCAAGCTAGAGCGCTGAAAAAAACACCATCGTGTTTGTCTCGTCACTGGCTTTCATTTGATATACGACGTCACTTTCTGACCTTTCGTGACCTCAGGTCATATTAGGTCACGAGGTGACCTCTGGAGGTCAAACCACTGGCGGGAGGTCTTTACGTTCCACATAGCGGAAAAAGGTCTGGCAATTTCCTATCAAATGTATTTAACCAGATCTCAATAGCTCTAATGGCATAGGAGTTATGCCCAGTTTTCTTAAGCATTGCATATTTGAGTGAAAATAGCCTATCGTGACCTTTCTTGACCTCTGGAGGTCAAACCATTGACCTGAGCGCTTAAACATGCGAAGTAATATCTTACTGAATTCACGCGAGCTTTCTAATGCACTTCACAGATTTTCGCTAACCCCCATATTTTCGGAGTTAGAGGGAGGGGCATCGATGGCCCCGGTGGGGCGAAGGTGGCGCCGGATCCCCGGTGGGGCGCGGGTTAACTCAAGGACAGTTGAGCATGAGTAACGCTCAACGCGTCTTGCATGAACCACCGTCATCTCTCTCTCTCTCTCTCTCTCTCTCTCTCTCTCTCTCTCTCTCTCTCTCTCCCCCCTCCTCCCTCTGATTTCCATACCAATGACTTGAGGTCAGGTCACAGGTATGACCTCTTCATACAAATGCATAGGCAAATTGGTTTTACTTTGATAGCTTCACAGATAATGGAGACAGAAAATTTATTTTGACGTCATCGCATTTGGCTTGCCACTGCAGGTCGAAGGATATGAATTATCATGAATAGTAATATTGACCTGACCTTTAGTTCAGATCAGTTTCGTTAAATTTTAGGATTTGACCCGACAAAGTCGTAAGATACACTATTGAAACGGGCTTAAAGAGAGGACTTCAATGGTGCTTGTATACTTTTATACATCTTTTCTGTCAGCCGTTACGATACAAAACGTAAATTTCCAATGTATTCCAATGAGAAAGCATTTTTACCTCCGATAACCTCACAAGTCACCCGAGCATAAATTGTCTGGATAATTTTTGGTAGACCTTAAGACGGGCTATCTGACGCCGTTTTCCGCTACCCAGCATGGTTGCTAAGATTGTGGGTGGGGGAGAGGGGGAGGGTAGGTACCTACTCCCCCGTGCCGGCGAGCATGGCACTGAGCCCCGTAATGCGCGCGCGTTAAATACGGGCTTCATCACGAGCAAGCCTTTATTTTGCGCTCGGTTTTCTCTTCACCTAGCTGTAATAATCCACATTTGTTACTTCTTTCCAGAAACAGAGCACTCAACCCAACTCCAAAACATTTCTATCGGGGTACCTACTGACCAATGAAAGGTATATTCGCTTCATCCTGTGGGTCGACGACCACCTTCTTCTGTTCCATTCCAGGGCGAGCATATACGCTCCAAGCATTGGCACCCTCACGACGAGCTGCCTCCACTGGAGGAGGACTACCCGCTACTCAAGTCCCTCAGAGAGAGCACACTGAAGCTGGTTCGCTTCGACGAGGAGCTTGACGAGGGCGGCAAGGTGAAGAAGACGCCGAAGAAAATCCTGCGCAACGTGAAAGAGTGGAGGCAGGCGTTGAGCAAACGGCGAAGAACCCGAGGGCGGCGGCTGGACGCTGAACTGACTCTAGCGCAGTAGGGAGTGGTGAGAGGGGGATCCTTACCCCAAGGTGGAGAGTGAGGTCGGAGGGAGTGTGTAAAGTTGGTTAACATGGGAACAAAACAGCACAGCGAGATTGGTTTAAATTCGAGACTTTTCTCTCCCAGAATCTGAACGGAAATTCCCACTCATCTCCAGTCAGGCTGAGAGATATAAGAGAATGAACGTGCAAGAGAGATTGTTTTCGAGGTTTCGCAGTCACAGTTAAACACAAGGTTCTAAGAAACAAGTAACCCGTTCATTTCACGACGGTTTAGATAAATTTCACCAGACACGTCTGAAATATTTTGATAACATGTTGTGTCTTGAGGCTGTGTCACTCGACTTTAAGCATCTATCTTTCGGTGGAGCACCGCAAAAGCAAACGAAAACGTTTAACAGGAGAGAATGATGAAAGGATAAAATGCCTTTTCAGTTCCGAGAGTTTTACATCTTTTCACATAGAATAGACATGTTGATAGAATAGACACGTTTCTAAGTATCCCAATTAATACTTTCAGAGTCGCGTAGTTTCATTTTGGCGATGATAGAGACTACAAGTAAGCCCCGACGGAGAAATGCTGATGGAATACGGACAATGAATAGTTTCAAAGACCTTTTGAACTTCTTTTTGGGGCGAATTACAAAAAAGATTGAATAATGCACAATCAATACTTATATGGTGCCAATTTATGTCTTGTCGGTAATTCAAGGAGCACATTTTAAGCATAGCCAGATTGTCCTCTCTATTAGAATGCAAGTGACGAGGGGCGATGCTTGATTGAAATCCACGACCCACGTGCTAAGGCATACCAACTGTGAGACCCGGCACCCTCGTGCGAGAATGATCATTGAGATCAACGAGTGTTTAGGATACAATGGACCTGTTTTTGCAGACAAAAGTGCGTGAAAGGTGTATGACAAGCAAACCACGTGACGGGGAGTGATGGACTCGAGGAGAAATGTCTTTCTAGTGAACGCAATACAAGTGCGCGGCTCAACCAGAAATGGTGGAGGCATCTATTGGATGGAGGTAACTATTGTGTCCACTCTGTGGCTCTGTGACCCTGTACGCACCAAACGTGACAAAATTGACTCACGTAGGCAATGACAAGGTATATACTGGCCTGCCTCCCCGAATCCTGGATATACAATGCACTTAATATATATATATATATATATATATATATATATATATATATATATATATATATATATATTCAGGCACATCCCTTCGTCAGAATTAGGTTGGTCAAATCACAAATTCTGATTTATAGTGAGGACACCATGCACACTATGACTATGATTTTATATTTGACCAACCCGATTCTGGCGAAGGGCTGTGCCCGAATATATACTCTAAGGGCATTTTATATCCAGGATTCGAGGAGACAGGCCAGTATATACCTCGTCAACTTATAATCATACTCCTCGCATCAGCCCTCCCAAACCTATCACGTAGGCCATGATTGAAACAAACATCACGTTAGCATCTACGCACGGAATTCGGATTGGTATTTGTAGGTTTTTTCACATTATAATCACCGTGGCCTATATACTATGTAGAGTCGGCGCTGGGGACATAGGGGCCGGGCACCCGGGGCCCGCCAGGCCCCCCAAAACATCAGGCCAAACCGGTGGGCGCCCCATCCGGGGCACATTCGGGGCCATCGGCCCAGGGGCGAGGGTCATCGGCCCCCCCGATCCGCCACTGGGAGGCGAAAGTCAATTAAACTGTGGGAGGAGACGGTGTGTAGCAAAGATGGCTCCAGATAACGATCGGGATAAAGAACAGTAACGGCGGAGCATCGTTCCATCGCGAAAGGTGAAGCCCTATATGTGGTCCCGAAGCGATAAACAATGTTTAAGGAGGCGTTTTCCGTCAACGCAGTAACTCCAATGACATTGGCCCTATTAACATGAGGCAAGGGCTGCTATGCAAAGACAAAGAAACACGCATGTCATTGAGCCGATGTTATAACTACCAGTACGTAACCCGATTGGTGTATATCAGGGGACACGTCTCGGCCCTCTCCTCTATTCCATCTTCTCGAACGACCTTAGTCTCTACATCAGTCCAAAAATAGACGTAATCCAGTATGCTGACAATACCCAACTTCTAATCCCCGGTAAAAAACACGAAATTCAAGCCATGATCCGGCTTATGGAGGACACCCTTTCCACTTTACATCAATGGTTCACCCAAAATTCGATGAAATTAAACTCTAGCAAATCTCAAATTCTAGTCCTCGGCACCCGTCACATGCTCAGTAATCTTCCTACAATTTCACTATCTGTTCACGGAAATATCATCACAGAAAGCAGTAGGGTTAAAAATTTTCGAGTTGCGAATGTAAAAGGCAACGAAAATTTGAGGGAATGAAAAAGGTGGCCAAACAGAGTTGGAGACAATCACAAGCACAACAGCATGTAGTAGACAATTTCGTAGGAAGAATACTAAATCAATGAAAATCGAAAAAAGTCCAAATTACAACGCTTTATTGGAGCTCCGCACCTTCACTTGTCAGCTGAATATTGGCAGGATGGTTCCAATGCGGAGAAGGGCGAGGTCAGTACCGAAACCTCGGGTGAGAACCCTATTACAATGCATTTAAAACTCACGAGCATACACAAGAACAACTTAAAAGCACAATCTCACCGCCTAAAATTACGCTTAACTACTGCGATTCTCCCGAGGACCATTTTCTCACATGAACTCAGAGCCGATGAAGATTTTGAGGAGCTGGAATTTACAAACCACACGGAGGACAGGTTATTCGGTAAAACTGTGACAAAGGAGCGCGCATAAGTGCGTCCCTTTTCATGTAGATAGCGATCGGGTTCATCGTGGCGAAGCGGCGACAGAACAGAAAAGAAACAGTCAAACGTGGCTTGAGCTCACACACTGGACCACCCAGTGATACACATAGAAGGAAATGGGAGCTTGACTGGCAGTCCACGCTGAGAGCTCGACGCTTCGACACGCCAACTTCCAGGTACGTGGACCGCGCAGGCTCAGCCGAAATCCACAGCCAGAAGCCCGACAAATCTCTACGGTCTACCGTTCAAAACGAACACCGCCCACGCTCAGAATCTTTGTACATGTGGTAATCATAACCGCACTTCTCACTTCATCGCCTGCACCCTCTCAGTCCGCGTGACATTCTAAGACTAAGGTACGCCGGCTTGGCATTATGTCTCTCCCACCAAATGGTCTCCAAGCTTAATCTTCAATTCATTCGCTGGAACTCGGCTTTGCGTTGAAAGTGTTATGGTCACTGTGAAGTTGTATATCGAGACGCAGCCAGCTCACTAAGTTCCACTCATATCACACTGTGATTGCGAGTTCACCGTCACACTGAACTGGCAAAGACCTCGCAGCCCCTGGTCCATACCTCTACTCCACCATACACACGGGACTCACCACACCATCAACACAGTCACCCACCGCGCCACACTCAGCAGCTTTTCAGCGCAAGATACCGCGTGCCTAACAATGCAGTCCGTGTTGAACCGAAACCTCTGTGGCGGCACAGACCTCTCTCCTTTCTCCCGACGAACACGAAGCAGGGCCCGGTTGGCCGGTTTTCTGATCTCAATATCGTCGCGTGAGGGTCAGCTGCACTCCTCGTCCATCCTCTTCTGTCGCACCAACACCAGCTCTGATCACAGTCCACTAGAGGCGTTCCCGCGGCCAGGGCGGCCCTCACCTCTCCCGCAGGCGGAGCGACAGGCTGGACAGCGTCTCGTGAAGTCCTTTCCCGCCGGCGGCCGTCAGCGCGGCCGCGTGGAACCGAGCTCGCCACTGTCCCAGGTTCGGCAGCTCGCCCTCCGACGGCAGGTTCAAGAAGGTGGCGAAGAACTCGGTCCACAGGGGCTGGTTCCAGTACCTGTGCGGACAGTGACAGTCAGGCTGGTTCAGGTGGGAGAGGGCAGGATAGTTGGCACTTCAACAAGCACAGGGATGAGAGACAGAGAAGTACAATAACCGCATGCTCATAGGCGGATCCAGGATTGCCAATTGGGGGAGGGGGCGCCATCAGGAGCAGGTGGCGCCACTATTGACCGGGAAAACCTATCAGGTGGGCGCCAAATCATATCGGTGGGCGCTGATTTTCGCATTCTGGGGTTGAAGGGGTGAGAGGAGCAACCTTTCCGGGGGGCACCGAGACCATTTCAGGGTCGATGGGGGGGGGCACCTGCAACCTGAATCCGCCTATGCCAGCACGTTTTCTGGAAATCTCAACCGAATCACATAGCTATAGGTATGCAGGTATGTTGATTTTTTTAGAAAACTAAATGTGCCTACTTATGACAACATTTATGAGATAGCACAAATTACAACACATACGAGCATAGGGATATTGATCAATTATCGTAAGTTCAGAGCAGTTTTTATTGTTCCAGCATCTGAAATATTTCATAAGCGAATGATGGTTTCACGACCAGTGTTACATACCAAATGGAGTTTCTCTTTGTAAGGTCTCTTTATAAATTCCCGACCACCTCGGCTAACCAGTCTTACGACTAGGCTAGGCTTTGTCATGTGATTCACCCAGCAATTTACCGTGTGTGGTAATTCGTACCATACATTGCCGAATTCAGCACACACAAAAAAACGGCAGCCTGCCAAAGCAATCCCCCAGGGACACCCCAGCAGAAAACCATCACCGTCGCTCGCATCAAACCCCGCTCCAGCCCAGCCCCGGCCTCCTCTCCCCGCTGACCGGCGAATGGAACCGGTGAAGGTCCAGCGCTGTCCACTGGCGTCGCGCCGCAGCTTCAGGTACTGGCCGAACAGCAGGGCGTAGGCGGAGGCGACCAGTCCGGAACAGGTCGATGTGCTCTCTCCACGGCCGACCCTCCAGCATCTCCGGACAGGTGAAGCCGTCCGTGGTCACCACTCGCGTGAACTGGGTGCCTGCGCCGGCGGAGAGCGGGGTCAGATAGTAGTCAGGGACACAGCGGCCGAGCCCGGGTACAAGGAACATGGTCAGACAACATTCAGGGACACAGCGGCCGCGCCCGGGAGCAGGGTCAGATGGTAGTCAGGGACAGAGTCAGCGCAAGGGTACAGTGCCAGCAGTCAGGGACACAGCGGCCGCGTCGGCCGCAGGCGCAACACAAATCTCTCCAGGATGTTCAGGCTGTTTTCACCAGACGAAATAAAAGCCTGTGCAAACAGTTTCGGACAGAAGTGCTAACCCGTACCCATCATTTTCATCACTTTGACATCACAAAACAAGGGTTTTGTTCAACAGACTTGTTTCTACTTTCAGTTTCATTTGGAGGTTTCGGCTAATCAGAAATATAATAAGTTTTTATAAACTCTGCAGGGAACAGGAAAACAGTATTGAGTGAATGGCACATGCAATTGACTACGACGCCAATTAAGAAATAAAATACGAGGCAAGGAGCACCTGCAGAAGGAAACTGAAAATTTAAGGTTGACAAAGAGAGAATAAAGACACAACTTCTTACAAACTCTTGTGGAAAATGACTAAAAACACTCAGTTTTTCGAGCACTGAGAAAACTTTTACATACCGCAAGCACTCTGCCTCCGGAAACTGCATCGGTGAGTGGAAAATACGAAGAGACGATCTACGCACTCTTCTTTCAAAGGTTTAGGGCAATATAGTAATCAGAAGAGATTCGAACATGCAATTCGGGGTCCCCCAAATGGCAGCCCAGCTCCACTCGCTCGGGAGGAAGCGAGTGGATCCCATAATCCCATAACGGGCGATGCCGGTCTGTTCGAATGTCGCGAGGTCAGGCCTCAGGACGACAGCATCCAAACAGGCACTGCATCAAGACATCACCCAGCACTACTAAAAACCATACAAGTTCCTATCACTTCAGCATCAGGCGATGCGAACTGAGTCTAGTCTGTACAACCATGGCGTCGGCATCTTGGCGATATAGTTGAGCTCGGACTCACCAGGCGGCAGCAGCGTCAGGTCGATGGCGCGTCCGAAGTCGATGAGTTGTACCAGCTGCGGTGGGGCGGAGGGACCGGCCTCGGACAGCTGATGCACCAGGGCGGCCACGTCCTGCAGCGCGCTGCGGCGGGAGGGAGGCAGGAGGGTCAGCACATCCACCGCCCGGGAGGGAGGCAGGAGGGTCAGCACGTCCACCGTCCGGGAGGGAAGCAGGAGTGTCAGCACATCCACCGCCCGGGAGGGAAGCAGGAGTGTCAGCACATCCACTGCCCGGGAGGGAAGCAGGAGTGTCAGCACATCCACCGCCCGGGAGGGAAGCAGGAGTGTCAGCACATCCACCACCCGGGAGGGAAGCAATCGGGTCAGCACATCCACCGTCCGGGAGGGAAGCAGGAGTGTCAGCACATCCACCGCCCGGGAGGGAAGCAGGAGTATCAGCACATCCACCACCTAGGAGGGAAGCAGTCGGGTCAGCACGTCCACCGTCCGGGAGGGAAGCAGGAGTGTCAGCACATCCACCGCCCGGGAGGGAAGCAGTCGGGTCAGCACATCCACCGCCCGGGAGGGAAGCAGTCGGGTCAGCACATCCACCGCCCGGGAGGGAAGCAGGAGTGTCAGCACATCCACCACCTAGGAGGGAAGCAGTCGGGTCAGCACGTCCACCGTCCGGGAGGGAAGCAGGAGTGTCAGCACATCCACCGCCCGGGAGGGAAGCAGGCGGGTCAGCACATCCACCGCCCGGGAGGGAAGCAGGCGGGTCAGCACATCCACCGCCCGGGAGGGAAGCAGGAGTGTCAGCACATCCACCGCCCGGGAGGGAAGCAGTCGGGTCAGCACATCCACCGCCCGGGAGGGAAGCAGGAGTGTCAGCACATCCACCGCCCGGGAGGGAAGCAGTCGGGTCAGCACATCCACCGCCCGGGAGGGAAGCAGGAGTGTCAGCACATCCACCGCCCGGGAGGAAGCAGTCGGGTCAGCACATCCACCGCCCGGGAGGGAAGCAGGAGGGTCGGCACATCCACCGCCCGGGAGGGAAGCAGGAGTGTCAGCACATCCACCGCCCGGGAGGGAAGCAGGCGGATCAGCACGTGAACCGCCCGGGAGGGAAGCAGGAGGGTCGGCACATCCACCGCCCGGGAGGGAAGCAGGAGTGTCAGCACATCCACCGCCCGGGAGGGAAGCAGGCGGATCAGCACGTTAACCGCCCGGGAGGGAAGCAGGAGTGTCAGCACATCCACCGCCCGGGAGGGAAGCAGTCGGGTCAGCACATCCACCGCCCGGGAGGGAAGCAGGAGTGTCAGCACATCCACCGCCCGGGAGGGAAGCAGGCGGATCAGCACGTTAACCGCCCGGGAGGAAGCAGGAGTGTCAGCACATCCACCGCCCGGGAGGGAAGCAGTCGGGTCAGCACATCCACCGCCCGGGAGGGAAGCAGGAGTGTCAGCACATCCACCGCCCGGGAGGGAAGCAGGAGTGTCAGCACATCCACCGCCCGGGAGGGAAGCAGGCGGATCAGCACGTTAACCGCCCGGGAGGGAAGCAGGAGGGTCGGCACATCCACCGCCCGGGAGGGAAGCAGGAGTGTCAGCACATCCACCGCCCGGGAGGGAAGCAGGAGTGTCAGCACATCCACCGCCCGGGAGGGAAGCAGGCGGATCAGCACGTTAACCGCCCGGGAGGGAAGCAGGAGGGTCGGCACATCCACCGCCCGGGAGGGAAGCAGGAGTGTCAGCACATCCACCGCCCGGGAGGGAAGCAGGCGGATCAGCACGTTAACCGCCCGGGAGGGAAGCAGGAGGGTCGGCACATCCACCGCCCGGGAGGGAAGCAGGAGTGTCAGCACATCCACCGCCCGGGAGGGAAGCAGGCGGATCAGCACGTTAACCGCCCGGGAGGGAAGCAGGAGTGTCAGCACATCCACCGCCCGGGAGGGAAGCAGTCGGGTCAGCACATCCACCGCCCGGGAGGGAAGCAGGAGTGTCAGCACATCCACCGCCCGGGAGGGAAGCAGGCGGGTCAGCACATCCACCGCCCGGGAGGGAAGCAGGAGGGTCGGCACATCCACCGCCCGGGAGGGAAGCAGGAGTGTCAGCACATCCACCGCCCGGGAGGGAAGCAGGCGGATCAGCACGTTAACCGCCCGGGAGGGAAGCAGGAGGGTCAGCACATCCACCGTCCGGGAGGGAAGCAGTCGGGTCAGCACATCCACCGCCCGGGAGGGAAGCAGGCGGGTCAGCACGTTAACCGCCCGGGAGGGAAGCAGGCGGGTCAGCACATCCACCGCCCGGGAGGGAAGCAGGAGTGTCAGCACATCCACCGCCCGGGAGGGAAGCAGTCGGGTCAGCACGTTAACCGCCCGGGAGGGAAGCAGGCGGGTCAGCACATCCACCGCCCGGGAGGGAAGCAGGCGGGTCAGCACATCCACCGCCCGGGAGGGAAGCAGGAGTGTCAGCATATCCACCGCCCGGGAGGGAAGCAGGAGGGTCAGCACATCCACCGCCCGGGAGGGAAGCAGGAGTGTCAGCACATCCACCGCCCGGGAGGGAAGCAGGAGTGTCAGCACATCCACCGCCCGGGAGGGAAGCAGTCGGGTCAGTACGTTAACCGCCCGGGAGGGAAGCAGGAGTGTCAGTACATTCACCACCCGGGAGGGAAGCAGGCGGGTCAGCACATCCACAGCCCGGGAGGGAAGCAGGAGTGTCAGCACATCCACCGCCCGGGAGGGAAGCAGTCGGGTCAGTACGTTAACCGCCCGGGAGGGAAGCAGGAGTGTCAGTACATTCACCACCCGGGAGGGAAGCAGGCGGGTCAGCACATCCACCGCCCGGGAGGGAAGCAGGAGTGTCAGCACATCCACCGCCCGGGAGGGAAGCAGGAGTGTCAGCACATCCACCGCCCGGGAGGGAAGCAGTCGGGTCAGTACGTTAACCGCCCGGGAGGGAAGCAGGAGTGTCAGTACATTCACCACCCGGGAGGGAAGCAGGCGGGTCAGCACGTTAACCGCCCGGGAGGGAAGCAGTCGGGCCAGCACATCCACCGCCCGAGAGGGAAGCAGGAGTGTCAGCACATCCACCGCCCGGGAGGGAAGCAGGAGGGTCGGCACATCCACCGCCCGGGAGGGAAGCAGTCGGGTCAGCACGTCCACCGTCCGGGAGGGAAGCACGAGTGTCAGCACATCCACCGCCCGGGACGGAAGCAGGAGTGTCAGCACATCCACCGCCTGCTCCGGGAGCAGGGCAGGACTGGCACAGCAGGAGTCAGGGGAGAGCACGCCCGCCGACCGGGCAGCGGGATCAATCACGCTGTGAGGCAATACGTGTTCCATGACAGGATAATCAAAATCTTAGCGATTATTTTCAACAGAAGGGAATTACTCCTTGGGAGAAGAGATGGTAAATTACCGGGCAGACATCCCAAAGTCGTCCACCAATTATGCACCAACATATACATGCAACCGTCCATCAAGGCAGCCGCGATGGAGATACTATTCGGAGATACTAGTCAAGGGCCTGGGGTTAAAGGGAATGTGGCACCTTGGTCGAATCCTGAAATTCAGTGTAATTAGGGGTACTTTTAGCCGAAAATCATGGAATCGTCCGTGATTTCTTTGAAAAATGTACAATAAGCTCAATATCTTGATTTTTAAAATGCACCTCTAAGGAAAAAAATTATCTGCCTGTGGATGATGTAATGATCTGACAACCACTGCCATATTCAATACGCTTCAAGCGCTTCAATTGGTTGATACTCACCGTGACGTCAGCATATGTCGTCCAACAGCCATGAAAACTGTGGCCTGCTGCTAAGGGTACAGGAGGGGTACATTTCAGGTAGGTTTTAGCCTTTTTTCTACGGAAATCTCAAGTTCCAAGACAAATGGTATATTGAGTACCGGGTTTTCCGACTTGCTTTACAACTTGGCTATCTCAGTTAAAATCACGTTATGAAGGTACCGCATTCCCTTTAAGGAGGAATGGTGATTTTGCTAGACTCATACATAAGATGGAGATACAACAATACTTTTTGGACTAAAAACACATTAGACAGGACCACAAAACGAGCATTTTAAAAACATTTTCTCAGCACATTCCCCTACAACATTAACCAACTGCGACCGTGTGATCATCAGTTCATAAGACCAGTCTTATCCCCGGGAGCACTCGGCGGCGCCTCACCAGCTGCGCAGTAGGAAGTTGTCCGGCTTGACGTCACCGTGCAGGATACCGGTGCTGTGCACGGCCTCCACCACGCCCAGCATCTCAGCCGTGAGCAGCAGCGGCAGCGTGTCCGGAGCCGGAGCCGCCGGCCGCCCGCAGCCGGTTGTGGGCCGACAGAAGCGTGCCCGCCGGCTCGTACTCGGTGGAGAGGATGCTGCCGTTGCTGAAGAACACCGCCTCGCGCAGCTTCATCACGTACTCAGCCTGTCACAGACGGTGCTGCGGTGACCCAGAGAACGGCCGCGTCGCCTGCATCCGCTTCTTCTGGGATGTATTTACTTTTGCGAACAAAACCACGGGAATTGTATCTCGGCACGCACGCACCTGTTACGAAATGGCGGGGCGAACGTAGTCGCCTCATCCAATGACATTCGAACACCAATTCAAATGGTTGCCACATCGTAAAAACAACTTGTTCCGGCTCCTGAAGCGGCAGGAGACATGACACGCCACCTCAACAACACCACAGCAGCCTTTCGCCGGCGCCATCATGTCTCCCACCTTGTCAGAGCGAGCCTGAAGCCGGCGCTGCAGCTCATCAACGACATAGAACTCCCAGCGTCCCCCCAGCGGCGACGTCTTCTGCACCTTCAGGCACAGCACGCCGCCCGACTCGGCCTCCACCGCGTGGTACACGTGGGCGTACGACCCCTCGCCAATCAGGGTCAGCGACAGCTGCTGACCTCCTGGAAAACAGCACCGGCTTCGAAGTCACGGTTATTCGGCTGGGAACGATGTCACTGCCATGACCAGGGTTTCCCGTACCACACAGACATGAGAAATTAGAGCAAAGAAAGCATTATACATCACCCTGAGCTTAACACTCCACCAACGTGCATGCTAAGTGAGAACAGCTACACTGATAGCTTTACATCATCAATATCTAAGTACTGAAAATCCTGTCCCATATTAACTATCAGACATCGTGCGACCGTTTCCACTCACCTATCTTGACCTCCTTCTGCGTGAAGCTGGGCAGTTTGTCGGCGCAGCAGTTGTAACCTGACCGCTGCTGCAGCGGCAGCTGCTCCAGCAGCTGGGTTTGCAGCTGCTCGTCCCAGGGATCCGGCAGCTGCACCGGCTCCTGAAGGCTGAGCGCCGAGAGCGCAGCTGCCGGGTCAGGCGGAGGACTGACCGCAGGCGGCTGCGGTGGCAGGCTGAGGTCGGAAGGCGGAGGCAGGACGCTGAGCTCAGCAGGCGGGGGAAGGACGCTGAGCTCAGCAGGCGGGGGAGGACGCTGAGCTCAGCAGGCGGGGGAGGACGCTGCAGTCAGCAGGCGGAGGCAGCAGGCTGAGCTCCCCCTCCGGCACCGGCGCCAGCAGCGACTGAGCGGCGGCGGCAGCGGGAGAGTGCTCCGGCACAGTATCGGGCAGGCAACTGAGGTCGGGCGCCTCCAGCGCGCTGCAGCTCCGGTCCGGCTCCAGCCGGCGCCCCATGCTGGTGCTGACATCTGTGGGCGGCGGCGGCGGGCTGGCGGCGCGCGGCGCCACCAGCGCCGATCCGGACTTGTCACCCAGGTATCCGGAGCTGGGGCCAGACGTGTGGTAGAGGGCGCGCGCTGAGGAGCCGGAGCGGCGGCTGTCCAGGTGCGGGTCGCGCGCGCTGCTGCTGCGGGTGACGTCCCCTCGCCACGCCTGCCGGAGCACGGGGAGGTCAGGGGATTGGCACTCTTGAGAGCTCCAGCACCACTACATACGATATCCTGCACAGGTTTGGCCGGGCGGATGGCGAGGCGTGCCCGAGGTGCGGAGACCCGGTCTCGATCAAACACCTACTCACGGGTCTCCCGGCCTACCAAGGCCCTCGCCGAAAGAGGTGGGGACCAATGCCATCCTTACAAGCTATTTCCACAAACAAAGTCCAATCCACGTGGTCGTTCCTCCTGGATGTGACGAGGGTCACCTTCCCTGAAGAGCTGGCGAAGAAGGTCCGTCGACCGAGCAGTCAGCGACCTTACAGCAAGATCTTGTCTACCCTGGGTCTTATACCCCCAGGCAAGTCAAAACTACCCAGGTCGTCAACCATCTGAGCAGGACTTTAGTCAGCACAGCTTACATCGATCGCTTTGGGCCAGATGAACAACCCCCAAGTCACTTTGGTTTGGAGCGCGAGGCCCTTTGCGCCAGCTGATCAGTTCGCGAATCCTGATTCTTCAGCAGACATCCTACTAAAGAGTGACAGCTGGGCTCTTAAAAACTTTGAGAGCGGGAGGTAAGATACCACTGAAGAACGGATGCCAAAGCAAGTAAAGACAGGAACGGTTTTAAATGCCAGGCTAACCAGCATTACTTTCTTCCTAATGTGCTTAATCACGGAACGAGACAGGAAACTGGACACACACTGGACATGTATGAACTCTGAAATACCCGTATCTCTCCATGTAAACTCAATACAAACCACGAGGCGGTTCATGGTAGTAATGACCCCAACTTGTTCATAAACAATTTAACGGCTCCTGACCGAAACATGATTATTGAAGCTGTTTACCAACTACGACCGCCATATCATCAGCAATAAAATCGCGCCAATATGAGAGAAATGTCGACGCGCTTAAACACAGGACACGCGCTTAACCACACTAAACAAGGACTCACCGGAGGCGGAAAAATCGCCGCAACGGGATTGCCGCGACGCGTCAGATCCGCTGCTGCTGCTGGAGGACTTGAAACGCTCTCCTGTAAACATGTCAGACCACAACGTCATCCAGCAGTCGCACCTGTAACCTCTATACAAACTACAGTCTGGGTCACAGAACCCCTGACTAAAGCATGTGGACGCATTCAGTACGCCTATCAGCGGAAGAGAAGTGCAAAATTCGTCCAACACATTCCAATTTACTGTGCATTGAAATTTTGAATCCACATTCTGTTCACATCCTTCCGCTGTTTGGCGACATCACTGAGTGTCACTTGTACGTCATGATTTGCTTGTCATCGACATCGAAAATGGCAGAAGGGAAGTGAAGCCTGATGAGTGGCAGCTGATTGGTGACGTCGGGAGGGGGAGGCGAAAATCATTGACGACCCTCCGACGAAGTGTGCTGCCTGCCTGCCGTTACTGTCTTTTGATACTCTGGAAGTCCCGGACCAGTAGGAAAGTAGCTCATATGGCGGGAGGTACAATGTTGTTCATGCTTAGATACCAGGCAGGTAAACAAATCAACAGGTAGGCAGAAGGCCGCACATACACACACTGTTTAAAAAATATCAGGCATGGGAGGGAGAAGGGGGGATATTACATACAAGAAATTTACCACTTAAAATAACAAAAAACAGTTTAAAAGCTCAGCCGGGAGCATCGTCGTCTACTCACGCGACACCTCGCTGATGGGCCCCAGGTCGAAACGGTCTGGCTGAGCTGTCGCACCAGCCGAGGGACGACCGAACCGGCCACCGAAACCAACGCTGTGGACATAGCACGGCAGGTCACAGTAGGCCAACAACGGCAGGAGACGGCGAGTCCAAACCAGTCGTAACACCATGCACGCAAGCACGAGCTACACGTTAGTAACACGAGCAGGGGCGCCGATGTTAAAATATGACACAGAAAGGAGAAAATATAGCAGTGCTTATTTAAGTGTCGTGAAAGGATACAATCAGTATAATACGAACCGAATAGAAGGGAGCATGAAACTTGGTAATCACGATCCGGTTGAATCTGTGCCCGGATAATTTTGACTCTCGACTAAACGTTAATAAACCAAATATTGTAAAATTGGACGAATAAAAAATCGGACCAAACCAATAGAAGAATGGTAGCGGTCACCCTCAATTTATGGCCCAGGTAAAAACATTTATCAGATGCAAGAGTACAAAGATCCCGGTAGAAAATTAATTCAGGCTGTGACCAGGATCTTTCATCACTAGAAGTGTTAATTAAAAAAACACACACACACACCAAGTCTCAAGTGCCGTCTTTTACCTATTGCCCTACCTGCCTCCGTGTGTATATTATTAAGTTATATATCATATATTAAGTGTATATTATTATGGGCTTTTTATTGTATCGTCTACTATTTATCATCTGACTTAAGCCGCCTCTGACTGCCTGGTGTCGATGCCCATCAAAGTCTAGTAAGCCAATAAACAAATAGCCACGTCCTCACGTCTTCAGCTGTGCGGTGAAGTCTCCCTCCTCTTCAGTTGCTCTGCGCTGTCGGCCTGCCGCCGCCTCCACAGGTGGCGCTGGGTGCACGAACGGGGTGCTGGCCACCCGTCCGGCAGCCACCCTGAACTCGGCCTCGCCCTGCGTCGCAAACGACAGCTCGCCGGCGCGCGGCACAAACCCCGTCAGCTCCTCGTCGAAGTGGAGGGTGCGCCGGTGCGCGGCGTCCGGCCGTGGCGGCGCCACCATCGGCTCCGGCTCCTCCGGCAGCGGTACCTCCACAGCGTCCACCAGCACTCCCGCCAGCGCGCGGCGTTTGCGCGGCGCCGAGAAGGTGGTTCCTGGCGGCGCGCGGTTCTCCCGGTCTGAGTCCTCGTCTGACGATGGGTGGCTGCCCGGGCAGGAGGGCCCCGGCGCATCCGGCGTCGCGGTCGCAGCCGTTTGCGTCGGCTCCTCCTTGACAGTGCCGGACACCGGGGCTGCCTCCGCCGGGTTCTCGTGCGTCTTGGCGGCGGCAGCTGACGCCTGAGGCTCCTCGTAGATCTCGAACAACGCGGGGGCAGGCTGAGCGTCGTAGACTCTGAATTCTGATTCGGACGGCCGCTCCTCGTAGCTCTTTAATGCAGGGGCAACCTCCTGGGGCTCTTCGTACACCTTGAAGGCCGGAGTGGCAGGAGGAACCGGAGCCACTGTCAATGAAGATGGGTGTGAGTCACTCGCCAGACTCCGTAACATAAAAAGAAGACAAAGAAAGGTAGAAAAATCAAACGCATAGAAACTCAGCTGATACTCCATAAAAGGAGTGTCCAACCTTTATAATGGGTTTTGGGCTGAAACAGCAGCTTCGTAGAACGTGTTGAGAAACCAGTAATGATATATTTCACCTCACCCAAAGCTCTCCAAATTAAATTCCTGCACTCTCTAAAAGTTGAAAGAAGGTCAATAAAGGGCCCCAATTGAATTCATAAAGGAAACCCTTTCCATCTGGTTGCAACAATTTGATTGGTCTAAATCCTAATTGCGTGACTGTCATGCACATTACGTGATAAGTGCTTACAATGCAATCGCTGTAGCAACGTTGGCATGTTGCGAGCGGCACCCTAGCAGCTAGTCTCGTGATTACACGCAATGATTAGCTTAGCTCCAAATGAGCCAGTCTGTTTTATACCACTTCAAATTGTAAGAGAATGACTATTGTTTTGTTTGAGCGGTTGAATGTGGAAACAAAATGTGTTTTCCCGATTTTCAGACTTGTCTTTTTTAAATAAAGTCAATCTTGACAAGGTGGTAACGACCCAAGCCAAAAGTGTAAAAACGAGCCAACCCGAAGTCACAAAATGACAAGACGATCGCGGCCACTGCACTGAAGTAGAAGCCAGAATTCTACGTGAGTTCTCACACACAAAAAATATAGTCAGTACATTCACGTTATAACCCAATAAAGCACTCTCAGACCTGACCCGGAACACACGCAAAAGCATCCGACAAAATTGCAGAAACATCCCGTCCAAAGACCGTCAGTTTGTGACAAAGGAAGTGTTCCACTTGATCAAAGTCCTAATTCAGTCCAAAACCCACTATAAACGCGGGTTACTCCCTTTGAGCCACCAGTAGCGCCTTGCTTCGCGGTACTCACACGACTTCCGCGGGACTGGCGGCTGTACGCCGGAGGTGTCCACAGTCTTGTTCATGATCTCTCGCACGTAGTTGAGTGCGTCCCGGGTGTTAACGGTCGGAGAGGCAGCCACCAGCAGCGAGCCGCAGCCGCTGTGTGCTGCAGCACCGAGGCTAGTCAGACATCAGTCACACAGCAGCCCACCCGTACCAGTCACACAGCAGCCCGCCCGTACCAGACACAGCAGTCCACCCGTACCAGTCACACAGCAGCCCACCCGACCAATCGCACAGCAGCCCGCCCGCGCCAAGCGCGGGCGCAGCGCCGCCCGACCAGACACAGCAGTCCGTCCGTACCAATCACACAACATTCCACCCGACCAGTCACACAGCAGTCCGTCCGTACCAATCGCTCAGCAGTCCGCCTGAACCACCAATCACTCAGCAGTCCGCCCGTAGCAATCACACAGCAATCTGTCCGCATCAATCAAAGATCAGCCAGCCCGTATCAATCACACAGCAGCCCGCCCGCATCAATCTGCCCCATCAGTCACACATCAGTCCGCCCCCATCAGTCACACAGTAGTCCGCCCGTACCAGTCACACAGCAGTCCGCCCGTACCAGTCACACAGCAACCCGACCGCACCAGTCACACAGCAGCTCACCTAGAGAGTGACTAACCAAAGTGCATTGCAGTCTGTATACTGGTGGCCAGCTATGGAGAGTAAACGCATCTGAATTACACTTGTCAAAGCAAGAGTTACGATAAACAATTACTTGGTAGACAATTTGCCATCTGCCTATTTAGCCGCTGTTCGTTAATGATCAACAGGATATATCGAGGATACATGCCTATAAAATTACTCAGATTGTGGATTTTTTATTAATGCAAAAAACAACACACATACACACCAACGAACAAGGAAAACAAAACCACCTTCTTTAACCCAGCCCTCCGAAGCTGTTGGCACCAACACCAGTAGACCGACCTCCGAGACTGTTGGCGCCGAGGCTGGAGGAGCCGGCGCTGACGTTGGAGCAGCTGAGGGAGCCCGGCTGCTGGCGCTGCTGTCGTAGTGCCTGCAGTTCGCGCTGCTGTCGCAGCACCTGCCGCTCCAGCGCCTCCTTGGTGCGCTGCAGTTCCGCCTGCTGCTCCTCCTGTCGCTGCAGCGCCTCCTGGTAGGCGCGCGTGGTCTCCTCCTGACGACGGCGCTCCTCCGCCTCCCGCTGCTGGTCTAGCACTGCAGGCACAAGAGAGGCTGAGGGACTGCTGAACCGGTAATGAGGGACACGGAGACTGCTGATCCAGCACTGAAGGACACGGAGACACTGTAGGACCGCTGACAAAACATTGACAGACACGGAGAGACTGAGGACTGCTGACAAAACACTGACGGACTCGGAGACTGAGAGACTGCTGACAAAACACTGACAGACGCGGAGAGACTGAGGGACTGCTGACAAAACACTGACGAACACGGAGAGACTGAGAGACTGCTGACAAAACACTGACAGACACGGAGAGACTGAGGGACTGCTGACAAAACACTGACAGACACGGAGAGACTGAGGGACTGCTGACAAAACACTGACAGACTCGGAGAGAATGAGGGACTGCTGACAAAACACTGACGGACACAGAGAGACTGAGGGACTGCTGACAAAACACTGACGGACACGGAGAGAATGAGGGACTGCTGACAAAACACTGACAGACACGGAGAGACTGAGGGACTGCTGACAAAACACTGACAGACTCGGAGAGAATGAGGGACTGCTGACAAAACACTGACGGACACAGAGAGACTGAGGGACTGCTGACAAAACACTGACGGACACGGAGAGAATGAGGGACTGCTGACAAAACACTGACAGACACGGAGAGACTGAGGGACTGCTGACAAAACACTGACAGACACAGAGAGACTGAGGGACTGCTGACAAAACACTGACAGACACGGAGAGACTGAGGGACTGCTGACAAAACACTGACAGACACGGAGAGACTGAGGGACTGCTGACAAAACACTGACGGACGCGGAGAGACTGAGGGACTGCTGACAAAACACTGACGAACACGGAGAGACTGAGAGACTGCTGACAAAACACTGACAGACACGGAGAGACTGAGGGACTGCTGACAAAACACTGACAGACACGGAGAGACTGAGGGACTGCTGACAAAACACTGACAGACTCGGAGAGAATGAGGGACTGCTGACAAAACACTGACGGACACAGAGAGACTGAGGGACTGCTGACAAAACACTGACGGACACGGAGAGAATGAGGGACTGCTGACAAAACACTGACAGACACGGAGAGACTGAGGGACTGCTGACAAAACACTGACAGACACAGAGAGACTGAGGGACTGCTGACAAAACACTGACAGACACGGAGAGACTGAGGGACTGCTGACAAAACACTGACAGACACGGAGAGACTGAGGGACTGCTGACAAAACACTGACGGACGCGGAGAGACCGAGGGACTGCTGACAAAACACTGACAGATACGGAGGGATTGCTGACTCAGCACTGACGAACACGGCAAGACTGATGGACTACTAACTCAGCACTGACGAACACCGGGGAGGCTCAGGGACAGCTGACTCAGCATTGGACATTGGACTATTTTCAGTCATAGATTACTATAATTCCCTGCCTTCTGGAATTTTGAAAATGTGCCATATTGCCTTTCACATCTAAAATATATCCAGTACTGTGACAGAGTAGCGATATTGATATGCGGGTGGGTACATGAGGTGAGACAAGATAATCAATCGGGACATATGGGATTGGAGACGACAGCCACGACATAAGTCAGAAAAAAACCCACCGACTAATACACTACGGACACATGTTTCAGCTAGAAAATCTGAGAGCCCTTACTTCAACCGCATATTATGCCACTACGCGCGTAACCGACACATGTTACTGCTACTGGTTTGTAATTTTCGGGCACCGCTTTGGTATCACGACACATCTACTAGGATAGTTCTAGTCTAGATACTAGGATAGGACAGTCTAGAACAGATAACAGTACAACCGCTCACGTTGTTTGGCTCTCCTCTGCCATTTGGCGGCGCGCAGCTCTTCGAACGACACCTCGCCGGCTCCGGCGTAGATCACATCCTTGCAGTACATGGCCACCACTGAGGGGTTGGGCGGCTCGAACACGGCCACCGGCGTGTCCCAGGGCACAGCCGGCCGCGCGGGGGCGGGGTCGGCACGCGCCACCAGCGCCGCCGGGTTGGAGGTTAGTCGGGAGCTGCTGCGGCCGCCGCCCGCCTCCTCGTACACTGCCAACCAGAGGTGTAAGTCGAACCGAGTCCATGGCGGGGAGGTACGACAGACGAGTGGTGGCTACACAGACAGTGGTGGCCAGAGAGCACCAATCAAGGGGAGGGGAAGAGCTTGGTACATGCCGATTTTATTTTACACAATTCATCCAGACTTGCCTTGCTGTTATGGTGCAAAAGAGCCGCGCGTGTATCACATTCAAAGTATTATATGGGAAGTCTTGCACGGCTCCAGCTTGGGACAAAAGACTGGAAGCTTACTTCATGAAATTCAGGACACAGATGTTTTGCGTTCCCCATTTTCAACACCGAATGAATAGGTGAGCAGCCAGACGACAAGTAAATGACACCGAAGCAGAGGCTAAATGAATACAGCTTGACACTCTGAGAAAATATGTTGTGATTCGACCATAAGGAACTATCGACCCTATTCATTTTCCGACCAGATATTTAGCGCCACTACTCTTGGACACCCACCTTTGAAGGCGGGCGCCGCGCTGGGCACCGGAGCGAAGGGCGCCGTCTGTGGAGCTCCCCAGGGCGCCGCCTTCCTCACGTTCTCCTTGCGCGCCTCTCGGGCGTTAGTCAGCGACTGTGGACGTGCGGCCGGAGCCGCCGCCGACGCCGCCACAGAGGCCGCCGGTGCGTTCTCGTCCACGTATACCTTCAGCCGGGAGTTGTGACGCGGCTGCTGGCCGGAGGAGGCGGAGGCCAGCGCGCCCGGTCGGCCCAGCACGGCGGCGCCGACCCGCGCGCGAGGTACCTCCGCATCACTGCCGGCTGCCGCGACGGCGTGGGCAGACGGTTAGCACCACTGAACCTCACAGCTCCCAAAGTACTGACTTCCCAGCTCTATTTCACTTAACGGACGATGCTAAGGAGTTGCTCAGCTGGTAGATACATGTGTTAGATGGAAGTCGATGCGCATGCATCATAACAATATCATTATGTGGGACCACGTTCGTTTGAGCTAGGCCCGTGTCCAAGTATAACGAGGCCTGATGAAAGCTGAACAGATGAAAAAGCAAAGCAACTGGCAGGAAGAGAGAGAGAGAGAGAAGCCGGTTTACCTGCGAGGACGTTGAGCGCCTGTCTGGTCTGCTGAGTACCGCTCTCAGCGCCGCCCTCCGAGGCCGGGGCCAGCTGCTGACCAGCTGCCAGCGCAGCTGCCACGCGCATCTGCAGCTTGCGGCGCGTCTCGGACAGCTGGTCGGCCGGCTGCGCGCCCAGCCGCTCTCCCTCGCGCAGCACGGCGTCGGCCCGGCGCACGTTCCCTATGTGAGGAGGAGACATGGCTGGCTCTCAGGCACGGCAGTCGGCGACAACGCCGGAGACAGACGGAGGGGAAGACCAAAATTAAAGCTGGGTAAACAATGGATACTGAACAGAGCAGTTAACCGAAAACTAAATGCTAAAAGGTTGCATTCTGTTTCTCCAGTGATTCTGGGATGCGTTGTTTTTATCATGGCATTTTGCTGCTAGCTAGTTTCTCCTTCAATGCACAGCTCATCCGAGGACACCGCAGCTGCAAGGACTGCATAAGGAAGATATATAACAGAGAGATAGATAATAGATAGGAAATATGACACCACACGGACTTAATTACATTTCTGATCCCAAACAGCAACGTAAAATAGCGTTATACAAGAGGATAAAACCGAAAAAAACAAGAAAACTTCGAAATACTATCAGCCTATAACCAACTTCAACTGACTACACCTCGTCAGCTGAGGCACCAGTAGTACCACGTCAGCATGGCGAGCAGACTCACCCGTCAGCTCCAGATGGGCGGCCCAGGCGGTGTAGAACATGGTGAGTTTGGAGCCGATGTTGGAGTGGAACATCCGCTGGTAAATGTCCTGGGCCATCGGCGCGTTTGACGCCTGAACAAACGAACGGTGGCAACGTTATGATGCAAGATGCCGAACAGTGTCAATATTATCAATCGTGAAAATATATCAGCGCGTTCGCATGGCGATACGAATACCAAATACGTATTTTTCGAGCATTAATTAAATTGTGTTTAGCACAAGATTAAATCAGATCGACACTACTACACAGAAGCACATGGCTGACTTTCGCGTCACACCGAGTAATAATACCAACGAAGCTACATTGTATGATGTGATATGCTTATTTATCATTAACCATGGAAAACTCACACCCGTCAACATCTTGCAATCAACAATAACCACAACACCTCCTTCAAACTGGATCGAGACCGCACTATAATACTAACCAGTTTCAGGCACAGCGACACGTATCGCGGGTCCTGCAGGTAGCGCTGCTCGCTGTGGAAGCGCGCCACGCAGCTCTTCAGCAGTTCATCCAGCTTGCCCTCGTGGCCGCCGCGCGGACAGTGCTGCTCCATCCACACCACGTAGCGGTACCAGGGATCCAGCGGGTCGTCGCCCGTGTAGGTGCGAATCTCCACCTCGAACTCCCTGCGGCAGCAGCTGGACATTGGCTACTGGCCAAGCTGAGGCCAGGTGCAGGGAGAATGTTAAAGGCTAGTACGGTACTTTGGGGCTGTTCATACAAGACGTCACTTTTTTAGGTGTTCCAGTCCCCTTCACGGCATGACACCACTTTTAGGCGGACCTCCATATCGTGGCATCGTCTTTTTCACGGGGGAGGCCTCCCAAATGTCATAGCGTTACTTTTTGGCGAACTCCTCCCATTAAAACATTCATCTCCGCTTGCTCTAAAGTTGGCTGTGTGAAGTGGGGCCACAGGCTAAACCTTTTATTTACGTTTGGCCTCTGTCCTAATTCTAGGCAGCTCCACCTTCCCCATAAAACCAAACAAGGACTCAAAATTAAACAGTATAACAAACAAAAATAAAAATCAGCGGCCGACAACAGCTCACCAGTGTCATCGCACGTCACTTTTCGGCCAGCCTTCTCCCTCCCCTTCGCAAGTGATGTCATTCATGAACAGGCCCTTATCGTAGAAGAGAACTCACTGAACGGAATGAGCCAGTTATATCCTTGGGCAGTTCCTGCCCGAACCATCGGCAAGTCTGTCCGTCTAAAAAAGTTACATGATTTCAAAAGAGGGTAAAATACATGCCAACTTCGTGTTAAAGTTGAAAATTTACAAGTTTTTACTAAAGTCATCATCTCAATGAATTCATTGACAGTCCGATTCCAAACACCAAGTAGGACAACAGAACAGATTTCTGAAACACCTCTGTGCAACATCACTGTCACTGTGAGCTCAGGGGAAAATAATACTTGGGTAGGGCACAAATTCTTACACAGTGGGATTTAAAAAATTATGAATTTTCCGCTGTGCACCATACAAAAATTACACAGCGTAAGAAAGCCGCATTTTTTACGCACTATCGTATATATGAAGTAATTTTACTCTGCCCATATGTATTGTATTTTTCCTCGTCAATTCTGCCGCTTTCCACAAAACTTTTCCTGAATCAACTAGCATTTTCATACATCTTTAACACAGTAGGAAGTTATCCTCGATTTAAAGTTCACCTTACGTTACGGATTTTTGCACACTAAAAGAGAATGTGGCACCTTCATAGCGTGATTTTAACTGAGATAGCAAAGTTGTAAAGCAAGTCGGAAAACCCGGTACTCCATATATCATTTGTCTTGGAACTCGATATTTCCGTTGAAAAAAGCTAAAATCTACCTGACACCAGCCCCCTCAGCCCCCCACCGGGCGACCTTTGTTGTGAGCTGCTGGTGTGACGACATATGCTGACGTCACGATGAGCATCAGCCAATCGAAGCCCTTGAAGCGTTTCAAGTATGGTAGTAGTTGCCAGATCATGACATCATCCACAGGCAGATAGTTATTTATTTTCCTAGATGAGTATTTAAAAAAACCAAATATTGAGCTTATTGTAAATTTTTCAAGAAGTCATGAGTGGTTTCATTATTTTTGGCTAAAAGTACGCCTAATTTCACTAAATTCCAGGATTCGACCAAGGTGCCACATTCCATTTAATACCCGAAAGTCGAGGGGAAACGTAGAGGACTTCAACTGGCTCACCCTGAATGTTTTGATGGCGATGCCACCACTCTGCTCTGTCCACATCTTTACCTTATGTATTCTGGAGTGAAAAACTTACGCATTTGGCCAGATATTCCAAAATTTACGCCGTGGTTTCTCGGCGCAAATCAGCTTTTATTTCCCCCTGTGTGAGCTCCACTCTAAGACACACACACATCACCAAAGCCCATATCTGCGTCGCCAGGTACTGACCGCCTCCAGAGTCATGCAGCTACGCCTTCCTAGGGAGGCCAGAGGGACCCGACAACGACAACAGGTACTGACCGCCGCTGCTGGGCGATCTTCTGAGCCGTCTGCTCATCGGCGGACGTCTGTAGCGAGCTATTGAGCGCCTGGACGTTCCGGCCGTGTCGCAATGGCTGGACGTTCTCCTTACAGAACTCCCAGTCGGCCGACTGCTGCTCCGGCCACATACTGTCGCCTGACGGACGGAAAACCGACCCAAGAAACACTACTGTAATATCATCGGCAAATCAGGTAAAAGACTTGGCGTTGGGTTTCAAAGTACAGGATATTCATGACTAAAGCCCGAGCTACACTGCACACTTTCTGCCTTTTCACATTTTCGCTTCTTGATTGTTTAATCACACTTTTTCATTTTTAACTACGTTTTCTATTTTTTTTAATTTAACACATTCTGCTTATCTCCTTTTTAACTTTCTGCTTTTGTTTACTTTTTCAATCGAGTATCGGAGCTTATTCTCTGTGTCAACTGGACTGAAAAACTTAGCAGGTGGGCTCCAAATCCTATCGCGGCCACCGATTTTCGCATCCGGGGGGAGAGAGGAGGTGGAAAGCAAAATTTCAGTGGCAACATCATCGACTCTTCAGAGGAACACTGTCACATTTTCGACAAGATCTTGTCAGTGTGAGTGCCCTTGGAGACAGGAGCGAGCAGTGCAAATTTTATTAACCTGGTGCAAATTTGGAAGACTGGTGCAAGGAAGGCAACACTGAAAACCAAACAAATAAAGGCTGAATGGTTATAAAGACACAGGAGGGGGCCTTATAAAAATTCCTTAACTAACTAATAAGAGAGGCAGCATTGCATCATATGGGTAGGAATGGGTGCATTTTTCCCCTTGGTATATGGCAGATTGGTGTGAATTTTTTGGTGGCTGGCAGTGCAAGAATTTTAGATGGCTGGTGCCACTTGTCTGGCCTGCTGCCATTCTTTGCAGACTGGCCCAGTTGGTACCATACTGAGACTACCTATGTAACTCACTACCTGGATAGGCAATTGTGAAATTATTGAGTTTATGGTGTGCTAGTTTCCCAGCACTGTAGCCTGATCCATGCTATTTTACTGGGAAAAAGCAGATCTATCTATCTATAGTTAGCAGAATTTTGGAGGCCACATCTGCCTGCTGGATCCAGTCTTCGACAAGCTCAGTTTCAATGAGTATACACTCAGTCCTACTCAGGCCATAATGCCTGAGGAGTTGAATAGTTGGTGAGAGCAGTTGAAAAGAAAGTAAAGGCCCTTACTCTGAGCATTCAGGGACAAGGTACATCAGGGATGACCAATGAGCGTCGAGCTTGTTATTAAACTCATTGACCAAGGTGGCTTCTACTACTGATGTAGGCAACACATTGCAGTCATTCACAACGCAGACTGAAAATGATAGATGGACTTGCCAGTCTGCAAAGTATGGCAGCAGGTCAGACGAGTCGCATCAGCCATTTGAAATTTTCGCACCACCAGCTTCCAAAAATTCACACCAACCAATCTGCCACATGCCAGGGGGAAAAACACACTCATTCCTACCCACACAATGGAATACTACCTCTCTTAGTAGTTAGTTAGCTAAGGACTTTAATAAGGCCCCTCTTGTGTTGTAAAAATAATTCAGCCATTATTTGTTTGGTTTAAGTGACACCTTCTTCGCACCAGCCTCACAAATTCGCACCAGGTTGAAAAAAATTTGCACCACTCTCTCCTGCCTCAGGACACTCACACTGACAAGATCTTGTCAAAAATGCCTTACTTTGCACACTGGTGGACTTGATGGACAGTCTGATCCTCACCATACTTTTGCCCTGGAAACAAGGTCATACAAACACAGAATCAAGGGGCAAACAGATGTGAATCAAGTGAATCCAACTGGGAGCTATTCGAATGAGCATCCTTCTATAACTGTGACAAAATATCCACTGCTTACCTTATAATTAAATCACAAGGAAATTTCAAAACCGTTTCCCCTCACAAAACTGAGGCGCACAAATATTCAAACATTCCAACAGCTTGAGCTGAGAAGCTTGAACTAGACTGCACTCTGAAGTCGTTCAGGTCAAAATTAAACGCAGACGCAAGCTTAACATAACACGGGCAACAAAATTGTTAGCTAAATCACTGGTGTTCACTCCCCCTCGACATCAAAATATTTAAATCCGCGCCGCGCAGCATTTCAAACACGAGCGAGGAGGACAGTTTTCTTCTTGCTTTAAATTAGAGATGAAGAAATGATAAACGTACTTTCTTGTGCAATGGTAAGAATCTACACTGTACCTTTTTGGAATAATTTCCTATAATTAGATTATTTCACTATTCAAATAACAATTAATGTCGGAAAATTATCCATATTCAATCATAAAGTAGAATTATCAACTGATGTTTCCTGTTTTGTCCCATTTTGTGTTATGTTCTTTCTTCCTCTTTTAGGGTCTTCATTATTCTCCTTGAAATGAAGTAAAAATTTAGTTGGAAAATGAAAGATTTTATGAAATTTGAACCTATTTCACCAGAAATTGTATTTATTTCAGTTCCACCGTGTTTGTACTTGATTGAAGAATGACCCTACCATACTCCCACCTCTACATCATTTGAAACATTTGTTCCAAAACATGGCGGATGCGGCGTATTCCGTGGGAGACCCAGTCTGGTAAATTTAGCCATAAATTATTGTTTGATGTATCCGGTTGTGCTTGAAGTTTTGGTTTCAAAGTATAAGGATATGTTCTGTCACGTTTTATTTACTGGAAACCTTATTATTGCTATAATATTGACTGGAGGCAAATGTGGTGTGAACTGGTAGATGTTTTATGAATGGTAGAATTATATGATTTTCATGGTAACTTTAAACTTAGCAAGTAATAGCAGCATTAGGTTTTAATATTTTCAGTTGTTGGGTGAATACTGGGACAGGCCTGCTCGCTGCAATGTGCCATCCACATTGTGGCAAGAGCCCTTGTGTAGTGTGGTTCTTCATCATCAATTGTCCAGTCTGAAAGTATGGCAGCAGGCCAGCAGTCGCACCAGCCATCTAAAATTCCCACCATGAGCCTCCAAAAATTCGCACCAATCGCCACATACCAGGAAAAATGCACCCATTCCTACCCGACAATGCAACACTACCTCAATCATTAGTCAGTTAGTTAAGGACTTTTATAAGGCCCTCTCCTGTGTCTTAATAGCCATTCAGTCTTTATTTATTTGGTTTAGGTCATTAACCTTGCAAATTCGCACCAGGTTGATAAAATTTACACCACTTGGCCCTGTCTCCAAGGGCACTGCACCGACGAGATCTCGCGAAAATGCCATACTTTGCACACTGGTCAATTGTGCATGTGGACATTGATCACACACACAAGTTCATGCTCAATACTGATCAGGATCACACAATGAATGCTGATGCATTTCCGATACTGATAGTTTTTTTGCTATAGAATCTGAGTTTTAATCTATCTTTCGTCCATCCATATCCTGTCAGGTCTGACAGCACATGGTAGCATGACTCCTTACACTGCAGAAGTAACAGAGTAGTCTGCAGAAGGCAAAGCTTTTTCATTCAACAAAATAAATAGAAAATTTTATTAAGCTTTATCATATCTATTCATTAAATAAATGCTTATTACCCAGTCTGAGAACTGGCGACTAAGGGCGGGCACAAAGCCGCCCCAAATGGGGCAGAATTTGGATGCGGGGCAGACCCCAATGGGGGGATTTTACCGATACATGTTTATCTACTCCATTTTAAACGAAACACCCAGAAATTAAAGAAAACCGCGCCAACTCGACGATGACAACACACCCACGACCCCCACGCACGCAGCAGCTATCTTGCATTCAGATGCACGACTCAAGAATACTTTTATTCAAAGGTATATTTACAAAAGATTTCCCTTAAAGACGCATTTGCCACTGCTTCACGCCGTATAATCAATACTTTAAAAAAACATTTCAATTGATAACTAAATTGATAAAGAATAATTTTTCCA
Source organism: Lepas anatifera (assembly GCA_034440635.1). Classification (NCBI taxonomy): domain Eukaryota; kingdom Metazoa; phylum Arthropoda; class Thecostraca; family Lepadidae; genus Lepas; species Lepas anatifera. Next base: position 901,540 of record JAOTON010002016.1, on the reverse strand, counting down.
CAGCTAAAGCATTTCCTCTTCCATTTTCTCACATTGGCATGAAAGCATGACAAAATTTGGAACATTTTCACCCCGGTTTTCAGAAGGCCCAAGCGAAGAAAGATTCCCGACGCTTTGTGACGTCACATCACTGACTAGCATTTGTTCCAAGGGGAGGGGCTGGCATGATTTTCTTTTGAACGGTGGACCCTTGAACAGTGGACCTTTGACAAAGACCCGCTGCCGGCCTTGGAGATCAAAACATAGCAGAGGAAATGCAAAAACTACATACAGGAAACTTTATTTGAGTTCTATGATTGTATTTGTAACTAAAACTAGGTTTAGATTACAAATTTAGAAAATAGATTTAAATTTAGCTTAGAAAGGCACCTGTTGCCTGATTTTTATTCACTTCCAGGAACTTTGACTTTACATCTATTAAAAATTTCCTTTGTTTGGTATCTTTTAACCATATTTCTCTAGATGACAAATATGACGCTTTGAGACAATTCAGCTTTTACAGCGCAACATTAACTAATGATTGTTGTTTCTTTTCATTGTTTTTCTTTTTCCCGGTGATTACCCGCACCGACCGCTGCCCCAAGTACTAGTTCCTGCCCCAAGAGCCCCATCTGCCCCAAGATCGACCAAAAGCTGCCCCAAATCGGTAGGTCTGCCCGAGGCTGCCCCAACGAGATCTCGTCGAAATCTGCCACGTTCTGCAGACTGGCTTATTACTCAAACTATTATTTAAATTATATTTAATGAAGGGAATGAAAAGAGATATCAATGGTTCACTAGAGATGGAGACAAGCCTGATATTGAAGATTTCTAGCTGTTAAATCTTTATTTTTATCCGAGCTAAATTGTCATTGCAACCACCATTGCTGTAATCTGATTTTCAGCTCTATTGGTATCAGCCCATTGTGCTTGGAAATCAGGCTAATTATAGGAAAAGATTAAGACTGGAAGAGGAATGCCACTGATTTGTCTTGTCATTCTTTATTTTTTTAGCTATAGAAGACTTGTTCTATCCATTCCTTCAAAAATAAAAGACCATCTATCAATTTTATCCCTCAATCCATTGGTCAATATTCATGACACTCATCTATTGATGAACTAAATAAGGAGCTTGCTAGGATTTGACTCAATAGGCTGTTAGTATCCTCCCTTAGTTAGTTAAATAGCCATGAGCTTCACAGGTACATCAAGGTAGTCAAGATTATTTTTGTGGGGCACAAGTGTGACCACTTATTAGTCTAAAAATTAGGTGGTGGCCAATATTCTAGCTTTCCTGCAACACAACTTTGATTTATCATAAGCAAGCAATTATGTAGGGGTGGCCAATTTTCAACATATTTTAATCACACAAACAAGAAATAGGTTAGAAACTGCCATTTGAAAAATATGTATTCTTCAGTATCAATTTTTTAAATTTCAATTTTGTTAAAGCTATTGCAAGTTCAGTTTTTGGAGTCACAGCATCACCTAAGTCATAAAAAGACTTGTCATAGAGACTCTGGCCCCACTGTCCAAACAAAAAATGAGGAGTTTATTTTTAAGCCAATTTATGTTGCATAAAACACAGGGATGGCCACCCTGCTCAGCCACCCTCTCACCAGTCAGTTGCCAGCTGACCTACATGGGATAAATATTGAGTGCTGGAGTGACTGGAAATTGGTCCTAAGCCTGCACATACACTGCCACTACATGTACCTGAGTAGCAAACCAGAGTGCAGCACTAACAACTTAGCTACCTGGGTGGTTAAGACACTCACTTCATCTTGACTTGGAGATATGTTTCAATCTTTAGCTGTGTTAGCACAGAAATATGGAAATTGTATTCTTACCCAGGGTGGTAAAAAAATTCCCAGCCTCATGTTGTGTAAATTTTTTTAAATAGAAAGTCTGGATATCCAGATGACCCAGCCATTTCTAAATTTTCTGTCCTCAGTCCTTCCAGAACTGCTGATTGGCCTGAGAAAATACTAGCTAGTCCACCTACCTTCCCCTCCCATAAAAATCTCTGCTTGCACTTTTGGAGATGGTTCTAGTAAGTCTTCAGTATTGAGAAAAAATACAGATAGTTGTGCTTTCTAGTGTGCAAAATATTTTTTATTTTTTTGCAATAAAACCTCAGAAAACCTAGGAGTGGCAGGATCTGTTCAGTGCTAAAATGATTGTATGAAATGCATGGCTATCAAATCTATGAACTGGGTTTGGGTGCAGTTTGGGATAGCAGTGTTACATATATTTGGTATTGTTGTTGATGAATATGACCTGATGAGGTTATAATAGGTAATAATTGCTTGTTTGTCTTTTTATGAGCAGGTAGCTCTGGTTTCACCTGTGCCTTTGGTTGGTTATTGGGTTTAGTCACCAATTTTGTTGAGCAATCATTACAAATGTAGGTTTGTGAGTTACATGAAGGAAATGGCACTGGTAATGCAGAGCTAGTAACAAATATGTTGTGTTTTCAGGGCAAAACTGAAAGGGTTCTCACCATGGCCTGGAAAGGTGAGTGTACCAGAATGGAAGCAGCATATATATATATATATATATATATATATATATATATATATATATATATATATATATATATAATAATGACTGTGTCTTCCTTGCTCTTTTAAAAAATGCATTGCCATTCTTCCTGTAAGTCTTGTCATCAACTATTACACGCACATCAGCTAGTGGTCTATGCATGATATGCTTGCCTTAGGTACCAGCTGTGATTTTGTCTCAGTAGAACAGTGTTCATGCTTATGCAGGAAGTCTGTACTATCTATGCCCCTAGAAAGGTTCTTATGATGCTACTTACCTGCTGCATGTTCACTCATTAGCTGTGACACAAGTCCCATTGTGCAGTTTGGCAGCAGTGGCGGGAAAGGGAAGCTGCGTCGTTTTCTTGTCCTGCGCCCGTCGCGCCTCTGCCCGCCGTCTGTCGGGTTTCCTCGTCACGTACCGCTCCTGAGCATCCATTTCCGCCACTGTCCTGTTTCTCGTGAGCAAGGAATGTCGGTGTCCGTGGACCATGGTGGTCCGGTGGTACTCGGTGGTTGGGTTGTCCGTCGCTGTCTGGGTCTGTTGGCGAGCCTTAGGTCGACCCCTTTCTATGTATTTTTTCTTAACCTGAGTGGTGATGCTGTGATGACCTGATGGGTGTCCAATATGTGAGATGACGGTTCCACACTGGCGTTAGTGCTACAGGGGGTGGTGCGTGCGACGGTCGCCACCGACCAGCTTCGCCGTGCTTCAGGCCGTATGATGCTGCCCCTCCCCCTCTCTCCTCCCCTCCCCATTGTGCGTATAATATCGTTGTCATCCTGATTTGTTATTCCGATTTTTTATCCTGTGTTTCATTTTGTCAATAAATGTGAATGGCTTCAAGTATTTTGTAGTAGATATTGCTAAGATTTAATGCCTGCCAACTATGACTTAGGTTCCATGGCCAAAACGTGATCCGAATTGAACTGCAGGTGGACTCCATCCAGTGTTTTTCCCTAGCACTCTGGCACAGTCCATGCTATGACTGACGGATCGAAACCATCGCCCGTACTATTGACGGTGACCGGAAGTGGACGACACGAAGGCAAATTTGCTCAACCGAACCTTCAGCAAATTCACAGCACCAGAGGTAGAGCATACCCGTCACCCCGCCACAGTATCCCACACCTAAATCGTTTGTGATCTCGGAGGCGGTGTACGAGCGCCTCCGGACCGCAGAAACACAAGGCATGCGGCCCCGACAACATCAGCGCCCGCGTCACAAAGAATGCCGAACAGTGGTAGTCCCATACGCATACTCTTGACCAGTCAGTGTGTCAGGGGTGTTCCCGAGCAGGTGGGCGAGGCCAACATTGTCCCGATACACAAAAAGGTTCCAAAATGTCCTTCAATTATCGTGCGGTTTCATTGCTCCCGCTGTTTGGTAAGTTGCTGGAGAGGTGTGTATGTGACGCATTACTTCTTCATGTTCGACCTGTCCTGACCGACAAACAGCACGGCTTTCCCCACGTCGCTCTTACACAAATTTAGCTGCCTTCTAAAACGGCGTGGGAATCAATCGCTTCGGCAACCAAACGACGTCATATACACCGACTACCCGCGGCGTTTCAGAGCGAAACCAAAGCTTCGGTCTAAAACCAGAAATTCAACCAAATTACCGGTGACGCCCTGAACGGCTTTCCTCATATTTGACTGATCGAAAACAACGCGTCATCGTGAACGGAAAATGTTCAGACGACTCCAGTACGCTCTGGAACGCCTGAGGGCAGTATTCTGTCACCATTGCTCTTTGCTCTGTTTGTGAACGATCTTTCGGACAAAATCAAAACGAATTGTCTTCTCTTGCCGACGATGTCAAAATTTACCACAAAATAGTCTCTGTCCAGGACACAGAACTGCTCCAGGCCGACCTCACGTCTTTAGCTAAATGGTCCAACGATTGGAAGTTGAAGCGAATCCTGATAAATGCAAATCATTTAAGATTACCCTGAAGCGAAAACCGATTCAAGCCACGTACAAAATTCAAAGTACTGCTTTAGAAAACGTTACCAAAATTCGCGATCTCGGCGTGGGCTTGATACAAAATGACTTCAGCGAACACATGGACACGACTATTAGCAAGGCGAACAGCGCATTGGGCGGATGATCAGGACTCCCAGTCGAACCATGCAGTGGGAAGACTGAAACCGGAACCTCTTCGGCAGCATATTTCGGCAACATCAGGTCCGTTTTAGAATTCGGTTGCGTCATCTGGGGGAGCTGCCAGGACACATCTCGACAGACTCGAAAAATTCAGCATAAATTTCTTATTTGGCTCGCTGCTACGGCCCGCGTTCCCTCAACATCTTGGCATACACAGACATTCTAAATTTGTTCAAAATCACTAGTCTTGCAAATAGAAGATATCAGTACGATGTTCTTTTCGCCACAAAATTCTCACTGGCAATGTGGACTCTGCCCCCTGCTCGGGAGCCCCACCCATGTCCCTGCGCGAAACACGAGGGGAAATAGAACTTCCTACACGTACCTTATGCCAGGGTGGAAACGATAAGATCTGGACTGTTCTGTCGTGTGCCTCGCAGTGAACTCTTTCACTGCCTGCCAACGCGCAGACCCTTTTAGATCCACTTTGGCCAGTTCAGATCTCAGGTACGCCGTACGTTAAACAGATGCCTTAGTGATTCATGCGTGTTTTGTTTTTATGTTTTATCATGTTTTTTACCGTGTACCATTGCCCTGTTCATGATCTCATCATGTATTTATCAATGTATTACCCAAATTTTTAATTTACATCTAGACCATGGCTTGATTATTGGCATACAATACATTTTAGTCATTCGTGTATGCCATGTCCACCTCATCGGATATTTTAAGCTCATGCATGCTGTGGTATTGGTCACCCACTAAGGGTTACATGAGCATCGGTCATTTAAGCGCTTATTTACATCATCTCTTTTATTGTGTTTTGTAAATATGTGTGTTTTACCAACGTGACTGAGCTGTAATTGGGGTTTACCTGTTGCTCATCAACGATGAATAAATAAAAATAAAAAAGTGCTATGAAAATAGCACTTATGAACTTGACAGCTCCACGATGTATATTAATCGGTTTACCGATCCATATCGCATTTTGACCATGGAAAGTTGGATGGCCCTGACATTGGGCCATGGAACGTGGAAACTTGAATTTGGATGACAATTTTTTTATGTATTTGTGTTTTTTTTTCTTGTCTGGTGTTAAGTTTTCCTGATGATCATATTTGTTCAGGTTTTTTTATTTATCATCCAGTTCTTCTTCCAGTGCCACTGGGCATACAATTTTTCCTAGCTGTCTTGCACATTTGGTCAGGTGGGGATTTGCTTTTGATATGCCTCATACTGAGCCTTCCTTTAACGCTCCATCTCCTTCTGTCCTCCGTTACATTTCATCTCTGATGTATCCTTGCAGGTGTTTGTACTCGGGCCTGATTCTATATTGATTTACCATTAATTCATGCTGGGTTTAAGGCAAGCCAAAGGAGGCGCAGATGCGAATGCAAACAGTCGCCTAGGGATGCTTGACAAATCGTGTAGATATGCATTAAATGAGGATGTATAGATTATTAACAAGAAAATGGTGAGATTGGTTTTGCCCTGGAAAAATAGGTACTGGTATCTTATCCTGAAGAGTGCCCTTTTAATCGCTCCTGGATTTTGTTTCAGATATCACTGCCGCCGGACCATCTCAAAACACCCTCCAAGAAGAAAGGCTTCTGTGTTTACTTCTTCGGAACAGAAAACTAGTGAGTGAAATCACCAGGGATTCATGGGGGTTCATCTGAAGTTGCATAGGCCTGTAGAATGTGTGTATGGTGATTGGACAAGTGTGGTGCCCATTTTATAGACATTAGGGTGCTTAGATTTACAAGGTTTATGCACAAAAAGAAAACATTCGTTTTTCAGCAGCCTCTGAAACACAATTAGAGACACAAGAGCTGCGGTGCTATAGTGCCACATTGTTCTTCTGTTTGAGAAAGTCTCAACTGGCTACACGGCTCCTTTCCATCTGTTCGAGTAGGGATCGCGGATACTGCCGAATGAGTTAGGGACCTTGCTGCTAAAGAAGCTATCAAAAAAGCTGCTGGGATGATTTTAATTCTAGGGCTTGGCTCGCCACTGATCAGGTTTTTAAAATGCTTTTGGAATGGATCATGTGTTAATTATGTTTTTACAGCCATAAAATTAATCATCCCGAGCTGGGATGTATATAAAAAGGAAATGTATAGTCATGCGGATCAAATTTTGTTTTAAGGAGCATTGTGTCAGAATCACTGTTTGCAGCAGCGCTATATTATTCCAAATTTATGTATTATTTTTGCCTTGCTCTGTTTATTTGAACATTGGCAACAATAGTACTGATTTTTATAATTTCGCCGCCGTAAGTGATTGAACCCATTGTTTTGTAAAAAGAGCAATTCATTACAAAAACTAGTATGCTAGAAAGTTTGATTCTCTAAGCCAGATACCCCTCGTTTATGATGTACCCACCGCAGAAAATTGTATGCCAGGTGATAAGTGTACCTCCTGTAGTTGATAACCTTTGTGGCCAACGATTTTTTGTGTGCGGTCTTTGGCAGTGCATTCATCGAAACACAATTCATCAAGCCGTTCGTGCCGCATCGGGAGAAGCTAGCCAAGGCCAACAAGTCGAATCAGTTCAAGGAGGCACTCTCGGTCATCGACGAGTACCTTCGGAAAAAAGAGAGCGGGATCGTAAGTCGGCCCGTGCTTACTTTGCACTGTACTGTGACTGTGTTGCGCATTGTGTGCGGTATAGTAGACTGTCGTCGAAAGATGAAGTCACGTATACGGTACATATGTGGCTTCGGCCTTCGCACGGCAGCAGCAGTGGATGATTCTTTTTTTGCAGTCGATTGTCGCGGAAGCCAATAGTTTACTGAACGTATTATTTGAACAGATGCTAGGGGCGGGTGGGGTGGTCAGCGTAGCGCTTCAGCAGCCGACCGGGTTCAAGCCGGCGGCTTCGAACAAGGCAAGCTGGCTACTTAACAGGAAGAGTTGGCGACATAACCGGAGTTGGTGCGTCATAAGAATATATACAATGCTATAAATGGAACATGTGTTGAACCATCAACATACAAAGAGAAAAAGAAGACTCGCTAGCAGATTGATGGGTCTTCTAAATTTAGTCGCCTGAACCCAGAAAGGTTGGCCCGAAAAAATGTCTTATGAGAACTTATGATCTGACTTGGTATCATGCCTGACATGGAGGACGCTGTGAAGGAATCCCTGATGTCGCAATATGTTGTGTATTTTATCAAAGTACCTTGTTGTGCCTGTCTCCCTTTTACATTTTAAAGATTAGCTCCAGGCTTGTGCTGGCGACCGACAAATAAGTAAATACTCCGGGTGAGTACACTACGTTCCTCAGTGAGTACACACGTTCCCAGTGAGTACACTATGTTCCTCAGTGAGTGTGCTACGTTCCTCAGTGAGTGCAGTACCTTCCCCAGTGAGTGCGCTACCTTCCCCATTGAGTACGCGACATTCCCTGTGAGTACGTCGCTTCCTCCTTCCACCGACATTTGCCTCTGCCACGTGTTGCAGGTGGACGATGAGCGGGAGAGTAACGGGGAGGTAAAGGCTGGGGACCCGGCGAAGGAGGACGCTGAGTACAACGCAGATGCGCCCTCCAATGTGACCGCCGGAGCACCCACCAAAGCCGGGGCTGACAAACAGGTTAAAAAACGCAAGCCCAAGGAGAACAAGGTGGGTGAAGATGCCAAAAACTGATAGGTGTGTTCCAGCGCCTCCTCTACGCTCCTCCAGCTTCACCCTGTGCGCTCCAGTGCCTCTTCAAACCTCACCAACCTTCTCATCGCTCATATATAGCCTTCTCCAAACTTCTCTCAAACGAGAGGTATATTCTTGGAGAAGGCTGGAGGAGCACAATTCTGACACGTGAATTTCAATTGATAAGCAAAAAACAAAAACAGATAACTACTGCGATAAACGGTGTGGCTATTTTGTGATCGTTATTTCACTGTTTTGCTGTGCATTATTTCTGCTGAAACACATTAACGAGCATGGAAGGCCTTAGTCGATTTTCGGTAGCTCCTTGCGTTCGCACTGGCGCAGATCAGTTGCACAACAGCCGATACATCCTCTAAACTCCCCCAGTCTGCTCCATCGGACGCATTTTCGTACCTGCTCCGACCTCTAAGCTCCTCTAATTTTTTTGCCTATGAGGCGCTGGAACAGACCCCATGTTGATGCGTCGTTGATGTGATGTGACGCATGTGCTGTAGCCTGGTCATAAAATGGAAATTTGAAAAGATTGCTCTACTAGCAGTGCTGAATCTTGGCTGAAAACTTTAAAACTTATGTTTTTTATAAAAAAAATATCGCCGAAAATCAGAGGGGTGAGGGAAAATGCCTTTTGCCTAGACCACCACCCCAGTTTATTAGGTTATTTTCATTCCAATGTAATGTGACATGTTCTTTTTGTAATGCCCTTACGACACTGCGATATTTCTTTGTGACGTGTGTGACCTGAGCGTTCTGCGTGGCCTCAGGATAAGAAGCCAGCGTTGAAGCGGATGGCGACCGACACGACGCTCTCGCCGGCGGCGAGCCCGGAGAAGCGGGCCCGCGCGGCCAGCGAGGACGGCGACGCCGACCCGTTCACCTCTCTGCTGAACCACGACCGGAGCAGCACCACCGGCACCAAGCGGGTGGCGTCGCTGCTGGACCGGCCCACCCTGGTGCCGCGACCGGTCAGTAGCCAGGGACGGTGTCCGGGGCGGGGAGGAATACATGATCAGTCCCACATCTCACCCTTGTGTGTGTGGGTGTGGGCGTCTTGACCATCTTTTTCGCGAGATTGAATTCACAACTCTGATCCGAGCCTGCCACCCTTCGGGGGTGGGGGCTCGGAGAGTCCCTCCATTCTCCCCCCTCCCTCCCGCTGGGGTGGCCGTCGGGTCGCGTGTCCATTTGTTGTGGCGCTGCGTTGCGCCACTCCGTCGCCATGCCGTTCTCCCGTCCCTCGTCGCTGCTCCGCGGTAACGGGGGGGTCCCAGCTGCTGTTGCTGTTCTGTCGCCGTGCGATGACGCTGCCTTCACTCCTTCTGGTGTCGCCCTCTAACTCTCGTAGCTACACCGCCGGCGCTCAGACAAATGATGTCGATCGGCCGTTTTCCGTGATCTGTGCGGGTGCCGCGCCGCGCCGCCCCAGTTGCTGCTCCCAGGCTAAATCCCGAAATCCCTACCATTGCCCCTTTGTATACGCAATACTGTTTTGGTCCTCGGGAGAAGGGGGTGGGAATTGTGCTCCTCCCCCCTGTGCGGGGTTGTCCCCGCTGTGGTCGAGAGGGGTATCCGATTATTGGACGGTAACTTTCTTGGGGCATTTTGCAATACACATGTACGGTTTCTAACATCTCGGTCTCATGAAATAGCATTACACATAGAAATAAGGCTGAAATCCCAAAGGTTAAACTGAAATATCAGAAGAAAAAAATTAATTGCTTAAGAGAATACATATCGATACATAAAATACCAAATAAATTGTTTTCCTGCGTAAGAATAAATTGTTTTCCTGCGTAAGTAGGAAAGCAAGTCCTGTATTTTGAAGGATCACATTTTAAATAGGACAAGATACTATAAACAATATGCGAGTATCTGAGATTCCTGAAGCTTTGCAATTCTAGCTAGTCTTTCTGGAATATAATTCGTGTACGCAACTGTCATGGGTATATCGATGTTAATGTATGTGAAGTCAGCATGTCAACAATTGCGTTTGCGCCAGGCGCAATCTGCGGGGTTATTGTCCCGAATGCTTATTGCTATACTTGGAAAGATTCGAGCATGTGTTAGGATCTCTGTATAACACGATATCTCATTCCGAGCTTAGCACACCTTAAAGTGATCGGGCAGGAGAGCAACATTAAAACATCTATGACGCGTAGCCTCGCCCAAGAAAATATGCCAGTCTTCTGCTATAACCACGTTCGGTACGCCGTAGGACACGCCGCCTCTGGATGTAGAGCAGGCTTCGGCCGCCCTCAAACAGAAGAACATCCAGCCCTCGGAGCTGCGCTTCGGGGTGCTCGGCCTGGGCGTCATGGGCTCCGGCATCGTCAAGAACCTCCTCAACTCGGGGCACCGTGTCTCCGTGTGGAACCGGTCGTCCGACAAGGTGGGTGTGCCCGGGCAGCTGCCGAGGCGCAGTGTCGCACTTACCCTACTCCAGGTTTCAAGCAACAATGACCCGCACGCGTTTTAATTGCACGTCTGATGAAGCAGCGACGTCAATGTTCCAGTGCCGCAGGCGTTTTACAGGTACGAGCGCACAGGGGCTATTTTCCTTTATGCGGGTGCAGAAGCAACACTGCTGCCTGAATTTATTTGAACGTGGGTTTGTTTTAAATCTCAAATTGTATTTTGTACACTACCGGTTCAATTTTTTTCCTTTAACAGGGTTGAATGAAAAAATTATTAAGCCAACATGGGATTCTGTGGCAATGAACTGACGGGCATGTGCGACGTGTTCTGATCGCAGATCCTGTAGGAGTTCCGTGGTTATAGTTACGGTTGTTGATAGTCAGAGCTGAATCTGATGCATCCCGATCGGCCTCGGGCGGCCGCAGAATCTGTGCCGGAACGTACCGGGGCGATCGACATGTGACTGTGGAACTGAGCCCGTACAGAAGGCTAATCATAATCCGAGACGATCACGGTGCGAGGAAGTCTTAAAGGGAATGTGGCACCTTGGTCGAATCCTGGAATGTAGTGTAATTAGGGGTACTTTTAGCCGAAAATCATGGAAGTGTCCATGATTTCTCTGAAAAATGTACAAGAAGCTCAATATTTTTATTTTTAAAATGCTCTTCTCGGTAAAAGAAATAAATATCTGCCTGTGGATGATGTAATGATCTGGCAACCACTACCATATTCAATGCGCTTCAGCGGCCTCGATTGGCTGATACTCACCATGACGTCAGCATATGTCGTCACACCAACAGCCATGACAACTCTGGCCTGGCTGCTAAGGGTACATGATGGGTACATTTCAGGTAGGTTTTAGCTTTTTTCTACGGAAATCTTGAGTTTCAAGACATGATATGTTGAGTACCGGGTTTCCGGCATGCTTTGCAACTTGACTATCTCAGTTAAGATCACGTTATGAAGGTGCCACATTCCCTTTAAGACTTGATGTAGTATTAGCAGCCCATATGTATGGAACCTGTACAATTTCAGCTGCAGTGAAGCAACGCCGGGCCCAGGTCGTCCCCAGCCTCCCCCCCCCACTCCTGTATCTGGACAGGAGTAAACAGATCGCTTTTGTTGACGCGAAAAGCCCAAGACTTTGGCATTACGGTTTATCGTCACATAAAAAGTTCGATCTCGTCCGGTTAAATGCCAATGTTGCTTGGTATTTTCTTATGTGAAAATAGTACCACTACGGAGGAAACCAATTGTTCGATGCGAATGAGTGGAGTGTCAAGTTATGTTCAGCGTAAGATTGTTTTAAAGTTGTCCAAGTTGTTGCAAGTTCGGTGTTTGGCGTCGAAGTCTCACTGACGTCATCAATGGACTTGTCACGGAAACCCCGACCCCACCGTCCGAACAAGCAACTCCCACAATGCAGGGTTGGTTTAGAAGCCAAAATTTGGGGTCTCACAAAGCACAGGGACGGCCGCCCCGCTCAGGTCACCTCCTGACCAGTCAGTTGTCAGGCAACCTACTTTGGGTAAATATTGAGCGCCGGAGCGTCCCAGGGGAACCGATCCCAAGTCTGTACATGCACTGTCACAGCATGTTGCTAAGCAGCGGGCCGGAGCCCAACTGAGCTACTGGGGCGGCAGGAATGTTCAACTTATACAATAGGTTTTTAATTGTGATGGTTTAGTAGAGCGTGTCGAGAAACCTCGAAGTGCATATTGTCATTTCACGCAAAGCTCACTGTATTGAATCTCTGCACAATGTACAATCCAAAATAAAGTACATTAAGGCCCTAATTCAAGTCATGGAATTGCTTTCCATCTGGTTACAATAATTGGATCGGTCTAAATCCCTTCCATTTTAGAGTCCACAAGTAGTGGACCGCCCGGCTCTGATACATTGTAAGCAAGAGGCTTTATTTTTGCTCCAAGCTATTTAAGGCGAAAAAGTGTGGTTTCCTGATTTTCATACTCGTTTTGTTCTAAAATAGTCTCTAGAATTCCGAAAAGGTGGCACATTCCCTTTAATATGACTAAGGAAACAGGGTAAGACTTCTAGGTGAAAGATTGAGTTTTTTTGCCACGAGTTGCATGTGGCATGGTTCAACCTGAATTCTATACAGATGTAGAAGATTACTCTAAATGAGTCGTAATTGCTTTGGTGTGTGAACCTTTGGGTTACTGGTATTATTCTGGAGGGTAAAAAAAAACTGGAAATTAACTAATTTTAGGCGTAAATACTGGTGCAAAAAGCGATGCGTTTCGCTTCTGCTTACGATTTACCAAAATCTCATGATGCGTTTGAATTTGGAAGCCACAACATGGTCGAGGCATGGTGTAATGCTGTTAAGGCGATGGGCGTGCTTTCGAATGGCGGCCTGTTATAGGTGGCGCTGGGTACCTTACCGACGTCTGGACGCAGCGGGGTCTGGTGCGGCACCGTCAGCTCCGGACACGTGACAGGAGCCGTGGATATTGAGCCAAATGTTGGAAAGGGTAGATCACAGGCAAGGGAGTTATGAAGCGTGTCTGCCCTGTTTGACGAGCGTTTTGGATGACAAAGGAGTTTTTCGGATCATCATCATGTATTACTCACACTTCCACACAAATGAGGTGGCTTTTAAAGTGTTGTCGCAATGGGCATGAAGTGATTATAAACTATGGAAGGAGATGGTAAGGATGAGGAAAGGTGAGGATAAAGAGGATGTGATTCTACCTGGAGGGTCGCTGCAGCCACAGGCGCATGCGCTCGCAGCCTCCAGGTAGAGTAAGGATAAGATTAGGTACCGGTAAAATAACGCGCACACACACAATCGCACACACATTTGAATATTTAAACAACATAATGAGGATGAAAATAATGACAATAGGGATGTTCAAAATATGGGATGAAGCCGAGCGTCTCCAGCGGGTTACATTATGAGCTTGATTCGAGCATGTATAGAATGTCTCTGTGTTTTCTAGGCACGAACTTATCTACTAGGTGTGGCATCCTGACCTGGTACCGGTCAGGGGCGGATGAAATAGGTAGTCTGCAGCGACAGGTAGTCCCTCTCAATGTAATTTTTACGGTCTCTGCGGCAGGCGGTCCCGTTCAGGACCTTTATGGCTCCTGTACAGCTGGTGGTCTCTTTCAAGGTAATATTTTATGGGCCCTGTACTGGAGGCGTTCCCGATCAATACGGTTACGGACTCTGTACGGTAAGCGGTCCTGTTCAGTACGTCTACGGTCCCTTTACGGCAGGCGGTCCCGTTCAGTACGTTTACGGTCCCTTTACGGCAGGCGGTCCCGTTCAGTACGTTTACGGTCCCTTTACGGCAGGCGGTCCCGTTCAGTACGTTTACGGTCCCTTTACGGCAGGCGGTCCCTTTCAGAACGTGTACGGTCCCTATACGGCATGCGGTCCCTTTCAGTATGTCTACGATCCCTATACGGCAGGCGGTCCCGTTCAGTACGTTTACGGTCCCTTTACGGCAGGCGGTCCCGTTCAGTACGTTTACGCTGCCTTGTACGGCAGCCGGCATCGTTCAGTACGTCTACGGTCCCTATACGGCATGCGGTCCCGTTCAGTACGTTTACGGTCCCTTTGCGGCAGGCGGTCCCTTTCAGTACGTTTTCGGTTCCTGTGCGGCAGGCGCCCTCGTTCAGAACGTTTACCACCCCTTCACGACAGGTGGTCCCGTTCAGGACGTTTTCGGTCCCTGTGCGGCAGGCGGTCCCTTTCAAGAAAGTCGTTTCGGCTCCCGGTTCACATGTGGCGGTTTTCAGCTAAAAGATGAGGCCGGTATTTGAATTCCCCGAGGAGCTAGCCTCCCATTTCATTGCTTCCGAAAATTTTCGCTCTTATGACCATTGAGTTGTTCATAAAAAGTGGGTCGTCTGCCGCAGGCGAGAATTAAGGTTTTCGGGTGCTTTTGCTTCCCGTTACTCCGTTTTCTTTATTACGAACTTAGAGGCCCTGATGCCAGGATATTCGCTTTAGTTTGAGATCTTATATTTCTGGCTAATTAATTCGTCACATATGTTTTGCAGTCACACTGTAATCACACCTGGTCTCGTTGACGAGGGAAACATTGGTCAAACATTCGCAGCTGCTTGGATCTCCACACACCTACTAACCTCCCTCCCGTTGAATCGCGTCGCTTTTTGCCGAGATCCATTCCACTTAGATACATCATATTTTCAGTATAAAAAGTGAGGTCATTCATTTCACTGCATTACTGAAGACATTTGGGGCACACAAAAACTGCACTATATACCGAGTAAATCTCACGTAATGACACACCCAGTTCGTTTCTGCTGTAATGCCTCGTTGGCGGATTGCTCAGAGTCTTCCTCCTGCATCTGCTTGAGGAAGGAGGACTGCCGTTTGGCCTCCAGCCGCTCCGGCAGGGGATCGTTCCAGTTGGACGGGGGCGCCTGGCGCGGTTCCCAGATGTCGTTGGCTGTGTGCGCCGCCAGCCGCTGCTCCCGGCGCGCCATCTCGCTGCCAACCAGCTCGGACATCGCCTGCAGATGTGCGTTCGAGGGTTATAGTGGTTGGCATAATTCGAATTCAATACAGCCTTCTCTTTTTAAATATGTGGTGTTTTGTCCGATAGGATTCAATGCAGAACTAATATTCATTAGGATATGCTTTGCGCTCTCAGAAATCGGCTGACTCCTAGCTCTTCCAAATGATGCCGTTTGGTACAGTTATTGCAAATAATGAGAGGTTCTAGGAGAGAGGATTTCTGTACATGGTCTGATTGACCTCTGCTCAGGTCTATCTTGTATGCATGCTCACCTTTTGGTCGGCATTTTTTCGCCACAGCTGACATCGTTTGAGATCCTCTTTCCAACCGGAACAATCAGTAAGCTCCCCGTGTATAAAGTACTGGTGGAAACGTCCCTTGATGCGAGTACATTCCTTCAACTCCGCCTCGAACAGCTCACACGGTCGTACGACCCAGGACTGGGCCGGAAGCTTGTCGAAGTGGGATACTTCTGTGGCCAAGTCTACCTCGCTCGCGTTACTCTGCATGTTGTGGCAACTGCAGAACGCTTCTGAGAACTGGTAATTTACGGGACCTGAAACAGGGTTTGGTGGTGATACATTGCATTTTGAATGCATTACGCTGCTACTCTGTGTGTTGAGAACAGTCCAAAAGTTTTACGACAATGTCAGAAGTCGGATCCGAATCCATGTGCGTCCTAAAGTTACTATGTCTTAACTGCATTGTCATCTGGCACATATGTTTCTTCTGTTTCAACAGTAAACATGATGTCACACTTTATCCCCAGCTCAACACCGAATGCTACTCAAGAAATTGGTATGTAAACCCAAATAAGAGTGATCATATTTAGTGTTATAAGCTCGAAATTCCAGTCAGTCGCCCCAAGCCCTGTGCAATAATGATTAAACAAGACATGGGTAAGGAAGGAAACAGCATCACTGTCAGAATGTGGGAGGTTATGGAATTTCTTGAAATCAAACGTGTAAGAATTTCCTCTCAAGTTTGGGAGAGCATTTGCAGGATAGATTGCCAAATATTTTGATATAAGTATACAGAGTTTGTCGGAAGTAAATGCATGCAGTGGAAATGGGACAAAAATATGCATTTCTCAATAAAAGTAGGGTAAAATGCTTCTTCAGTGGACAAACTAATCAACAAAGCTGGCCTGCCTTCAATTGCTCAAAGCAAATGATTCCACCCTTAATTGCTTGATGCAAAAATATCACCTTTTTCTTGCCACTAAATTGACCTAATTGCTCCATAATTATTGGGGCTTATCGACACACCAACTCCAGGGTCATATGGCGTCACCAACTCTTTCCATGTTGGAAGGGTTTCTCGGGAGCCATCTTGCTCCTTCTTCAGGAAGCCACCGGCCTTGAACCCGGGTCGGCTGCGTGGAAGCCAGCTATGCTGAGCACTCCACTACCGCACCCCGACCTAATTGCTCCATGCAGTTACAAAGCTGGCTTGCTGGGTTGGCTGCTTGCGGCATGTAACATGGCAAAAGCTATGTTATCCATTAGGATTTATTATGCAACATGTTTTGTGAGACAGAAAGGGATTTCATTGTGGTTTGAATTTTGGACATGGAAGTGTGGAGCTTTGGGAGAAATGGTTTCTGAACACAGTCTACAAAACTGGTGTATCAGCTCAAAATCTGTTATGAAATTGGGACACTCCCTTTAGTCCAGGTGTGCGGTTGTGCCAGTTTTTATTCTGTGGTCATGGTTTCAAGATTTTTCAGGTCTCCATCACTCATTTTTGGAATTTCAACAGGGTTTAGCATTCTCTGACATTTGATTCCTGTATTAACTCAATTGGGCATGATAATGTGATAACTCTTATTAAATATTTTGTGGGAACTAAGTGAGCTGGGAAAGTCTTTAGACACAGGTCAAGGTGGGAATGAAATCTAATTTGTAATTCAGCCGTAATGAAACTGGCTGATATTTATTTATACTCCTGTGAAACATGACTGCTATGCTGTGAATAAATTCAGTTGTTCGTTCAATCGACTGAAAATAGTGAACTAAGAACGATACATATAGCAAGATATCTATCGCAATAAATTTTAGGCGGTAGATATCTCACGCAAGATATTTTATCCTTTTCAAGATATTTTCGGCGTATATCCGGATTTTCTCAGGATCTGGCTAGATTTTACAGTTAAGTTTAGGGCAAATGTAGAGATCGAAATAGTTAACAACTAGCGCACACCGATTAATCTGTAGCGTAATAGTTGAAACGCACGCTCAGATTTCTACACACCTTCCAATAGTTGCTGATTAAATTATTATCCGCAAAGGTGCATTTCCCTTCACACCAGACACAGTTCTCGACGGACTCGTCCTTTTTGTGCGCCGTACCTCGTCGCGATATCGCCGAGTCTCTTTTTGTTTCTCTATACACCCTAGTGATGGGATAGAAGTACTGGATACTCACACTGGTTTGAATAAGTACTAGCGGTGCCTGGTGATGCAAATTACGTTCGGTAGTAACAACGCCCGCTGCGGGCTCAGAAGTGAGGTGGAGGGACACCCGTATTTGTTCGAGGTCTTTTAAATTTTGGGCCCCTAACATAAAACAGGGGCACATTCTTTACTGACGAACAGGTGGACATAATACAGTTTTCCCGAAGGTGCCACAAATTGTTCTAAAGCACATAGGCGGATCCAGGGGGCAAAGGGGGACACGTGCCCCCCCGATCGACCCTCGGCGCCCCCTGAAATGGTCACGGCGCCCCCTGAAAGGTAGATGGCGCCCGCCTGAAATGTCGCTTCCCCCCAGGATGCGAAAATCTGCGCCCACCGATAGGATTTGGCGCCCATCTAATAGGTTATGGCGGTCAAAAGTGGCGCCCCCTGGTCCGGATGGTGCCCCCCCCCCCCCCGGAAGGTGCCCCCCCCCCATCGACAATCCTGGATCCGCGTATGCTAAAGCACCATTTGATAATAGCACCCCATATCAAAATAGGAATGCTCAGCTTCCAGAGCGTCATGAAAAATTACTCCACTCATTTTTTTATATCAACCGCAGATGGATGATGTCTTCATCCATGATTCCTTCCGTTCTTACGCAAAAATCGACCTATTAAATTTTGGGGGATGCTGTTCTCTGTCTGAGTGTTGCACTCTTGTCATTCTGCTAGCATCAGATCGTTCGGTATATACTTCCCTATCCGATTTTGTCTCGTACTCTATTTCTGAATCTTCTAACCCTAACCCTACCTTTCCCACGATTATTATCTTGGTATTGAGGAAGCCTGTGGTGTGTTGTTTCCACATCTGGAGTATGTTCCAAGGCGAGCCTTATTATTTTTTATTCGAACTTGACGTTTAGAAATATCAAGTGTTTTGTAAGAGATTGACCCGGAAATATATTTCGTTGGTAAGTACAGCAAAAATTATTCGCGGAGTCCAAACGAAAATGATGAGAAGCTGACAGTTGAAAAGTGCGACCGGATGCTGTTCGCACCTTGTAATGGGGTGTTCATGGAAGTGACTTGGCGTAGGCTATCGGAACAACAAAACAAAAAACAGCAGTATTTTAGTCTTTGGATCCCATATTGCACGGTATGAATTTCAGGAGTTTGGTGAATAAGTCTGCCATTTTATGATATTTCCATTCCATTTTTTCAAAATTTTCCCAGTTAATGCCGCTTGAGTCTGCCTTCCGGGAGATGACTTGGACTTACAATTTTGAGGAAATCTACAAAAATATCAGGCACAAGGCGTGCGGGGGCTCCGCTATTCTCCGTCGTTTTCTAGACACCCTGGGAAAATTCGAAGAGATGCTCGAACATCCCCCTCAGCAGTTCTTGTGTAAAGAGGACACTGAAGCATCCCAATAGAGGGACAGGCCATTGCGCCAATGGTGGTAGGCGAGAGTGCCTCGTGGTAGTGTGATCCCAGGAGAGATTCAGAATCTCAGAAGGCAGTTTGAGTGGATCAAAGTGGAGAAAGAGGGACATAGAGTGGGCTTTTTTGGCGGAGAAGGAGGAGGCAAAGTTGTAGATGACGCCGCGCTCAGTAGGCTGTGTTTGGCGCCAAGTGTGACAACTTCGTGTGATCGGGAACGCGTATTGACCTAACTCCAGTGGCATATTTGGAAAGTTGCGATGGTGGTGGGAGGGGAAGATGGGCAGCAAGTCACGGAGTACGCAAATGTTGGCAGAGGCGTTATCCCGTGATATTTGATTCTTGGGTGGGGGCTGGTGAGGGGCGAAGTTCAGGGGGTGCTCTTTGAGGCTGCCGTCTATTCCCCCACCTCTCCTTGAACACGCCACTGCCTATCTCACCTCTTTGCTCCAGGTTTTATGAGTGCGTGTGATGTGAAGCTGACCTCTCTGCTGGTTGACAGTGTGACGACTTCGTGCGGGCGGGCGCCGAGCACGGTCTGACGCCCAGTGATGTAACTGTGTGTGATGTGAAACTGACATCTCTGCTGGTTGGCAGTGGACGACTTCGTGCGGGCGGGCGCCGAGCACGGTCTGACGCCCAGTGATGTAACTGTGTGTGATGTGAAACTGACATCTCTGCTGGTTGACATCGTGACTACTTCGTGCGGGCGGGCGCCAAGCACGGTCTGACGCCCAGTGATGTAACTGTGTGTGATGTGAAGCTGACGTCTCTGCTGGTTGGCAGTGTGACGACTTCGTGCGGGCGGGCGCCGAGCACGGTCTGACGCCCAGCGATGTCGTCAGCGCCGCTGATGTCACCTTCTGCTGCGTCTCCGACCCGCAGGTCGCAAAAGATGTGAGTAGGACTCCACTCTTCTAACGATAATGTGGGGGTGATGGGTTTGCCTTGTCACGTGGAGTTCAAAGCATCCGTGGTACTTTCCTGGGATGTACCTGAGAGGTTTTAGAGAAGCCGCCGACGGCGGTTTGTAACCTTTCAAAGGCTGCCCAGTGCACTGAGTCTGAACTCCCATTGTTCTAGCAAGGGAATACCTGGCTTAGCGGCTTTGCAAGCTTCGAAACAAACAGTATCATTTTTATCGCCAGATTGTTCACATCTCCCATAATTTTGCTGTGAGTTTCGCATCGTTTTTCTGTTATTTTATTTGTGTAAACTACCATGCGGTCTCTGTATCCCTGACAGATCATATTCGGAAACTGCGGGGTGCTACAAGAAATAACCACCACAAAAGGCTACGTCGAGATGACGGGGATCGACGCTGAAACCTCGCAAGACCTAGCTGATGTAAGAACACGCTCTAAAACACTGGTGGAGTGCTTTGGTTCGTGCGAGAATAGGCAATGGCATGCACTTGTTTGATTCGTTAAAGCATTGTCCTGATCATATGAACCTGTGGTGCCGAAGAGGCCTGCTCATCTAGTGTTCTTCAGAAATTATCTTAACATCGTTTTGTAGGGGTAGAGGGAGCTTATGTTGGCTTCGGGAGTATGTAGAACTTCTGTATGATTAAAACATTTTCTGTTTTACCGTGTTGAATGCTGACTTCGTTTCAATGTTGTGTTTTTCATTCCTGTCTACATGAGTGACCTACATCCTCTTTTCTAATTCACCGTCGTATCATTAACATCTCACTGATCTGTCCTCATGCGCGAAACTCGCCACAGACGATCAGTGCCGAGGATGACAGGCCTTAACTATCTTATAAATACTGTTTCTGTCCTCGGAAATTGAGCCGTTCGTGACAGGAAGCTTGCGAGCTCGGTGACTAAAAATCATCCTAATCAATCTCACTGGGATGCCAGAAAGTATTCCGACCTTTCATTCGCATAGGATACCACTAATCTTCACAATGCATCAAAGTGCAGCGGTTGACCTCTCGCTGACCTGTCCTCGCCGGTGACCGTGGCCGCAGGCGATCGGGGCCAAAGGTGGCCGGTACATGGAGGCGCAGGTGCAGGGAAGCCGGGAGCAGGCGGAGGAGGGCACCCTGGTGCTGCTGGCCGCCGGCGACCGCTCCCTCTTCGACGACTGCCAGAGCTGCTTCCAGGCCATCGGCAAAAACTCCTTCTACCTGGGTAAGAACGGCACCTGCTGGTTGCAGACGGTGGATGGAGGATTTCTGGAGACGTACACTGGGTGACCCGAATGGGGGCTCTGGTTGTTACAACGTACATGAAGGTCGGATTGAAGATGTTGAATGGATGGTGTTGGATTGGTCATTTTGTCTGGGGTACACACACACATGGTAAGTGCTCTCTGTTCTTTGTGATGAAAGTGCTAGTTCGAGGACTGAAGGACTGCTTTCGATGTGAATTTTTAAGGGGTAGCTCTAGCTGGCTGCTTTTTTCCTTTATTTTGTACAGCAGGTCCGTAAAACGGGACGAAAATCGTAGCTTAACCGTAAGAATGGTAGAAGGCTGGTGTTGGATTGTACCATCACCCGGTGGGGCCTGCGTGTCGACTCCTTGGGCGAGGGGGAACAATTTCTCGTGGTCATCCCTAATGATTTGTTTTCTACCCAGGTTACATGCTTGTTCACCTGTTGAGATCTGTCTGAATTTTTTGTAACACGTCCGGCTCAGGACAATAAAGATATCATGGAGCATCAATAGCTTTTGCGTTAGGTTTTCGCTGGTAGCTTTGGTTTGTGTTAGCTGAGCAGCGGTTCTTTATAGCACGCACATGCGTTTTCCTGTTCTTCATCTTTTCTTTTTGTCTTTTTCTTTTTTTTTGCTTTTCTTAAGAAAAGTTATTTTCTTTTGTTTTTTTCTTTTTCTTTCTTTCTTTTTCGTTTCTTAAGAAAATTTTCTTTTTTTAAGAAACGAGGGGAACAGTTTCCTGATGCTTTTATAGGCTCAGCGTTCTGAGAGGGATCCTGTATTTATGTTGAACATAGGAGACATAGGCGTAGGAACCGGGGGGGCCAGGGGGCCACTGGCCCCCCACTTTTCTGGGATGGGCCCCCGCAACGGAGATAAGAATATAAACAACTGTAATATCAAGCAAGAAACTCAAACTGTCCCGATAGCTTGCCCCGGAATCCCGTTAAACTTACCTGTGCCCCTAAACTAAGTTGAGGTCCTATGAGTTGATTTTAAGGTCCCCTAAGCTTCTCGGGGCCCCTGAACTGGCCTCTGATGCCATACGAGCTAATCTGGGCCCTTTGAGCTGAACTGAGCGCCCCTGAGATGGTTTGGGCAGCATGAACTGTTCTAGGATGCCTAAACTGAGCTAGGAGCCGTAACCTTAAACAGGGCACCGTGAGTTGGCCAGAACCTATATCCACCGACCTGGGGGCCCCTGAGCTGAGCTGGGACCGTAAAGTTAATATTGCCCCTTGAGCTACTCTGGATCCCCTGTGATGCACAGAAGACCCTAAACTTATCTGAGGCCCCTGCACAGGAATAGGGCCCCTGCTCTGAAATTTGGTTATTAGCTTTAATTGAAACCCTGAACTGTTCTGAAGCCCCAAATGTGCCGACAAGGGGCCCCTGGATGAGCCGGGCCCTTACGTTTATCTGGTCATCAGAGCTAATATGGGCCTCTGTGTTGAACTGAGGGCCCCTGATATGGTCCAGGACCCCTATAGGGCTTTACAGCCACTGACCGGGCGGCCGAGAGCTTGAATGGGCCCCTTGAGATGTTCTGACAGTGGTGTAGCAAGGGGAGGATGGTCTCAGGAGTCCGCGGACCCCTTAGGCTGACCTTATGCACTAAAAACACAAAAATTTATTTCGGGGGCCCCTGAGCCTGGTCTCGGGGGGGCCTCCCGAGCTTGGTCTCAGGAGGCCCCCGATAATCGGTATCGAGGGCTCCAGAGTACCGAATATTGACCTTGGGGGACCCCTGTGCTCAGTCTCAGGGGGTCCCGAGCTTGGCCTCAGGGCCCCCGAGCTTGGTCTCAGGGCCCCTCCCCCGAGTTCGGTCTCACGGGCCTTTCGATCTTGGTCTCACGGGCCTTTCGATTTTGGTCTCAGGGGCCCCCGAGCTTGGTCTCAGAGGCCCCGAGCTTGGTATCTGGGGGCCCTCCGAGCTTAGTCTCAGGGGGCCCTTCGAGTTTGGAATCAGGGCCCCCGAGCTTGGTCTCAGGGGCCCCTGAGCCTGGTGTCAGGGAACCCTCCGAGCTTGGTCTCAGATAACCCCGAGCTTGGTCTCAGGGAGCTCCCGAGCTTAGTCTCAGGGGGCCCTTCGAGTTTGGAATCAGGGCCCCCGAGCTTGGTCTCAGGGGCCCCCGAGCCTGGTGTCAGGGAACCCTCCGAGCTTGGTCTCAGATAACCCCGAGCTTGGTCTCAGGACCCTCGAGCTTGGTCTCAGGGGACCCCCGAGCTTGGTCTCAGGGAGCTCCCGAGCTTGGTCTCAGGAGGCCCTTCGAGTTTGGTCTAAGGGTCTCCGAGCTTGGTCTCAGGGGCCTCCCGAGCTTGGTGTCAGGGAGCCCTCCAAGCTTGGTCTCAGATAACCCCGAGCTTGGTCTCAGGGCCCCGAGCTTGGTCTCAGGGATGCCCCCAAGCTTAGTCTCAGGCCCCCTCTCCCCGAGCTTAGTGTCAGGGGCCCTCGAGCTTGGTCTCAGGGAGGCATCCGAGGGCATCTGATGCATAAGGCTGACCGTATGCACTGGAAAACACGAGCATTGGTCTCGGGGGCCCTGATCTTGGTCTCAGGGGGCCACCGAGCTTGGTCTCAGCGCCCCACGAGCTTTGTCTTAGGGGCCCCGAGCTCGGTGTCAGGGCCCTCCGAGCTCGGTGTCAGGGGCCCTCCGAGCTTGGTCTCAGGGAACGCCCGAGCTTGGCCTCAGGGGACCCCCGAGCTTGGTCTCAGGGGCCCCTGATCATCGGTATCGAGGGTTCCAGAGTACCGAACATTGATCTCGGGGGCCCCCTGAGTTCGGAGGGGACCCCGATCATTGGTATCGAGGGCTCTGGAATACCGAATATTGATCTCGGGGGGCCCGTGAGCCTGGTCTTAGGGGCCCTCGAGCTTGGTCTCAGGGGACAACCGAGCTTGGTCTTAGAGGGGGGAGCAAGCTTGGTCTCATGGGCCTTTCGATGTTTGGTCTCATGGGCCTTTCGATCTTGGTCTCACGGGGTCTCGAGCTTGGTCTCAGGGAACCCCCGAGGTTGGTGTCAGGGGGCCCTCGAGCTTGGTCTCAGGGAGCATCCGAGCTTGGTCTCAGGGTCCCCTCGAGCTTGGTCTCAGGGGCCCCGAGCTTGGTCTCAGGGGTTCAGGGCCCCCCTCGGGGTGCCCCCGACTATTGATATCCAGGGACTCGTGAGTGAGGCACGAGCATTGACCTCATGAGACCCAGAGTTTGGTCCCAGGGGCCCCCAGGCCTGGGTTCAGGACCCCCGAGCATCGGCATCGAGGGGCTTCAGAGCACCGAACATTAGTCTGGGGGGCTCGAAATATTGATCTTGAGGGCCCCGGAACATCGGTGTCGAGTTACTCCTGAGAAAAGCGCGAGCATGGGTCTAAGGGTGCACCTGAGACTGATCTAAGTGGGACCCCGAGCTTAGTCTTAGGACCCCCCGTGCATCAGCATCAAGGGGCTCCGGAGTATTGGTCTAGGGGGAGCAATTATTTTAGGGGCCTCCAAATGGTGATTTCAGAGGGCCCCCGAAAGTTTGGATGCAGTGGTGTAACCAAGGGGGCCCTAGGCGTCCGCAGACCCCCACCCTTGGGCCAATCTGAACCACTGCAAAGGATTCTCTGATCACGGGGCCCCCAGAGTCAGTCTCAGGGGCCCCTGAAGATTCGCTCTCAGGGCGTCCCGAGTCGGCCTCACGGCCCCCGCCCTGAGAGTCGGTCTCAAGGCCCCCCGAAAGTAGATTTTAGGGGTCCCAGAGGGTTGGTCTCAGGGGCCCCAAAATTCGGTGTCAGGGGCCCCGAGAGTCTGTCTCAGGGGAGGGGCCGAGCTAGTCTCAGGGGCCCCCAGAGAGTGGTTCTCAGGGCCCTGCAACATAGTCTATTTCAGGGGGCCCCTGAGAGTCAGTCTCAGAGAACCCCAAGAGTCGGTCAAGGAGACCCCAAGAGTCTGTCTTAGGGGACCCCGAGATTCGGTCTCGGGGTCCCCCTAAGAGTCTGTCTCAGTGAACCCCAAGAGTCAGTCTCAGAGCACCCCAAGAGTCGGTCTCAGGGGGGCCTCATAGTATCACGGGCTTCTCTCTCAGGAGTCAATATTTAGTTTCAGGTGGCCCCGAGAGTTAATCCGGGGGTCCGAGATTTAGTCTAATTTGATCCGCAGAGTGCTGGTTTCAGGGGGCCCCAGAAGGGTAGTTTTGGGAGCCCTCAAGATTTAGCCTCAGGCTGTGCCCCCCCCGAGTTTTGGTATAAGCGTCCCCGAGAGTCAATCTCAGGGAGCACCCAAAAGTTAGTCTCAGAGGGCTCCCGGTTGTCAGTCTCAGAGACATCCGAGAGTTAATCTCGGGGTTCTGAGAGTAATTTCCAGAGGTGCTCCCGAGTTTTGGTCTCACGAGCCCGGAGTTAGCCTTAGGCCCGCGAGAGCTAATCTGTAGCCTCCGAGTCAGTCTCAGGAACGCCAAAGACTCAGTGTCAGAGGTGATTCCACCCCCCCCGGGTGTTTGTCTCAGGGGCGCCCTAGAGTAAGTCTCAGAGGGCTGTTGGAAGTCATTCCCAGCCCCCTCCCCCACCCCAAAGACAGCCTCAGGGGACCCCAATAGCTAATCTGGATGACCACGATACTCAGTCTCAGCCCCCCCTCCAGAGCAAATCTGGGGGGCCCAATAATTAGTCTCAGAGGTGCTGCCGATAACTAATCTCAGGAGCCCCGAGAGATTCTCAGGGGCCCCCAGTTTTGATCAAGAGGCGCCGTGAATCGGTCTCCGAGACCCACTGAGATCTAATCGGGAGAGCGGCCGAAAATTAGCTTTGTGAGCGCCGCCAAGTGTTGGTCTTAGGTGGCCCCAAAGCTCAAATAAAAAATTTCAAAATCACATGCCTCGGAAAAAGTGTACCTACCCCTATTGCGTACTAAAAAAGCACAAATTGAAACATGATTATCGAAGGAAAGGCAAAAATTAATCTAATTTTACCATAAGAGCAAATCGCACACGGAATTGGGCACTTAGTCAATTTTTAATATATTAGCTTAACACCAATAACTACATTCCTAAATATTCCGAAATAAACAACTTTCCAATATTTTCGTAGGAAACCAGACAAACAAGGGTAATGACAGAAATTGATGAACATAATCCCAAAAAGAAAAATAGGTATGAAAGGTTGAAAATAACAATAACAGAGTGAGCCAAGGCGATAGATATCTTGGGCGCCTTTTGTCTTGGTAATTTGCTCGTTTACAAGATAGCAAGGGTAAGAAAGTAACTGGATCTCAACAGGATCTGTCGACGGAATAGAGGTTATGTAACGTTTGGGACACCTTACCATATCCCTTGTATCTTTATTCGTTTTTTTCGTTTCTTTGGAAATTTCCTGATTAAGAGTCCATGGATTCGACACCGGGATATAATTGCTAATCATTTCCCATAGAAGATCATTTCTTCGTACTCAAAACGACTGACCTCCAATAACTTCATGTCTGATTACCCGAGTGAATTGAGGTAGACACAGGTTTAACATCATGCGTGCATCAACATTGAACTTCCCGAAATATGGCACAAAGCTGTTATTATAGCCACGCTACCATATAAGGTATGGGTCATCCTTAATATTTGGTGACCTTAGTTTACCAACACTTGGTCGGATCGAAAAAAACAAGCTATAAACAAAATAAGAATGAATGCTTAAAAAGGCACAACAAAATTTCCTTCGTGTGAATGTTATAATGTTTAAATACTATACAAAAGATATAGGAGATGGGCCCGGTTACTAAGGGGACCCCCGGCCTGGGCCCCCCGACGGTAGTCGCACCCCTCCTTGGCTGAATCCTGGCTACGCCACTGTGTTCTGAGACTCTATGTCAGCCACCCTGGGACCCCTAAGCCTAGCTGGGGCCCTGAGCTAATCTGGGTACCGCTGTGCTTAGCTGGGGCCTCTGATCTGGTATGGGGGGCCTGAACTGTTCTAGCATCATTGAGCTAAGCTGGGCTCCGTGAGCTTGAACAAGTCCCTTGAGCTGTTTTGAGACCCTACATAAGTCGACCTGGGAACCTCCGAGCTGAACCGGGTCCCTAAGCTAATCTGGCACCCTGTGCGAATCTGAAACTCCCCTGTGATGAGCTTCTAGGGGTCCTGTGCTTATGTAGGGTCCCTTGATAAGCTGGTCCCGAGGCTAATGCACTGGTCTAGGCCCTTGAGCTGACTGATCTGGGTTCCTGAGCCATGGTCTGGACCTTGGGGCCCTCCGAGATGATTTAGCGGTCCCTGGGTGGCATAGGCATAGGAACCGGGGGTCAGGGAGATACTGCCCCCCCCTTTGAGGTGGGCCCCCGCAACGAATATACAACTATCAGCAACTGTAATATAGAACAAGAAACCCAAACGGGCCCGATAGCTTGTCAGGGAACTTTCAAGTTCGGTAGTACGCTGCCTGCAAGCCCCTGGAGGAGGAGCGCTTCGTAAAAAAGGCCAAGGCACCTACTGCCCGAGTGTTGCCAAATGAGTTCCGAGAACTGGGCCCAATCAAACTCCATCCCAATCCCAACACAAAATATGAATCGGACACAGACCCCGCACCAAATGCCGAACAACAGTCGTCCCTGAGCCATCGAAAGGCGCGACGTCTTTCGATGCCAGGGTTATATGGCATCGCCAACCCTTTCCCTGTTGGAGGAGTTTCTTGGGAGTCAAATCGCTCCTTGCACAAGGAATCTGCCGTGCGTTAAACCCGAGTTGGTCGCGTGGAAAGCAAGGCTGCTAACCACTATAACACCATACCCACACCTCCTCGGCATCACAAAGCTGGCCATCAAGTACCTACATTGCACTTGCAGTCATGCTGGAACTCTGCATTTTAGGCATCGAAATATAGCTAGACGTATTTATTGTGATCAGGCTTCACCTAAATCAATCTCTAATGATGGCAAGAAGAGATATGTAATAACATAAATAAATGTTCCCATTTTCGTCATTGAATAAGAAAATACAAGTTGATTAGGCATAGCGAAGTGAGGCTATTTGGTATCAAAGCATTGTCTGTAGTTTTCTAAACAGTTCCTAATTTTGTAAATGTGATGAAAAGTTTTGTAGATGTGATGTGTACTTAGCCGCGTCAATTTGTTTCAGTAACAAAATTGTCCCATTTTTGCCCAAAGGCTAAGTATCCTTGGACACCATGCAAACGTTACAAGCTTGCTTATGGTCTTGCGTGATGTCCAAGGAGATACCTGATTTAATGCTGAAGGTAGGAGGATGCCCTTTGTTCATAAGCGTATTTAAATTAAAAAAAGAAGAAAAAAAAGAAAAAGGGCCTAAACATCTGTAAATATAAAAAACGCGCTCGCGGTAAAACATGATTGAAATCCTCCAAAAAAGCTTAAAAATGTATTTCGTATTTGAAATAGGTCTTGGTAAAAAAACAAAAAATGTTTTTTTTGGCGTTTTACTATGATTTGGTATCAAATAGGTACAACTCGAAATCATAGGGGAAAATTCAATTTCTCAATTTTCCATATATTGACATCCTTGTGTGCATGCGTGCCTCATTGACACCAAACGAGCTAACTAATTTTTTATAACTATGGGCCCCCGTGGACTGGGGCCCCCCTTGAGGTGGGCCCCCTCTAAGGTTGGCCCCCCACTTTTCAAACCGTTCCTACGCCCCTGATAGGAGATACATGT
The DNA here is from genome assembly GCA_034440635.1 of Lepas anatifera. Classification (NCBI taxonomy): domain Eukaryota; kingdom Metazoa; phylum Arthropoda; class Thecostraca; family Lepadidae; genus Lepas; species Lepas anatifera. The sequence goes on along the minus strand of JAOTON010002016.1, from coordinate 872,655 downwards.
GGCAATGCTTAGCAAATGGGCTAAGTTAAGTTTCTAAGGATTACAATATCCTAGAATTATAATTTTACACTCACTCATCACTAATTTGAGCTTTATATTCCAATAATTACCGTGCTCGAATCTTTAGCCTTCATTCAAATTAATTCAGGTTAAATTTAGTATTTAACTTGGCACGATTATATCATACATCATTCGATCGAGCTTGATGCGATCATTTCAATCACGCCTATATTTTCTCTGCAGCTCTGCTGTCAGCCATTATGACACAAAACATAACTTTTCATCCTATTCATGTAAAAAACATACTTTGAACTTTAGTGACCTCAAGAGTGACCTACAAAAAGTTGCATGAACGTTGCGGGTAGAGGTCCAGACGGGCTATTGAACGCCCCCTCCGCTCTGTTCTCCCTGGGCATGGTTGCTGAGATCTCCCGGGGGAGGTGTATCCCTCCTTGCGGGCGACGGTGGCGCGGAGCCCCGTACCGGTGCATGTTAGCACCGTCATCGAACAGAGGGCGGACGTTTCATTTTCTGGTACTTCGAGGTTTGCATGCTTTCACTAAGTTGAAATTTTTGCCGGAGTTTTCTCTCCATACCTGGGGTCAAAAACTTGGTTTAGGATCTGATACAATACCCGGAGGTTCAACAAGAGTGGATTTGGTTCATTATTTGGGTGGCAACTCGTATTCTTATTGTATTTCTTCGTAGTATCTTTTATGCAATTGGACATACATGATTACTTGATTTTCGTATGTGTCCCGTTTTCCCCTGTTTATAGTAAAATGTTGAACATGGTCCCGTTATGAGCACGAGCTGCGTACCAGATTGTTGCTAGCTGTAGGCACGCAGCACGCCCGCTTCCGGTGAAACAGGATCCCCCAGTCAGAAAACCTGTGCTGTGTGACATACTTTTTACGTGGTGGGGTGCCCAGCAACTCACTGCCTCAGTGTCGCTGCTGTCGTGTCGGTATGAGCCTAATCCAGCTGCATTCATCATTCGCCTCCGCACGGCGCGTTGCTTCTGAATGATCTCGGCAATCAATCTCTCCGAAATCCTGAACCATTCATTTATAAAGCCCCCTGGGAAGGAGATGTCTGTGAAGCCTCATCAGATGGGTGGTCAGAGCCGGTAATTGTATCAGTCATTTATTGGACCGGTGGTAGGACCCTCCCCTGGGAACCTCCGGCGGCCCATTGAGGCGTCATCCCTGTATTACACGCCACCAGAGAAGAGCCATAAGGGATTTTGACGGTTGCACTGGTACCGGACCCAGGTCATAACTCAATACTGTCTCTGAATGGTGCTGTTTGAGCCCCAATTGACACGTACTAATGGCCAGGCTTTTGGTGTGCACTCGATTTAGCTCAACAGGATCTAGCAGGATGGTTTGTGTTTGATTTTGTCTTTGATGTATTTTGTCATGAGGTGATTCGGTGTTTCTAATGCAGTGGTGACATTTGAGCACATGCCAAACGAGGTTTATTTGTGTCCGCTCATCAATGTCTTGAAGCAATTTGTACACTCCCAACTGCTTTGCATTCGATTTACCTGTGTCTCATTTTATCTCCCTTGCCAATACTGTGTTTTAAAACAAAGTTTTAAAAGATCTTCATATTGCTGCTGGTGCAAATGAAATATTTTACATTTGAGCAGTAACCATCAAGGTGCTGAATTTGACCTTGTGCTTCAATTAGGAGCTCCAAAAGCCTTTTGGGCATCCGATTGCGTTATTGTGGCTCACCAGAATTAGAAGCGTGCTGCTGAATTACGACGGTCAGCTTCAGCCATATCAAGCAGTTTTCGTATACCTTGTGGCGTTGAGACAGCAAAGAACGATGTCGCAGCAGGTGTGTTACCATAACATGGTCGGCTGTGTTGAGAGAATTTGGCAGGTTTGCACGGGCACCAGCTGAGGCCCCGTTGCGTCTGCAGGTGAGGTGGGGAACGCCTCCAAGATGAACCTGGTGCTGCAGCTGATGGGCGGTGTGTGTCTGGCCGGGCTGGCGGAGGGAATGGCGCTGGCCGACAGAGCAGGCCTGCAGCAGAAGGATGTGCTGGAGGTGCTGGGACTCACTGCGCTCAGCTGTCCCATGCTGCTGGAGAAAGGACGTGGTGAGTGCGGGAGACCTGGAGGGGTGGGGTTAGGGACGGGGAGGGTGGGGTTAGGGAGGGTGAGATCAGAGCCAGGGATGGGGGAGAGCGGGGTCAGAGCCGGGGACGGGGAGGTCGGAGTCATGCACAGGGGCTGGGAGAGACTTGGTCAGGAATAGGGACGGGAGGGAAAGGGTTCAGGGCGGGGAGGGGCAATGCCAGGGATGGGATGGATGGGGTCAGGGAGAGGAGCGGGGAGAGGCGTGGTCAGGGATGGGGAAAGAAGTGGTGAGAGCCAGGGAAAAAAAGTGAGGGACACGGTCAGATCTGTGGTGAGCACTAAGGATGGACAGGGGTCACGTGCGTTTGATTGCCTGGGCTAGAGATCTCCACGATAATGTGAAGCGTGTGGCGTTGTTGAGCAAATTGTCTTTCTGACATCTGCTAGTAAACATTTTTTTGGAGTTGTGATTTTCATTTGTTCAGTGGCTTGATTTATTTTATCATGGTTAAGTAGTGCTAAGAATATGTGGGGAAACTTCACGATTGCGGTGCTGAGCGGAAATTGTGCAGCCCCTTCACGCGCAGCAGATTGTTAATTTAAAAATCTCGATTATTTCTTCATTTGTATGCCGTTTCTCAAAGTTTGAACTGCAGGCAAAACAATCCTGTACTGATATTGCTAAGATATATTTTCTAGGGACCTAATACCTCCGACCATTTTTTGCTTGAACCTTACTGCTATACGATTATGATGAAACACCCGTTGCGTATCTCACGTCCCCCTGTCTCTTCAGCCATCATCGAGGGCGGCTTCTCCACCCAGATGGCGTTGAAGCACATGCAGAAGGACCTGCAGCTGTCGCTGGGCATGTCCAACCAGCTGGAGCAGCCGCTGCCGCTGACCGCCGCCGCCAACGAGGTGTTCAAACACGCCAAGCGCGTCGGCTACGGCGACCACGACGTGTCGGCCGTCTACATCCGAGCGCGCTTCTGAGGCTCGACCAACCTCGGCTGCTCCAGTACAAACGAGGGACGGCGGACACCCGATGGCTGGTGGTGCTGACGGTGAGCCCGCGGCGAGCCCCTGATGAGCCCGCGGGGCTCACCCGGAGCCGCTCTGAGGCGCCGGCGGAGTGCCACACTGTGTGCCGCTCTGAGGCGCCGGTGTGCACGGGACCGGACGCTGCCGCAGGAGTGGACCTGCCGGAAGCCATTGCGATCGTCTGTGCGTTGGACAGACTGGTGTGCTTTTCGGGAGGCGGGTGCCAAGACGTTGGTGCCGGCGCCCAGGTGGGAAGTAGTGGTCTCCACTGTGTTGACAATGAGACCAGGCTTGGTGTCATCATCATCATAGCAGTTTTATCCGTTTTCAGCACGTGTTGTATCCGGTGACTTTGCGTCTGTACAGTTGGTAGCTGGCGTGAATGGTGTGAGCACGATTATGCTTGTTGCGCCGTTTGGTTGTGTGGATTCTTCACATCAGCTGTAGGTGCGCAGTGGTGAGATGTGGAGTGTGTTGTTGATCGAAAGTGCTGCTGTTCGGGGCGCGGTTGAAGCCGTGTTCGGTGCTGTACGGGGGCGTGATTTGCATACGGACATGTTGAAGAGCATGATCGTCAGTACGGGAAAGGAGCATTGGTGCCGAGTTTAGAGTGGTGTGAATTGGCAGTGCCCCAGTGGTGCATGTTAGATCGTCTGTTCGACTCCGGCCCATGCCCTGGGATTGCCGTCAGGCACTGGTAATTTTGATGAGCGTCTGTCTAGTTTCATTAACACAATTCATTGTAGCATCTTCACACAGGATTTCAGCGAGCAAAATGGACCGCAGCCAGAGCCGCATGTTTACCGACAGTGAGGGGAGTCTGCCTCCGTTGCCTGCTTGGTTTTGTCGAGTGGGCCGTGTTAGCTGCTGTTTTATACGTTCTTTGACACTGTCCGCCTGTGACGTGGTTGAAATGTACCGGGGGCGTGTGGGCTTGAGTTGGATGTTGATCACGCCCATTGTAATATTCCCGCCCCGTTCTACCGGGTAGGGGTTCACACGTGTTACAATACAAAGCCGATCGAGCTCCGTGCGGATTGTCCATACATGGTATTCACCGGCGTCTGTTCCCGCAGTGTTGCGTGCAGTATTTGGAAAACGTGTTGATGGCTTCATAAGAATGCCCTGGAACTGAACAGTTTTCTTTTGGATTTTCGGAAGTGACGGCTCATATGTACCAATCGACGTAGGTAAATGCAGCCTCTGTTGAAACTGCAATGTGGAGTAATTATCCGCCAGCGGAGATGGCACGCAGGGTTACAGATCAGCTAAGTGGTACCGATCCGAAACTTGTCCATGCCGCCTCCTTCCATTGCATCCCCGGCGCTCCATCCGACTCCGCTGTGAGGCAGCTCACTGCCGTCTGATTGGCCGCCGCCCGATGACGTCACCGGCGGCCGGCTGCCGTCTGATTGGCCGCTGCCCGGTGACGTCACTGCCGGCCGGTATATCGGGCGTACCGTGCCGGCGGCTGCTGCGGCTGAGTCCTTCTGCTGGGATGCCGCTGCCGCTGCTGCTGCTGGTGCTGCTGCTGGCGCTGCAGGGGGCGGCGGCGCAGCGGACTGAGCCGCCCGGCTGCCAGCCCCGCCAGGAGTTCCCCTTCAGCGTGGTCCAGCTGGACGGCGAGGGCCGCGCCTGCTGGGGCCAGGTGCGCGTCATGACCTGCTGGGGACACTGCCGCTCCCACGAGGTGAGGATTGGTGTACTGAGCTGCCGAGCGTGGTCTCGTGGAGGGAAGGGGGACCATAGGCATCGGACGGCGTCCGGGTAGGCTTTTCACGGGCGGTCGCATCATCGTAGAAGCATGCGTTAGAATGCAGAAACCATGATTTACGTGTGTGGAAGGCTGAGTTCTGCATACGATTTCTGATTAAAGGGAATGTGGTACCTTCACAACGTGATTTTAACTGAGATAGCCAAGTTGTACAGCAAGTCGGAAAACCCGGTACTCCATATTTAATTTGTCTTGGAACTCGGTATTTCCGTAGAAAAAAGCTAAAACCTACCTGACACCAGCCCCCACCGGCCCGTCGCCGGGCGGCCATTGTTGTGAGCTGCTGGTGCTACGACATATGCTGACGTCACGATGAGCATCAGCCAATCGAAGCCCTTGAAGCGTTTCAAGTATTGTAGTGGTTGCCAGATCGTGACATCATCCACAGGCTGATATTTATTTATTTTTCTAGAGGCGTATTTTTAAAAACAAAATATTGAGCTTATTGTAAATTTTCAGAGAAATTATGAGTGGTTTCATTATTTTTGGCTATAAGTACGCCTAATTTCACTAAACTCCAGGATGCGACCAAGGTGTCACATTCCCTTTAAAGAGTGACATCAGGGAGGGAAACGGAACTCGGTCTTCTCTTCACTGCCGCCTTCTTCCTCATCCCATCCGTCCGAAATCACGGCACCGCCTGGAAGGGCGGAAATAAATATGTCTGTGTGCAATGAACAAGTGTTCACGCTTTGAACGTTCTGATTTCAGCACCGCAGCTTGCTTGACGGTCCGGTTTGTTCGCGCTGGCCTAGGATTGGGTCCCGGTCCCGGAGAGCCTGTATAAGGCGGTGGAAACCGACAGTGGGGCGGGGGCGGTTTGAACAGTTTCTGGAATGTGTTCGAGGAAGGTAGGGGGGTGCCCTGTCGGTTTCTGAAGCATCGGAAGAGACAGAACCCGAAAACCTACAGCTTACCCTTGCGTGCATGCGAGGGCGGCGGGTGTATGTAGCCCTCACTGTGAGTGTGCCCTGAACCCTGTTTGATCTGCCTCACCAAAACTGGAATTGCCCTGTAACACATGATTATTGGAGTTTAATGACGCACGAACTGCCTGCGTTATTTGGCGTCGCCAACTCTCACCCTGTTGGGAGGGATTTGGGGGATTAGATCAACTTTTCCAGAGGCTCCGCCGGACATGACCCCGGGACCTGTGCTTCAGAAGGCACGTGCTCTACATACAACTGAGCCACGCATCCCCTCCCTCTCCCTGTGACGAATGGCTTTATTAAAGCCATACACTGTGTAGGCATTACCATGTTTTATGCTTGTATCGCAGGAGTTTGTTGTTAGCGTGGCTGACCAAGTCGAACCCTGATTTTGCTAAGTACTGCCGGCAGCATGGAGCTTATGGGCGCGATATAGCCTAGACGCTGAAGCACCCTAAAACCACAAAACACACAGCATATAGCTTATGAGGTAGAACCTGGCTCAATTTACTGTTATAGAACGGGGTAACGCGAGCAGATGGAGCCTCCAAACGCTATCCTTTTCCACAAATGAAGTTATAGGACAGTCTATGGGAAGCGCTCTGGTCAATCTTCCACCGAACCGTCAGGTTTTGTGCTGATTTTTGTCCGCGCTGTTTGTTTTCATCTATTTTTATGAGCACCCGTCAATGGCGTTGACTTGCGTTATAATACGGATGATGCTCAGACAACATAGAGATAAAAGGAAGCATGTACTTCAGCTATGTAGGAGTGAAGTGAAATTCCTTTGCCAATACAAATATTTCTAGAGAGAGAGAGAGAGAGGACAACAGCGAAAATGCTTCAAATGTTTCGGCGTATATTGAAATGCCTTTGTCAACGACTAGATACGATGTTAACCTGGACGTTAATCATCTCTCTTTCCAGGGCCAAAGGGAAATCTGTAATATGCTCTCTTTCCGTTGACAACGGAATTTCGGCATCTTTCGAAACATTTTTAATGTGTTGGCCGTTTGATACTCAGTTTTATCCAAAACATGTAACCATATTATCTACCATTTTGGCCCTTCGTCCCTCCCCGAAATAAAAACAAAGGTTGGCGTCTGAAACTGCCTCCGATGGGAGAACCTGTGTGGTAAGAGTGTGTCTGAGACCCGTTCCTTCTAAAATAGGAGCTAGGCTCGCAGCCTTCGACCATGTTTTACAATCCTTCGTCAGTGTTAAATTAGAATTAGAATTAAATTAGAATCGGATCAGAAAATGCGTTTGTCATACTAATGTTATTGCCTCCACTTGTGTCATTTTGTGCATCTTTGATTTGGCCCTCACACAAATCCTTTGAACAACATAAAACCAATTTAAAGTCCTGAACGTGACAGAGTGGAAACTTTGTAGGATTTTGTATCACCTATCTGATGTTTTATTAGGGGTGCCCGAGCACCCCCAAAGATATGTAAATTCACGCAGTTGCGTGCAGGGCTCTGCTAGGAATGCACTGCTCGCACAGACTGCCATGAGGCGTGCCTGATTTGGACTCCGTGAAGACGTATGTTATTTGCTTAATGGGGTCCAAGTATACGGCTCTAAGGGTCGTCCTTGCAGTTTTTCCGGGAGACGGATTCAGCACATTGCCGCCAGTGTGCTTGTCGCACTAGCTCTCATTCGCTGGGGCCTCTGGCCTGACAAGATGAAGATAAATTATTTGAGCTATTTTTAGGTCTGTTCAATATTTGGGTGACCAGAAATCAACAAAGTTTCCGTAGGCCCACAACAGGGCATTGTATATTTTTCCATTTATATTTATGCTGAGCGGAGCTAGAGAAAATCTTTGGACATCATCGGAATCCTCTCATCGTGGCGAGCTAAATGATCATGCTAGGTCAACTAGGGAAAATGACCTGACCTCAGGCCAGGTGAATGATACATGGTGACCTGATATGGCCATGCTGCACATGGATCAATTCCCCGTGACAAGATTAGCACAGAGAAACCAGACTGAAAGATGTAACTCAATTCAGTGCGAAGGTTTGGTAAAATAGTCGCATTCTACTCAGGTGACCTCTCATGACCTTTGAGAGGCCTGATGCTCAGATACTCAAATTGATAGGAACGTGCTAAGAATAAATGGTACAATGATGGTGATACATCCCGTATTTGCTGAAAAGAGCTCTTTCAATTTTTCACCACATACCTACAATGCATTGACCAAAAACTTACCCCATCTTAGATTATCAATATAAAACGTTTTGAAATAACAGATTTGTAGACACCAATGAACTCACCATATTATGGAAGTTTAGAACAGATTGGTTGGAAGTTTTTGCTCTGGTGTCGCTTCAAACTCATGATTTTATGTTTTGAGATATGGCTGCTTGATCTCGACCAGCTCCTTGGCCTGTCATGACCTGGCCTAAAAAAACTGATCGGTAGCGTCAGTTTCTGACGATGATAATCGAGTTGCTACCCCGTAAGCAGGATACAACTTGTGTCAAGCCCGTGGGCTATAAAGATACAGCAGACAAAGCAGTTCAAACTTCGCCGGAATCACGGAATGATGCTGTGAGCACGGAACCAGACGACTTGGAGGCTCCCAGCATTCAGACAGTACCTCAGACCAACACAAAACAGACACATACAGAAACATCCGGTAAGCGTGCGCGAGAGGATTCGCCAACTCAATCGCCGCTTCCAAAAAGCCCAGTCATATCTCCAACGACGGAACCCAGCGAACCCAATCTCCCCCTGAAGTGACTGCGGGCGTAAAGCGAGCCCGCGTACTTGAGCCACGCACCAAGGCCGCAATAGTCGGCAGCTCAGAACCAGGCGAACCTAACACCGGTCCCTCCCTGGTCACTGACCTTTGTAGTGCTGGTGAGGCGCAGCAGGGTGCCGCTGCTGTTGCTGCGGCTTCCAAACACTCAACTCCAGTCGCCTGTGAAGACACCTTTGCTTACCTTTGCTTGCCGCCGCCGCCGCCACCACCCCCTCCACGGCTGGCAAAACCAACTATATCTACGGCCAAACCACAGCGAAGCCCCCAGGCAGAAGTGTTCCGTAGCTGTTTAAGTGTTAATCCCAAAGCCCCTCCCAATTTGGGTAAGACGCAAGGTCGCGAACGAGGGCGCTCACACTCGATCACATTAGACCGCAAAGACGGATACCGCTCCCAATCTTCCCACACAATGCGCCCTATTTCCAGAGAAAGACTGTACCAGCAGCGGTGTACGAGCTCTACCCGCGCAGAAACGCTCAGTGGAGGAGCGTCTCCCCAAGCACCTAAGCACCGACCATGAATGTGATGCATTTTATCTGTAGATTTTTCTTATTCATCACTCTTACTCTCATGACAAATATTCTGCAGTGGAACATGCGTGGATTTAGGGCCAAATGTAACCGATCTCCAGGCGCTGATAGCCTCCAAGAGTCCTACGATAATTGTCATACAAGAAACAAAGTTAAAACAAGAACAAACATGTAGCATGCATCACTATAAGACATATCGTTATGATGTTCCTACTGTTACGATCGCCCATGGTGGAGTAGCACTTTTTGTACATTATAGCACTCCATCAACTGCATTTCACCTCCAAACCAACTTACAAGCAGTGGTCGCTACAGTCGACCTTGCTGATATTAAAATAACAATTGCTTCAATCTACATTCCCCCAGTAGAGGAATTCCCAGCGGACGCCTTTGAGGATCTTGTGCGCCAGCTGCCAAGGAATCATATCATTTTAGGCGATTGCAATGCTTATAACACTGTTTGGGGGTGTCCCCGTACAAATCGACGTGGAAGACGCTTGGAGGACATAGTTTTACGTCATGACTTATGCATTCTTAACACGGGTCACCCGAAACATATTGCACTGCCGTCAGGGTCCACATCCACGATCGATTTGTCGTTATGTTCTTCATCGGTAGGCGATCGTTTTAGGTGGCGCACCCACTCTAACCCATGTGGCAGCGACCATTACCGGATTTAGCTCTGGTCAGAGACTCCCCACCCAGGAATGAGGACGCCACAGTGGAACCTTCGGCGAGCAGACTGGGAAGGGTTCACCACCGACTGCGCTCTCAGATTCACGCCACAGGAGGGTGTAACTGCGACAACATTTTACGATGAGATACGCTCCCGCATAATGGATTCCGCTGATACTTACATCCCTAAAAACCAGCCCACTCCCCCGGCGTATTCCTGTACCTTGGTGGTCGGATGAATGCAAAAGAACCATTAGAGAGCGACGGCGATGCTTTAAAACTTTTAAAAGACAGCCAACAACAGATAAGTTGATTCAATTCCGGCGTGCCAAGGCACTGGCGAGACGTACTGTCAGGGATGCCAAGCGCAAATCATGGCACTAGTACATTAGCACAATAAATCGACTTACACCACTGACTACAATCCGGCGGCGAGTGCATCGTTTATCCGGCCGTAGCTCTGCCTTGCCTCTGCCTACACTTTCCCATCCCGGCGGCACGATAACTAGTCCTGCAGAAGTAGCCAATGATTTCGGTAGGGCCTGGCTGCTCGTTGGAAAGTTGGTGCACAGATCCAAGGTTTGCACGATCCGAACTACAGAGGGAGCGTATTCCAGTAAATTTTAGCACAGCAGACGAACTACCATTCAACGAACCTTTTACATTCGGTTAACTTCAAATGGCGCTCACGCGGGCGAGGATTACTGCTGCTGGTCCAGATGGTATACACATTGACATGCTCAAGAACCTCAGTGGAGGATCGCTTGTCGCAATGCTGGGATTTTTCAACTTTCTGTGGACATCGCACAGTTTTCCGAGTGCTTGGAGAGACGCTACAATAATTCCGGTTTTAAAGCCTGACAAGGATGGTAGTGACCCCTTACACTACAGACCCATTGCTTTGACCTCATGTGTTTGTAAGCTTTTGGAACGTATGGTGAACACGCGTATGGTGTGGTACGTGGAGACAACCGGTTTTTTTCTCAGACGCTCAGTGTGGTTTTCGTGCGGGGCGATCCACCACTGACCATTTCGTATCTCTTGGCTCGTCAATACGTCGCTCGTTCGCTTTAAATCAACATGTTTTTGCCCTGTTTTTCGATATTGAAAAGGCCTATGACACGGCCTGGCGTCTCGCAATTTTAGAAAAAGTACGAAAAGCCGGAATCAGGGGCCATATGGGACATTTTGTTGACAATTTTATGAAAGGACGGAACTTCTGCGTTAGAATAGGCAACAGCATGTCAGGTGTTTACTGTCAGGAAAGCGGTGTGGTACAGGGTGGTGTGCTGAGTATGACCTTGTTCGGCATTTTAATTAATGACATATGCAGTGTTTTGCTTCCTACAGTCGAGAAGTCACTGTTCGTAGATGATTTTGCGGTGTGGCTCAACACTTCAACGTCCGTTTCAGCTCAGAGACAGCTTCAAATATGCATTAACCGCTTGACTGAGTGGAGTGTGACGAATGGTCTTAGGTTCTCGACGGAAAAATCCGTATGTATGCATTTTTGTCGTCGCCGAGTGTGTACTGATGTGAACTTGCGTTTATACGGCAGAAGGGTTCCAACTGTGTCGGAGACGAAGTTTTTAGGCATGACGCTTGACAAACGGCTTTCATACAACCACCACATATTGTTGTTGTGTGATAAGTGTTTCAAACGCATGAACATTCTGAAGGTGATCTCTCGCACGTCTTGTGGGACCGACAGGGTAGCTCTTCTCCGGCTTTATCGTGCACTTGTTCGCTCTATGTTAGACTATGGTTCTGTTGCATATGACAGCGCGTTGAGTAGCGTCAAACAGCCTCTTAACACTGTCCACCATGCTTGTATACGTGTCGCCACAGGAGCTTTCCGTACCTCCCGCAGAGCCAGTCTTTTGGTAGACGCTAATGAGCCTCCACTAGATTTGAGACGGAAGCGAGTAGCACTCACATACGCGAGCAAAATACGTCAGTTTCCATCTCACCCAACATATAAGTGGATTTTCGACGACTCGCTGACAGCTCCTCTGAGAACGACGCGGCCGACGTCATCACTGGCACTCTGCGCACGAGTTGAACAGTGGCTGGAGGGTTCGGACATCGACATAGGGACAATAGCCGAAGCCCGTACACAGCGCATAGAACCATGGCGACTCACGCCAATCAAATGTGACTTCGACTTGCTGCGTCATAAAAAGTCGTCAATCCTGCCCGCAGAGTTCTTGGACTTAGCTCTACACAAAATAGGAACCTACATGGTACATAAAAGGTTCTATACCGATGGTTCGAAGGGTGCTAAAGGCGCCGGCAGTGCATTCGTGGGGGAAGAAGTCAACCAGGGCTTCAGTTTGCCAGCGACTGTTTCAGTTTTTACCACGGAACTATACGCTATTTTGCGAGTTTTACGACACATCAGGTGCACTCCTGAGGAACGATGTATTATTATAACTGACTCAGCAAGCTCTCTGACAGCTCTCCAGTCTCCCCACACACAGCAGAACTGGCTTGTACTGACGATCCGAAAGCTTCTGACAGTGATTGACTCCCGAGGTACTGATGTGTGTTTCCTTTGGGTGCCGAGCCACGCTGGCATTTCAGGGAATGAGCAAGTCGATAGAGTTGCGAGGAATGTGTGTCAGTTGCCCCCCTCGCGGCGGTTTAAAATTCCAGCCACAAACCTGAAACCATCATTTAAGATGTTAGTAGATGCTGAGTGGCAGACTAGGTGGACTGCGGAGCCAGATTGCTTTTTGAAACGTCTGCGTCCATCGATTGAACCTTGGGATTCGAGCAGCAGGCGAAGCAGAATGGAGGAGGTGAGCCTTACTAGGCTTCGAATCGGCCATTGTTATGCGACCCACGCCCATTATTTGAACAACGCCGCCCCCAGCACGTGTCCTCATTGTGGCAGCCGCCTCACCGTGCAGCACGTGTTATCTGCTACCGACAGCTGCGACCAGCTGAAACGGAGTCAGCTCCGATTCTTTCTACCGGTTCCGCTGGTACAGATCCTGGGCGATGACGCACTCGTAGATATTGGAAAAGTTTTATCTTACCTGAGAGAGGAAGGTTTTGACGTAGTATACACACCCGTTAGAGATTCTTAGATTTGACACATTCTGAAAAGCGCACTTAAAGGGAATGTGGCACCTTGGGCGGAATCCTGGCATTTAGTGTATTTAGGCGTACTTTTAGTAAAAAATAATGAAACCACTCATGATTTCTCTGAAAAATGTACAATAAGCTCAATATTTGGTTTTTAAAAATACTCCTCTTGAAAAAGAAATAAATATCAGACTGTGGATGATGTCAGATCTGGCAACCACTACCATACTTGAAACGCTTCAAGGGCTTCGATTTGCTGATGCTCATCGTGACGTCAGCATATGTCGTCACACCAGTAGCTCACAACAATGGCCGCCGGCGACGGGGGCTGAGGGGGCTGGTGTCAGGTAGGTTTTAGCTTTTTTCTACAGAAATATCGAGTTCCAAGACAAATGAAATATGGAGTACCGGGTTTTCCGACCTGCTTTACAACTTGGCTATCTCATTTAGAATCACGTTGTGAAGGTGCCACATTCCCTTTAAGCTAATAAGCACAACCTTAGGATAATGTAATACAGTACTGACGGGCACGTTTAGCCTCTGCAGCTGCAGTGCCCTAAAACCCCAATCATCATCATGATCGGTAGCGTTAAATTGATCAGAGATAAAACGCCACACTTTGTGTTGTTCTGAGTGTCCCTGTTTCTCCGTTATTCAGTGAAAGCCTGGAGCGGGTGAATTCCCCCTCCCCCAGCGGGGCGCTTGTGAAGGGGTCACCGAGGACATTAGTTGGCAACTCTATGCTTAATTTCATATTTTTTTCGGTCATTCTTCTATACTCTGAAGCCTTCAGTGGAATTGGCTTTTCCCCTGACATCGCAAAGCTCACTAATTCTCTTCCACGCGCTTCATGTACGGTGATTTTCATATATCCATTAGTGTCATTCCTGGTTGGGCGTATGTGATATGAACAGGGCTGAGCAGCAGCCCAGTATAAGTCAGGGGTGGACTTACATTAAAAAGCCTGTTGCGAAAACTTGAAACCTCGAAAATTTACCAGTGGTACGTGCGAAGCCCTCGCACTCGTCAGCAAAGTTTTTGCGTGAAAAATACTGTAATATAAGAATTTTCCACTTAAGTACCTAGGGTTTTGACGGGAATTTAGCCAGCGTACCCAAGAAACGCCTAAATTTAAGTTGTTTAAAAAAGAAGAATAAAGTCTATTTGCTCAGTTCTTTAACTTTTTGTTGGTCAAGATTTCTTCTGGGGTGCTCACGGGCGATTGGAAAAAATAATAGCGTCGTTGCAGGCTATCACGAAGCCACTCTGCTGTCTTGAATTTTGGGTAAATTGTTCGCATATACCTTTAAGTCATGTTTTGACATCTGAGTTCACCTTTGACGATTGTAATGATTTTAACACGCGCATGACGGGGGTGGGTACCCCCCCTCGGGTTTTTCGGAAACATTATAAAAACGGCGGTGCGTAGCGCCGCCGTACTCGGTATACTTTTTCTCTCATCATTTTTACAACTTTTTTCAAAACTTTAAGGTCAGGTCATCTCAGGTCAAGCCACCAGTACAGGTCAAGTGACCTGATCTCAAAAGAAGTTTAAGATAGCATAAGTCAGAACAGGGTGAACTTATCCGATTGAAACTCATTACATAATGGGCCTACTGAGTTCTCTAAAATATGTTCCGGTATCTTTGATATCGATGACCTAAGGTCAGGTACGAGCCATGACCTCTCAATTCATAAATTAAACTTTTATCACAACATTTTGACTAACGCCCATGTTCCTCAGTATATCAAGGCACTTATTCCCCCTACCCGACTTGACCTTACTACCCAAACCCTGAGAAACCCTGAAAGGAGGACAGCACCTCAACATCACACATCGGGATTTAAGAAGTCATTCTTTCTTTCAGCCACCAAAAATTCTCTCCGACAGGATATTCGAATTGCCTAATCAAGGAAGCATTTCAAACAATAAATCAACCGAATTTTCGGATCCCCAAACCACCAGCTTATTATGAATTTGGCTAAAAAAAGGATAACACACTTTTAATGGACTTAAGGGTAGGTATGAGTAATCCAAATTCACACCAGTTCAAAATTCAATTATCCGACTCTCCTATGTGCGAAAAATTTAATCACGTCAATGAAAACGTTCCTCATTTCCTGTTGTCTTTGTCCGGCGTATAACATTGAAAGAGCTGTTCTATTTCAATCATTATCAAACATTGTCGAAGTCAACTTTAGGTTATTAAACCGATCAATCAAACTTGGGGTAATATTGCTCGGTTCAAACCACGGAAAAGAAACAAGAACGAGTAGCACGCAGTGTTCAAAAGTTCATCAGAAGCACCAAGCGGTTTGCCTAGTATGGTGGCGGCGGCGGGCGGGGGCCTTGCTGGAGAGACGATTTTTTTGGAATGAGGGCTGCGAGTGCGGGTGGCCGACGACTCGGCGGTAGTTGCAATGTTTCGCCTTTTTTCGTGCAAACGGTGATTTTTTAAAGCATTTATGTGCTTTTTCACCAATTGCCTGTTTTTGTTGGTGAATATGTGAATACTTGTTGAAATATACATACATACATACATACATACATTGGAAATACTTGGGAAAAATGGTTTTAACTGAATAACTTAGTAACGGATAGTGATAGAGCGTTTATTTTGGCTGCATTAGATTTGCCTTGTCCCTGTGGTATATGCATTTTATCTAATTTGACCTTGACCTGACCTCAGGTCAGGTCAAATCCTTGATTTGCCCTAGCAAGGTCATATTATATATCATTCGATTCGGCGTGCTGCGAGGATTCATATTGTTCAAGTTTTTTTGCTCTATCTTTTCTTGTTCAGATGTAATGACCGAAAACCTTCATTTACCTGTCATCCTTATGACGGCATGGTTTGACATCTAGTGACCTTAAATGTGACCTGACAAAAAATAGTTCAAATATTTTCTATGAGAAGTGGATGGGCTATCAAGCACCGTTTACCGCTTTTTGCTACCTAGCGTGGTTCTCGAGAACTTAGGGGGGCGGGTACCCGCCCCCCCGTTCAAAGCGAAGGTGGCTCAGACCCCGTCAATGCGCGTGTTAATATGATGATCGATTTATGATTTTAATTCCATTCAATACTCTTGGAGCCAATCATTTCATCTGGTTCTTGTCCCTAATGTCCGCTTATTACTCGGCAAATGTGTATAATACTTTATTTATGTAATTGTATTGTCGTTTTTTCTAAGTAGGAACAGGGAAAAACCTACATACGAACCTTTTCACGGCCCCTACCGTGGGGCCAGGTGATAGCGGGCCTCTGTGAATGCTGTATTTGCGGACAGTCTATGTATGTACCTAAACACGTGATTTATTATATTTGGTCGTTCTCACTAAGGTCCACTGACGGCGGAACTGGGGAGGGGGCACCGGGGCACGGTGCCCCTTAAATTAGAAATTGTAACACTAACCCTATGGCATTGACTGGAAAGAAATGGGTTGAAAAGCCCATGGTGCACCCCCCACACAAATTCTGTCGTTCCGTCGACACTGCTAAGATTTTTATACTATTTACACTCACGTTTGCTCAACTTTGCGAAAGAAGGGCCCATTCAATTCTAGTTTCTCCTTACGGAAAACTCAATTGACCTCGGTAAGGCTGTTAGGCTTTACAAGGGATCACTGCATGATAACTGCCCACTATGAACTTTTCCTAAGATTAAATGTTGGCTAATTTTGCCATGTTCAATGCTTAGTCCCATTGTTAAGAATACACATTTCAATTTTCTTCAACTGGGTATAGGTTTTCTCAAAACATCTTAACGCATACTCTTTCAATAAGAATACACAAAAATACACCTATATTGAAGGCAGCAAGGTTGTAGAGTGTGTATAAACCTGAGTTGTCAAGATAGCAAAAATACTTCGGTCTTGCTCCTGTAATTTTTTTTAGGTGAAAACGTCTCCTTTGAATGCATCTTCAAAAGTAATTTGACTTACTCTCATGAAATTTGTGTGTGTTTTTTTACTAGAAGTCTGTATTGGGTCACGCTGGAAATAATCTGGTTCAAAACTGGTCCAAAGATAAGGAAATTATTCAAATGAACATTTTTCGTTTTTTCAAATTTCGATTGCTAGAATTATTGAGGTTTATTGCATTTAGTGCAGTCACAATTTTTGCCGGAATGTATATGTAACGGGGGTTTCTCAGGAAACGGGCTTTTTTCGCTTCTGTGGTGGGTGCCTGGCACCGGGGTTGTTCTGTGCGGCCATTTCTTCCACCACCCGTTACGGAATATAGGGGAGACAGGCGATGCGGTCAGGAGCTGGGCACGCCTCCAGGACCGTTAGCGAGACACATAAGACACGCAGGTACAACAAACAATGAGCCATTTCATGCACATAGCCAAATAAGCTCCCAATGTATGAGCCAACATGCGTATACCCCCCTTCTTTTTGATGATTTTTAGAATATTTGCGTTAGGCCAAATAAATATCTGCGTAAATTAACATCTTAGTGCCGCCGGCCCCGGAGCGCTCCTTCCCAACTAACCCGCATAGGAGCGGTGTCGGGGACCGACTATGTCTCCTTAATTTATGAACAATACGAGCTTCCTCCCTGTCCGAAACAATAATAAACGCAAGTTCCCATTCCCTAAGCCTTACGGGGCACGCCTCATCAATCGCACGTAGGAAACTCTCCGCCTCCGTTAGCTTTTCCCAGTCATAAGGGCCCGATTGATGGTAATCAGAAGTCCCCGACATTAAAATATCCCCTCCACTAATATGCGCCCCAAGATTAGTTGCATAGCCATAGCCGTCTAATTATCGTTATACTTCTCTCGGATTTTCTCATCATCGTTATATATATATATATATATATATATATATATATCGATATAGTATGCATAGCGATGGGACCCAGGGCCGCCCTACCGTCGACGTGATACCCAAAGGGAAATAGGATTTGCGGTCGAGCCCTACCGCTGCACGGCCGGTCTCCGTCGATGCGACTGACCGTGTTCCCCCTTATAAAATATAAAATGCGTAACAATCGAGTGTAATCGTCATTACGACTCGTCTTTATTGAGGGAACAGCCTCGGTCGACTGCGCCAATATGGGTCGCCACCCATACCGGTCCGGGAGTAGTCGTCACTCCCCCGGCCTCCACCTCATTCATCTTCACCGGAATAGCCTGACGGCTACGCCAGTACGAGCTGCCACCCGTACCGGTCCGATGGGGAACGCCATCCCATCGGCCTCCGGACTTATCTTCGTCTTCACCGGAATAGCCTGACGGCTACGCCAGTACGGGCCGGAGCCCATACCGGTCCGGTGGGGAACATCATCCCACCGGCCTCCGGACTTATCTTCATCTTCACCGGAATAGCCTGACGGCTACGCCAGTACGGGCCGGAGCCCGTACCGGTCCGGTGGGGAACATCATCCCACCGGCCTCCGGATTTATCTTCATCTTCACCGGAATAGCCTGACGGCTACGCCAGTACGGGCCGGAGCCCATACCGGTCCGGTGGGGAACACCATCCCACCGGCCTCCGGACTTATCTTCTTCGTCTTCTTTGTGGCAGTCGTCACATCGAGAGGCTCCCCGGCTCGGCAGCGCCGTAGGGGCCTCCCCGTCCGATGTGCTTGACGCTGACTGAAGGTGCCGTCGCCCGTCTTCAGCCCATCAGCGAGAGTCGTCACTGCTCCTGGAATCTTCTAAGCTCTACTTCATCGCGCACGGTGCGCTTTTTCGCCCGGTCCGGTCGTCACCTCCTGGACCTTAATTGATGTCTGAACAGAGTGGGACGGCCAGTCTGTTCAGGGGCTCTAACTAGTTTTTGTTCGACTCTCCACCCACGTCTAATATGGCATGGCCCCTTCGATGACGTTTCGGGGTCGTATTTCATGGGTTCACTGGGTTTATCCCCCTTTTTGAAATGAGTTACCACAGAGCACCACGCACCTCTGGCCAAGGTGCCCACCGGCCTTAAACTAACACATCCGTGTCTCCATTCGAACAAACACGCACACTCCTTTAATCACCATTCATCCATTCCCCATCCTAATGGCCAGCCCCACAACAATGTTGCTAGTAAATTTTTCCCTCCCGTACCCTTCGGTGGGGGATGCTCCTCGTGGGACACTCTGAAAAAAACAGCTACCTTTCCGGGAGCTTCGCCCTCCGCAGAATTTCGTAACCTTGTCGAGGCCAGAAAGCGTTGAAAGTTCGGCCTCCCCATTATATGTATTCCCCTTTTTGGCGCTCGGATTTGGATCAGAGGCGGAAGAGCCCCACCTCTCCTTTTTCGAGACGTGGTGAGACCGCCGAAAAGTCACCTTAGACGTGGAGATTTGGGTGCCATGCTCACAGCATTAGGTGATTGGATACGCCGTTAATTATTTTAGAAAAATCCTTTCCACCCCGGCCCTGGTCCATGCTATGCAACTTCAATGCTGATACCTCTCACTTAGTCCTAGCATCGTTATCTGCTCGCGATAGCCTTCACTAAAGTCCTATCTAAGTGGCCTCACGTCTAATGTGCCCAGGCCTAGACATGTCATTAAAATCTTATCCGATCCCTTCAAAAGATGGTGTCAAGTTTACGCGTACATTTTCCACTGCAGTGCGCGCCAGTGATTATGCATCCATCTAACAGTTCGGTAATTTAGTAGCATTCGGGTGGGACACACAGATAATTTCCGTTAAGTTAAAATTTCGAATTAACAGCTGACGTTTCGCTCGAACTTACCCTCATCAGTGTATTGAGATAATTGCATCGTACAGAAATCACCGTCTAAACAACGATCAGGTTTCCGAACCCAGCCCGTCAGATGTGATCACCGAATGTGACTACAGGCTGTGGAAGATGTCTGGTTGATTTTCTTGTAACGTTACCTTAAATACAGTCACCGAAAATAATGTTTCCCTCAAAACTTATTCAAGCAAAAAAAAAAAAAACAGTGGCGGGCAAAGTTTGGACCTAGACAGCCAGACTCCCCGTTCGCATGTTTTTTGTGTTTCAAATTTGAATTCGACTTTCTCTGGATGGTATTCCTATACGCATATACCTATCCCTTCCCATTATCCAGGGAACCAATCTGTGGTTCAGGCATTGTACGATATTGTATGAATGAAAATGCCGGATAAGCGCGAAATTCCTAACCCTGGACATAGCTGTCATCTTTGTTGAATCGTCCCCCGAAGTGGACTGACTGAGCACTCCGCTAATTGCTGATGACCCACGCGACGGACTGGTGGCGTGACCGCACGGGCACTAATACATCCGTTAAGGTCGAAATCATACCCGAAAAATATGTGGTTCTAAAGTTGATAACTTGCGCTCTCGATTCGAGGCCTAATTACCCCAATCGCGTACCCTGCGGCGGTCTCCATTCCTCCGACAGTGTACTCGATCAAAACAGGCCACCCTGCGAACCCGCTCTGTCCAGCCGCCTGGGCGGATGGCGGGCACGGCGCCCGAGGGCACAAACACCCCTCCCGGAGCGCCGGGCGACTGTTTCTGGCAGGCGCGAGACGGTCACGCGGCCGGCGCCAGGACGCGGTCAGTCGGCCGGATCTAAAAGCGGGGCTTTATTCCCTTCCCCAAGTTGTAATTTTTATTGCATGTTCCGGGTTCTGAATAAAAAACATAGAATTTGTTTTATTGCCGAAATGGGGTGATTTCGAAGGACTCCTTCAGGATGTGAAGGGTGGTCCGACCTGTGCGCTCACTTTCAAACTAAAAATCGTGCGGACATTTAACCCAGGAGGCTGTGAGTGAGACCAAAATAGGCCAGAAACGATTTCTCAACAACATCTTCATAATACCCAATAATCTTCATAGCGCCCTAGCATTTTTAGGACAAAATTCCTTACGATTATGAAACCCTTTTAAACTATGCCGGTAAATGACTCATCCTTACTCTGCAGATATAGGAACAATGTCTGCGTTTCATCCCCCAGTTACTGTCGTCACTGCCCCGCTCATCCCAGCCTGAACCCATCGGGGAGCGTCACAACAGTGGCGACCGAGTTCGGCCGATCCCCTTCTGCGACGACCGTGCCCGCGTGAAAGGGGGAGACGCACAAATATGCGCAAACAGCCATTTAGAGCGGCGGCGATCTACAACAGAAACGAGGGTGACCCGCTTTTCTCGCGCCTGAACGACTGGCGGACGTGTGGAGCGCAGAGCCGTCCCTGCTTCATACTGGGTTTTCCGGTTTTTGCGGTGCACCGGTATGGAGAAGAAACTAATAAACCTTTCAGAATTCCGGCTAAACTTGAAGTTCATCTCTAAAAATCCATCAAGAGGAGAAACGTATTCGTACGAAAATAGTTGGTTCGCAAAATTTGCCACTTATAGCCATAGTAAAATCAGGAATAAATTACACCCTCGGCCTAAGAAAGGTTAGAAGCGTGTACGAACATGTTTCCTTTAATCACCTTCTATTTATACTATAACGTCCGAACCCCACAACGTCAAAAACAGAAATTGGTACAATAAGAACGGAAGCACTATCCAGCGTTGCCGCGTAGAGCTGGTTCTAGTAACAGGCGCCATCTTGTCACCTGCTCAAATCCGTATAACTCATACTGATTCGATGCTAATTTATATTGCCCCTTTTTGTCTGAACTTCCGATTTAATTCTAGCATGAAATATCCAGGTACGGTTTGCAAATACTAATTTAAACAATGTGATAATTCCACGAGACCCTGTTCCCAAACAAGAATTATGGGAATACACTGACGTTCGATAAGTACATAATGATGATTACTCTAAAAGTCGCCCGATAAAACTTAAGTTGAGTGGATTTCGACAGACACAAATGTCGCAGCCAATCTCCAGCCGCAAACGTAGTCTGAATTGCATGATTAGCCTGCGTTTTGGCGCCCATGCAAAAAAACATTCATAAGGAGAAACGAACGTACCCAATATGTAGTGTGATGTTCAGCTAACCAAAGCATCGGATGATTCCTCTGTGTACATGTCGGCTAAATTTACTTTACATACGAATATGCCGGCCACAAAAAAACATGGCGTAGAAAATTCCGTCCCCAGCCAAGAACCTTTTTAAATTCCGACAGATTTACTAGAACAGATGGCAAGTAGTTAACTGCTATTCTGTGGAAGAACCATTAACTCTGTCCAAACATTCTGTAAATTTATATACAACAAATTACCCTCGGTTAGACCCTATTCCGCTCAGCTCGTTATATTTCATTCGTCCTTTGTCCCAGACTTTCAGCGGCATCCGCGAATCAGTAGACAAGCTGGAAAATTCTCTATACCCTATATTTGTACACGTTTCTCGAGCAAGTCACACATGTTAGCGGAATCATTTCAGTACACCAGCAAAGGGGCAAATTGGAATCGAGTTATCGTTATTTTGGCGACACTGTCCCTTCGTTCTCAAGCAACTCCATAATTTGGCACATTCCTAACTAATCTTGCCGGCTCACAGATGCCTGCCGCGGCATACACTCACATAATGTCCTCCCCTGCCCCGGTTTTCCTGATGTTAACAGTTTAAACAATACATGTCCTTTGGCTCGGTGGGAGAGAGGAAATAAATTTTGAATTTTGAAGAAACGGCTCATCGTTTCTTGTACTCACATGGCTGCTGTGTCAGCGCTGGCGTGTCCTCAGAGGTGCAGAAACTTGCCAACTCGGCTACCGGAGTTTGTGACACATTTACGAAAATTGAGGTGCATAATTGTGACAAAACAGCGATCCTGAGACTGTATGGCTCAAGATCAAACCCCATATTTTCGAAATAGAGAATGAAGCGTGTAGGGAATATTTTAACTTAGCGGCTCTGTTCTTCAATTGCACAGCGTACCATTAGTAATACAATATTGGTACTGTGTTCAGTTTCTACTAAAACGAGGGACCCCCGCTGCAGAAAACCCGCAAACCGCTGTCACAGTTGCCAGATTTTAACATGCAGCCCAATGGGGCCGATTGTTAGTAGTTTGCAGAAAGTTGTCGCCTAGATACCGGAAATGTGACAGTCAATTTTTTCAAGAAATACACGATTGTGGGCATATTTAAGGCATTAACGATAACGCAGATACTTTATCAAGTACTTCTCTGTCCATTTTTTCAGGTTAAATCATATTTACAGTTTGAGTGTCTTCGATTTATTGGCCCCTATTTCTTCGAATTTAGTATTAAGTACGCCTAAAAGCTACTAATAAAAGTACTAAATGAGTGAGAAAATAAACATAGCAGAGCAGCAATTCTACTTAAACTGCGCAACAGCGACAAGACAAGTTAGAAATGTTTATGTGATGTAGAGCCTGCACAAAAGTTTAAACAGGCGAGAAGCCACTTATTTTGAGGGCATATTCATTAGGTATATTTAAGATAAGTGCAGGCTAAAACTAGCTAGAATAAATATTGCTGCCCATGGCTAATCTAAGATGAATGTAGGCTATTGTAAGACTGATGCACTTTCCCATATCAAGCCTGGTTTTTCATTCCTTAGCCTGCTTGTGCCTTAGTTTATTTGTGCCCTAGATTGGTTAGATAGATTTGGAGCTGGAGGAAGTTGGGAGAGTTGGCGCCAGCAACAGGCTGGCAACAACAGTGATTCAGGTGAGTTTTCATGATCAAATTATCATATCAATATTATACAGATAGCAAATGTGTGCTAATGCAGTCCCCCACAAAGTGTTAACACCCACACTGGAGAGGGGCCTGGGACTAACGTGCACTGGAGGGGGCCGAGTAGACCCCCTTCTTATCTCAGAAAATCACAGCAAATCTCAGAAAGAAATAGACTTCGAAAAACGCTGGTTAGGGGTGTGTTGCTTACTACCAGTGGTGGTAAGCAACGCTCAGGACCTGAACTGCATGGAGTTAAAGCAGGATTTTGACTACACTGGATCTTTCTTTGGTATGTGAATTCCAATACCTCTGTACCTATTAGGGCAATAGACATAACTTTACATCTATGCAGGCTAGTTGCCTCAGAGTTTTTACTGCAAAAAGGAATGACCAGGCAGGTGATGATCGTGAGTGGGATGCAAATTTTAAGCATTTGATGTGTTTATAAAAATGCTACCTAAGGTCCACTTTACCAACACATTTTAGGTAGATTCAAATACTATGTTGACATTGACATTTTTCCCTTTTGTTGATATGTGAGATAGAAGTTTAGTGGGGGAGGGAAGCTGTGGTTAGGGTTCCCAAGTGTGTGTACATGTACCCTCCCATTAATAGGTATGTTCCCAATAATGACTATTTTCATGATAATTGCTACATGTAATCATGTGGAAAAGTACCATAATTGGAAACACTCCTTCCAAAAATGTAAACTTCTTCAAAAAGGAAATGCATGTCATTGGGGGAAACTGCAGTCAGAGTTGCCAATAATAGTAATGACCCCAATACTGGAAAAATGACCCATAATTGGAAATTTTCCTTCCAAAAACAAAAACATGATCTATAAATAAAAAATCAGTTTACTACTTTCATGCTGTAATGGTTTGGTGCTAAAACCTTGTCTGCTGCAAAAGTAAGGGACAGGTAGAGGAAGTTCAGCATGTTGGAAATAGTATTCAAGTATACAATTATTATTTCCAGCTCTGTGTGACAGAGGAGGCATACGTCGGATTGAGTTTGTGACAGCCAGCATACTTTCTGCACCTCTGCGTGTCCTCCCAGCCTTCCCTCCGGCGTATGTTCCCTGGAGTCAAGCCTCCTTCCTATACGGCCTCCCAGCACGAGTCCCTTGTCTCTCTTCTCCTACACCTCTGGGATCCAGACACCTCTCTCCTGAGCCCTCATTGGCTCCTGCTTCCCCGCGTCTGCTGTCCCCGAGCAGGGGTGCGGGTCTCTCTCCCTGTTCATCACGATCTCATGACCCATTTACCGCCGCCTTCAGCGGCCAGAACCATGTGAACCATGGCATCCCAAATGCTCCAACCCACGGGCGGAGGCCAAAAAGTCGGTTGCTCCAGGGGCACCATCTTAGCTGAGGCCTAGGACTCAGTGCTGCATCAACATCATGTGAGGAACCAAAGAAAGGGGGCCGAGTACGGTGCTCGGCTGGAACTGGGAACAGAGGGAACCAATTTGTTACCTCCAGCGAGCAGCACCTGCTACCCTGAGAAGAGGGGGTGCTGTTTACCTCCCACACCGAGCCAATGACACAGATCGCGTCTACGCAGCAAAAGATAACCCGGGACTGCATCGGCGCAACACATTAACATCAGCTTATATATACACAAAAAGAGTGAGCGAGGCAAAAAAATGCACTACATAGAAAAAATGTCGCTACATATATAGATCAGTGATATATCCGAAAATACTCTAGAAAAAGCATGTTGAAAGACGAGGCTGTACAGTGTATGTTAAGACATAAAGCCGGGTTACCCAGCCAGCAAGAATACTTTGGTCTTCCTCCTGTAATGATGTCTTTGTTTTGAAGTGACAATGCCTCCTTTGAAGGCATCATCACTAGCCATTAGCAGTGAAAGCAGGGGAGACTCCTGTGTAACGAGGGATATTCCTGGCTTGGTTTTTAATACAATGCGGCTGTACATTTTAATGGGTACGTGGGATGGCTCTTACAATCGTGTAAGGTGACGGGTCGACTGTGGAGCTTCGGAAAATTTTACTGTATCTGACGAAGATAGGTTTCGATATCAGATGCGAGTCCCACCGAGTGTGACAGGCACAGAAGGAACTAGGTTCGTCTAAGCCAAGTGACAGTTGACACTTGCTGTGAGCTGACACCCAAGACTTAATGTTTTTAAGGATTGATCAAAGCGAACTGTCTGGCGCGATCCATAGCCCTGGTATTTGAGACATCCTAAAATACTAATGGATACATGGAGCGGAGGAAAGGGAATTCATCGCTTCAGATATTGGAGGTGTATTTTGCACTGGCAGTGGATAGCAATTCCTCTCCCTCTCTATCTCTCGTCAGCCCTCGCACTGTATTTCTTTCTTACTGTCTTCTCCGTAAATATTATCCAATCATGTGGCGTATTTTGCCCTTGCCTTAGGTATGATGGTACAGTTTTAACTTCAAAGTGAGCGTCAACGAGACTGGTCATAAGCAGACCCGCTTCGGGAAAAATGTGTCTCTGAGCAATTCCGCACATCGTGCCGTAGCGGGTCCGGGACTATGTTTGGCAGTCGCGTGGGTATTCCGGAGGTGTTTCAACATCAGCCCGGCGGCTGTGGAGATGCGATAGCAGTGGCGAGCCGAGGGAGGCCTTCCTAATGGCCGGATGGGGACTGGATCTGGGGGAGGTGCCATGACTTGGTTAGTGCGCGGAGACTGGAGCCGACTCGTAACGAGCCCTGACGGTGTGAAACTGGGTCGTGTTTGCATCGCGCTGCCACCTGTGAGCCGCCCAAGTTCGTTGACCGGGCGGTGAAGGGCAACGAGTTTCGGAACCGGTGGCCTATCGAATCGGTGACATTGGCTTCATGGAGAAGCTCTATAGCCTTTAATTTCTTTGAAAAAAATGAACGTTTTCTTGGATTTTGCCTCTTTTTTCTCATGCTGCTGCTTTTTCTAGCTTGTGACATGCTAGCTTTTTCTAGCTTTTGACTTTTGACATGTTGTCACCGCACAAAAGAAATGAAATTCATATCGGTTTTGCTTCATCGACCCGGGGCCTATTTGACCGCTTATTCTCAAAGAGAAAATTATTTAGAATACCGTTCCATTTTTATAGGAGTTGGCAGAGGTGCACAATTGTCAAGAGTTTTAGGCTGTTTTATCTGGACTAACCGATACATATAGAAGCAAAAAATGTCCATGAAGCTGGAAAAGACCGCAGGGAAATGATAAGTCCAAGATGTACTCAGTACATAGTCTATTTGCCTTTTGTTGTAATGCATGCAAGCGAACCGAACTCAGATAAGGCTTACCAGTTCTGCTTCCCGAAGTTTGGGGTGCTTTTTATTCTTAGGAGTGCTTGCACAGTTCCGAAAGTATACAATTCAACACGTCTGAGGTGGGTAGTTGGATTACGTGCAACTGTAACTGAGCTTGAACTGGCTCGGTTTACATGTGCTGGGGCTTGACTCCGGACCGCTTGTTAACCGTCGTTGCTACAGAGCTTTGGAAAAGGCCATTGGACAGGGCTACTGAGAAATCAAAGTCCGGTTAATTTGCCCCAAAGTCCTGAGGCATTGTCAAGTCATGCAGGTTACTTTGCCATGATAATCTTATCCGTGATAATCAGTCTTGGCCAGATGCAATTTAAAGAGTTGGGTCCTATCTTCGGGACTGGCAAATATCAAGTATATGTGTATCGAGTGTGTATCAGTTATATGTGTATCGAGTGTTTATCAGATATATGTGTATCGAGTGTGTATCAAATATATGTGTATCGAGTGTGTATCAAATATATGTGCATCGAGTGTGTATCAAATATGGGTGTATCGAGTGTGTATCAAGTATATGTGTATCGAGTATGTATCAAATATATGTGCGCTGTGGTTTCAGGTGCCCGACTGGCGGTTTCCGTACAAGCGCTCCCATCACCCGGTCTGCATCCACGACGCCGTACAGCTGCGCTCGGTGACCTTGACCGAGTGCGACGCTGACGTCACACCGGGCACGGAGCGGTACAGCTACCTGGACGCCCTCTCGTGCAAGTGCGCCGCCTGCGACTCGGCGCTGACCAGCTGCGAGGGTGTGCAGTACCGGGGCACACGTGCTTGGTCCGCCGACCGCCACCGAGGTCGCTGACACCAGCGGGACTGCGCCGGACGGCAGCGGAGCGCTGGGAGCCGCGTGATCGCGGCAGTGGGCTGAATGGAGAGTGCTCAACTTTCATTTTGGTAGATTTGATTTATTGTGAGGTAGCTGGTGTATCGAGATGTGAAAAAGATATTCAAAACAGAGGAGTTGTCGGTTCGTAAGTCTATTATCTATTTCCAAAAATAGATAGTCATGGAGCCCCAAGATGGGTTGTGTACTGTAAGCTTGAACTTATTTGGCACTGTGCTCCATTATGCTTCCCAATAACTTGGGCATAACTTATATCGATTTCTTTCTAAAACCCTTAATTGTAGAACCAGCCCCCAAGCAAAATTTGGTTTGCACACCAACTCAGGCTACATTGCCATATCTGGTTAATAAACGACCATAATCCAGATTTTTACATCAATGCCAAAGGTTTTTGTGGTGGCAAAACGCATGGAAACCAGTGAGGCTGTCTACTAGTTAGACTAAACTAGTAAGTTTTCCGAGTTCTCCGTCAGTTCAGAACAGCTTCATATGAGAGCCAAAGGTAGCTTTCAGGACAACGCCAGTGGGGTTGCGAGAGTGTTTCACTTTGTGTTGACTAGGCTCGAACACCACGGGTAAGCAGCTCCGTGCAACTAGCAGCACGTGAAGTCAGAAATCTCAAAGCTGGCCATTTACATATGATATTACATTTTGACATGTTTTACGTCTATTACTATGTATTTACGCTCCAGCTCCATTTATTCGATCAGTACTTCTCAACCAGAAGGAGATATATAAGATTCTAAGTTTTAGGACACACAAGAGCTGCCGTCTTTACTTTCAAGCCTCATTGGCCTTGGTGCCCAGACAGAGCTGTGTCACTAAGGATTGGGAAAATTGCGATCATGCTTGCACTCAAAAGATGGATCATAATCAAGATTTCCGTTAACTTGTTGGACCTTATTGCTGATGGTTCTCACAGTGCTTGCAAATACTTCAGGTCTGCTTAATCCCAGATCAGGTCATCAGTCCAAGCCAAGTGAAAAAGCTATGCAAAAACATTTATAGTGGTAGCAGTAAAATAATTTGTGATCGATCGATGCCATTTTATCGTTTTCAATACTTTGCTGTCACTGAGCGCAGCAATTTTGGGTGATGGAATTTATGTATCAATGATCTGTGGTTAGGTCTGTCTCATAACCGCCCCTCGAAAATGCATGAAAACCATAAAGTAGGGCCTTTTCCAGTTAAGTACCTTAGATATATAATTTTTAGCACCCTGTGTACTTACGCTACTCAGCTTGGTTCTGTGTTGGAGGTATCATCTGGCGTAACTTATGCACGTTTTGCCCGTCTTTTTAATAACCCCAGCATGAATGGGGGGCACATTTTTGTTTAAATTTGACTATCTTGAACCTTCCAGCGGGATTAGAATAAGACACGTTATATCTAGACCAGGTGGCATCGAATTTGAGTCGCCTTGACGCGACCTTAAGTCGCCTTGACACAACCTTAAGTCGGTACATTTCTGAATCGTGACTTAGCATAATAATACATAATCCGTTTTGGTGAATTAAGGGTTTCTTTGGTGTTTAAATAGTTTCTGTATCGTCATTTATTAAACAAAGTGCGAAGGGAATAGATGGTTTTATTTTATTCCTACTTTTTGCCCTCCTGACTGAAATATTCACACAAGGTGTAGCTTCTATAATTTACCTCGCTTATGATTTTTCATTGACTCATAAATTTGTATTTGTCTTTTGAATATTCTGAATTATGAAGCGCCCTGCCCTCCTGCTAGCTGGCCAAACCACTTCGGGGGAGGCGGTTCAGGGGTAAATAAGATTCCGCTCACTAGACGTTACTCCCGTTAAGTAGGTATTCCATGCAGTTTGCCACTTCCCTTTTCTCCCACTCATGAGAAAGCATATTAACTATCGGCAGAAAAGGAGAACGATCCAGCCATCCAGGCTCTTCTTATTTATGCCATTAACTGGTCACAACTTTTTCTTGGCCATTAACTTGTGATTTTCTAATACGTATCAAAACATCAGCTTAACTTGATTCTGGTAGGCCTCATTGCCCCTGTCAAAGGTGAAGCCAACGAGATTGGACAAAATCAATCTAGTCTGGAAAGCAACCACAGCTGCAGACTTTGAACTAACAAGGATAGATGAATAATTCTGAGAAAAGGGTGTGATGGGCCTATAAAAAGTTGCCTGTTGAAGAATTCAAGCCTGGCGTATGTACAAATCCATTTTAGCCTCCCGATTGAATCACCGTGTCATTTGCTGAAAACTGCAAGAGGCTCGAATACTTCAAGAGACTCCCGTGTAATTATAAGAAAAAAACAATCAAAAGAGACTGCGGTGGCTTATTCTTCTGCAACTGCCTGCATGAGGTTTCATTGTGGAAGCTAATTTCCATGATATTGGGCAAGTTAGTGTTTTTATTCTAGAGGTCAGCATAACACAGCATTTTTGCGTGCATATTATTCCGTCACAATCAAATGCGTCCTTTCCCATTCGGTCCCAAGAAATTGTTCAATAAGTGGACCCGTCTGTCTTATACCGTACTTTGCTGCGATATTAAAAAAATATTAGTTCTCCATTCCGGGCCGATTGAAAACCTGGGAAGTATATTTCCACCCCATACTATTTCACCCTGTCCCATAGTTCTTATTCCGTTTCGCGCCCCATGCAGACCTCTGTTTTACACACATTTTGAGGCTAGGGGCTGGTCAGAACCTGAAAGTTTCATCTTTGTAACGATGTAGGCTCTCTTCATTGGTTATCATGTTCATCTTCTGACTCGAACTGTCTCTGGGCAAGTGAGGCCGGCTGAAATGTAAACAGGCTCAACCGTTTCAGGCTTATGCTTTTGTTGGTCATGTTCTAAGCAGATCGGTATGATATCTGGCTTCTGCTTTCGTCTCTTACTTATGGAAATGAATACAATATTTTACAATTTTGGCGTTTAATGTGTGGTATACTGCGGAGAAATGGCTCACCAGGTGCTTATTTGAGTTAAGCCAAGACTTCTTGGTAGGTTACTTTAATCGCCTTCCAGCCTGCTGCAGTTTTAAGCACAACACACATCAAATCACCCAGATTAAGCACTGAGATAAGGCTGTTAGTTAAAGCAGAACTGTCGACTGAGGATCATACCATGCTCATTAATAGTGAGAGAGCATCACTGTTTTTTATTCGTGTCACTGCTAACCAAATCGACTCATCAAAACAGCAAAGGCTTTGGAACTATTTTCCGGAGCGAGCCTAGGTGGTCTCTGCAGTGTCCCCTCTCTGACAAATTGCTGGCAGCTCTACTGCTCGTTTCCCTTTTTCGTAAAGTGCCCACACCGATTTCATAACCAAAGCTGCACCGAACGGGTCAAGCTGGCCAAGAGATACAATGTACCCTTGAAAATCTCAAATTCTACTAAGCCTCTAGCTCATTACATAGAATATAAGGGAATATAATATTTTAAAGTATAAGCATGTCGCAGGAACCCAGCGTGGCGCGTGTTTAGGGGTTGTTGAGTATCTTGTTGCAGCCCTACGGCAGAATAAAGAAAGAGGTGATAGTTCGAGCTCTTTATCGTCATTAGGTGCAAAATTGCAGACGGCAACGTGCAACTGGATGCAACAATCCACAGCATTGACGATGTAAAGTGATATAAAATTTCAAGAAAGAAACGTAAGAGAGTAAAAAACGGTTGAAATTAATATCGTGTTTGTGTGGAATTTAAACAAAGGTGTTGTGGTTCCCACAGCAGTGTCTACAGGGCGCTTGTCAATTATGTAGTCAATAAAATAAGTAACTATTTTCTTTCTTAAAATCGTGATCAAGGCGGAATAGATGAAACATCGATAAGTTTTCTATGCAATCATTGATAAAGAAAGAATACCATTACAAGACATTGAGGTCAATCAACACATTGCTTGTAATCTTTAAAATGAAAGTTAATGCATCAAACACTCTTTGGGGCAAGTAAGCAGTTCCAGATTTTTCTGACCACATCGCCATTTCAAACGTTCTCTTCTTATAGTTATTTGAAACGTGCTGCTTTTTAAAACCTAATTGGGCTGCCATGTTTTAAAGATAGTGAAAATTTCAACAATAAAACGTTTGACCTTGTCTACATTTCATGTGATTACGGTGAAGTTTTTATTTCAAAATCTCACCTTTTCGGAAACTCCTAAGACTACCTTAGGCAATAACTAAACACCCTAAATTAACTTTTCGCCGGTACACCCCTATTCTACTCCCAAGAAACTCCCAGACAAGATACCATCGATTTGAGACTAGGCTGTTATGGCTCCGTCGATCAGTCACGCAATTTCCCAGGAGTGAAAAATGTGTGATTCGGTGGTAGAGCCCTTCTCGTGAGCCCCGGGTCCCGAGTTCAAGGCCTGATGGATTTTCAGTATAAGTACGACCTGATCCCTGAAAACCCTTCCAAGGCTGGTGATGACTTGACAGTGGAGCTATACTGACCAACGAGCACCCTTTTTATTATAAACAAAAAGGGGTGCCAAATGAGGAATTTTGTCTTTTCAATTTCTTCCTATTTTTGAGATGTGTACACTGCGGACACTTGCGTTGACAAAACAATAAATTTGATGATTGTGATCAATACATGGTAGAACTAGGGCGGGAATCAGAACTACTACTAGTATGGACCGAAAAAGCCATGGGAAATCATGTTTTGCAGGACCCGAGAATTCTGGATAACCTGGCCGTATCATACAATGAAGCACGGGAAATGAAGCGCGGGGCACGAATGTGCCGTAGAGGTGCCGCTACATGGGAACGTCTTCCTCACGCATAGTATGTATGTGTTTTTGCATGAGAGTATGGTGCAAATATGTGGAAATTCCCTGCCCCGGGAAGAGAGCACGAAAGTAAACAGACTGCTATGGTTTACTAGACTCCTAGTATATCTCCAGACATTATAAAAGGAAATCGTATTCCACTCTTTGCCTAGATGCAGTTGTGTATTCACAATTTTGAAAAAAATCGTGCTAAGCTGGCTAAACTTATACTTAAATCAACTATAGCCGATTGTCTAAATAAACAACCAAACTCTCTTAGTGGAAGATGTTAAAGTGGAGGTACTGCAGGCATCGGATAAGGCGAATTCCATCCTTGACCACGGTCGCAGATGTAATTCAGCATCTAGGGAAACCAAAGCAACCGTACAAACATTCTCTCATAAAGTTATGGCTAACTCCTCCCCACCAAATTTGGAAATGACCAAATTTTGCAATGAGACTCTCACAAGCACCTCGGTCTCAGCCTATCAACCCAATCAAAATATGTTTAATGCATGCCGATGAAATTTTTCTGAAGCTCACCAAAGCATTAAACCCACGTCACGCTTGGGCAGTTTGCCTCTCAGAGAAAGTCTTCACATCAACCATGCCTATTTTTCAGTCACAATTTGGCTTCTGCGACTCGATGAATCAAAACTGTGTGATCGGATTTTACTCATCACAACTACAAATGCCCAAAATAGAGCTGCACAACTATAGCCGAAGTCCCACGCAAGACCTTGACAGCAGAGTCTCTCATCGAACCAGGTTGAACAGCACACAACGGGGCGAAACGCTACCATAAAACCAAAGGCGATGGGTTAGTATGACAGCGTACAAAATCCATCGTGCTCAATACCAGGCACGAGTGGGCAACAAGAGTGTTGAGGAGCACGAGTGAGATGACCTGCCGCATCCGCTGATTAACACCTATTCATACTACAAACTATTGCTTCCCATCACCGCTCAGATCCGGACCGAGCTTAACATCCAGCCGCCCCAAAGAAACAACTTCAAAGTCTAACTCTAAGAATGCTGTTTGGAAGAAGAATTCCCCCGGTATCGAAGTCTTGCGTATCCTTCTCCACAAGACAAAAAGCAAGTTACATAGCCAAATTAGACTAAAACCATCCACACTTAACACGCGCGCTGGAAGGGGAGGGTCTTGTGTTTCTTTCTGTTTATTCCTTTAAAGAATATAAGATCGCTAGTATGCAGTTTCACATGCCCGTGGAAATATCCTTTTCTTCAAATTTGGACATCCCCAGAAATGTGCAGGAATGTTGCAGATATCATTTGCAAAACTCCTACTACAATCCCCTACCCCACTGATGTATCTGCAGGACGTCGTGTGATGCGGCTCAGTATACTCCCGCAGGCGGCAGCGTACTGCGGCTCGGTATAACCTGCAGGCCGGTGTATAATGCGGCTCAGTATACCCTCGCAGGCGGCAGCGTACTGCGGCTCAGTATAACCTGTAAGTAAGGCAGCTCAGCATACCCTCGCAGGCGGCAGCGTACTGCGGCTCGGTATAACCTGCACGCCATCGTGTGATGCGGCTCAGTATACTCCCGCAGGCGGCGCGTACTGCGCCTCGGTATAACCCGCAGGCCGGTGTATAATGCGGCTCAGTATACTCCCGCATGCGGCAGCGTACTGCGCCTCGGTATAACCTGCACGCCATTGTGTGATGCGGCTCAGTATATCCTCGCAGACGGAAGCGTACTGCGGCTCAGTATAACCTGCAGGCCGGTGTACAATGTGGCTCAGTATACTCCCGCAGGCGGCAGCGTACTGCGGCTCTTCTGGCTCTGCACGGCTTGCCTAGCATGGCAGTGATGGTGGCTAACAATAAGGCTGCAGAGCTCACATCAAAGAAGATAAAGGAGATGGTCAACATGAGCATGCATCAAGAAGTTGTCCGTAGTGCAGAAAAACTACAAGTGTATTTTGGTTACCCAATGTAATGGCCCAAGAAATGATATACCTGCCACCGTCTGACTTCTGGCCTATGAGTAGATATAGTGTGGGTGGAAGACTAGCTACCGTCTCCAAGATAAACCTGCTCTCTGGCCACTCTAAGATTTCTACTGGGATGGTCAGAAGGCATGTGGAACAAAACAGCAAGTGTCCTCTGTGTCGCCAGGCCATCGAGACCCTCGAGCATTTCATGTATGAGTGCGTCTCGCTTGAGTCTGCACGTCGGCGGCACATAGTAAATATACGTGACTATGCGGAACGAAATACCGGCAGTGGAG
Organism: Lepas anatifera; assembly: GCA_034440635.1. Taxonomy (NCBI): domain Eukaryota; kingdom Metazoa; phylum Arthropoda; class Thecostraca; family Lepadidae; genus Lepas; species Lepas anatifera. The sequence continues at coordinate 838,022 of JAOTON010002016.1, read as the reverse complement.
AGTATCATCCAGGCTGACAAGAGAAAACATTGTTCATCCACTACCTGTATAAGACCAGGGTGCGAATTGAGGTGGAAGGACCAAATCCCCTATCCCGACCTAAGCTCCCACTAGCAGCCCAATCCCTTCTGAGCATGTGCAGAACATCCAGTGGGAGTGGCTGTGGGTGTGAGGGGCGGTGGAGCATCTGGAAGGCGGTCATGATGACCATGCATCTACAAGATGGCGCCAACTTCTAAGTAAAAAAGTAAGTCAAGCGGCTCGGTATAACCTGCACGCCATCGCGTGATGCGGCTCAGTATACCCTCGCAGGCGGCAGCGTACTGCGCCTCGGTATAACCTGCACACCATTGTGTGATGCGGCTCAGTATACTCCCGCAGACAGCGCGTACTGCGCCTCGGTATAACCTGCACGCCATTGTGTATGCGGCTCAGTATATCCTCGCAGACGGAAGCGTACTGCGGCTCAGTATAACCTGCAGGCCGCTGTACAATGCGGCTCAGTATATCCTCGCAGGCGGCAGCGTACTGCGGCTCGGTATAACCTGCACGCCATCGTATGATGCGGCTCAGTATATCCTCGCAGACGGAAGCGTACTGCGCCTCGGTATAACGTGCAGGCCAGTGTACAATGCGGCTCAGCGTATGTACTCTCGCACGTGGCAGCGTCGTACAGCTCGGTATAAGCAGCAAAAGCCAGCGTGTAACGCAGCTCAGCATACTCTCGCAGGCGGCAGCGTATTGCAGTTCAATATAAACTTCAGACCGGCGTGTAATGCAGCTCAGCTTACTCCCACGGGCGGTGGTATATCTCGCAATGAAGTATAAACTTGCCTTGCAATCGATTCTTCCATTTTTGCTTGCCATTATCTCCATGCTATGATCGTCTTCTTGTTTTTTTATCCCATCACGTTCCTTTAGAAGGAAAATTAGAAGAGTTCCATTGACTTGAGTTTCATTGGGGACATGCTTCCGTCACCAATATACTACAAATTAAAATTAAGCAAATACAATAATGTGAAGCATCCTACCTCCCTCGCTTGTACTAACATCATTCACATACTCCCACTCTACTGATGTAATATTGCTGCTCAATCGTGTCTGGTGTTGGCATGATGGATTTTGTGTGCTGTCATACAAAGTCATCGCCTTTAGTTTTATGGTAGCGTTTCGGCACATTGTCTGTTGTTCGGTCTGGTTCCATGAGAGGTTCTGCTGTCAAGGTCCTGCACGGGATTTCGGTTAGTACTCCCACTCTATTCATGTGAGTACTAACAGTACTCACATCAATTTGTCGAGTACTTCGATTTATGTTTATTGTACAAATTACTTGTGAACGGCGAGCCATCAATATTGTCATCCAAGTTCCGTTTCAATCGTGACGTATGTACGCGTGAGACACGTCATTTAGAACACCTGTTTTTAGAGAGGCCTCGAAGCAACCACAGTAAAAGGAGATTTTCTTATCGATCAGGTCACCTTTTTAATCGCTATTATGATAGTTTAAGTCACTGGAACACACTAAGCGATTCTTCTTTTAAAAGGTTTGCTATGAATATCGTGAAGGGGAACAGATGTATGTGTGGTGTTAGCTATTGATAGTAGGCAGCTGTTGTATCTTTATGATTTGAATGGGGCACAATTTTACCTGGCATTTTTTAGTTAGGGTGCTTTTTACCTCGGCTTACTTACCCATTCTTCTGTTAACGCCCTCTGATGTGTATGACGATGACCTCTGAATGACCCATTTTGTGCGGAATGGTCAGCTACAGTGTAAATAATTAAATAAATACTAACAGATATGCTCGAAAGATAACTGACATTTCATTTAATTTATCCAGTTATATAAGCAGCCGGCTCTCGGCGTCCAGATACAGCTCTTATCGACACGATGCATAAGCATGCATAAAAATAAATCCTTCTATCACGGTTGAGCCTATTATTTAAAGTACATAATAGAGGTGGGAGTTTCAGGCAATTTTGCAGGCCTGGGCCCGGGCCCGGCCTGCTGCTGATTTTATAAGCCCGTCACAAGCCCGGTTTGTGGAAAAAATGGCTTATCAAGCCCGGGAAGGCCCGGTATCATGGAAAACCCATAAACGACTATATACAGCTTTTATTTACTTTAAAGCTGTCTCAAATACATGTTTTAAGGCAATTTATCCTGAAAAATTTTTAGTTTCACCCAAAACCATATTAAAAAGGTGCATGCAACATCAGTAGCCTCAACTATCTTAAAAATTCAGCAGAAAATGATACTGAAAAAACACAGAGTATGAAACATGGCTTGCTGAAGATGCAAACTTACTTCAGGTAATGACCAGCATCACCTTATAAAACAATGGGCATTCTAGATAGAGGTATGCACATGGCAGCTATAAGAATCTGGATGAAATAAGCCCACTCATATCAGATATTTCCTCCATGATTGCACTTTCATAAATCATTATATGCTGGCATGAGCCTCACAATTCAGTTCCAATGATGTTTATGAATAGAGGAGAGAGCAGTGACAAGTTTTCAGCTATAACATTTCAGAATATCATGGCAGAATGGCGGTGAATGAACCAAAAATCCTTCACATTGTCCCTGAATTGATACATGTGAGCATTTTCTTTTACTTTAGTCACTAAACAGCTTGGAAGATAGTCAAAAGATTGTTCTGCTTGGGTCAGCCCGATCTGCAAAGTAGGTAAGCCAACAGGCCAACAAGGTCCGTCAGCCTATCTTGATAAAGAACCACCAGTTTTCGACAAGTTCGCACGAAACATGGTATAAAAAGATTGCACCAATCTCTACCAAAAAGTAAATCTAACACAAATAAACACAACTCGATCCCATCCACATTATTACCATCGCCATGCGGGCTTGAACACTATTTCTGTGTTTTGTTGTATTTTAGGGGCTTGCGCTCAGAAGGTATCTGAAGCGCCGTGCTTGTCTACATTAGAAGAATCATTTATAAGAATATTTTTCACTAAAATTTATCAGAATAGTAAGTTTATTTCAGTAAAACTATTTCAATACTCTTGAATACATATTTAAAAATTTTACGGATTTAAAGAATAAGCACAAAGTGTGTGGTGCATTTATTTTGTTCCTGAGGTCATGTTCCTGAGAATCGGCCACTTTTTGCGCAGTTGTTTCATATATGACACTTCTCTGGCTTTGCAAAGCTTTTCCACTACTAACCGTGAGCTTTTCAAGATTTGCAAAGCCGCGGAATTTGGCGTATCTGAAGTCCATCATAATTTTGATATTCTGTTATTGTGTTCTGTGTTTCTGTACATTTTTTAGTGTGGTGGGAGGGAAATGTAAAGTAAAGGTATCTTGGGAGGGAAGTGCTGTTATGTTCAAAGCTTATAAAAAAGTTGTATTTCATAGAGGCCAGGGAAGTACCTATCTCCACAAGGAAAATGCAACACATGATGTCAAGTATCTTCATGTTTTGGTGCAATTTCAAAGTTTCCTTCTAAGGCTGACTGCTCTCCCCAGTATCTCCCCACAACTGACTAACTTATGTTTTAAAGTACTTTGATCAAAAACATGTTTTCTTTGTGCCTATTCCCTTGCTTATATTAGTCTTCTCTGAGTGGATTTTGCATCTTTTGGGCAATGAAAGAGCAAGATGAAGCTGTGGAAGGGTCAAACTTATCAACATTTGTTCTTGCATCTAGAGTTAGCAGGCCAATTTGACAATTATGGGCTCCCAATAGATAGTTTGTACCTGGCATTCACTTCGCCATTTTTCGCAGAGGACATGGGAATGGCTCCATAGATTACATTTTCTTTTTACCTGAAGCAGAAAGCTTCTGGAAAGAATGTTCTAGCTAGAGCTAGGTGTTAGTATCAATATGTCAGCAGCAAATTGGTTAAATGACTTCCTTTGAAATGGTGTACTGACAATATGGAAGTAACAAATAGGCTATCACAATTTCTATTTTGTTCACCCATATGACTTAAAGATTTTGAAGTCATTAGGATATTCATAAGATGACAGTACAGCATGGATGTGTGCAACTGTAGGCATTTTCAATATTTGATTATTAATATTGATACAGGTTTAAGTAACTTGCTTTTGACCCTGGCATGAGTAACAGATAGAAAAATAGAGCTTCATGTTTTTACATTCCTGATGTATGTCTTAAAGTCCATGTCTCAAAATTAATTGTAAATGCATTTTCAGAAGGTGCAGGTGCATGAATAAGATTATGTTTTAGTGGAAAAAACTAGGTCTGTAATGAAAAAGGCTTATTAAACTTACAGAAAATTGACTGAAGTCCCAGTTCAGTTGAAGCCCGGAACGAGCCTGGGTGAAGCCCGTCATCAGCCCGGCATTGGCCTAAATCAGGCCTTCAGGCCCGGTCCAAGCCCGCGGGCCTGTGCCGGGCTTTTGCCCCGGGCCCCCAGGCCTGGAAAGTCCCACCTCTAGTACATAAGCATCACCACCGGCATTAAAAGTGAGAGGGCCAGCCAAACTTCAACCTGATGCTGACAATAAACTTTCTACGTTAGGTCCAAAAACTGTTCGAATTTGGACTCCTCGTTGCCTTCCGCACCGGCTGGTTATAGAAATGTCCGATTTTCTCCCATTTTAATAGATCAGGAAAACTTTGGCCAAAGGTGGGGGCCAGGCCCCCTGACCCCTCCTCTTCCGAGGCTTATGATTAAGTATGTACTTACATCGATGAATGTGACTTAAATCCAGAATATTAAAAATTAGCATGTGGAAAAGGAAGCGTAAACATAAGACCTAAAACCAGAACATAATAGAGCAGCGAATTGTCGAAGAAGAAACATCGATAAGATAAAATAGAATATATGAATAGGGTTCTGTTTTGCATATCTGATAACACCCGCCTTAAAGTAAGGATGTGTGATGTTAAATGCGTCGACATCTGGGCTGGTACCTAAATACTCGTCAAAAGGGCATACAGCTCTACAGAGTAACCATATTTTACCGTTTCTTCTCTGGCGCACGGAACGTGGAGCAGCTGCTGTTGGGCACCGAGCCCCTGGCTCAGCGCCGAGGATCGTGAAGGGAAAGATTTCCAAGCAGATGGGCGAAGTCAACTCTACCATATAAGATTTTGTGGACGCAACATAGGTCCTACTGAAGTCGCCTGCGTGCAAAGCTAGATAATTTGAAGAGTTTTAGTAGGTCTGGATAAACAAGTGAATATGATGGTCGAGGCACGTGATTATGAGCAGCTAACCACATCGAAATATGTGTTGAATCCTTTTGAGTCTTTCCAAGTGAGTTTTTTGCGGCTCCTCCCAAAAAAGACACATCCGTATTACAAAACTGATCTAATGCTGTCGAAATAAGCTGCAAGTATAGGCCCCGTATGTAGTCCCCCCGCAGATCTCCCCGTCTGGAGAAAGTGTGTCAAAACTCCAATAATTGTACTTGCTTTACTAACGGTGAAGCCTATGTGATCGCTAAATGTCGATTTTGCATCGAGCCAAACTCCATGCTTATTTTATTTACGTGCTCCAACGTCGAACTTTGAGTGGTGTAAATGGCCGCGACCGGTGGACGCTTTTTTCTGAGCATTTTCTTAACAGACTGACATTTAGATGGGTTGAGATTCATGTTCCATGACTTCGACCAGGCGGTGCAGATCATTTTGAAGTAGTTTAGAGTCGTGAGGGCGCACAATTTTATGGTATAGTTTTACATCATCAGCGAATAGTAGCGGCGAATTAGTCTGCATTTTGTCCGGAAGATCGTTAATGAATAATACGAAAAGCAATGGCGAGATTCGGCTTCCTTCTGATGCTTCCGAACAAACATCGGTCCAATATGAACATTTCCCAGTAATAATAACACCTTGCCTCCGATTGCTGAGGAAAGTTTTCAGAAAATGGAGAGCGTTTCCAGAAATTTTACAAAACTTTTGAAGTTTTTACAGCAGAAGTTTGTGATTTACGCTTTGAAATACAGAGGAGTAGTCTAGATGAATTACGTTTGTTTGGGAGCCGAAAGGTATCGACTCCCACACCGTGTTTAGAAGAGCAACTAAATTCGAATTGCTTTACCACCGTGGGACAAAACTGTGTCGTTTATCTAACACAACCGGTTGAACATGAGCGAGTTAGGTATCGTATATGCACCTCTCCAGCACTTTTGCAAACAACGGGAGAGGTAGCACACTGTGGAAGTTCCCCGGTAATTTTTCAGACCCCTTTTTTGGGGATCGGTACTATGTTGGTCTCGGCCCACGTGCTCGGAAAATTTCCCTCTTTAACTGATTTTTTAAACAAAATGAACAAGGGATGGACGAGTTCACTGTGACACTCATGAATGACCCGTGAGCTGATCTTGTCTGGACCACAGGCGTTGTAACTTCGGAGGTAGTCGAGAATGGTTCGAACCTGTACTTCCGAAATTGTAAGCTGGTCGAAATTTGGCAGATCGTATGCAGGCCTTTCGGGATAAATTTCAACATGTGGAGGAGTGAATTTGTCCGCAAACATCTAATTTAGCCGATTTTCTCCGTCCAGATTGTCGCGTACTTCGCGATTTTGAACATGAACGCATGGGCGAGTCCAGGCTATTCGCGGTGGAGGAATGATCGCAGTCTGGGCTGTGATTTCCTGGGATTAGATAGACGGAAATTTGCTTTTGAAACTGGTTTTCGCATGTTTCGGGCAGTGCGTAGCCAGGGGGGTCCTTGGGGTCCGCGGACCCCCTGGGCTGACCTTATGCACTGGAAAACACGAGCATTGGTCTCAGGGCCCCTGAGCTTGGTCTCAGGGGCCTCGAGCTCGATCTCAGGCCCCCGAGGTTAGTCTCAAGGGACCTCCGAGCTTGATCTCAGGGGCCCCCAAGCTTGGTCTTACGGGCCCCCTGATCTTGGTCTCAGGGGCCCCGAGCTGGTCTCAGGAGCGCCCAAGCTTGGTCTCAAGGGACCTCCGAACTTAGTCTCAGGGGCCCCCGAGCTTGGTCTCAGGGGCCCCCAGCTTGGTCTCACGGGCTTTCCGAGCTTGGTCTCAGGGGCTCCCGATCATCGGTATTGAGGGCTCCAGAGTACCGAACATTGATCTCGGGGGTCCTGAGCTGTCTCAGGGGCCCCGAGCTTGTCTCAGGGGCCCCCGAGCTTGGTCTCAAAGGACCTCCGAACTTGGTCTCAGGTGCCCCCGAGCTTGGTCTCAGGAGGCCCTCCGAGCTTGGTCTCAGGGGCCCCCGAGCTGGTCTCAAGGGACCTCGAACTTGGTCTCAGGGGCCCCCAAGCTTGGTCTCAGGGGCCCCGAGCTTAATCTCACGGGACTTTCTATCTTGTTTCAGAGGCCCCCGAGCTTGGTCTCAGGGGTACCCGGTCTCGGTCTCAGGGGCCCCGAGCTCGGTCTCAGGGCCCCCGAGCTTTGTCTCAGGGACCTTCCGAGCTTGGTCTCAGGGGCCCCCGATCATCGGTATTGAAGGCTCCAGAGTACCGAACATTGATCTCAGGGGCCCCTGAGCTCGGTCTCAAGGGCCCCCGAGCTTGGTCTCAGACCCCCCGAGCTTTAGTCTCACGGGCCTTTCGATCTTGGTCTCAGGGGCCCCGAGCTTGGTGTCACGGGGCCCTCGAGTTTGGTACCAGGGGATCCCTGAGCTTGGTCTCAGGCCCCCGAGCTTGGTCTCAGGGGCTCCTCGAGCGTGGTCTCAGGTCCCCAAGCTTGGTCTCAGGGGCCCCGAGCTTGGTCTCAGGGGGCCCAAGCTTGCATCAGGGGGCCGAGCTTGGTCTCACGGGGCTTCCGAGCTTGGTCTCAGGGGCCCCGAGCTTGGTCTCACGGGCCTTTCGATCTTGGTCTTAGGGGCTCCAGAGCTGGTCTTAGGGATCCCCCGAGCATTGGTACCGATGGCTCCGGAGCAGCGAACATTGATCTCGGGGTGCCCCCCGACTATCGATATCGAGGGGACTTATGAGCGAGGCACGAGAATTGGCCCCATGGGACCCAGAGTTTGGTCTCAGGGGCCCAGGCTTGGGCTCAGGGTCCCCGAGCATTGGTATCGAGGGGCTCCAGAGTACCGAGCATTAGTCTCGGGGGCTCGAATGTTGATCTGGGGGTCCCGAACAACGGTGTCGAGTTACTCCTGAGAAAAGCGCAAGCATGGGCCTAAGGGTGCCCCGGAACCTGGTCTAAGTGGAACCCCGAGTTTAGTCTTAGGAGCCCCGCGCATCTGTATCCAGGGCTCCGGAGTATTGGTATCGGGGAAAGCAATGCTTTCAGGGGCCTCCAAGTGCTGATCTCGGCGGGCCCCGGATGTGGGATGCAGTGGCGTAGCCAAGGGGTTGTAGGAGTCCGAGGACCCCCTTTGGGCCAATCTGAACCACTGCAAAGCATTCTCTGATCACGGGGCCCCAGAATCAGTCTCAGAAGCCCCTGAAGATTTGTTCTCAGGGCGTCCCGAGTCGGCCGCAGGACCCCGCCCTGAGGGCCAGTCTCAAGACCCCCAAAAGTAGATTTCAGGGGTCCCTGAGAGTTAGTCTCAGGGGATCCCGAAAGTCGGTCTCAGGGGCCCTGACAGTCGGTCTCAGGGGCCGAACTCGTCCCAGGGTCCCTCAGAGAGTGGTTCTCAGGGCCCTGCGACAGTCTATTTCAGGGGCTACATTAAAATCAGTCTCAGAGAACCCCAAGAGTCGGTCAAGGGTACCCTGAGAGTCAGTCTTAGAGGACCCCGATATTCGGTCCCATAGTCTTACGGGCGTCTCTCTCAGGAGTCAATATTTGCTTTCAGGTGGCCCCGAGAGTTAATCTGGAGGTCCGAGTGTTAGTCTCATTTGATCTGCAGAGTGCTGATCTCAGGAGGCCCCCGAGGGGTAGTCTTAGGAACCCGCGAGATTTAGCCTGAGGCTGTGCCTCCCTAGTTGTTGCATAAGAGGCCCCAGAGTCAATCTCAGGGAGCACCTAAAAGTTGGTCTTAGAGTGCTCCCGGGAGCTAGTCTCCGGTTCGTCCAAGTGCTAATTTTGGGGCTTTGAGAGTAATTCCCAGAGGTGCTCCCGAATTTCGGTCTCACGGCCCCGAGTTAGCCTTAGACCTCTGAGGGCTAATCTGGGCTTCCGAGAGACAGTCTCAGGAGTGCCGTGCCAAATCCTCAGTCTCAGGGGTGCTTCCACGCCCCCTCCTCAAGTGTTAGTCTCAGGGGCGCCCCAGGGTTAGTCTCAGAGGGCTGTCGGAAGTCATTCCCAGCCCCCGCCCCACCCCAGAGATAGCCTCAGGGGACCCCCAAGAGCTAATCTGGATGGTTCCGAGAGTCAGTCTCAGCCCCCCCCCCAGAGCAAATCTGGGGGCCCGATAAATAGGCCCAGAGGTACTACCGATAACTAATCTAGGGAGCCCCGAGAGATTCTCAGGAGTTCACAATTTTGATCAAGAGGCGCCGTGAATCAGTATCAGAGACTCCCTGGGATCTAATCGGGAGAGGGGCCAGAAATTAACCTTGTGAGTAGCGCCAAGTGTTGGTCTTAGGCGGCCCCAGAGCTAGTCTCATGTCCCCCAAGAACTGATCTCGGAAGCCCGAGTTATTTTCAGAGGACCTTTCAGTTCTAGTGTAAGGAGGGCCGGAGAGTCAATCTCAGAGATCCGACAATTAGTCTCACGAGGTCTCCAGGAGTTAGTCTCAGGGGTCCCCTGAAGCTGCCCTCAGGTGTCCCCAAAAGCTAGTCTCAGCGAGCACTCCTCTCCTTCCTCCCCTTCCCTCAAATTTATCCTCAGGGCCCCACGAGAGTAAGTTCCAGGGAGTCCCAGTAGGTAGTCTCATGGTACCCCCAAATGCTGGTTTTGAGGGACGTTAGTACTGATTTGCGGAAAAAGTGTTGTTTTCGGGGTCCCAGATACTGGTTTCGGCACCGTGTCAGTGCTAGGCCCCTTGAGATCTCTGCTCGACCCAGGGGCAGGGGGGTGGGTGATGGTCCTGGATGGCTTAACACTGGCATAGCAATACAAGCCCTGTACAAAGCCTATCAGAGACTTAAAGTTCAAGGAAGTACTCACTTCCCCAAGCCCCCGGGATCTCCAACCAATGGCTAGGAGGAGTAAGTGAGCGGTTTCATCAGTAGGACCGTCCATGGAATAGGTTTTATAGAGCATCTGGGGCACACTCATATACCCTTTTTATTGAGCGTCCTTTTCCTTTCCATTTCTTTTAGATTTTAGAATACAATCCAGAGATATCGCTTGAGATCCTAGGCTCAAAGAAGATTTTCGAAAATTTATATTTTCCCATTGCGTACCAAAAAGGACAAATTGAAACATGTCGATCAGGCACCATCATAGGCGGGTCCAGGATTGCCGATCGGGGGCACCTTCCCCGGGGGCGCCATCCGGAGCGGGGGCGCCATCCGGACCAGGGGGCGCCACTTATGACCGGCAAAAGCTATCAGGTGGGCGCCAAATCCTATCGGTGGGCGCCGACTTTCGCATCCTGGGGTGGGAAGCGACATTTCAGGGGGCGCCATCGACCTTTCAGGGGGCGCCGAGGGTTGATCGGGGAGCACGTGCCCCCTTGCCCTTCTGGATCCGCCTATGGGCACCATTACTGAAGGAAAGGCAAAAATTAATCTAATTTTAGCATCCATAATAGCAAATCGGAAAGGGAATTTGGAACTTCAGCTGGTTTTCAATCTATTAGCTTAGTCCCAATTACTACCGTCCTAAATATTCTGAAATAAACAACTTTCAAATATTTTCGTAGGAAACCAGACAAACAAGGAAAATGACAAACATTGATGAGCATAATCCCAAAAAGAAAAATAGGTATGAAAGGCTTAAAATAACAATGACAGAGTAATCCAAAGCGATAGTTATCTCAGGCGCCTATCGTTTTGGTAATTTGCTCATTTACAACATAGCAAGGGTAAGAAAGTAACTGTGGTGAATGCATCAGGATCTTTCCCCGGAATAGACGATATATGACGGCCGGAACACACCACCATCCACCATATCCCTTGTATTTTTATTCATCTTTTCCATTTCTTTGGAAACTTTCTGATTAAAGAGTTCATGAATTTGACACCCGGAAAAAATTGGTAATCATTTTCCGTAGAAAACCATTTCTTCGTACTCAAAACGACTGACCTTCAATAACTTCATACCTGATTACCACAGTGAATTGAGGTAAAGTCAGGTTTAACATCATGCACGAAGCAACATTTGATTCCCGAAATGTGCCACAATACTGTTATTACAGCCACGCTGTCATATAGGTATGGGCCAGCCTTAATATTTGGTGACCTAAATTTACCAACACTTGGTCGGATCGAGAAAAATCAAACTATAAACAAAATAATAACAAACACTTAAGAAGGGATTGAAAAATTTCCGTCGTGTAAATGTTATAATGCCAAAATATTATACGACACATGTAGGAGATGGGCCCCGACTACTAAGGGGCCCCCCTTGGCCGAATCCCGGCTACGCCACTGGTTTCGGGTGCTATTGTTCTCAAGAAATGTCTAATATCGGGCTGCTTTGTATGTACACGCGCTCCGTCCAATTATTGCTGCCTGGTTGTCTGTTTGATTATTCAGTTGATGCCCCACCCCCCTCACACACACACATACTGGCGGGATCAGGAGAGACCAGAGGTGTAATAGTCTCCAAAGGCTGCAAAGTATCACTTCTCCGTTTCCCCCAAAGATTTGTCCCTAAGTACCTAAACACTAAGATGTAAACTAAAAAACATTGAATTTCCAAGTAATATGCCCCCCCAGGTTCAGTGAAAGCTAAGCTAACCAGATTTAGCATAAAAATCATTCTTCTTATTACCTTTACACTGCAGTTAACACATATTTTCAACCCAAGGAAGCCTAGTTGCGCTCCAAGACCCCTCGCGCCGGAGTCTCGGTCCAGCCCCCTTCCTTTAAAAGAATCTAACAGTGGATCCACCAGTGTCACCTAAAGTACCCTTTTCTTTGGTTTGGAAACAAAATTCTATCTTATTATGCCCAGCTCAAGATCGAGTAGCGATTCCCCACCTGGTATAACAAAGCAGAAACAATGTTGACCAAGAACGTTGTCACCGGCAAAAAAGTCCAAGGAGTCGGGGTCGTCATCAACGTTTCACTCTTCGCTTATAAAAACTACCCTTCCTGTCTAGATCCGCCATCTCCTCAGATTTTTGGTCCTTTTCCCTTCCGCTAAGGCTGCTAACCATGAACTTCACCACGGTAAAAAGTGAGAGAGTAGATGGGGCCATCAGCAAAGTTCTAACTCTTCACAGAAAGGAGACTATCCCCCTAGATCCAAAAACTTTAGATTTGGGGGCTCCCCATCCCATCCCTCTTGTGCTTCTATTAATACTTTTAACTTTTGGTAGAACTTGACTGAGATAGGATATTTCATGACAGAAAAGAGAGGCGGGCCTCCCTCTGAAGCCGTCTTTGGTAGTACATATGATGCAGGCTGGCCAATCTGGAACCAAATGTTCTCAGTATGATACTTTCCGACCATCAATCGATTTCTGACATTGTCACACCAGTGTGCTCGTGCCCATTACGTCTCTTAGTGATGGCCATGACTCGTCGTCCCAACTCACCCGCCAAAAGTGTGTGAACTGCTACTGAAGAAGTTCGGCTAAACTCAATACATTATGAGTGAGACGAGCGGTTGTGGCAGCTGTGCCTCGCTTTCAACTAAGTAATGGCCGGGTCCAAACGGTGCCACAGAACGGTTCAAAGAGTTATGCTGAATGACTCACGCACGCACGTGGGTGATATTGTAGAGCTTCTCCCCAGGAGGCAAAAATCCACCCCCGACTGGGCTATTTTAAGCCTCGAACAAAATAGCTCTCAGAGTTGAGAAAATAATTATCAGGGACAATTTGGAAGGGTCAATAGGTACATGGAAGGCACTCTTCGGCTCAATTTAGATATGAGCCTTAGAACCTTGATTAAATTGTTTCTGGGGTTCTCTTTCATTAGGTTCTTTTAAGGTCGTTTCCTGTTGCAAGCACTTCTTTGATTAGCATGACAAGCTGTTCAGATGTGCGTTTTCTTTGTGGAAATAAAATATGCATTCTTTGTGCTGTATATGGGCATCTAAGCTGTACCTTATTTAGCCTTTTCAAAGGCTGGTGAGTATGAGCTATAGGTATACGGCTGATCACTTGTAATGCAACTTTTCCCACGGAAAAGTGAAGAAAGAGAAATTGCAAAAATTGCAATTAAATTAAATTGCATTAAATTGCAGCTCAATTATTAGAGATCTGGTAAGACAGGTTTGGCTTTAAGATTTTTTATTTCGTATCCTGGCTAGCTAAGTGAAATATGCGACTCAAGGAATTGCTGTTACGTGAATTGTAGCCACTTCAGCTCTAGTTGCTACATTATATCGTTATACTTCTGGTGTTATACTCTTTTCTAGATTGCCTATACCAAGTGTCTAAGATTTAAAAAATGTGGGAAATGTGTGTATAAATATTTGTCTTTCCAAAGCAGGTCTAAAGCGCTTATCTCGTCAAACCCATGGAAACTCTACATGAAAATGTCCTCAACTTCAAAATACTCAGCAGGCTTGTTTGTTGCGGCGTATTGTATTTGACTTGGACATATCGAGTTCGTTCAGTAGTTCTTCAAGACACCAGTCGGATTTCGAATGTATTTGTCCGAGCTTTTAAACGTCATACGACTATCTTCAACTATCTTGGCAGCGGTTGACTGCCCAGCCAGTGCGTAGACCAAAACTACACAAGTTTGAAAAATGTTGGATCACACTCGTCCTAAAATTCAAATCCTACTTGTTATTTTTTGACATGAAGAATAACGGATGCACAAGCTCAATAATTGAATTAATTAATTGCTGATGGAGATAGCCGAATGAAGTTTGAAAGTTCGGACAAAATACACCTCTTGAAGAACTACTCAACGAACTCAGTAGGCTTGTTATAAGCTTTAAGCTGTAGAAATGCGACGTGTTTTACACCACACTCATCCGCAAAGTTACGCCGTACTCAGAATCACGTTTCATAAGAGCGACAAGATTCACGCGAAAGCGGGGTAGATATGAAATGCAGCATGAATTACACCCAATTCCAGAAGGGAATTACCCCTTCTAAATATACATTTTAGCTGGTTTATCGACATTAAAAAGGGCTTATAAATATTTTCAAATTAATTTGTTGAAAGAAAATTTATCAGCTCAGTTTGACATAAGTAACTCTAACTTCAAACTTCTGCAAGAGCAAGAAAGAACTTTCACACCCTCACGTTTCTTTTACATTCATGGCTCTTTTTGCTCTTCACAACGATAGTTCTAACTATGGTTTATTTCAATTTTTCAAAAGAAATTATATATTCTTATGTTTTGCATCATTCGCTGATACAATTTACGCTGTTACCTCTTGCGCAGCTTTTCAGGGGTGTTTTACATATTCAACGTACATGCTGTCTGCTATATGAAACAGGATTGTGAATATCCTACGCTGCATTCCAGAACAGCATAGTTTACATCAGCGTAACTTTGCAAGTAGTTGTATTTTACGCTGCATTTTTATGAAACAATATTGTGGTGTGTTATTCACTTTTTTACGCTACATTATGTATGCTACTTCTACGCTATTAGCCTAAGCTACACCTTTTAAGGAATGGGGCTCAGGCCTGGTTTCACGACATTTTCACCATATGACCTAGCATCATTAATTATATTCACTTAGCATCATCATTAATCATGCAATTCTCCACGATGAAGGAAGTTCCAATGAATCCCAAACATCAGCATTACCGTCACTCAGTAAAGGTCATTAGTAGAAAATCTGCAACCCCTGTTGCTTTCATTTTGTGCCTTCTTTGACGAATAGTCAACTCAGATTCACCTACCCTAAGGAACATCTCACATGACTTCGTCTTGTTCTGTCCAGACTTTCTGTGTACGCACCATTATTCTTTTTAGCTCTCCTAGGACATTAAATAGGGGTGCAATATTCCCCCTCCCCATCGCCGTCCGAGCGGAGGGCGTACTGAATCGGCATATTTACAGTCTGCTCTTGATAGGAGGCGTAAGAAGAAGAAGCAGGTGACGTGTATCCCACGCGGAAAACTAAGGAGAAAGGAAGCCTACCCGATAGCTTTGGGTTTTCTTCTTTTCTTCCACTGGTCCTCCGGCCCCCAGGAGTAAATCCATGGCGACACACAATCCATCTACGTATGTTCGTATATGCGTAATATATGTATGTCGCAAATACATAATCTTTATAACTATGCATTCCACATAGGAAAGCCATGGGTGAGACACATGTAGAAGAACGGGTTAAAAAACCTGGACAGGGTCAAAAATTTAGACTCTTACAGATCCATTCATTGACAGCACGAAAACCGAGTATTTAAATTTTTGATACACTTGGTTATAACTTCTCCTCGCAAGTACGGTAATATCCCTGTAGGAGTGTGATATCCTGTTTAAGTCGTGATATCCTTTTCCTGTCCTTTTCAGATTCTGGGAGCATTCCGTTCTGATTCGTAGTAAAGGAAAGAGTCAAGTACGGAAGCTCTTTGATCATGCTCCCAGCGTCTTTCTTCGAATCCTTGCTCAAGCTCATATTTTGTGCAACAAAACATGATGTACAATGTAAATTTACCGCCTCGATCCAACACCATGTTTCTGTTCCTGCCAGTAAATTGATTTTATTGAAGCTACTCCACTATAGAAACCCGAATTTGGAGCACAACCATCATATATAAAACACTATTCAGATTCCACACTTGTATTTCAACTAATCGCCTCCTCCTTTGGTGTAGCCCCAGCATCGAATCTCCTCTTTACAGTAGTATGTTTGATTAATATAAATCAATGGAGATACACAAAATATGCAGAGGTATTTGTGTTAAAACTTTTAAACTTTTGATAAATATTTTTTGATAATATTTAATTCTGTCATGAGCATGATTCTAAAGGGAAGCAGACACAACCAGAGAGCAAAGACATGCTCCAGCACAGAACACAACAATATCGCTATATATTTCGAAGGTTTTTAGATAATTTGCAGAACATTTATGATGCATATGCAACAGCATTCAGCCATTTGGAGCATTGATAAACAGAGACAAAGATCTGTATACGGCTTGGCCTCTGAAGGCCAGCATTTTAGTGGCGTGGCTTCAGCTGAAGACGTCGCTACGCCTTTTTGCAATGGAAGCACGCGCACGACGTTGCCGACTTGATCGTGTAGAACTTGGCTCCTCCGACGCACTGCAACTTCACGCGCACCTGACGGCAGGGTTCACCTTGTTATATTGCTGAAGATCGAAATCTCATGATCTCGGTCAGCATGATGAGAGCTGGTAATATTTTATTTATCTTCTTGCGGCAGGTAAGCCTGCACGATTACTGGGAGCGTTTGCGTGGGTGTTTCGTAGTCTTTCCCCGGACTATATGGAACACGGAAGTCGGTCTCCCGCCGTGGGGATGGAACCCACGCTAAACCATGGCTATCCCCATCTAGATGCAGGCAATGCAGCCCCTAGGCCACAAGGCCGTCACTTAGATTATCACATTATGAGCTGATGCGTGGTTGAACGATATAGACTACTATTCTCACAACTAGAGTATTAAAGCCGAGTTGATGGTCAATTTATAATCTACTATGGACCCTTTAAAGCATTGGGGTAGATAGTCTATAAGATTAGGGATAGAGTTGCAGCGATGATCTGGAATATCGAACGATCATCGCACACTAGCGACCAATATCCGGGTGAGATCACACTATGGACCAGTGTCCTGCCGACCAAGAAATGTACTTTAAATATCGTAATTTTCATAGAAGCGACCACAGCTTTGGAAGGAAAACTATCTCTGACATCCTATAAATATGTTTGATTTTTATTTATATTCTCTATCAGGTGAGCATTATTGGAAGATGCTTCAACATACAAGAGGAAAAACTTGTTTCTTGCATATCAAAATTATGTCATGAACAGTTAAGGCTACGCTCAGCCTGGAATTTTACTTAAAGCACAACTAAACCACCAGTTTAAAAAAAATTGAAAAAGTAGCATCTGCTAAAAATTCGCTGTGGTTTAATAAATATAAGTTATAAAACAAGGTCTGAGATGTCATGGTGTATCGTACGTATTCGGAGAATTAACCGAAATAGTTGACAGTGGCACAAAAGCAATCATAAGCACCTTATTTTACAGCATCCCGTTTTCCCAGAAATATTTTAGGCGCCTCTTGATCCTATCGTGTTTGTGAGTTTTATCTCCAATGCCAAGGGGATTAATTTTCCACCAGATAAAAACATGCATAAATATAAAAACTATCTGAACCCTATACACGACAATCAAAGACAGAAACCTTATTTTGTTTGTTTCTAGCACGCTCTGACGATCGCCCAAATTGTCTTGGAAATTAAAAATTGTATTCAAGAGAAAAAGAGATTTCGGACGCCAATGCAGGCGGAAATGACGAAAACACGAAAAAAGCACAACACACACTACAAGAGCCATTGGCGGTAGGAAAAGTTTGGAGGAAATCGTTTGGGGGAAATGAGAAAAATCAAAAGCATAGGATTGAAAACGGCAAAAGTCGGTCGTTTGGGGGCAAAAGATACTATTTCGGGCTTGGGGGCCATGGCGGGCCCCCTGGATCCGCCAGTGACAAGAGCCAACATGAGTACAACGTTCATGCCATGGTTTCCGTTTTAATACACTTTCGATAGTCTATCAGGGCTGTTTGAGTGACGACGCAAAATATATTCAAGTTAATGCTCCCCAATTGCTTTCAATAATGCTGGTAGTTAATAATTTAAAGCCTTTGATCTGTTGAACACCACAAAATTTGAGAACCCGGAAGCGCGCTTACAGTTTTGGTTTGCATGATGTTGCAGCACTGTCCAACAGATGTCAGCACGTGTCGGCGGTTTAGGCTGCGGGTCTGCCAGCTGGAGGGTCGCGCCAAGGAGCTGCAGGCGCCGTAGCAGGCATTCACCGTCAGCTCCGCGGGAGCGCAGCCTGGAACCTTCATCAGCTGGGTGTGACCTGGGACGTGCAACCGTGTCAGGGAGAACAGGTACCACACAGCCAGTCTTAATGATTAGGTATAAATGGCTCACTTTTAAACCTTTTGTATATTCCTGACAGGTATTTCCAGAAGCAAAATACCATCCAGACTGACCGAAAAGTAAAGGCGATCAGGTTATGTGACGTACCAACCAGTTCACAGTGCTCGGAAGACAGAACCTCCTGGATGGAGGCATGGCGCCCTTGTTTTTCTAGCGCTGCCTCTCGCGGTTCAAGCTTCCAGATCACCTCGGAGCCGCCATTCCAGTCGTCTGGAAGCTGCCAGGACCTGAGCACCTCCTGCGCCTGGCTGCTTATTTCGAATTCAGGCGAGTTCTGCTTTGGAGATGAACGGGGAAGACCGACGGCACGAGCCTCAGACAGCAGAAGTGTCATCAGCAGAGATACCAGGCTCCAGGACATCGTGAGCTCGCTCGCTCTGCGGATCATCTGAGGGTGTACACAAGTATTGAACAAATTAAGAACAAGCTAACACATAATTTAAAGTGGGCATTTGAGCGATCAAATATTTTGGATTATTCTGTGTTTTTTTTGCTTACCACTTTATCAACTGCTGGGACCATGCGGTCTTGCCAACCATTTCTCTGTAGGAAGGGATTGCGGGGGATACTCCTTCTTTCCACAAAAGACTGCACCAGGAATTGTAGCATTCTATACGGTGCCAAGAAATAAAAATAATTTTGGACTAAAATCCTGAATTAGCCAAAAAGCCAGGCCAGTCGGTTTGAAAGCAGATGCGCTGATCAATATACCACCAGTTTGGTCACTATCGATGATGTACAGATTGAATAGTATTGGTGGCTTCATAAGCGTCGCTACCTGCAAAAAAGTGAGGGGGCCGGCGTAACTTTAACCTGATACTGACAACAAACCTTCCATGTTAGGACCAAAAACTGTTCGAATCTGGGCTCATTGTTGCCTTCCGCTGCACCTTGGGTATAAAAATGTCTGGTTCTCTCCAATTTTGACTTAGATCAGGAAATTGTTGGCCAAAAGTAGAGGCCAAGCCCCCTGGCCCCTCCCGTTTTTCGACGCTTATGGGTGGTTTGGTATTCTTCCACGAACCCACGTGTCTTCCAGCCTGAAATATCATTCTGGACAAACATAAGATATTCAATAAACCTAAGCTGTTGCTGACATCTAATGATAGCCCCCGAATTTAACACAGCAAACTATTTCAAATGCAAGCGTTATTGTTACCTACTGCACACTTTACCTTCTGAGCTTCCACGGCCAAGACTATAGTCGCACTGACGGCTGGCGTACCTCCGCGGCAGTCCTCCGCCTTCACCTGTCCCTCTCCCCTTCCCACGCTCAGGCGGCGCACGCCGCTTCGTCGCTCCTCATGTTCTGTAGACACGCCCCAGGGCCCGCCCACATGTCCCAACTCCTCGCTTGCTTCGCCCCCGCAAGGTGCCAATTGTCCGACAGACCCTCTAGATCTTTATGTATTTATGAATGAATTAGCATTGATTATGAGTGAGAAAACCATAGCCACAAGCCCGCATACATGACGCAGTCAAGTATGATGGCTCGCTACTTTGTCAAACCTTTCTGGCAATATTTCACGGTCAGTTTACGGAAAATCAGGTAACCAGGCCAGACTAAGCCACGAAACAGAACCTAATAGGGTTCGCACTTCTAGAAGAGTATTGAGGGGAATATTTTTAGAATATAGTTTGAAACGAACACCAGGGTCTATGGCTCTGATCCCCTGAATTTGCTTATTTTGGTGACCTTCTAAGATGGGCCAACTCCAGGATTGGCTGGTTAAGAGTCTGAGAGTGAAGCAAAAATGTTGCTTTTTCAGTAACTGAGACCCCGATCCACCTCAAGCTAAGCTGTCGATATTGCATGTTCTCGAGATAAGTACGAAAGTCAAACATGGAATCGATAAAAAATGTATTATTGCGTCCCCTTAGAGAATTTGTATCTGTCTCATATGCATTCAGCAGCTTGTGATGCTTCAATGACTAATTTTCCACTGAATACAGCTAGAGTTCTCAGTTGACACTCCTGTGTGTGTCTGAAGAGAAGCCATCCTTGAAAAATACTTCTTGGTTTTATTCCCGGCCAAAACTGTCAACATTTATTAGCTGAGCACGGGCTGGAAAGGTTTTGGAAGCTGTCTTATCTTTCCAACGGTGCAAAGGCCAACAAAACCATCCTAAATTTTTGAGGGCTATAAATAAGCTGCTTTTATGCAAATACCAAAACATGTGCTAACGATTCAAGACAGCTTCATTAGGTAAATCACTTGGCAAGACCACAAGATATAATCCACTCCCTTTTATTTTTAATTTCTTGCGTTCGTCGCATATTTTCATTCCTTGTGGCTTTGCTTTCTTTTGGAGGTGAACATGTTGGTTGCAATCAGGTACTTTTTATTTGAAAAAAAACACATTGGGACTGGTTCGACGAACTTATTGGTTCGACGAAGTATTCACCATGTAATGTGTACGGTAAGTATAAAGGATAGCGCGGAGCGCTGCCATATTTGGTGCACTATATTGTTTTTCGAAAGCTGAGTGTATATTCGAAACCTGAGTGCTGTTCGTCTTAATCTGATAACGATGTAACAAATAGGATTAATAAACAATATATAACTAGGAACACGACGTCACACGGGAGATAAGCAGCGCAGTATTGTAGCATACCAACTAATTGCCTCAATTTGTGTGTCGGACAATCATGGTTAGGCGGCAGTGCACAGTGACGTCTGGCTGCCTGTAGGCCGGGTGGCGGCGACATCGAAAGAATGTGATAGAGCAATGGCCCATGCTTAAAGAATACAGCACTGTATTCGACATCACTTGATCACCATCACTTGATGTTAATGCCATTGAATATACATACCTACTCAGTCAATTGCCTCGTGCATACTGTGATTTGCCTTGGACCCTCCTTATTGGAACGGTCAGAGCTATTTATCCCTCCGCCTCAAATAGCCATTGTATCAGCTTAAACTTCTAGTAATGCACACACACACGATAAGTCAGCTAGTCGTGTATGTCACATGTACCGAGGGTATTGGATTGTCAATAAGGGTTTGTCAAGGAAAGAAAATGGAAAGCTGCATCATTTACCCTGATGCCAAAAAAATACTAACGATTCGAAATCAGGACTTGCAGTTTTACCCGCCAAGCGTATTCATATACCGAACTCATTCAATAAACCATTGCGCATATTTTTAAGTGATAACGATACCGCACGCAACATACACACCTAACCCATACAACCCATACCACCATTTTAAAACCACACTTGTACGCTTTGTAATCCGCCACGCGACCTCTCCCCACCGAGCCATGAACTCGGCGTCAGCGGTGAACAGCGTGCGTGACCTTTCTAACCTCTGTGCCCCGCGGGCAATCGGCATCCAGCGGATGTGCCGCTGCTGATTGGTGGAGGCGCGTTCACTTGTATAGCGAGAAGTTCAGCGGAAATTTCTCCATGAGAATGCTGGACCTTAAACCATAAACCAAGAGATGTATTAACATGATCATTTTTAAGTATTATTAGCCATAGTTTGCCCCACTTGATTATCTGCGCCACCATCCGATACTCTTTGGTACAGGCGAGGCAGCGGGAGAGTCAGCACTGGCTAGCCGTCGGCCGCGTTCGCTGAAGTGTCGAGAGATAGGTTTCTGCTGAGTGAAAAGGAGTGGGACCCGGCCCGAAGGTAACCGAGAGAAGGAGAGGCGAGCTACGTAGGTACATACATACATACATAAAACGGTTCGGGCGAGTTATAGAGAGTGTGAACTAATGAGAACGCTGCCGAAGTACAACCAGATAATATACCAGAAGAGGGAAGCACGTGCTGCTTTGTTCCGTGTTGGATGGTTAAAAGGCACTAAATTTAATTTGGAACTCAAAACATTGCCAATGTTTTAGTGCATTTCACCTTTCAGACGTCATACAACGAAATCTAAAATTATATGGTGAAAGCCAATACCAAGCGGTGAAAGCCAAGGCAACGGAATGTTTTTGTCTAATGACCTAATCGATCCACCATCCTAATGTGGATTTCCGAAATCCATTGGTGGCGCCTAAATCCGGCTGTTAAAGAAAGCTGTCAACTACGACAGCGTTAAGATAATCCTTGTATTATAAACACTGTACAATACACCTCCCCCTTAAATGCATAAAACTATGCTGCACTGCCTAATATGAAAAACAAGCGGTGACTGGGCACTCCACATCCAGAGATAGAAACCCATACGCCAGCCCTGTAGGTAATTTCAAAGCTTAATTTGGCTAGGCACTGAGCTTGTACATGCCAGGAAATATCCTCCTAAGTCCTCCTAAGTATTTGGCAAAAAATATAGGATAAAAGACAGTGAATGAATGATATATCCACCAGTCAGTTATAGCTTCCGCCCAGTGGGAAGATTCATCTAGTGGTATGGGTGCCAATAGCCAAAGTAGCTGCAGCATCTAAAAACTATAATTATTATGATAATGAGGTTCCTGGCCATTTTAAGGTCAGCCATAGCGAGTTTTCCTAATCGTACGAGACAAACTGTGATGTTGACTCTTTCGGCTGTTTCAGAAATTGTATTTCTCTACGTATACCTCGAATTTGTTCCCAATAAATTTTGATTTATATTTTCTATGTTCCGTCATGATCTAAACAATGAAAGTGGTAGAAGCAAACACATTATTATTTGAAACACAGACCCTCATACCTCACACAGAACTGAATTTTGTTTGTATTCGCTTCTGAGGCGCTGCATTTGTCGTTATTAAGTGCCTGTTAAATGCTATCATTTAACCCTGTAAATGAAATATAGCCAAATAACTAACTAACTAATAAATAATTATATTTACAAAATATAGAAACATGCTTTTCATGAATATTATGTATTTCTCATAATTCTTAGGGCGCATTGGTGAAACAATCTCAAATATATATTTCCTGTAGTGATTTAGTGTCATTTCTTGTGGTGATGCTTAATTTTCCTCTCCCTCTTCAATTTGTTTTACTATTGTTTGGTGGGGAAAGTAATCGACAAAGCAATCTGGTAAAACGCTTCTGAAACGACAGGCGAACAGAGGATATGACTTTGGTGAAGTTTGAAACAGATTCTTGGTGATGTCTGAATCATCTTGCCAGGAGCGTCGGAACTATGTTCAAAGTTGGGGGGCAGCGGGAATTTTCAAGTCATTTCTTTCCAGTCAACGCCATAGGGTTAATGGTTAAGAATCATCAAAGTTGGGGGGCAGCTGCCCCCTTGCCCCCGGCTCCTACGTCCCTGCATCTTGCTCAAAGGGTTCAAAGGGAGTTTGTTGGTTGTTTCATGGAATTGTTTTTTCAGGTGCAGGTGGGATCAGTATAGGGAAATAAGGAACTAGTGTTTTATATTGGGAGCGATGCCGTCCTGGATTCTTATTTGTTCTTGATGAGTGGTGCAATGAGTAGTCGTGCAATTAGTTTCTCATTTTACATTTTTGGTAACACTATTGCATTTTAATAAAATGTTTAGTAGACCCTCCGACTGTCACGTCATGGCATGATATCAGCCAGCAGAAACGCAACAGAAGCAGCGCTGCTGATCAATATTGGACAGTAAGTAATATGTCGATGCATACAAACGTTTACAAATATGTACAAATGCTTGAAAACACCTGGCACCACCGCACAAAGGTCCCCACGCCACAGCACAAAAGCCGTTTGTTGATTTCAAATACTTTTTTCAATGTGTGAACGAATTGTGTAGTGTTCAGTTCAGTTCCGTATATTCACATCATCCTCAACAAGACGAGGTTTTTAATGAATTCACGTCAATAGAAGGTCAAAAAGTAAAAAAAGGGCTAAGACACAATCAAAGAGTCATCTTAAAACCGATGATCACTAGCCAGCCTGCAAGCGGTGTCTGAGGGCACGTTTGAACGTAGCTCGGCTAACAGTATCGCACACCGCAGGTGCTATATCTATCTGCCCCCACACTGGCCAGTCAACGCCTGTCTGCACAGGTTCTGGCACGTACAGGTCTAAATTGGTGGGTATATATCGTGGCGTACGAACTGTCTGCGCTTACAAACATGTCTCTCAAATCGCACGGTTCGTTGGTGGTTAGCACGTTACGGATGGGACATCGTTGACGGTATGCAACCAGTTCAGATATCGTAGGAAGACCCAAGCGGCGGACCTCGTCACTGATGTGCTGGAACTTCCTTTTGCCGGTGATAACTCGTGCTGAAAAGTGTATGACTTTTTGCATTCTATGAAGTTGAGCTACACCACAAGTACCGTATGTGGACTCACAGTAGCGGATCGATGAAATGGCTAATGAATTAGTGACTTGTTTCAGAACAGAATAGGGGATATTATATCTCACGTCAAATGTGGCACGTCAGTCACAAATATGCACATAATTCAGATATTGTGAATAGCTTCTACTTTGCTGTATCTTATGGACTTCATCCAGGGGCGCCGCCACGGAATTTTTTCAGGGGGGACGGACCCGAGCTGGTGCTGACCGGGGGAGGCGAATTTTGAGCATATTCAGTACCTGACAGCATTAATGACGATGGACCCACACATTTTGGGGGACGTCCCCCCTGGTTGGCCAACAGGGGGGGACGCGTCCCCCGTCCCCCCCGCTTTCGGCGCCCATGACTGCATCACTGTGAAGTATGGAACATGCAGTAAGTTATATTGCAGGTATGTAAATACATTGCTAATTGTCTATTATCAGTGGCGGATCCAGGGGGTAAAAAAGGTATTTGCCCCCCTCCCCAAACGAAAAAGCTAAGGGAAAACTATGTTTTTGACGCTCCAAGCTGTCATCCTTTTTCCAATGTCATCTATCAACTATGTCATCCCAAGCGGTGCCATCCTTTTTGTCCCGACGCATTTTTAGTTTATAAGCAAGGTTTGGTGCTTCAACTCTCAACTTCAAACAGAATCAGTCAACTTCAGTGTAAACGTTGAGCCTTGGATAGCAAAACAAGCAACATGTGGCCACATGTTTGACCCCACGACATTTTTTGGCTTATCGGCTCTTGGGTTTACCAATTGTGACATACTCTCACCGCGTGACGTTTTTTTATCGACTTTGACTTTCCCTCCAAACATAACGGTAAGACCCTTCACTGTCCGTTATGCATGAGGAAATCCGTTGCTTGGTAAAATATTAGGTCTTAGGTCAGATGCAGAATGTCATTAAATACTGTAATACGTATTTGTTGAAAAATTCCTCTTCTTTAAGCGTTTCATTAGTACTTTGCTGCACATTTTGGTCGCGGGTGCCCAAATCACCATTCGAGGTGTCCAGTCAATCATTCGGGGTGCTGGGGCACCCCGAAGAGATATAAATCCACACCCCTAGCCACCAGTTGTGATAATGGGATTTTTATATCGATAGTCTAAGGTAAGGTTAAGAGTCATGACCTCTCATTTGAAAATACACGGGGAAACGAGAATTGGACAAAAATGGTTGTACTTAGTAGACACGGCTTAGAATAATCTTTCCCCAAATTGTAGTACTTAGGTCACTCCCAAGGGATATGTTATAAATTTTGACTTGTGATCTCTGGGAGGTCATCTGGGACTAGTCGAACAGGCTTTCAGACTTTGGTCAACTTCGCAGAAAATGGTGATAGAGCTGCCATTTTGAAAGCTTTACACTAGGATGGTCTTTCGGGTCGGTTTATTTCCATATTGACCATTTGAGGTTAGATGAAATCCTCGACCTGTCTAGTCATTATCACATTTTAACCTAGTACGACCGTGTTATACCTCATCTGATACGTGACAACAAGAGGATCAAATGGTGCATAAAACTTGACGCTGACTTAACCCAGTCAGACAGTAGAGCTATAAAACATTCTCTAAACTGTCACATTATTTGGCTTACCATGACCTCAATACTGACCCGAGTAAAAAAAGACCGATAATAATAATTTTTGGGGTTTAACAACGCACCAACTGCCAGGGCCATACGGCGACGCCAAATCTCACGCTGTTGGAAGGGATTTTTGGAGATCAGATCGACTTATTCAGAGGCTCCGCCGGGACTTGAACCCGGGACCAGTGGCTTAGAAGACAAGGGTGCTATCCACTAAACCACCTCATCCCCGCAAAAAAGACAGATAAAATTGTATTATCATTCTAAGGGTTTGGGTGGTACAGTCGGTTATCGGACTCATTCGGCTCGGTTTATGACATTCTGCATGTGCAGGGCGTCGTGGGTTCGAGCCCACCCAGAACAGGGATTTGACGACCTGTCTTAGCTCAAGCCTGGTTCATTACCCTTCCCCTCCGACGCCCTATTGCCTTATCAGTTGGTAGCCCCAAAAATCGCTAAGCCGTTACGTTGTTACGTCGTTAAGTCTCCAAAATTATTTTTGATCGCCCTTCATTGGGCTATTTACCACCGTTCAAGTTTTTTCGTTATCTTGCATCCAAGCCGGACTGAGGGATGTGTAAAACTCGAAATCGAGTTATGTTTTGTGACTATGTCAGGTCAAATGGTATGTATAAAATACATAGGTACCATTTGACCACTTAAAAAATGTATACCGGATTAAATGGCATACGAGTATGTTTTTTATGCGATATGTAATGTCTAAGATGCTCCTGAGCGTTGCAATGAGTTAAGCCCTTCGAAGCTTATGCACCAATCTCGGCACAAATTTCTCAACAACATTATTTGCCGATAAATTTATCTTCATCTGGTAAACATGACCTGACCACAACTCAGGTGAAGGTCATATGCTATGGGGTCCTAAGGTGCCAACCATTGAG
Source organism: Lepas anatifera (assembly GCA_034440635.1). Lineage (NCBI taxonomy): Eukaryota > Metazoa > Arthropoda > Thecostraca > Lepadidae > Lepas > Lepas anatifera. Next base: position 811,267 of record JAOTON010002016.1, on the reverse strand, counting down.
ATCTTGGAGTGTTTGGAGGGTTTGGTAATCTACATTATAGCCAATTTTCATTCACACAGGTTTATATGTTTAACCCTGGCCCCACCGGGGGCATCGATGCCCCCTAAGGTTTTTTCGAGATAGCAGAAAAACGACGAAACGCAGCGCCGCGGTTGAGAGCTCTATCCTTCACCTCATGATTTTCCCACGATCCCTGAAAATTTTTACCCCGGGTCACCCAAGGTCAGGTCACCAGGCGAGATCAACCAAGGTCACCTCACTTCAATTTTGAAGCTCTATAAGAGCTACATTTCTTAGTCGATCAATTTGAAACCTGCTACACTTCATGAACCCTCCAGGGTCTACAACGTGTATATCCGTGATTTTTTTCGATTTCGTGACCTGAGGTCAGGTCACGAGGCGACCTCTCCCATTGGAAAAGCATGGGGAAAAGCTGTCTTATGATCTAAAAGCCACAAAAATGATTGCAAATACTCAGACTGCTCAGAACAGCGTTTTTGGACACCCTTTCATGGATCCCAGGGGTCATATTTGCCCTTTGACTTTTCCAAGGTCATCCAAGGTCACCAGGGGGCAAAAGCAGTATTTTGACAATAACTTTTGATCAAATTAAGCTAGAGCGCTGAAACAAACACCATCGTGTTTGTCTTGTCACTGGCTTTCATTTGATATACGGCAAGGTCACTTTCTGACCTTTCGTGACCTCAGGTCATATTATGTCACGAGGTGACCTCTGGAGGTCAAACCACTGGCGGGAAGTCTTTAAATTTCACATAGCGGAAAAAGTTCTGGCAATTTCATATCAAATGTACTTAACCAAATCTCAATAGCTCTAATGGCATAGGAGTTATGCCCAGTTTTCTTAAGCATTGCATATTTGAGTGAAAATAGCCTATCGTGACCTTTCTTGACCTCTGGAGGTCACATCACTGGCCTGAGCGCTTAAACATGTAGGTAATTTCTTACTGAATTCACGCGAGCTTTCTAATGCACTTTGCAGATTTGCGCTAGCCCCCATATTTTCGGAGTTAGAGGGGGCCATCAATGGCCCCGGTGGGGCGAAGGTGGCGCCGGACCCCGGGTGAGTCGCAGGTTAAAGGGAATGTGGCACCTTCATAACGTCATTTTAACTGAGATAGCCAAATTTTAAAGCAGTTCGGAAAACCCGGTACTCAATATATCATTTGTCTTGGAACTCGAGATTTCCGTAGAAAAAGCTAAAACCTACCTGCAATGTACCCCTCATGTACCCTTAGCAACAGGCCACAGTTGTCATGGCTGTTGGTGTGACGACATATGCTGACGTCACGATGAGCATCAGCCAATCGAAGCCCTTGAAGCGTTTCGAGTATGGTATGGGTTGCCAGATCATGACATTATCCACAGGCAAATATTTATTTCTTTTCCTAGAGGAGTATTTTAAAAATCAAAACATTAAGCTCATTGTACATTTTCAGAGAAATCATGAGTGGTTTCATTATTTTCGGCTAAAAGTACGCCTAATTACACTAAATTCCAGGATTCGACTAAGGTGCCACATTCCCTTTAAGGTCAAATGAGATCGTAAAGGTCAAATCTGGGCCGTGCTTGGGGACCTGTTGGGAAATCCCGTAATCAAGCGCAAAAGAGGCGAGAATACACTAAAAGCGGACTAAAAACAAAGAGGTCCCACACAATGTCCTTTGAAAGTATGGGGTCAACAAGGCCATTGACCTAGGACGTAACAATCCGACATATTCCCAATGATTTACAATATAACTAGCACTTTAGCGGCCTTTGGGCGCAAATTGAGAATTTCACCTTGAAAAAAATATTTGACCTTGAGCTGTGGCCTTGACATTGAATGAAAGTCAATGTCTAGGTCAGCCATTAGCCAAGGTCTTGCTACACTATGCCTGAGAATTCGTGACATTACCTAGATGATTCTGATGAAGGGCTATGCCAAAATATACAATCTAAGTGTTTTTTAATCAGGATTCGAGAAGACAGGCCGGTCTACATCTTATCAACTAAAAAATGATCCAAGTATTTTCTATGGAAAATGAATGTGCTATCTAAAACCGTGTACCGTTTTTCGCTATCTAGCATAGGCGGATCCAGGGCTGCTGAACAGGGGGCGCCATCAGGACTAGGGGGCGCCACTTTTGACCGGCAAAAGCTATCAGGTGGGCGGAAAATCCTACCGGTGGGCGCCAATTTTCGCATCCTGGGGGAGGGAGTGGGAAGCGAAAATTCAGGGGGTGTCATCGACCTTTCAGGGGAGCGCCGTGAGCATTTCAGGGGGCACCGAGGGTCTAACAGAGTGGGGGGGCACGTGCCTCCTTTGCCCCCTGGATCCGCCTATGCTATCTTGTGTGGTTTTCAAGATCTTAAGGGGGAGGTTACCCGCCCCTGTCAATGAAAAGGTGGCTCAGACCCCCGTCAATACGCGTGTTAACCCTTGCCCCGGTGGCGGGTACAAGCCACCTTCGCCCTGGTGGCTTACCGGTAAGGTAAGCCACCTTTTTTCGCTTTTAAGGTTTAAAATATGTGGCTGCTGAGTATAAGTGGGCACGTAATCAATAGCTGGGAGCAAAACAAACAAGCTGTATGTTTAATCACGATTCTGCAAGCTGTAGTTCGCTCACACTATAACAAATACTTCTGAGCCTAGTGTGTACAGATTCAATTGCAGGGGGCTGTACGTGCACGTAAATATATCGCAATAATTATACGTAACAACTGCGACATGCCAATACTATTGTACCATATTAGGTTTCACACATGCAGTGGTGGATCCAGGGGGGCAAAAAGGCATTTGCCCCCAAACGGAAAAAGCTCGGGGCAAAACTATGTTTTTGCCCCCCCAAAGCGATCGACCTCCTTTTTTTCCCCGAGTCCTTTTTAGTTTGAAAGCAAGATTTTGGTGCTTCAACTCTCAACTTCAAACAGAACCAGAAGTTCAGTGAAAATTTTTGGCCTTGGAGAGGGAAAAATTTCTTGAGCCCATATTTTTCACCCGGTAACGTTTTTTTGTTTTTCGCCTCACACACCCAAAATTCTACTGGGAAGTCATTGTATTTGCAGCGCTGTTTTGCGCTGCGTGACGTTTTTTTGCTTTTCGACTTTGGTTTGCCCCTCCCGCGAACCGACCGGCTAGATCTAGCCGGTCGGTCGGTCGGTGTAGTGGCGGATCGATCCGCCACTACACACATGGGTGTCGAAAGCAGAGGGAGGTTAACGCGTCCCGCAACTCTCGAATCAGGAAAACGTCACCCAAAATTTTGGGACTCGACCCAGTTTTTTTCATTTTTCTCTATTTCCTGCGTGGACCTATAAAAATGCATGCGTTTTCAGAGACAGCCCAAAGGTTGAAAATTTCCTCCCACCCTGTTTCCACCCGATTATCACCTGTTCGGGGTCGGTCAACCCCCTGCAAAAATACAATGGCGACGCGCCTGGTTTCACATCTAAAAACACCTTACCGGCGCTTTTTGGGAAATGATGCTCCTTGACCGTTGAGCACTGTCTGCAGGGAAGTTCGAGGGAGTTTGGAGGACGCTCTGGAGGGAAATCTGCAGTATTTATGAACAATGCAACGTTTAGAAAAGGAACCTATTATATAACTACTACCACCAAATCACCACGGTTCTTACCCAAAATAATAATAACAACAACACACACACCACACACACACACACACAGAAGACGTTTTGGTTGTTGGTTGTCGTCGTCGTCGGTGGTTTATTTTATTTTATCATCAGGTTTATTACCAGGTTCCAATATTACAGCTTCTTTATGCCAGTGAATGTTCCATATTATATCCTCTCCATTTCTCAGTTCCTATACCCGTTTCTATTTTCTGTACCTGTTTTCCGGTTTCTCCAACCAGAACCATGGTTTCTTTTGGGTTTTATCCAACCATGGCTTTCATCCCAATTCCAGAATTTCTCAATGATCTCATCTTTACCTGGAAAATGTGAGGTGCCACCACTTCCAAGACCGAATTTTCTTTCTTCTAGTTTCTTACTTTTTCCAATCAGTGAATATATCTTAGCTTGCTTGTTCGATCACACTCAGGCTCAAATTATATTTTTGGGTACTCAAAAAAAGATTTTAAAGCACATTTAAAAATACAGTTTTGTCATTCTAGACTTCAAAACTACTCCAAGTTAGGTGCCTTCTGAATCTAGGATAGATCCAGACACCTTGGCAGAATAGCAAGCAGTAAAGGGCTGCCCTCATTAGCTCCTCTTAGGATCTGTCCTTGGTAGATATGGCTCTGTAGTATTTGGTTTTAAAGTCCAACAGGGAAATGTGGAAGTGCCTATATGCAGGCACTGTGTGAGTTACTGACTGTATCCTGCAAGGAAATGATTTCAAACATATTTTGCATCCCACCAAGGGTTAATGCAGCTTCACTGAGTACAGTTTGTCAAATAATTTGAGGGTTTCTTTTTTACCACAAATTAACAAAAGAAAACAACAGACTGTTGAGCCTGAAAGCTTGTAAAACATCCTGTGTCATGCACTGCTGATCTTATATCCATAAAAGATTACAAATTGGTTGCATCTTACAGTAGTGCATTTGTATGAAACACTAACTTGGGTACAGTCGAAAAGAGGCTTCCTTTTCGACTCAAAGGGCACATTTCAACAACCTGAAGATAGGCTTATTTCCCTTCAGACACTGGTTTCTTGTTTAGTATAGGAGCCTGCCCATATGCCCATGTGTTGGGTGCATTATAAGAAAAAATAGCAAACATGTGTGAAGTAATGGCTGTAGACAGACCACCTTTCTGTCATTGCATGTGTAATGCTAGGTCCACTAGTTTCTCTTCATTGCTGGCAAATTATTGTTATTCAATTTATGACATGTTTTATCCAAAGGCTTTTGATTGCATTACCAACCAACAAATAATTTATTGCAGATTATTTTCAAAATTCAAAAATTTTCAGTGCTCAGGGGGAATGCGATAGAAAGTTACAAATAAAAAATGATGGTTTTTATCACAGCCAATAGGGCAAGAGCTGGCTATCAAAAGATGAAAACTATGAATGTGAGGTATGCTTGTTCCTTCAAAGGGGTCTGTACCTGTTTAGGCATGCACACTGATTTTAAAGCCTAAATAATGACCCATCTGTTCCATAGAACTCCGCTGACCACCATGAAACGCAAAGTGGATGAGGTCTCGGCAGATGTGGAGCCACTGCCCTTCACAGCAGAACCTGAGATTCCTCAGGATCGCTCGGCCCCCTCAGAGCCATCCGGCAGCACAGCCAAAGACAAATCCACACCGTCTCCGGCGCCTCCTGGGTCATCACCAGCCGCGCCCAGTGAGCCTGCCGCATCGTCATCGTCGCTTAGCCGGGCGCAGAGGGCGCAGATCGAGCGGAACCGGCAGAGAGCTCTGCTTCTGCGAGAGGCTCGGCTGCGCGAGCACCCGGCGCAGGCGGCGCTGGACGGCGGCTGCGGCGGCCGCGTGCTGCGTGTGCAGGGCTCTCGTCTCGTCGACTCCGGCGGCGGCTTCTTTATTGACGAGGAGGCGGACGGCGGCGAGAAGGCAGCGACGGCGGTGCCGGCTCTGAAGGAGCGGCCGGCGCCGATTCAGGTGACGGACAGACCCGACTGCGAGGAGTGCGCCAAACCGGTGGCCTCCTCCTTCCTGGTGGACAGCTTCGACACCAGCGTGTGCGACGCGTGCTATAAGGAGAACAAGGACAAGTACGCGCTCATCACGCGCACCGAGGCGCGCAACGAGTACATACTGAAGGACGTTGACCTGGACCGGAGGGAGCCGCTGCTTCGCTATATCACCCGGCGAAACCCGCACAACCCCCGCTGGGGCCAGATGAAGCTGTACCTGCGCCTGCAGGTGGAGGAGAGGGCCCTCCTGGTCTGGGGGTCGGAAGAAGAGCTGGAGAAACAACATCAGCTGCGCGACGCCAAAAAGGAGAAGATTAAGACCAACAAGTTCAACCGGAGAGTGAAAGAGCTAAGGATGGCGGTGCGCAGCAGTGTGTATAAGAAGGAACTGACGGGACACGAGCACACTTATGGCGAAGAGACTTACAATGAGGGTGATGACATGTACACCAGATCATGTACAGAGTGTGGCCACTCCCAGACGTATGAGAAAATGTGACTGCAAACATATGTACAAGAAAATCTGTGAATCGTGTTCTTGTTTTGTTTTTAGATCTACTTGCTGCGTGTAGGGTCATGCCGTCTAATGCAATTTGATTGATAATCGAATGGAGAACCCATTCCTGTCCTGATGCAATCCATGTCTTGTTTCGGATGGAGCCCGTACCTGCACCTTGTTATGCTTTTATGCCCAGCAAGGTATTTTATTGTTTTTAACTTTTATATGTCGAGAAATAAAATAAAGATCGTCATTACGCCGTCTGATCAATTGACATTTTGACATTTGCAAGCAATAAGTTGCAGCACAAAATATTTTGTCCAATACTTAAACCATCTGGCAACTGAAATTTTGCGCCAGACGGATCGGAAGAGCTTACCAGGGAATCGATCAGAAAGCCCACCTATCCCATTCCTTTCTAAAAAAAAAACGAAGCAGTTTCTAGGGTAGATATTTCGGAGTGCTACTCCGGGGAGCATGATTGCACATAGAAAATGTGTAATTGGTCTCTCTCCTCAAATCCTTTTTTCTCGAAACAAATTTTCTGCAAAGCAGTCTCTCCCCACCAAGCCAAAACTCGATACAAAATGGAAATACGTGTATTCGGAGTAGCAAATGGAAGGTTCGGCGCGAAATAACGGCGTTTCAGTTGAGCAGGCGCGAGTGGCAGTGAATGTAGCCTCCGCATGCTTCCACCGTCTACCACTCGAATGGGTCCCGCTACAGCATCAGGCCCACACCCCGCCGCCAGCCCGGCACTACGCAGGTGGCGCTGCAGTCGCGTCAGCTGTCTGTCGGCGCCGGGCCACTGCCACACTCCGTTATCGCTCCAGTCCCGCGCCGGGCAGCTCTCCGCGCGCAAAACACCAAACGATTAATGGAGCTTACATGAGATCCAATGAGAAAAACAGCAAAACCAACTAAAACCTCGAGAAAAAGAATGTGCCTTCGCTCGTTTAATCAGTCAGCACGCAACCGCTCAACTCCGCTAATATCTCCCGTTCAGTCCCGTCCTCGTCTCAGCGAAAGCACATCCCGCTGCACCACTGGGCTCGCTTGGCCGTGAGTTGCATTGCCAGATAATCGCCTCAGTCCTTCCGCTACGTATAATTTACACAAAACAGACCGGTGTGGAAAGGTTTACAATGGCTACCACTACAGCTGTATCAATGGCGTCACCTGAGGGGAAGTAGCGTCCGCGTGTCTGCGAGGGTTGCGGCTGTATTTGGTCGGGCTGCAGGCCCCGCCAGCGACGGCTGGCGCGGCCCGCGCAACACGTGTGAGTCCGGTTTTGATTTCACTGGCAGTGCGATGTGAAAGAGGCGGCCCGCTCCTCAGGGGTGTCGGGTGCGCGCCGGCAGCAGGGCCTCCATCTCCTGCACAAAAGGCAGCCATCAGGATCACCTACTACTGCAGGAGCACCGTACGGTACCAACACAAACACCGCAGAAAGTCACCTGGGCATAGGGTATTGACACGGAGGAAGCTTTCACTCTTCAGCCGATTTATCGTTAATTTTAAGGAAGAAGATGCGAAACTCTGTGATTTCTTACTTGGTTAGCGTGTATTACTTACCTGATTACCATTACTCGTAATAAATTGATTCGAAATCGAAGTCTTGTTTTTTTCTACCAATGGAATTTTATTCTGGAATCTACCTACGGGTATCTCGAATCTAAAAGGTTCACGTATGCGGATGTGGTCGGGGAGAGGGCGAAAACTTATACCATTCCCTAGAAGGAGAATTCACTCTAGACATTTAGTTGTGTTCACTCTGCTCAGACACCAGCGTCCGGCGGGGTCCGTAGCCTGTCCGCTGCGGTGCCCTTACGTTGAGCATCTGGGCACGCTGGCGGCGGTAGGTGTAGCGTCGCACCACCTCCGTTAGCCGGGCGTGCAGCACCTCCAGCTCCGAGACGGCGAGGCCCTCCGTCACGGAGACGGTGTGCTCGCACAGGGAGAGGAGCCGCGCCCGGTCCACCTGCCGCACGGCCTCCGGTCACGGGGCTGTAGCTCAATGAGGGGCCCGGTTACGGCAGGGCACGGGACTATAGCCTGGAGAGGGGCCCAGTTACGGCAGGGCACGGGGCTGCAGCCTGGAGAGGGACCGGTTACTAAAGGGCACGGGACTATAGTCTGGGGAGGGGCCGGTTACTAAAGGGCAGGGGGCCCGGTTAGTGCAGGGCACGGGATTATAGCCTGAGGAGGGGCCCGGTTACTGAAGGGCACCGGGATATAGCCTGAGGAGGGATCCGGTTATGGTCATGGGAAGGGGTTACAGCTGTGGGCGGGTTATAACGGAGCGGGACGGGGGTATAGCTGAATATGGTAGGACGGGGCATTAACTGGACTGACGCCTCGGGACACTCATCGATGCTCCCCCGACAGGACGGACGGATGACAGTTTAACACAAGTTAGACTATCTGAATGTAGCGAAATCCTATGAGGCTTAGTTTCCTGGTGTTTTATTCACTGAATATTACGCATTCCGTGGATTGTGCAACAGGAGGTAGTGGCTGATAGGCGGACAGGCGGCCCAACATGAACCACGATTATCTCCGATCGTCCCGCGCTGACCGCGGTAATCCCCGGTCGCCCCGCGTTAACCCCGGTGGTCTCCGGTTGCCCCGCGTTAGCCCCGGTGGGGTCGCCCCGCGTTAACCCCGGTGGTCTCCGGTTGCCCCGCGTACCACGGTTGTCCCGTTAGCCCTGGCGGTGGCCGCCGAGTCTCACCTGGACGTGGCCGGTCAGTTTTCCCAGCTGTTCGTCGCTGGGTGTAGCGGTGGTGGAGCCGTGGCCACTGTCCTCGTCGGGCGGCGCCGGCTTCACCGAGTCACCGCCCACCTTCATCTGAAACAGCGGCCGACCCCGCTCAAAGTCGCAGTCTACAACAATTCACCAGCGCCCGCTGCCCGACACACGATAGCTGGCTCATAACTAGGACCACTAACATTCACAAAGGTATCGTAACGTAATGATGCGCTAGACATAACCAATTTGCTAGAGCGTTCTAAAAGCCTCGTTACACACGAATAACTCTGAACGCACGCTGTTCCAGTCCTCAGCATAATATCTAACAGATGCTTCCACAGCATCTTCCACGCTCGGACCTCATCCCTGCCGAGCCCCACAGCATCGCCTTCCCACCTCTTCGAAACAGCCAATCTCACCTGCAGAGATCCCAGCGGCACGCCGGGCTCCTCGGGGCTCCGTCCTTTCTCGCCCTGCTTCTCCCCGCGACAGGCCAGGTCCAGCTCGCCGCTCAGTCCCACCTCGGTCTCCGCGGGCGTGGGCTCGGCGCGGCGGCGCCGCTTGTTGGAGACCATGCCTTGAGACCAGCGGGAGCGGCGGCGCGCCGGCCGCGCCCGCGACGTCGGAGTCGGCGCCGCGCTGGTGGTGGCGCTGCTGGGCTCGGCCGGAGGACGGACCGAGCTGGCCGCCGGACCGCCCGAGGTGGTGGTCACTGCAGCCACGGACCGATTCACGTTACTCAGGTGCTATTTTCTGTAATGTATAACAGAATCTCACTCATGAACGCTTTGTCAACTTGAGTGTTACGGTGAGTCAAGTAGTCCTGTGCCAAGCCGCACGATACGTTGATTAATGTTCCCACGCTTGCCCATACGCCAAATTAAGTAACCCCAATGTTAGGTCTGTTGTTGCGACCAAATGATCATACATTAATTCCAGATTAGGCCTGATTTTACGGACAAATAACCCTAACTTCTACGAATAACTGTCCGGATTTTTTAAACAGTATTGTTTTAGCGAGGGAAGCATTGAGTCACCGAAATGATTTCCCACCGTGCCGTGACGGAAAACGAACTTACACACTTGCGGTGATGACTAACGAAGCAAAAATCCGAATAGGAGGGTATTGATGATCGTCAAAATGACCAGTAGTTTATTTTTACATTGAAACAACAGGCAAAAAGAGACGACTTCCTACGACTAGATTATCGTCAGGTCTCGGGTATGGTGATTTGAATTAAAAAAGTTACTGTCATGTTCACGTCTAACATATTTCTATTAATAAATATGTCGCCCGCGGCATTTTCACTGGTTTGTTTCATAGACCACCCCTGATGTCCGTATTCTGCGATGACTGCATTTGATGTGCCTGCCACCTGTCGGTGGACCAGTCATCACTACGCGACTGCCCGCTCTGTCACACAGCAGCACTCACGGCTCTGCTGCTGGTAGAGCCGCGGAGTCACCAGGTAGCTGGGGGCGAACTTGGACGGCGACTCGGCCCTCTCGCGGCGGCTCTGCCGGATCATCTTACAATCCTCCTCGAAGTCGGAGTCCAGCTGCTCCGCGATCAGCTTGTGTGCCTGCCAGTGATGGTGATGCGAGGCGTGAGGGGAGTGCGAAGTCCACGGGACCGCACCCGGCACTAATAGCCGGCCGTGAGGGGCTCGGACGTGCTAGTGAATCGGATCAGACTGTGGTGTAAGCTTAGCAAGCAGTTCTATCTCGGGAACTATTCAGGGGCATAAACGTGTCCAGAAGGCAATAAGAAAATGTGCAAGAATTGAAAATGGACCACTGGCAACAGAAACGAGGGTAACATATTGAGAGAGCATGAAACGAAGGAAGGAGGAGAGAGAGAGAGAGAGTCTCACCTGGTCGCGTAGCATACAGGCGCGGTGTCGGATCTCCCGTCCAACTTCAGTTGTGTCCGGGTTGTACTCAAGCGCGTTGGTACAGATCAGGTCCACGTCCGCCAGCCAGTCCTCGGCTGCCTCGTACCTGAAGTAAAGACCGACAATAATCAGACACCAGGTCCTCCGCTGCCTCGTACCTGACGAACCAGACCAACAATAATCAGAATCCAGTTAGTCCTCGTCTGCCTCGTACCTGACGCACCATACCAACAATAATCAGAATCCAGTTAGTTCTCGTCTGCCTCGTACCTGACGCACCATACCAACAATAATCAGAATCCAGTTAGTCCTCGGCTGCCTCGTACCTGACGCACCATACCAACAATAATCAGAATCCAGTTAGTCATCGACTGCCTCGTACCTGACGCACCACACCAACAATAATCAAAATCTAGTTAGTCCTCGGCTGCCTCGTACCTGACGCACCACACCGACAGTAATCAGAATCCAGTTAGTCCTCGGCTGCCTCGTACCTGACGCACCACACCGACAGTAATCAGAATCCAGTTAGTCCTCGGCTGCCTCGTACCTGAAGTAAAGACCGACAATAATCAGACACCAGTTCCTCCGCTGCCTCGTACCTGACGAACCAGACCAACAATAATCAGAATCCAGTTAGTCCTCGTCTGCCTCGTACCTGACGCACAATACCAACAATAATCAGAATCCAGTTAGTCCTCGGCTGCCTCGTACCTGACGCACCACACCGACAATAATCGGAATCGAGTTAGTCCCCGGCTGCCTCGTACCTGACGCACCATACCAACAATAATCAGAATCCAGTTAGTCCTCGGCTGCCTCGTACCTGACGCACCAGACCAACAATAATCAGAATCCAGTAAGTCCTCGGCTGCCTCGTACCTGACGCACCAGACCAACAATAATCAGAATCCAGTTAGTCCTTGGCTGCCTCGTACCTGACGCACCACACCGACAATAATCAGAATCCAGTTAGTCCTCGGCTGCCTCGTACCTGACGCACCAGACCAACAATAATCAGAATCCAGTAAGTCCTCGGCTGCCTCGTACCTGACGCACCAGACCAACAATAATCAGAATCCAGTGAGTCCTCGGCTGCCTCGTACCTGACGCACCAGACCAACAATAATCAGAATCCAGTTAGTCCTCGGCTGCCTCGTACCTGACGCACCAGACCAACAATAATCAGAATCCAGTAAGTCCTCGGCTGCTTCGTGGAAAGTGGAGACAACGTTTTTTTCTAGGTGGAAATGGAAACAACAACCCATTTCCGACTTAATCAGCTAATCTAATCTTCAAGATGTCATACACCAGCCATACCATCCACCAGTGGCGAATCCAGACATTCGTTTGGGGGGGCTAGGGTGCTCGAGCCTCACCCGCCAGTACTTCGGGTAGCCCCCCCGTCTATGTATTAACAGTAGAGGCCCAGACATTTGGAGGGGGCTTGAGCTCCCATCGCCCCCCCTTGGATCCGCCACTGCCATTCACGGAGCCTAACAATTCCAACTTACACTGCCATGATCCACAAAACTACTGGACCCCAGAGTGCGGTCAGACCCACTTGTGTTGGTCGATGCGGGTCATGATGGTGTCCAGGTCCATGGGCCGCTCGATGATGCTGTAGTAGTCGGGGGCATCCTCCTCCTCCACCGGCTGCCGGAACAGCTCGAACCTGCGGAGCGCCGCGGGGCAGGTCAGCTGACGGCCGGTCCGCTGTCACTCCTGGTCCCACCTGTGCAGCTGGTGGGGCTCACCTGTACCGACTAGTGATGATGATTGGTGTTTTCGAGCACGTCAGCTGCTGAGGCTATGTGTGCCTGTACTGGCCAGTCGGGGGCCGTACCATTAGGTCAGAGACATCCTGAGAAATTGGTTAAGACGAAATGCTTTAAATCATTGACTTTATTCTGATATTTGTTTCGTTTTTCGCGTTCGGGCTCTTCCTTTAAACACCTAAAATATTTTAAGTGAGAAAAAATACACAGGGTATTAGTAACGACATAAGAACACACCTGTCATTTCATCACGTGTCATTTTAAAAACATTGCTCCACACCTTTAGGAAATTACAAAAGTCAAAACTCTGTTGAGAGACGTGAATATGAACAAGCATGCTAACAAATGAACGAGAACAATCATAGATTGGCTCATTTTCTATTTTTAACAAATACTGATCGAACGGCAGGGGGAAGCGGTTGACTGGCGTCAGAAGGACGCAACATCCAGTAGACTCAGCCCTAGACTGCCACCCCCACACATTTCTAAAATCCAGGGTATTGGGTGGACAACAACATCCACGCCCAGATTTCTCCCCACCCTCCAACACCCCATGCTGATCTTTTTTCTCCTTATGGACACTGTTCTCCACAGAAGCGAGATGAAGTAAAGTTGAAAGTACGCCAATACTCGGTATTATTTTGAATCGTTTTTCCAAGAAGCGGTAAGTGAAACAAAAAAAAGCACAGCAAGGATATATGCATACATTTTCTCCGAGTCCTAGTAACTTGGGCTTGACTGTCAGACACTCGATATTTTGACGTGAATTTTCCCTTCCACACCAAGCTGCAAACCTTACTCTACGACACTGGCTACCTCCCTCCCTCACTCACTGCCGGTTGCGGTTGAGTCGGCCCGACATCTCGCGCAGGAAGATGCGCAGCTCGGCCAGCCGGCGCTCCTCTCGGCGGTGGATCTTCTTCAGCTCGTCCTCTCCGAGCTGCCGCGGCGGCGGAGGTGGCGCCACCGGCAGCTCCTCCTCCACTGATAAAGGGAGGAGCCGGGGTCAGCTCACGCGGTGGTGGCGGGACTGGGCCCGACGCCACGACCGGGCAGCCCACTGAAGTAAAACCACGGGACTTTACAACACAACGAATACAAAGGTCATATGACGTCATAAACTCCCATCCTGTTGGAAGGGTACATTGTGGATCAGAATGTCCTTATTCCGTATTCCGCCCGGGATTTGAACCCGGGTCAGCAGCATGGAAGCCCATCACGCTACTGCTGCACCACTGCATCCCCACCAACGAGAACGGGAAGCGCTGACGTGAGATACTGAAGATATACAACTGATTTCTTTTATCATATCCACACTTAACCCCCGAGAAACGAAACGAATCTGTGAAATTGCGCACAAAATGTACCGGAGTCCTTTTCCCGAGGGACGTAAGAGCAACTCTAGGCGCCCTCTCTGCCATATGCACTGACCGGTCTTGGGTTTGCGTTTCTTGAGCATGATGGCGGTTTTCATGAAGAGCCGGGTGAAGAGTTTGCGCCTCTCCTCCACGCCAGGGGGTCCCACCAGCTGACGTTGGCCGCGGCACACGCTGAACAGCTCCAGTACCTGCCGGAGACGGCCGGCCGACGTCTAGTGGCGCTTGGGGCGAACAGCTACATACGTGCTCTGTCGGCGATCCGCAAGAATGGACAGAGAACCAGAGCATATGCTAAAGAAGAATGATTATGCTATATGTAAAATACGCTTATAGGAATCACACATATGAATGAATTATTGCTCACCATATCATAGCAACGGCAACAAGCTACCATACGTAGGATCAAATACCGTACACTGGCAGTGACGGCGGAACGTTCGAATTTAAGGGGGGCACCATGGGCTTTTCAACCCATTTCTTTCCAGTCAACGCCATAGGGTTAGTGCTGAAATAGTATACGGACCGGAGTCCATTTCCTCTAATTCTCGCATTATATAATGACGATATTCTAAACCAATTACACACACGCGCACGTCTGCCAATATTCGTCAGCCGTCTACAGCTCAGGCGCTCCGCACGGCTGAGACTGCGGCACGAGCCTCACCTCGTCGGGCAGGGCGCCGTTCTCCAGACTGTCCGTGTCGCAGGTGGAGAGGAGCAGCAGCGGCGCGCGGCGGGGCAAGTCCCGCAACAGGTCCAGCAGCGGCTCCCGCAGCCCCAGCCGCTCCGCCAGGTACCGCCACAGACTGTCCAGCCGGGGCAGGTACACCACCGACGGCGTGCTGCGTACGGCCTCCGACAGCAGCTGCACAGGGGATCAATGTCAGAGACTGTCCACTGTCCAACCGGGGCAGGTACACAACCGACGGCGTGCTGCGTACAGCCTCCGACAGCATAGGGGATCAATGCCAGTCTTCCCAGAGCTGGGGGTACACACTACACTTGACATATTTGGCAGATACGTAAAAAATGTATCAGACAAAACGTTTTTCCCAAGGGCCTGGATTTCCGAGATTCTCTCTTGAACAGCCCAACATTCTCAAAGAATTTCATGTTTCACAGAGGGCACATCAAACAATTCACCCGGGACAGCGTGTGGAGCGGCTCACCTGGGCCAGCGTGTGGAGCGGCTCCGCGGCGCTGGCGTGGGCGGTGGCGGCGCTGTAGGTGAAGAGGCGGACGTCCTCCAGACCGTGCAGCAGCGCCGGCGCCAGGTACTCTGTGACGCAGCTGCCCGGACCCCGGCCAGCAGCAGGCGCGGCAGCAGCGCCTCCGAACGACTGTCACAGCACGTCAAACAGACAAGTCACAGTGTGTCACACAGATACGTCAGAGCAGTCACACGGACACGTCACAGTACATCGCACGGACACTTCCGAGCACGTCACACAGACATCAAGAACGAACACGAAGCCGGAGAATCGATCATTTTCATGCTCATATTCCTTGAGTTTAGACATCTCAAGTGTGTTTGCAACTGTGTGCGTGCAAATTACTTCAAACCGGCAATCCTTTCCTTATCCATGTTCTACATGCAGACTGTGAGCGCATGCGCCTGTGGTAGCAGCGACCCTGGAGGCAGATTCCCCTTTTCCCTATCCTCACCCTTACCACCTCTTTCCATAGCTTCTAACCACCTTATACTTATCACGGCAACACTTTAAAAGGAAATATACATTAAATATACATTAAAGAAAATTATCAGAAAACATTTTAGGAACCAATATCGATCCCAGGAGGGGAATCAATAGTAAATGGATTCAGGTAAAAAATCAAGCTATCAAGTACTTTCTTTTTTTGTGATTCTTTTTCATCTCGCTGCCTAGTTTTCTCATAGCCATTGACTGACCAATTTTTTTCTTCTTTTTATGAGTTTCTTATTTAACCCTGAAAAGCTTTAATCCACTAATACCAACTTTAGAGTACCCAAGTTTCTCTCGAATGTTACTAGTTCTACTATTCTTTTCGGGAGAGACTTGGGGAAATACTCAGTAAACAACTTTAGAATAAATGGAGCGGGGAGTGGTGCGACCTTCAATTAAGATATTAACATAGATGTCCCAAATTTACAGCTGGAAAATTTGTAGTTTGGTCGCATGGGTACGGAAGGGCACTCCTGCCTACCTTTTAAATGGGTAGTGGGTTAAAAAAATGTGGCACTTTTATAACGTGATCTAACTGAGATAGCCAAGTTCTAAAGCATGCCGGAAAACCCGGCACTCTATCATTTGTCTTGTAACTCAAAATTTCCGTAGAGAAAAGCTAAAAACTTCCTGAAATGTACCTCACATGTACCCTTAGCAGCAGACCACAGTTGTCAGCCGTTGGTGTGACGACATATGCTGACGTCACGGTGAGTTTCAGCCAATCGAAGTCCTTGAAGCCCATTGAATATGGCAGTGGTTGTCAGATCATAACATCATCCACAGGCAGATGTTTCTTTCTTTCCCCTAGAGGAGCATTTTAAAAACGAAAATGTTTAGCTTTTTGTACATTTTTCAGAGAAATCATGGACACTTCCATGATTTTTGGCTAAAAGTTCCCCTAACCACACTAAATTCCAGGATCCGACCAAGGTGCCACATTCCCTTTAAAAGCCACACCAAAAGAAGGGAAGCGTTTGTAATTCCAGTGCCCAACACAATGGGTTCGTCAAATGGAGCCACCAGAGCAGGTCAAACGGACCTGTCGATGCGCGTGATAGCGATGCGTAGGCGTCGCCTCCTGACTAAAGCCCCATGGAGCATTAGAGCTCAACACATGGACTCCTCAAATGAAGGCCCCGAAGAACATCATACGGGCGTCCCAATGCATGTGTTGTCGGCGCATCACTGCACGATAAATATACGTAAAATCCACCGGTCACACTCTCATATTCATTTTGTCCAAATACCCTGCACATGGAGAATGATTGCGACGGACCTCGTGTAGCAGCCTGTCAGGCCAACTTAAGTACCGACAAGAACATCAAAGAAGAAAATCCAACAAGGCATTAAGTTGCACACCTTAAGTTGACAATCGCCACCCCATCTCCCACTGCCACCGCCAGATGCCATCTCTCTGCCTGCGTCCCAGACACTGACCTAAGCTCCAGCTCCTGTTTGTAGCCCCAGGGGAAGGCAGCTCGGAGTGAGGTGCGGGCGGCGGCCAGCGCGGGAGCCAGCAGCGGCCGGGCGGCCGGCGGCAGGTGGCGCCCCTCAGCGGCGCGGTCCCGCTGCCCCGCCGGCGTCATCCGCGCCATGGCCGCCCGGAAGTGCGCCGGCAGCACCTGGTGCAGAGGGCAGCACGGTGAACCCGGGCCTGCTGCAACTAGCCATGCTTGAGTATGCCACCACCTCGTGAAAAAGGTAACCACAGACACTGCATTGATAGGTAGCAAAAAGGATAGGTATGCAAAAGGTAACTTATTGACGCTGCACACTAGGCGTTGCCCGTCTGTCAGGTTGTTCTGTGGATTCCTCTCACTCTGGCTTTATACATGGTTTGAGATGAATAGCTATCAGGAATACAATCACATAACTTTCACGGGCCGCAAGATGACTGCCGAAGTCAAGGGTGTCGCCACGGATTATTTAGTGGGTGGGACAAACTGCGATTCATGACCGGGAATGCGTGGGGGTGGAAGACGATGTCAAAAGGGGAGGACCCTATTTAGCTCACTCTTCATCATTACACGTGAAAGAGTAGCGGACTACACTAGCGGACTGGACAAGCAGAATAATTAGACATCACATAACTACTTTGCAATTTTCTCCCGTACTTCTCAGCTCATGGTTCTCCACTCAGTCCCAGGAAATACCCCGTAAAGACAGAGATGGCTGTTGAGAAACTCGGGTTATCATGGAAGCCCTTGCAAACTAATATCTCAGTATTTTACGGGCATTGGTAAGACCGTGAGTGTTCTGGGACACGGCTGTATCACGAACGTACCATTGCTGTTTGACCGGTTCCAAAATTTACCCCAAGAGCGCAACTTCCTGAAAATTACACAAAGCAAGGGGATAACAACTTTCAACGAGAAGACAACCAGTTGTTCCCCCCTTCCGAAACAAGAGAAGTTGATCATACGATCAAAAGAAGTTGATAGAAGTCTTGCCAGAACACGGTGCCTAAATCAATATTTACCTGGCAGTATCAGAAGTTTGACGACATCGCAGCCGGACCGCCACTAACCGCTGTCATTCCGGCCAGTGCTCAGCTACTTCCTACCGCCACTAACCACTCCATTCCGGCCAGTACTTACTTACTCCCTACCGCCACTAACCACTCCATTCCGGCCAATACTTACATACTCCCTACCGCCACTAACCACTCCATTCCGGTCAATACTTACTTACTCCCTACCGCCACTAACCACTCCATTCCGGTCAATACTTACTTACTCCCTACCGCCACTAACCACTCCATTCCGGCCAATACTTAGTTACTCCCTACCGCCACTAACCACTCCATTCCGGCCAATACTTAGTTACTCCCTACCGCCACTAACCACTCCATTCCGGCTAGTGCTCAAGTACTCCATACTGACACTATCGCTCGGGTCAACCCACACCGTAACCCCAAAACCCAGCCTTGTCAGTCCATTCCTCCAGCGCCGATGTTAACAGCGCTGCAACCTTTTCCTCCAGGAAGTCAGTTCCACAGAGCCGCCAGACAACCATCCCCAGCAGAGCGTCGGCCGCTCACCTGGATGGAGTCAGTTCCACAGAGCCGCCAGACAACCATCCCCAGCAGAGCGTCGGCCGCTCACCTGGATGGAGTCAGTTCCACAGAGCCGCCAGACAACCATCCCCAGCAGAGCGTCGGCCGCTCACCTGGATGGAGTCGGTGTCGATGAGGAGGCGCTGTTTGCTGCGGTAGATCTGGGGGTAGCGCTGCCGCAGCGCGTGCAGCACGGCCTCTGTGACCAGGTGTTTGAGGTCGGCGCCGCAGTAGCCGGCCGTCTGACGCGCCAGCCAGGCCACCGTGGTGTCCGGCACCGGGGGGCACCACGCCACCAGCTGCAGCCGCAGAATCTGCTCCCGCGACTGTCAGACACAGCAGCTGCCAGTTAGTGCGGCACGGGGGCACCACGCCACCAGCTGCAGCCGCAGAATCTGCTCCCGCGACTGTCAGACACAGCAGCTGTCAGTTAGTGCGGCACCGGGGGCACCACGCCACCAGCTGCAGCCGCAGAATCTGCTCCCGCGACTGTCAGACACAGCAGCTGCCAGTTAGTGCGGCACCGGGGGGCACCACGCCACCAGCTGCAGCCGCAGAATCTGCTCCCGCGACTGTCAGACACAGCAGCTGCCAGTTAGTGCGGCACCGGGGGCACCACGCCACCAGCTGCAGCCGCAGAATCTGCTCCCGCGACTATCAGACACAGCAGCTGCCAGTTAGTGCGGCACCGGGGGGCACCACGCCACCAGCTGCAGCCGCAGAATCTGCTCCCGCGACTGTCAGACACAGCAGCTGCCAGTTAGTGCGGCACCGGGGGCACCACGCCACCAGCTGCAGCCGCAGAATCTGCTCCCGCGACTGTCAGACACAGCAGCTGTCAGTTAGTCCGGCACCGGGGGCACCACGCCACCAGCTGCAGCCGCAGAATCTGCTCCCGCGACTGTCAGACACAGCAGCTGCCAGTTAGTGCGGCACGCCAATGTCCGCGCACTTCCAGATGGTGAGCGGGGTCAATAATGGGAGTTTTTTTATATACATCTAAAAGGAAAAAACACCATCCGAAAAATTCTGTGGCGGAGGCTATAATAATTCTAATCTCCCGAACAACTTGCATGGTAGCTAATTTAACCTTGGTCGTAGAGGGCTACACCCTACCTCAAGTTTTATTACCAAGGTTACAAAATTGGCTCCCCATCTGACCCCAGCATTCCTTTTCCCATTTTTCCGTGGCGGGGCATCTATACTGGTTTGCATCACTAGCGGTGAGACAAACACGGCCGGCGCTGCGGGCGAGCCCGGAATCAGCAACAGTCTGCATCACTAGCGGTGAGACAAAGACGGCCGGCGCCGCGGGCGTCCCCTGACCTCGGTGGGCGGCAGCGGGAAGTAGAACTCGCGGTCGAAGCGGCCGGGCCGGCGCAGAGCCGGGTCGATGCTGTCCGGACGGTTGGTGGCGCCGATCACGATCACCTGTCCGTCACACTGCGTCACTCTCTGCTCATCACACTGCGTCACTGTCTGCCCATCACACTGCGTCACCCTCTACCCATCACACTGCGTCACCCTCTACCCATCACACTGCGTCACTCTCTGCCCATCACACCGCGTCACTCTCTGCTCATCACACCGCGTCACTCTCTACCCACCACACTGCGTCACTGTCTGCCCATCACACTGCGTCACTGTCTGCTCATCACATCGCGTCACTCTCGCCCATCACACCGCATCATTATCTGCCCATCACATCATTCTCTGGCTATCAAACCACGTCATCCTCGGCCCATCACACTGCATCATTATCTGCACATCACATCATTTTCTGGCTATCAAACCACATCATCCTCGGCCCATCACATCACATTCCTCTCTGCCCATCACACCGCATCGCTGTTAGAAAACCCCTATGCCCACATATATAAGACGTTGATACACAAGATAAGAAATTGATACACAACAGTCTGCACATTTTCTACTGGGAACAGAAATCACGATTTCACAGGTAAGGATATGTCGCCGAGACAGCTATCACAACAGTTGACTTTCATAGTATTCATATTCAGCATTTGAATTCAAGTTAAGGCTTTGATGATGATTTGGGCTTAAGGGCGCGCAACCCAAGTTAAGGCTTTGAGGCAATTTCCACCCTGGGTACCCCTCCCCTTCACACACGAGTGCGTGCGCGTTAGTGTGACCCACCTCTCCGCGCGAGTCGACGCCGTCCATGAGCGCTAGCAGAGTGGAGACGATGGAGCTGTGGATGTAGTCCTGCTTGGAGGAGCGCACCGGCGCCAGACCGTCCACCTCGTCGAAGAAGATGATGGACGGCCGCATCTGGTAGGCCTGTGTATACACGTCGCGCCGGGGTCAATCTCCTGGCCTAATCTAAGGCGAGGGGAACTAACGATATTTCGGCAGATATTTTACTACAAATGCAGACTAAAACTTGGTTCAGGTTTCTCTAATTTCTACACACATGACACATCTCGTAATTACATCATCTCATAAAAAGCTACACATTTCAACTCGAATGATTAAACACGACACAAACTAGAAAACTGCCCTGTGTGAGTGCCGCTCCATTACTCACCTGGTCAAAGAGGAGCCTGAGCTGCCGTTCGCTCTCGCCCACCCACTTGCTGAGCACGTCAGCGCCCTTGCGCATGAAGAAGGCCACCTTGCGGTCGCCGATGCTACACTCATTAGCCAGAGCACGCGCCATCAGCGTTTTGCCAGTGCCTGCCGATAGAGACGTGGGTCAGCCGTCTCCGCTAGTGTTAACGCCTCAATTAGCCGGACTGTGAACATGCACTGTAGGCTTGTCAAACAAACAGATTTGCAGGGCAGAGCCATCTCCTCCATGGCTTTAAAGCGCTCAAAGGCTGACACCACGGGATGGTAATGCGACATTTTAGCACGGCACGCGCTAGGAAGGGTACATGCACGCCCAGAGGGATCCAACTGATCTGATACTGCAGCAAGTGCTTCAGCTAGTGCAATGTGTTGTTGGCGCAGGTGGTCCGCAGTAGCTCGGCGCTGCCAATCTCACCAGGAGGTCCACAGAAGAGGACGCCCTTGGGAGGCGTGATGTTCTTGCTGCTGAAGACGTCAGGGTACAGCAGCGGCAGCAGAATCATCTCCTTCAGGTCGCGAATGTGGTCCTTCAGACCCCCGATCATATCAAAGTTCACATCCCTGTGAGGACAAGAGCAATTTGTGAGCTTTCGAGGTTAGACGTCTTGGCTGTTTCAATCGACAGGAAGGACTCCCACCAAAGTTTGCCTGCAATCTGGGGGTCGAAAATCACACAAAACCCAGCTACACAGAAAAATAAGGAACATCCAGAAATAAAATCACTTCCTGGTACTGAATTCACAGATTTCAACCAAGCCATAAACCACGGATATAAAACCCCGACCATAAAAACTATACTATCCAAACAGCATTGATTTCTACCACCGAATTAGCCGGGAAAATAATAAATAATCTTATCCCAAACCACAACCAGGAAACACGATAATTCAGCGACATCGTCAGCTGAGACAGTCGCCGTGAGTGAGACGTGCGGGGCGCTCACTTGTCGATGGACATGGGGTCGACATCAGCCAGGCTGTTACCCACGCGCTGCCGGTCCGTCACCGGCCGCTGGCTGGCGTCCACCTTGCTGAAGTTCATCGGCAGACACCTGCCGACCACCCGCGCCCTCACTGACCGATGCTCTTTGGTAGTGAAACGCAGGCAGGTTCAGAGCAACGTGCGCCCGAGGGGACAAGACAGCATAACATATCAAGATCAAATTCGTTTGGACTTATTCCATAAGTCATTTTTCGGATAGGAGCTTTCGATCTGTATTACAAAACTTCGCCAGCAGGGTCGAATCGAATTTCGACACAGCTGGCGAAATTCTTAAAACGGAACAAAAGCGCTGACTAAAAAAACGTCTTCTGGAGCAAATCCGAACGAACTCGATCCCAACATCCAAACTCCACAACATGCCTTTACAAAAACATGACAAACTGTGCACGCACACCTCAAAGATGAAAGGATGTAGTGTTCTCTAAGGACACTTTTTAAATAGTGTGATGATATACAACGATGATCACACACACAAACACCACTGTCGGCCCTGCACCGTACTCACTTGTTCCTGAAGCCCTGCATGCTGCGCGCCTTCCTGCGCTCGAAGCCGTCCTCGCCGCCGCTCCTGGCGTCGCTGCTGTCGGTGGTGCTCTCGTTGAAGGCGGCGTTCTTGCGGCGCCGATGGCGACGGTGGTGCCAGCGGTGGCCGCCGAACCTCTCCTCGTCGCGCATGTCCTCCCGCGACGGTGCCGGCAGCGACTCGTCTGAGGGGGGTCTCCGTTAGCTGCCGCTGACGACACGGCAGCGTCTTCCACATCGACAGCTTACCTCCGACTACACCAGCGCATTGATCACCTTCTGGAATAGCTCCTTCATATCGCAGAAGAAAAGACATCCGTGACCGCATACAATAATAATATCAACGATGATCACGGGCCTGTATTGAACATGCCGCATTACACATGAACACCCCCACATACCTCACCCATCCCCACATACCTCACCCATCCCCACATACCTCACCCATCCCCACATAACTCACTCATTCCCACATACCTCACTCATCCTCACATACCTCACCCATCCCCACATACCTCACCCATCCCCACATACCTCACACATCCCCACATAACTCACTCATTCCCACATACCTCACTCATCCTCACATACCTCACCATCCTCACATACCTCACCATCCCCACATACCTCACCCATCCCCACATACCTCACCCATCCCCACATAACTCACTCATCCCCACATACCTCACTCATCCCTCACATACCTCACTCATCCCCACATACCTCACCCATCCCCACATACCTCACACATCCCCAAAACGTGTTTTTGTAGGTTCAAGGTTTACAGCTGACTTCAATAAATGCGGTCGCCCATACCCAACTCAAGCACCAAAGTGCAATCGCGGCGGAACTCACCCTGGTAGAACTCGGGCTCTCTCCTGTTCTCCCTGAGGTAGTACTTCTTGATGACCTTGGTCTCGCCGCGGGCCGCCTTGGCGCGGGTGGAGCGGCCGGTGTGCGACGCCGGCTCACTGCTCGGCCCCGGCTCGTCCGGCGGCTCGTCCTCGCCTGGCTCGTCCTCGTCGGAGGAGCTGTCGCCGCTGGAGGAGTCGGCGGCGGCCACGAAGCGACGGACACGCGCCGGCGGAGGCGGCTCCTCGGCCGCGCAGCCGAACCGCTGCGCAGGCCGATGAATCCGCTTCACACGCGAGTACATGTCCATACCCTGCCAAACGGACAGCGACAGACAAGATGGGTAAGGAACGCCAAGCTTCATGTGATAGATCACACCGAGAACATAGAGGTACCGGGTGGATGTGGATATAACATAGGAAACGGGCTCACGATGAGCTCTAACCTTGTAAAACTGAGGCAAAAGATGGAGCCACAATTATGCAAATAATATCATGTCACACATTTAAACAGCGCCCTAGGCGCTCAGTTTTTATGTACAGTATTTTTATGTATTTATGTAGAATGTGTAGAATGTATTTCTCCATTTATGTATTTTTATGTACAGTAATTTACTTACATCATCCTCCGGGGGCGTTAGCAGCATCCTCTCCCTCCTGTTGGTGCGCTCCCTGACCGGCTCCTCGTCACCTTCCTCCTCCTCCTGCTCCTCCTCCTCGTCCTTTGGCTCCGACTTAGCGGCATCCACCGGCGGATCGCCACCAGCTATCTCCTGCTGTCCCCGAGCGCCCGAGTGGGCGATCTGGGTGGTGATCCAGGTGTTGGAGAAGTTGTCGTACATCATCTTACGCTTCCGGCCGCTGCGACGAACTGTCGAAAAAGGGCAATTCCACACCCCGGGTTAACATAGCCATCCTGATTGATGTACGGTTTGGAACAATCCATTGCAAGCAGATCAACATTTCAACTCCAAGGCGACAACCATTCATTGCGTATGCAGCTAACAAATCCCTAAACAACGCACAGACTCATCACTGCATCAGTCAGCAAATAATTACTTGAGAACTTAAGAGGATCACACTCTCGCTCACATTCTTCAGTTCTTTCAGCAACAGGGAATAGACGTGTTTTCCGTGCTCTTAGAAAATATAAAAATACTACTCTTCTAATTCAAAATCAGCAATAATACCATACTAGTGAAGGATACATTCTTTTAGCTACATTATGTGCTAATTTTCATTCACCTCGACCGTCTCTGGCGCAAGCTAGAAGAATATAAAATAAGAAGTAAATAATCATTTTTGACCTAATCTCCTCTTTTTGTCGCTAATCTTTCTCCTTGATTTTTTTGTTGCGTTTCACGTTTGTTTGTGAGCTCCTTCAAGAAAAAAGGTTCTACGGCGGGAACATTGAAATATTTCAGGATGGCTAATTCTAGAGAACAAGAAAAAACAAGTTTTGGAAAACAACATCAGCACGAGATTAAAAAAATAAAATACGCAAAAATAACAGCAGTGAAGCAGAAGGCCAACGCTGTCACAGACAAGATGGAACACAAACAACGACATTTATCAGATCGAAGACAAAATTAATACGAAGCCGAAGAATCACACATTTCACCTTCATATTGCTTTAGTTCAAATGTTCGAAGTGTGTGTGCTGTAGTGTTGTGTCTTGTGTCTGTAGTGTTATTTTAACCGGTACCTTATCACTATCCTTATCCTTACACTACCTGGAGGCTCTGAGCGCATGCGCCTGTCGCTGCAGCGACCCCTCCAGGTAGAATGTCATCCTCTTTATCCTAACCTTTCCTCATCCTTACCATCTCCTTCCATAGTTTATAATCACTTCATACTCATCGCGACAACACTTTAAAAGCCGCCTCATTAGTGTGGAAGTGTGAGCAACACATGATACATGATTTTAGA
This sequence comes from Lepas anatifera, assembly GCA_034440635.1. Lineage (NCBI taxonomy): Eukaryota > Metazoa > Arthropoda > Thecostraca > Lepadidae > Lepas > Lepas anatifera. The sequence goes on along the minus strand of JAOTON010002016.1, from coordinate 785,681 downwards.
GCAAACCTTACCCAACACAACATTTCACAACAGCACCACGCAAGCCTGTCTAAAAGCCTTTCTTTAACCATCTTCGGCCGCCAGCTCGTCTCCGGTTTGCCCTTCTCACCCTCAATCTCTGTGAACTCCACGTTGTACCGTCGGGAGAGCGAGCGTGAGCGCCGCTCCCTAGCTGTGCGCGAGCGTCGCGAGAGCGGCGACCGGAACGGACTGCCCGGGTACTCCATGCCGCGCTCCTCCCAGGAGGACTGATCGTAGAGCGACTTCAGCGGCGGCGCCGGGTTCCGTGTCCGACTCGCCTCTGTAGCAGCAGAGTAGAGGCATTGAGACGGTGGAGTCAAGAGATGAAAAGGGGTTCACAAGAGTCGATGATATAGTCGCACTGGACACATACCGACACATAGTAATATATGTAGCAGCACTGGACACAATGCTTTCCTCCAATAGAATCTGGAACATATAGGCACGACCTGTCCAAAAATGCAAGATAACCAGTAGCGACCTTATCTTAAGCTGTTATCGACCAAAAGCTTGTCTCGAAACCCCGGTAGTTTCCCCACAAGTTTGACACTACAACATGGCGCCTCCTCTACATCAGAATGCCGTTTCACCAGAGCACGTGCACAGTGGTTGAACTCTGCGGACAGTGGGCAGCTCACCTCTGTCGGCGGCGGTGACTGCCGGCTCCAAACAGGCCCGGCCACCGCCACGAGTCTGTCGTCGCTGCTCACTCACGGCACTTGCCTCCAGTGCGGGAGATGGCTCCTGTGAGCGACAGAGTGTCAGCACAGACACACACCCGCCTCCAGCCCGGGCAGGGGCGGACGCAGACCCGAGTTTGGGGGGGGGGCAAACCCATGTCTGCCTCTCCTCCTGGTAGGGGGGGCGTGCGATTTTGGTGCTCGACAGACCTAGTATAAGCTACCTCTCTAAATACATGCTCGCTCTCCTGGGGGGAGGGGAGGGGGAGGTGGAGGGAGCGAAGATTTAATTGCTTGACAGACCCAGTGTAAACACCTTTCTTAAAAAAATTATCCGGCCTTTGGGGGCGAAGATAGTTTGGCCCCCTTTCAGCCCTTTGAGGGGCCATGGCCGGAATGCCCCTCCCCCTGCGTCCGCCAATAAACCCGGGACAGCTTCTGCCAGCGGCAGAGCCTTGGGTCATGTTCATTACTATGATACCAAATCTAAATTACAGGCTACACTGCGCATTTTTTCCTTTTTAATCACACTTTTTAACTTTCTTCTCACGAGAAAGAAGTTCAAGTCATTGAAATCCAATGGTGCAGTTACACTGTGAGTAAAAATGAAAAAGCAAAAATACAAAAAGCATAGTTAAAAAGTGAAACGGAGCGAGTAAAAAATGAAAATGAAAAGTAAAAACGTAGTTAGAAAGTGAAAAAGAAAAAGGGAAAAGTTTAAATATTTGAACTTCACGGTGAATATTTCGCTTTTAAACCATCATTTGCAGTACTTGCGCGACTGCGGCAAATGTCAGCAATGGTCAAGATTCCGAGAAGTCAAAATAGTGTTCAATATAATTTATGCCTTTGATTTATGCGCTAGTTTGCTGCTGAGGCTGGGTTGGTAATAGGTATGTGCATACATGGTTCGGCTTTTACTTACTAATTGTGAAACACACATGGGAAATACTTAACAATGTGACGGCATAGGTTAGGCATAGGTTAATGTGCTTGAGTGACCTTGACCCCAAATCTTCCGATAATATTTTCTTGGAATCTCGTACGCATGTCCTTAGCTCATAGGCAGATGAGAGGCGCCAGAGGGGGCAAGTGTCCTCAAGATCGGCCCTTGAAGCCCGGCGTTCAGTCACGGCGTTCCTCTGAAGAGTCGAGGATGCTCTCTGAAATGTCGCTTCCCACCTCCCCCTCCCCCGGATGCGAAAATCGGCGCCCGCGATAGGAGCCCACCCGATAAGTTTTCAGTCCAGTTGACACAGAAAACAAACCGCGAGACTCGATGAAAAAAGCAAACAAAAGCAGAAAGTGAAAAAGTAAAAAAGCAGGAAGTGGAAAAGTAAAAAAGCAGGAAATGGAAAAGCAAAAAACCAGAAAAGGTAGTTAAAATGAAAAAGAGTGGTTAAAAAATGAAAAAGTGAAAATGTGAAAAGCCAGAAGGTGTGCAGTGTAGCTTTGGCTTAAGACTGCATCTAGTTGATTTCAAAAGTTATCGACACACATAGATTTCGAAAAATATGACATTTGGTGACCTCTAGTGACTTTGGTATTGACCTGACCCCAAAATAGATACAGAATACGGATTTATCGTTTCAAGAGCTTTCGAATGACATTTAGAAACTTGATCCAGCTGGACTAGAAGCCGAGTTACACCCTGGTTTTGTCAGCCTCATTTATGAAGAACAGAATCGGCTTCCGTTGGTTTGGAAATGACGTCATAACTCGTTGGCCCCACCCAGGGTGCGCCCGCTGTTTAGCAAGGCCAAAAATGGCAACCAAATCTGGCATTCACCATGGCGATGACGTCAGCAATCGCCTAAGATGCCTAGCAACGCATTGCCGCTGTGTATTGTAGAATACGGGGCCAACAGATAGGTTGCACTTAGTGGTAATAATACTGTTTTTGTGGACGTGGGGTAATTAAATCGAGTTTACCCCTCGCCAAATGCATCTTGAAACCGTACAAACAGTCCACGACCCGTAGCCGATTTACATTGAATGAATAGGCGGCTCCACCTCGAGAGCAATTCTACGTCACAAACGTAAAACAGAGGCTGCCATTTTTTAGAGCGGAGCGTTTACCTTCACATCTAAAGACCTTGGCCACACCTGAAGTCAATTTTTGGTCATAAGCTGCCAAATTAATCACCCTAAAGGCCCACAAAGCGACGCACGTCTCATTCGAATCGGTATCGGAATCATTCGCAAAAAAACAGAGGGGTCTGATTGGACTCCCAGGCGGTGCAGGGTTAACACAAGCAGTGGAGAGGGGTCTGACATCAATGCGCAGTGGAGAGGGGAGAGTCCTAAAGTGCCCCCCCCCGAGATCTTAAGAACTAAGAGAGTTGGAAAACGCACGTTGGAGGGTGTGTGGGGGTAACGATGTTCTACCTTATGTCACAGTTGCATTGACCTAGGTCAGTATATTCAAGGCTAAATGAGGTCGTAAAGCTCGAATCTGGTCCATGCTGGAGACCAATATGACATTTCCAACAATGTACAAAATAACAGGCACTATAGCAGCCTTTAGGCGGGAAATGAGGGTTTGACCTTGAAAAAGGCTTTTGACCTTGACCTATGACCTTGGGTAGCCTTAACTATTAACACCCGCACTGGAGAGGGGTCTGGCACTAACGCGCACTGGAGAGGGGGGCCTGGTAGGCCGCCCTAAGATCTCGGAAACTAAGAGGTGTAGAAAAACGAAATTTGGGGGTGGGTGGGGGCTATGGTGATCTACATCATGACCCATTTTTATTTCCCTAGGTCAATATCCTCAAGGTCAAACGAGGTCATAAAGGTCAAATATTAGCCATGCTGGGGACCGATTGGCAAATGTCGTGATTATGCGGGAAAATGGCGGAAATAAGCTAAAGGCAGACCAGGGTCAAAGAGGGAAGGTCCCAAAGAGCCTTCCCTACAATTCTGGGCTCAAGGTCATTCAAGATCATTGACCTTTGAGGTCACAAGATGGTATACTACTTAAAATGTACACTTTGACTAACACCATTGCTACTGTTTCGCAAGAAATGAGGATTGACATTTCCCAATGACCTACGACCTTGACCTTTAACTTTTACCTTTGTATTGGGATATCTTATGGATGACGAGATAGCATAAGATCTGTCAGACCGGGTAACGCCATTTGACCGGAAGTGACTTTTGAAGTGCACATATGACCTTGACCTTGACCTTTGACCTTGACCTGCATGTAAGGTGATCTTGAAATATCACCCCCAGTTATATGGCGCTATGACGTCACCACTCGGTCTTCAATGCAAGCTAACTGGTCCGACCGCGCGATTACGGCGATCTCAAAATACAGGTCTGACTTTGAAAGCCTACAAGCAAAAAAAATTCGACCGATTTAAAAAAATCTTCACCAATCGACACGCTATTAAATTCTATTAAATGTGACCGAGTATCGTTTTTCCGGCTATGAGCAGTTCTCGGGCCACCTCGAAAAACAGGTGGGGGGGCCTCCGAGGCCCCCTCCAGTGTGTATGTTAAGCCAAGGCATAACATATAGTCATACTGAATTTTATCCGACCAGAACACTGGGGTCAATGACCTTGACCTTCATGTGGGTTGAACTTGACATATATCCTGATTATACGTTATGACGTCACCCCTTGGTCTACAGTGCAGGCAAACTGGTGCGAAGACATGGTTGTGAGTCTCAAAATATAGGTCTGACTTTGAAAGCCTATAAGTTCAAACTTGTTTGCCCCATTTTCAAAATTATTTTACCAATCCACACGCTCATGAATTCTCTCAAATGTGACATTTTCCGGCAGAGAATAGTTCTCCGGCCACCTCGGAAAATAGGGGTGGGGGGCACTTTAAAGGAATGTGGCACCTTGGTCGAATTCGGAATTTAGTGTTATTAGGCGTACTTTTAGTAAAAAATAATGAAACCACCCACGATTTCTCTGAAAAATGTACAATAAGCTCAATATTTGGTTTTTAAAAATATTCCTCTAGAAAAAGAAATAAATATCAGCCTGTGGATGATGTCACGATCTGGCAACCACTACCATACTTGAAACGCTTCAAGGGCTTGACTGGCTGATGCTCATCGTGAGGTCAGCATGTCGTCACACCAGTAGCTCACAACAATGACCGCCGGCGACGGGGGCTGAGGGGCTGGTGTCAGGTAGGTTTTAGCTTTTTTCTACGGAAATATCGAATTCCAAGACAAATGAAATATGGAGTACCGGGTTTTCCGACCTGCTTACAACTTGGCTATCTCAGTTAAAATCACGTTGTGAAGGTGCCACATTCCCTTTAAGACCTCGTCTCATGTGTGTGTTAAAGAAAAAGTGGGACCTTTATAACGTGATTTCAACTGAGATAGCCAAGTTGAAAAGCATACCGGAAAACCCGGTACTCAATATATATTTTGTCTTGAAACTCGAAATTTATGTAGACAAAGACTAAAAACCTACCTGAAATGTACCCCAAATGTACCCCAAGCAGTTGGCCACAGTTATCAGCTGTTGGTGTGACAACATATGCTGACATCACAGTGAGTAATCAGCCAATTGAAGTCCTTAAAGCCTATTGAATATGGTAGCAATTGCCACATCATGATGTCATCCAAAGGAAGAGGTTTATTTCTAACCCTGGAGGAGCACTTAACACGCATTGACGGGGGGACCCCCCCCTCGGGTTTTTCGGAAACAGCAGAAAAACGGCGGCGCGCAGTGCCGCCGTACTTGGTATACCTTTTCCCTCATCATTTTTGCAACTTCGAAAATTTTAAGCATAGGTCATCTCAGGTCAGGTCACCAGTAGAGGTCAAGTGACCCGACCTCAAAGTTTAAGATAGCATAAGTCGGAGCAGGGTGAACATATCCAATTGAAACTCATATCACATAATGAGCCCACCGAGTTCTCTAAAATATGTTCCGGTATTTTTGATATCGATGACCTAAGGTCAGGTACGAAGCATGACTTCTCCATTGGTAATACATGGGAAATATGGTTTTTATTGAATAACTCAGTAACGGATGGTGATAGAGCGTTTATTTTAGCTTCATTAGGCCCCTTGGCTTTGCAGTTCTAATGATATGCATTTTATATAATTTGACCCTGACCTAACCTCAGGTCAGGTCAAATCTTGATTTGACCTAGCAAGGTCAAATCATATATCATTCGATTCGGCTTGCTGCGAGGATCATATGGTTCAAGTCGTTTTGCTCTAGCTTTACTTGTTCAGATGTAGTGGCCGAAAAACTTAATTTACATGTTATCCCTATGACGGCATGTTTTGACCTCTGATGACCTTAAATGTGACCCAACAAAAATGGTTCAAATATTTTGGATGGAGAAGCGGATGGGCTACTCAACGCCGTTTACCGTTTTTGCTACCTACCGTGGTTCTCGAGATCTTAGGGGCGGGTACCCACCCCCTCGTCAATCGAAGGTGGCTCAGACCCCGGTCAATGTGCATGTTAAAAAATCAAAATATTGAGCTTATTGTACATTTTTCAGAGAAATCATGGACTTTTTTATGATTTTCAGCAAAAAAATACCCCTAATTACACTAAAATCCGGGATTCAACCAAGGTGCCACATTCCCTTTAACACGCGCATTGACGGGGGCGGGTACCGCCCCCTCGGGTTTTTCGGAGATAGCAGAAAAACGGCGGCGCGTAGCGCCGCCGTACTGGTATACCTTTTCCCTCATCATTTTTACAACTTCTGGAAAATTTTAAGGTTAGGTCATCTCAGGTCAGGTCACCATTACAGGTCAAGTGACCCGACCTCAAAAAAAGTTTAAGATAGCATAAGTCGGAGCAGGGTGAACTTATCCGATTGAAACTCATATCACATAATGGCCCCACCGAGTTCTCTAAAATATGTTCCGGTATTTTTGATATCGATGACCTAAGGTCAGGTACGAGGCATGACCTCTCCATTGAAATACATGGGAAAAATGGTTTTTACGGAATAACTCAGTAACGGATGGTGATACAGCATTTATTTTAGCTGCATTAGACTCGCCTGGGCTTTGCAGTTCTAATGATATGCATTTTATATAATTTGACCCTGACCTGACCTCAGGTCAGGTCAAATCCTTGATTTGACCTAGCAAGGTCAAATTATATATCATTCGATTCGGCGATAAGAGGATTCATATAGTTCAAGTCGTTTTGCTCTACCTTTACTTGTTCAGATTTAATGGCCGAAAAACTGAATTTACATGTTATCCCTATGACGGGCATGTTTTGACCTCTCGTGACCTTAAATGTGACCTACAAAAAATGGTTCAAATGTTTTCGATGGAGAAGTGGATGGGCAGCCCAACGCCGTTTACCGTTTTTCGCTACCTACCGTGGTTCTCGAGATCTTAGGGGGGGTACCCGCCCCCCGTCAATGCGAAGGTGGCTCAGACCCCCGTCAATGCGCGTGTTAAGGGGACAGTGCTCTTGCTGTCAGGCTTAATGTCTTGCCATCATAAACTGCTGTATATCTATAAAAACTGTTTACTTTAGACCTTTATCATTTTTAGCATCTAAAATGCCATATATTTAAGGATACTGACTGATAAGATCGGTGTTAAGAACGTGTTTCGGTGGCCAGCTCGATCTCTGACTGGACCAAGGTAACTAGCGGCGTTCCACAGGGATCGGTTCTGGGACCATTGTTGTTCCTTCTTTATATTAACGATCTTCCGAACCACGTCCAGTCCAGCATCAAAATATTTGCTGACGACACGAAAATATACAACATGGCTGACAATCCTAACTCTGTCAAATCCCTCCAGGACGACATCGTTAGGGTTCACAAGTGGTCGGAAGAGTGGCAGCTCCGTTTCAATGTCCAAAAGTGTGCTATCCTCCATATTGGCAGGAACAACACCCACCACACGTACACCATGGGGGAAGTTCACTGAACGTGACACAAGTGGAGCGGGACCTAGTGGTTCTTGTTGACCGTGAGCTGAAGTTCAGGGAACACGCGTCATCCACTATCTCCTAAGCCACACGTGTGCTGGCGGTCATCCGAAAATCATTTGCGCACATTGACTCCTTTACTCTGCCCTTTCTTTACAAAGCTCTAGTTCGCCTTCTACTTGAGTATGGGAACGTGTCATGGGGCCCTTTCAATCGTGCCGATGAGATATCGCTCGAGAGGGTCCAGCGCCGCGCCACCCGTATGATAAGTTCCATCAGAGGGATTCCATCAGAGGGCTTCTTAGACTCAAGCTTCCGTCTTTGTATTACAGGAGACGCTGTGGCGATATGATTAAGGTTTTCCAACTTCTGCACGGGGCCATAGACCAGGATCCCACCCAGTTTCTCTGTTTAGACAGGGGCTCCCGCACCCGCAGTCACCCGTGGAAGTTGGTCAAACCAAGGGCGACATCTAGAGCACGCCGCTCGGTATTCAGCTGTCGTATAGTTAATGACTGGAACTCCTTACCCGCAACTGTGGTCGAAGCCAGCTCTATTGATCAGTTTAAGGCTAGACTTGACTCCCACTGGACACACCTGATGTATGAGACCCCCGACTAACGCAGTCACTGACACCCCACGACTGGGGAGCCCCACTCCGGCATACACCCGAACGAGAAAGTGAAGACTCAGAATGTTTTGAGCTCGTCAGACACCGGAACCGGCAGGCCACAAGGGCCTCCAAAATTTATCCGATAACTGTAGGTAAGGTAAGGTATAAGATGTGGGGTCGACCTGAAAATGATGCTGTGACTGGGTTTGTCCACTCATAAGCGATGCCATGATTTGTGGGGGGGGTGGAAAGCCCTAAAAAAGAGTGACATCAGTTATGAGCGGTCCTCTATAAAATGGGACACTTCCTCTATGGAGGGCAGTTATTTCTTATTATTAAAGGAAGAATGGTGCACCGCTTTATACCCTGAAGTGTTATGTGGCCTCCATTTTTTAACTAAACTGACATTAATACCTAATCAAACCTTACAAATGACCCAGGAAGGTAAAGTTACTGTAAATTGACCAAATTTTGTAGCATACACTGTCTTCAATTCATAGGCACACTAAAAAATTCAGAACCATAGCATCACTGCCTTAAGGTAGCTCTAAGTGTTTACATTTGAGGAAGGAACAATCCTAATTAAGGGTTATCTTTCCCATTATTGAACATATCGTTTTTTTGACAATCGTTTCCTGTTAAAATTGTTTTTACTATCAAACTCACCACTCCAAATAACACACAAACCTCCCTTTAAGTGAGGTACCCTTTAAGTATCCCTTACCCCGTAGGTTATGAACCTCTGAAGGTTAAGTTAGGTATGTTAGGTAAGGCTACGGGGTATTACCGCAACAGGCGGATCACATCTCGCGGTTCAAAATGATTATATCAGAAGGTCCACGGTTCAAAGGGTCTACCGCTCAAAATGTCTAACTTTCAAAAAGTGCAACGTTCAAAAGGTCCAAAGAGGCGTGCTCAGATGCATGAGTTGGGTGCATGATGCCGCAGAGGCCAGTCTGCAGAAGTGGCAGGCGACTCGACGAGGCGCTGGGCAGCAAAGCTTGCCCCAATGGGGCAGAAATTTGGTGGCTGGGGCAGACTCCTCCAACGGGAGGGGGTAATTTTGTACTGATACAAGTTTTATCTAATCCATTTTAAACAAAACACCTACAAATACAAAAAACTGTGCACCGACCGACGAACAACGCACGCACGAGCGTCCACGTACCAAAGCAATGGAAACTCACGTACAGCAGCTATCTTGCATTCATGATGCACAATTTCAAAGATACCTTTATTCAAAGGTATATTTACGAGCCAAGTTTTTCCCCTAGTGACGTCATTTGTCCCTTCTTTCAAGCTGTAGAATCGATCAATTGATATTTCAATTGACAACTACTTCAATATGATAATTTTTCCATAGCTAACGCATTTTCCCTTCTCTTTTCTCAAATTTGCATGAAATCATCTCGAAATTTGGAATAATTTCATGAGACCCAAGCGAAGAAAGATCCCCACGCCCCTGTGATGTCACATCACGGACCGGCATCGTTCTAGGGAGGGCTGGCAAGATTGATTTATGACCATACATGTATTCAGAGGAAGCAAGCACAATTATACAGTGGAACACCATTTGCCGGCCTTTGGCGATCAAAACATAGCGAAGGAAATGCAAAAAAAACTAAAGGCAGGGAAATTTCATTTGAGTTCTAAGATTGCTTTATGTAGCTAAAATTAAGTTTAAATTACAAATTCAGAAAATAAATATAAATTTAGCTTTCAAAAGTTGTCTATTGCCTTAATTTTTATTCACTTCCAGGCACTTTACATCAATGAAAAATTTTCTTTATTTGGTATCTTTTAACCATATTTTGCTTGACGACAAATATGACGCTTTTGAGACAAATTACGCTTTCCAGCGCAATTTTAACTAATGGTTGTCATTTCTTTTCATTATGTTTTATTCTTCCTCCAGTGATTACCCGGACTGATTGCCGCCCCAAGTACTAGTTCCTGCCCCAAGAGCCCCCTCTGCCCCAAGCTGACCAAAAGCTGCCCCAAATCGGTAGGTCTGCCCCGAGGCTGCCCCAACGAGATCTCGTTGAAATCTGCCATGTTCTGCAGACTGGCACAGAGGTGTGCTAAGACACCTGATAATAGGAGGCAATGAGGGTTAAGTTAGGTTAGGTTAGGTTAGGTTAGGTTTGGGTTAGGTTAGGTCAGGTCAGGTCAGGTCAGGTCAGGTGAGGTCAGGTCAGGTGTGTATGCCCTTGGTCCCTATTCCCTAGTCTGGGGATATAACCCCTCTTTCCAGAGTCTGACTGCGCCTCTGGTCTGGGTACCACTTTGGGAAATGCTTTAGAAATATCCCCACATTCTGCCATAAAATCCTTAGAGGTGAAACAGACGGAAGGAGGGAGGGTTTGAGTAGTGTAAAGTGGTACCCAGACCAGAGGCGCAGTCAGATTCTGGAAAGAGGGGTTATATCCCAGACTAGGAAAGAGGGACCAAGGGCATACACAACTGACCTGACCTAGCCTAGCCTAGCCTAAGCTAAGCTAAGCTAGGCTAAGCTAACCCTCATTGCCTCCTATTATCAGGTGTCTTAGCACGCCTATGCGGCATCATGCACCCCACTCATGCATCTGAGCACGCCTCTCTGGACCTTTTGAATGTTGCACTTTTTGAAAGTTAGACATTTTGGGCGATAGACCCTTTGAACCGTGGACCTTCTGATATAATCATTTTGAACCGCGAGATGTGATCCGCCTATTGCGATAATACTGGCTAAGGTAGGGTTATGTCAGTGTAGTTAAGTAGTCCCACTCTTCATTTGACTTTTTACCACTTTTGCCATGCTTAGTAGCTCTGAGGCAGATTTCGGTTTTAGCAGTGTCTCACTCTCAGCAAAGGAACACAGTTTCATTGCAGCAAGCATACCTTCTAGCCTGTGACATCTGCCCTACAGATAGCAGCATTGTTGGAGAATCAAAGAAGAACTAGGTAGGTACTGACCTCTTTTACCTTCTTTGAACATAAGCCTTCCAAGTCTCCTTGTCCTCTTGAATGTCTTGTATGAACCATTCTCCCATTTGCGAGTAAATTATTTTCAATTTAATGAAGATCCCATTTTAGGGGCTTCTCTTCAAAAATATATGCAGAAAATTCCTTTCACATGAAGCAGGCCAAACTAGGTATTAAGCATTACCTATTCAATTTCCCACTGAAGTAGGAAGAGACTAAAAATTCAGGAAGAGAGAACACAGACACAGAACACATGAACACAGGACAAAGAAGGAATCAAGCACATACTAGGCACACGCAGTACCATTACCTAATATTTAATTGAGGACAACCACATACTCCATCATACGCTCCCCAACAAACTAATAGTTCTCGTTTATCGCCCACCCTAGCGCCAGCCAACAAACAAACAACATACATCACCCACAACAACAACACACATCAAGGAGACCATTACCTACTACCCCTCCAGACAGCGACCAAGCGAAAATGGGTCATTCTTCATTCTTTTCCAAGCTTTCCAAGGGCTTCTCAAGGAGATGTGTTTTCGAATATCTTCAGATTTCTTATAAACCTCTGAAAATAAGCTATCATCTACACAGATCTCGCAAATTTGTCGAATAGTATAGCCCAACATTCAGTTAGTAAAAATATTAAAGCTCAAAACGAATGGGATAAGAAAAAACCTTTAGAAAATAGCGCGCGCCGCGCGTAAAGGGCTTTTACGTACACGACGCTGCAGGACCATTGCTCCTAATAGGGATTTTCCTTCTTCCTGAATATTTATGTATTAAATAAATATTATTGTTTGTATGGTTTTCTTATTTTTGCTTATAAACAGGATGGGGAGAAAGCAGGGAAGGTAGGGGTGGATGCAGCGTAGCTCAAATAATTATCCTCCATTTGCACAAGTATGAATGCTTGTGGTTGCGGGGTGCTGCTGGGGCCGTTCGTTCTTATCATACTCCTGTCTTCTTTATGCTGTATGTATGACTTCTGTATATGCTGTCCAGAAAAAACGAAAAATAAAAAATGGATGGAAAAATTTTCCTATATTGTACCTTATTGGTCAGTTCGGACAGAGTTCGCCTCTGCACCCTTTTTCGCCTTCCTCAGCTGCCTGAGAATGTAGCGCACTTTCCTCCCTCTTCCCTGACTTCCTGAGCATGAGTTTATACTTTCTGTCTGCACAAATACCTGAGCTTGTGAGAACCAATATTTCTAAATGATCACTTGGTGTGGTGTGCTCAGGAGCGGAACAGTTAAATACCATGTCGATAATGATTTGAAATTGTTCAAGTCCAACCTTGCAGTTGCACTTGGCCAGATGCTGTATTGGTATGGAGGCCAGCACTGATATGTATTCTGACAGGCAATACCTAGATGTGTGATCAAATATGTAGGTGACACGAAGTGTATGTATGATGACACCTGCTAGGCTCCCTCTGTCCTTGGATACCATCCTATCATTCCAGCCAGGCAGGAAACCCCATCAGGTGACATTCCTCCCAGTCCTTGCTGCCTGATTGTGTGCTTGCACCTTGTTCCTCTTCTCTAGATGCATGAGGACATTTCTGAGGATGCCTTTGTCATCTTCCCTGTAGGTGAGACGCCACTGTTACCTCACTTGGTACTTGTTTACACTAAGTGAGCAAGTACTTGTTTCTCTTCTGGTGATTGGCTAAATGTTGTCATACCTGGATTTTGGCCAAATACAGTTCTTGTGGAACACCATGGTGGTTAGTTGATCGGCGGTCGCGCCGTGAGTCAGGTTGAATTCAGGGACCGAACAGTACATTATGGCGTTCAGGATGAGATTAGTCCTTTGAAAACTTAAATCTTTTGAGTTCCCTTAACAGTCTTGTGCCGCGCCTTTCTTTTCATCGTTGTTTGAGGCATGGAGGGTCCAGCCTCCGGCGCCATTTTGGCAGTGCCTGGCAGACCAACGGAATGGCCGGTTTGGGAACGAAGATTTTGAACCACGCCACCGCCATCGGAGCTGAGGGTTTCACCGCAGCGCCAGAGGGCGATCTTACTACACTGCGGGGAGAAGAGCACACGAGTCTTCGAGAGCCTCCAGCAGGAGTAAAGAAAATAAACCGATGCAGACTGGCACTTAGACAATTCAGGGAGTTCTACACGCCGCAAGGAATGTTATTGTAGAACGCTACAAGTTTCGACAGAGGAACCAGCAGCCTGCCGAAACTACAGCAGACTTTGTGGTGGCTCTTCGTGATTGGCAAAGTCATGCGCTTATGGCAACATGACTGATGAACTGATCAGAGACGCAGTAGTGGAGAAGACACTGCATCCTTCACTAAGAGAGAAATTCCTGCAAACAGGGACCTCACTTTGGCCAAGGTTCTAAGCGTGCTGAGGCCTTTGAGCGTTCACGCCAGGAAGCCTGCCATGGTACCTGATTCTGTGTCCAAGATATACAAGCCACATCCCCATCAATCAAGTCGAAGCCCAACAAGGTCAAATGCAGAAACTGTGGAAGAGGTCATCAGCCATCTGACAGCTGTCCAGCTCAGAACGCCAGATGCCACAGCTGTTCGCAAATTGGTCACTTCGCAGCTTGGTGTCGCAGCCGCAGTGGTGATGGTAGTCGGCCAGCACCAGTGGTGACAGCAGTCGGGCAGTCACCAATGGCATCCATCTGGTGGAGAGCACACAAGCCACAGAAGAAAGCCTACTGCAAGGAGGTCACGAAGAACTCCAGGTGCTGACGTGCAGTCAGACCAGCAGCCACAAGAAGATTTCGGTGATGTCAGCATCACTGCAGGAGGTGTCCAACAAGCTGTCAAGCTCCAGATAGACACCGGGCGTCCTGCTCCATCTTGAGCTTCTACCTAGCCAAGAAGCTGTTCCAAGGTGCAGTTTGCTGCCAGCAGTGCGCAACTGTTTGGTTTGGCAAGAACCCTCCAACGCGAGGAACCCTAAAAGCCGTTGTTGCTTTTCAGGGTAAGGAAGCCTCCGTGTACTTCCAACTGGTTGAAACCGCTGAAGAAGCCATCATGGGCCTGACCTACTCCAGGCGTTGGATATAACTCTTCATCCGGCTTCTAACTCGGTGTTTCAAGTCGAGGCTGAGGAGCTCGGTCATCAAAGGCTATCAACATAAGATCCAGCTGAAGGAAGACGCCCCCAACTGCCTATCGTCTTAGACGCCTACCTTTCTCAGTGCGACAAGAGGTCTCGACAGAGTTGTCAAGACTGGAGCGGGCAGGCATCATCGAGCGATCGATGCTTCAGAGTGGGTCAGCCCAATCATCGTTGCGCGGAAGAAGGATGGCAAGATTCGCCTTTGCGTGGATCTGAGAGGTCCCAACTCGCAGATAGTTGCAGAGACCCACCCCTTCCCACCATCCAGGAGTTGGAAACGGTTGTTCGGATCCATCTACAGCCGCATAGATCTCAAGTCAGCATATCATCAGCTGCTGCTTCATGAGTCTTCAAGAACATCACCGCCTTCCTCACCCACGATGGATTATGGCGCTTCACCAGAGTCCCCTTCGGCCTTGTATCCAGTGGAAGCGCTTCCAGAAGCTGCTGACCAGTCTCCTTCAAGGCATCGAAGGATGCGGCCACTACCTGGACGACATCCTGGTGTCAGGTAGAGATCGTCAAGAGCACGATCAACGTCTTCGTCAGGTCAAGGAGCACTGCGGAAGGCCAACGACCATCAACGAAGAGAAGTCTTCATATGGGCTGACCGGTGGAGTTCTGCGGACACCAGCTGTCTCAGGATGGAGTGGTCCCGCTCATCTCTTCAGTAGAGGCGGTTCTCGACGCGCCATCACCTACCAACGTCAAGGAACTACGAAGCTTCCTGGGGACGACCGGCTGGTTCAGCCGTTTCGTCCTTCTTACGCCACGGTGGTCCGACCAATGGCTGATCTGCTGAAGAAGGATACCCCGTTCGAGTGGACGTCAAAGGTGGAGACTGCGTTCCAGCAAGTCAAGCGCCTCATCTCTACGAGTCCCGTGTTGAGACCGCTCAACGCTGATCTCAAGACCATCGTCACCACGGACGCAAGCACCGCGGGCAGGAGCCGGCTCACCCAGATCCAGCGCGATGGTGAAGAGATACCGGTGGCGTACTGGTCGCGCCCGTTCACCGGTCCCGAGTCTCGTTACTCCGCATCTGAGAAGGAGGCCCTCAGCGCAGTCGGAGCAGTAGAGCACTGGAAGATGTACTGTGGGGTCGTTCCTTTGTCTTGAGGACGGACCACAGTGCACTCACAACTCTCCTATCACCAAAGTCCTCGAACCGAGCAGGAGCTCGCATCGCAAGATGGCAGTGTCGTCTACTACCCTACTCGTACTCAGTTGAGCACAAACCAGGCCATTCGATCCCGATGGCCGATGCTTTGTCGCGGTTGCCCTGCCGGACACGGGTCCACCGGAAACTGACAGCGACGAGATCATCGCCCTGATCTCCGAAGATGCCGATGGGATCATCTCTGAAGAGGATCTGCGTGCGTTGTCATCTCACGACCCTGTACTCGCCGAACTCGAGAGGCCATCCGCAACGGTTGGCCGGAATCACTGCGCAAGTGCTCGACACCTTGCGCAACTTCTTCGCGACCAGAAACGAGCTTCAGCTTCGGACGACGACATCATTCTTCGTGGAATGGACCGCGTCGTCGTTCCATCTGCTCCAGGTAAGTACCTACAAGTGGCCCACAAGACGCATGAAGGGATCGTGCGTACCAAGCAGCTGCTGAGGAGCTTGGCGGGTGGCCCGGAATGGACCGCGCTGTCACCGAGCTAGTCCAGGCTTGTGCTGAATGCCAGGGAAGAGCGAAGTTCTGTCCCACAGCGCCCGCCCAGCACCGCTGCAGCCAGTGCCACTACCGGATCGCGTCTGGTCAAAGCCAGGCGTCGACATCGTCGGCCCTATCACAGGCGCCCCTCCGAGTTGCCGTTTCGCCATTACCATCACTGATTACCACAGCAAGTGGCCTGAGGTAGCGTTGACACCATCTGTCGAGTCCGACGACGTCATCCGAGCCTTGAGCATCGTATTCGCCAGGAGGGATTCCCAGACGAGCTCATCACGGACAACGGCCGTCAGTTTATCAGCGCCAAATTCGAAGATTATCTCAAGGCCCGGGATATCAAGCATGGACGGTCATCACTTTACTGGCCTCGTGGAAACGCTGCGGTTGAACGCTTCAACCGGGTGCTGAAGACGTGGCTGGGGAAGCGTGCAGGAAGCCTTCTGTCTCCTTTGTGGCGCACGTGCGGTTTCGTCTAGCGCACTACCGAGCGACGCCACACTGTTCAACTGGAGTGTCTCCATCGGAGGTTCTGCATGGGCGTCGTATGCGCCTTAGTCTGCCGGTGATGACGTCAGAGACAGCAAGCACCCACATCCGCAAGCGAGTTGCGACACAACAGCAACGTAACGCCAAAAACTACAACCGAAGAAGAGGAGTGCGACCGTCTTCTCTGCGTCCGGGGATACAGTACGGGTGCGTCGTCAAGGCCACATCCCCAAGAACGAACTCCCGTTCGGTAAGATGCTGACGGTTGTCCGTCGCATCGGAGAGGCGACATATCTGCTCTCCGACGGCTCCAGTGGAACGCGGCTCATCTGGCCCAGGTCCGGCACGGTTGCGCCGATCATCCAGACTGGAGCCACTCGCCAACCACCGAGGCTATCGGTACGCCGACCTCTGCATCGCCGCCGGCGTCGCCGGACCCTGCGTCGCCCTCAGGAACATCGTCTGAGCAGCCGACGCCATCTTCTGGCGACCAACCGACTGCTGACGTACCGAAACCATCGGAGCCGACCTCGGACCTTTCGACGACGAGTGCCCTGCGGGAGTTGCCACCGTCCTCGTTTGGACGACGTCGCTTCCGACCGGCCCGTCTCAGCCTGTGATGTGTTTGTTTCAGGATATACGATTTGTTAATCCTGTTTCCCGCAATGCTTTGCTTTTCCATTGCCGACCTTCAGGATTGTGTGGGAGTATGTAGTGTTGATGACGTCACTTTCGGTTACCTCACTTTGGTACTTGTTTACACTAAGTGAGCAAGTACTTGTTTCTCTTTCTGGTGATTGGCTAAATGTTGTCATACCTGGATTTTGGCGCAAATACAGTTCTTGGTGGAACACCATGGTGGTTAGTTGATCGGCGGTCGCGCTCGTGAGTCAGGTTGAATTCAAGGACCGAACAGTACATTCCCTTTCCTGGGAGCCTGAGTATACCTTGGCACTTGCTCCCTTTGCCTGACTTCCTGAGCTTGACTCAGCTCCTATCCCATTCCCAACTCCATTAGCACACCTCTGCACCTTTTTGTGTGTCCTGGCTGCCTGGCCATCTATGCTTCCCTCTTTTTCTCTGCTACCTGAGCATGCCTCTGCACCTTGCATCCTTCTGAGGAAACTTTGGTGTTTTCCCCTTTCCCTGGCTGTCTAATGATCCCCTCAGGCAGTGGGGGCCTCACTTAGACAAGAGCCCCTTTTTGCGGAGTGCTCTTAAAAAATATGCCCAAAGTTTTCTTCCACAAGAAACAAGCCAAACTAGGCATAAGGTATTACCTATACCTTAAGGTATCACCTATGCTTATGCTTGAGGGTCCCCTCAGGTAACACATCACTAATCCCCACACCCTGATTCCAGGGTACACCTTTGCCAACTGCACCCCCATTGCTAGCAGTCTTAGCATGCCTCTGTCCTTCCCTCTTCCATTACCAATGGTATATGCATGCCTCTGCTCCTGGGAGGGAGATTTATTCCAATCCTGGTCTCTTAGGAACAACATTGGGGTATTTGGAACCATATGCATGTGTTGACAAAACAGACAAAGACATTGAGGATAAAACTATATTTGGAGCAGAACGACAGGACGAGGGCCCTTGGAAACCGGCACTGGCAGAGGCACTTATACATCCCAACAAGTGGCATAACCTATAAGAGCATGGGTGCCCTGTAGGAAGCTGAGGCGACCAGCGTTACCTCAGTCCGGCCAAACCCCCACCAGTGATGGCCCAAGCTCGAAGCAGACACTGCTTAGGGGTGCAAATTACAGGAAGGCAGCAGTTGGGGACTGCAGGCCCAACAAGCTCATACACCTCAATCTCAAAGAGTCTTAAAAGCTTCATGTCACTCGTCATTAAGTTTACGTCGCATAAGTTTTGCATATCACACACATTGCATATCAGTTTGGCCCCGATTTCATTTTGATTACGTCCATACACATATATTGCATAAAAACACAACCAGATTGAATCAGATTAAAACAGTACATAAGAAGTGTAGAAGAATAGGAAAGATCCCGCGGGAGAAAGAGAGAGGAAGAAAACATACGCAGTAAAACGGTGAAACACACTTGCACACAGTAAAAAAAACACTTGCACACGGTAAAAACCAGTCCATGACAATGCATATATATACGCCTGTCGACCCCACCCCCGCCCCGACCAGAGGGCGCAACTCACAAATAGTGAGCCACAATAGTGATTCGATTCCAGTTCAGCGGCAGTTGGTTGAGCCGGAGAGGAGGAACAGATTAGGATGCTGCAGAACCACCATCGATCAAGACGGTGGTTCTGCGCCGGTCTGCCGGTCACAGGACTAGCATTAAGTATGATTGGAACCTCTCATAGACTTTCTCCCAACATGTGCGCCCAAATTTTGTCTAGGCCTAACTAAGCCCATGCACTTCGATCTCAAAACTAGACAAGATTTCATTTCATTTGCGATTTGAATTTCAATGCAGGTTTCCCATCACATTCACAGCAGGCTAATTTGTTTCCCAATCAAATTTGATGACGCTTTGCTCAGAACACAAGGAGATTGGAAACTGAGCGGGGAATCACAGAACCGGCTATCATTCAGGAATTTCACGTGTTGGTCACAGTAGCTAGCAACAAATATCACTGAAACTGCACAATCACTTTTCCCAGCATGGGCATCCCAATTTTTCCCGTCTTTACTTTCCGTGTATCAAAACAATTTGATCAAGATTATCTCAGCACCCACGCCCCCCCCACGCAGGACAAGACAAGCCACCAAACTCCAAACACCGCATACCTAGCCAGTTCAATGCCGTTCGATTTCACAGACCAAGTAGTTTTCACGTACCTTCCTCTGTTTCATTTTCCCTCACCTGGCTGCTGGTTTGTGCCACAACCTGCGGCGCTTCTTAAGTCATTACATTTTACTCACCAGCCATAGTATAAGGCCTGTGTTTGGCTATAGCCCATGTCACTACAACCCCTGCTTTTGATTTTTTTCATTCTCTTCTTTGCCTCGGTCTCCTTTCTCGGAGAATGTCCGCGTCCCACGTTGTGGAAAAAGATTCGCAGGACACTGAGCGTAGATATCGTAATGATCGTGGACTGATGCAGTACGGACTGCTGAATCTTGCATCACTTCTCACCGGCCATGCAAGGGTCTGACCACAGCGACAAGAGCGGCAGCTGTATTCACACGGAGCTGAGAGCCCAACCCCCGGTAAAACTGCGGGCGCGGGACAGGACAAAGGATGGGTGCACGTCTACATATCAACGAATGCGTGATTTTTGATGTGCTCATTTGAGGCCCAGTAGATCTCTCCTGTGACTAGAATATGTTCGGATTGCCTTGGGCAAAGCGCATGCGTGCGTTTGCATGGTGTAAATTGCATATAATTGTGCTGATTTGTGGCAAAATCGTGATGTCTTCCAAATCGTGATCTGGAAAAGTCATGATTGTATAGAAAATCATACATTCAATGTGTCAAATCATACTATATGTGTTACTTTTGTTGTTTCAGGGTATTGAGGTAATACATCGAAGTCAATAACCAGTATTCTCTAAGATGAAAAGGTCATATCCCTTTGAAGATTTTTTCTCGTGCCAGTCCAAGTGTCACGTTGGAGAGAAGGAGGTCAACATGGGTGTACAACGGGACGTCAACATGCATAGCGTATACGGTAAGGTGCCATTTCAGCATGTTCTGATTTTGTATTCCGTGCTTTCCAACGTTTTCTTTCGGTCGTGTTGTACTGCTTGCCATCCTGAACATATACACCTCATGTTGAGAGGCGTTGCTGGCATGGAAGTTATCTCATTGATTCAGAGCTTCTTTGGCTCTCATCTGCCTCAGAAACTTTTCAGTCCACATCAGGGTCGCAGATGCGATTGGTAAAGCTGGAAACAGGCTCAGTCAAATGACGGATACTTTTTCGGGTGTTGACACTTCACGTCTTCCTCATTCGATTTCTTTAGATCCAACATTGCCTTTTCAGCGAAAACAATGCAAAAGCTGCGGGAAGGCGCCAGAAATCTGTCCAACAACAACTTGGTTAGCTGTCAAACGAGGAGTTCGCATGCCTGCGCCGACTCAGACGCACGAGCTACTACTCACAATAGCCTCAGGCAGATGGCGCTCACCACACAGGGAGGGATCCGCCTGGCGCCGCCGGCTGTTCGCTCCACGGTACGTACAGTCGGGACGGGTCTAATGGGGCATGTGATTCACTGAATGGTTTCTCGCCGACGTGGTGTTACATTTGTTGTTCATCGTATTTTTCCGCTATTTATTCGCATGCAATTATCCCCCTTGCTTTCTAATTTTGTTGTTTTGTGGGATCCTAGCTGTAAAATAGTTTTATTTGAGTATTTTTGCCCCGACTACATTGTACCGTATATAGCTTTATTACGCACAATGTTTGGCGTGCGGCACCGTTACTTTCCAATTTTTAAGAGGCCCATTGGCATGGTACTTCTCCCAGCCCCCCTTCCCCTGAATG
Source organism: Lepas anatifera (assembly GCA_034440635.1). NCBI lineage: Eukaryota > Metazoa > Arthropoda > Thecostraca > Lepadidae > Lepas > Lepas anatifera. The sequence goes on along the minus strand of JAOTON010002016.1, from coordinate 764,756 downwards.
ATAGGGGCAAATCATCAATAGAACAGTATATGAGTGCTGTGTGTTTTTGGCAGGAGGTGAATGGTGCGGCGGCGCCGCCGTTCTGTTCTGAATGCGGTGCTCTGGCGGCGGCCGCGGGAAACTGTAGCTTCTGCGAGTCGCCACTGTGCGGCGCCTGCTCAGCTGGCTGCTCGCGCTGCGGGGGCGCCTTTTGTCGCCACTGCCGCGTCCTGGCGTAAGTATCTGCTCTTCATACTATTGAAAGATGCATTTTCTTGTGTGTTTAGCTCTGACCTCAACAGTGCTCGAATATGCATTTTAGCTTTTACGGATTTTGCGAAAATTTCAGCCCCACTGGAAGCCGTTATGAACAGTTATGGGTTTTTCTTTCTTTCCGCTTGTCGATCTTTCTTCCCCTCAACAACATCCACATTGAATTTCTCTTCTATCCGGTAATAGCGTTATGTAGTCTTGAACAGACATCTTGACCGATTCGACCCTCTGACGACGATGTTTTATAGTATACCACTTGATCCGATGATATCCGGTGGTACCTATGGTATCAAGTGTACCACTTGATTCGATTCGACTCGCTGACGAAGCTCTCTAAATGCAGACCGAAAGCTCCGACCCAAAAAATCGCAATAACACTTTGTGGAGCAAGGCCGAACGAACCATTTCGTTAAGTAGTTGTACCGTTGGTTACTGGGTGCAGGGGTTTTGCATGCTCTGGTACGGTTAAATAGCGCCAGTACAGTTCTGGTACTGAGCACCGGTACAGTTCTGGTACGGAGCGCCGGTATATTCCCGGTACGGAGCACCAGTACAGTCCTGGTACGGAGCGCTGGTACATTCCTGGTACGGAGCGCCGGTACAGTTCTGGTACTGAGCGCCGGTACATTCCTGGTACGGAGCGCCGGTACATTCCTGGTACGGAGCACCGGTACAGTTCTGGTACAGAGCGCCGGTACAGTTCTGGTACGGAGCACCGGTACAGTTCTGGTACGGAGCACCGGTACAGGTCTGGTACGGAGCGCCAGTAACAGGCTGCTTTGTCGCAGGTACGACTCCCGGGAGGACATCATCGTCTGTCTCTCATGCAACGCGTGATTGCGGTCAGTGAGCTGCCTGGCGGTTCGCACTAATGCCTGCTTCATGGAATCCCCCTCAGCTGCCATATTTTATTATCTGTGAGATAATTGTGGTCATTCTGCCCAATTGCATTTCCTAAGCATTGAACTTGTTTCTTTACCATCAGCGATAGCGCTGTGGTTCGATGCAGTGGCAGGATGACAGCTGGACTTCAAAGTTTGTGGATGGTTGCTCTCAGGTAGTGATTCTAAGGGCCAACATACCATGAAAAACACCATGAAAGCAATATTAGTATCATTGCAGTGCAGCAAGAGGCGCCAACCAGCGGCATTTATTCCCTGAGGGAAAGTGATTTTGGCTTACCTTGTATCGTTATCGGTTCGGGCCGTGATTGTCGGGGTTGGATGTTTCAACCTGTTTGAAATGGCCATGAAGCATCATAGTCAGTCAAAGTTAGTCCGTTCTTTGTGGAAAGCTGTGCCTGGGCGTGTAGTTTGGGCAACAAAGTGTTCATGCCGTGCTGAGCGCAGCCATAACAACGCAGCCATAAAAAGCTCGATTTTGAATTGAGAGCGTATGCTGCATTCCCTTGGATATCAATATTTCGAAACTATTTGAAGGCTCATTTGAAAGTTTATATATATCAGAAATATCTTGTGATGGTAATATCAAAAGGAAACCTGACTGGACAACTATTTATATCCTGAGTTTTTTTTGTGTGATTATAGTCTCAAAAAGTCATTAGAGTTTGCGGGTGGCTCGGACCAAACTTCATCGCATTTTTATTATTTTTATTTAGCAGTTCATCATTTGATTGGATTAGTTCACCGACAGCGCAACTATTATTTGGTAGGGACTAGAAATAAGATTAAGACAGCTGTCACACGGTTTGAGAGAGTTGTCTTTGATATTGTGGTGATTTCCATTCCCGTGGGAAAGATGGTGCATTGCCGATGATTTAGACTTAATAACTTTTGTTGGCCTGGGGAGGGTGGAAACTCAGAGGGGGCTGCATATGAGAATGTGTAGTACGGCCTTTTCGCTGCCTTGAGCTCTTTGTTGCATATTGTGCTTCGTGTGATTTGTGATGATATGTAATAAAATGTGTATTTTTAGTATGTTTTCCGCGTTTTGGCATTTTGCTACCAAAACGCTAATCTATTGGATACGAAATGAACACACTAAAGTATGGAATACTTTATTGTATATGGCTATATGCCTAGGATAGTTGTTTTGTGTTGTTTTCAGTGGTGGGAGAACATTTTAATCAACTGATCAATCGTAAAAACCTGCCCTGAAAATGCTCATAACGCATTACGAAGTAGAAGAACCAGGCACAGTGACTTAAAACGTCACTGACATTTTTTCAAGTCCAGAGTTGTGAATGGACTATGAAGACTGGGTCCGAAAAGTCGGGAACGCGAAGAGGCGTTGGTTAGTTAAGGGCTTTTTATAAGGCGTTCCGTGCATGGCACCTTTGCCCGCCTCTAAAGAGCGCGCGAAGACGCGTCGATGTGCCGGATATGTGCGTACAAAGACACTGATAGAACACGTATCGGACTTAACAACTGGCCCATTATAACCAGTGACTGTAAAATGAACCGCGAAAATTTGTACTGGCACGAAACTTGACAAAAATGATCCCGGAAAAAGGTCAACCGAAACATTTGGAAAAAGCAAAACATTTGCTCTTGGGTGTTTGCTGTTGGGCGTAAAATATTGGCGGTATAATTTTCAAAGCGAGAACCATTTCTTCTCGGTCCGATGAAACTATTCTCGAGAAGCGATGGGCCCGAAAATGATGCCCCGCAGAGGGAAAGACTGGAAGCGTGTCAGGCTCTGAAATGTTTTGTCTCCTCGATACGTGTACCCACCATTTGCTCTCGACGATGATACTTCGCTCTTTCTCTGTCCACGCACATGTATTTTCTCGCTTTAACGCGATGATCCACACAAACACAGAGACGTACAACTGCTGCTGAACGCTAATCTCCTTCAGCTTTGGCACAGAGACGCATCACAATTGACAACGTGAAGCAGGTGGCAACATTAGAGATATCACTCCAATAACCAGCGAAAGACGCCTCGCAAAAAGCAGCATCTTACCACAAGAGCCACATGCACGTGTATTTGCGCCTTGCGAACTGCTGCTCGGAGAGGTGCGCAAGTAGCTTCATGGCCATAAATTGGCATGCAGAACGCGCGATTGTAATCATAGCATGGGTGCAGCACACACCCGTTAAAAGCTCGGAGTGGCCGGTCCACATCGGAGTTAGATCTGTACGATCTCTCACGGGGACATTTTGATTTACACGAATTGCAACTGGAGGCACCAGCGACGCAAAGTTGCACGTACTGTACCATGATTTGGCACAATACAACATACGATGTGTTTCTTGTTTCATCTTGATAAATGAACAAGCAAAGAATAGCTCATCAAAAGGTAAAACAAAAATTAAAAGAGATTTTGGGTATCCGCTGGTGTTGTTAAAAAAATGCTAACAGACAGTCAAAAGTGATACAGCTATATATTTTTTGGTGTTTAAGTCTTGTGTTACCACTGATAAAAAGTAAAATTTCGACGATTTCGCCATTACTCGCATGGAAGGCACTAGGTGTCTTCAGACTCAGTGATGTAAACTCATTGGAGAAGAAATGGCAGCAGTGATCACAGGGGCGCATTCAAAGGCTATGTCTTACTGCGCATCTAAGGCTTTGTGGCTACGGTAAAGTACCTTAAACGGGAAAGTGTCACCGCTGCTCGATAGTAACACATGTTACCACGGTAGGCAGAAGCAGCGTAAGTACGAATCAACAACATCGCTTGCAGCACCACTTGTGTCGCCTGAGTAAGCGCGCAGCCACGGAGAAGACAAGTCAACCTCAGGTTTGCTTGGTCGTGCATAGATGTCGCCCTATGCGTACATGTTGTGTCCCAACCAGTCTTCGAGCGAGAATGTGGCCTTGTTGGTGCCATCCTTGTCGCGATCTTGGAAGATCTCTGTGGGAATATGTGGATGGTTATATTTTGCTGTGAAAGTGCTGTTGAGGGTGTGAGGCAGCCTTGAATGGGTTCTCAAACTTCGTAAATCGTGCGCCCATCGCATAATTGGTGGGCGCCAAATGGCCAGGGCCATCGACGCTCCAAAAATCCCTAATAGGGATGGTTCTTCAACTTCGTCATTTTGTGTATTCGCTTCATAATAAACACAGGAATGCCGATTTATTCGCCCTCATGTTAGAGATCAAAACCGTTTGTTAAGGTGCATTAATTTTAAAGGGAATGTAGCATCTTAGTGCAATTCCAGATTGTGGTGCCTATGGGAGGGGGGGGGGGTAATTTATGGGAAAATGATGGATTTGACTTTATTTCTGCTGAAAATTGGTTAATAAGCTTAATATCTCGTGGTATTTAACTTTCCTCTGCTAGTAGTAAAAGTCTCCAAATAAGCTTGACAACGAATCGGCGCATGAGCTGACAATGCTTTGTGCCAGATTGAACCCGTTTGAAGTGCCCCAAAAATGAAAACGAATACAAATGAAGCGTTTTTTGGCTTCAACAGGTTACCATTAGAAACCTAAATAAAATTTATCGATTTCTTCTATTTTCTTGATATTTTAAAACATATTTCGCGTTTCGATGCAGTCAACAAAGCAAGTTATGCGCATCTATAATCGGCTGTACCAAAGTCGTGTTTAGCACGTGGGTTTTAAATATGTCCTAGCAAGATCAATTTTCCGCGCAGTGGAGCTTGAGCATGACGTCATTTTCCTCAAGGTTCCTAAGGCTGCCTCCTAGCACGTAAACATGACCGGGGATGACGGAGTCGGTAGGAGACGAATTTGTTCCTTTTTTCTGCGAACGGTACAAGTTCTGGGATACATGAAATATCAATCAAATGGTTTCTGGTCATGCTCTATCACATAGATATCTCAGTTTAAATCATAATATGAAGGGGCCACATTGCCTTTAAGGACATAGAAATACAATAATCCTTCAATTCTTAATACGGGGACAGGAAGTGTAAAAAACGAACAGATGTTGCGCCCTCTCGTCTGCACTGAATTGGTTAAGCGTCAGGGAGGAAGAGTTTGTCCCCGCTGAGATCACTCACCGATGCAGGTCTTCATTTTGACGGCGCAGGCCATGAAGTCGTCGAAGGCAACTCGTCCCTCCTTGTCGCCATACCTGAAAGAAAAGTGCGACAGCACAGTTAGCGAGAAGCCGTCAGAAGCCATACAACCAGCACTGATAGCTTCAAGTATGTAGTACTCAGCGTCGGTCTTGGTCAAATGCTGGACCTCTTGCTGGCGTTTTTATCCTGACCGAGGCCGATCCTAGAACTAAGTACGGTGACACTGCGCGCCGCCGTTTTCCGGCTACTTTGCAAAAACCTTAGAGGGACAAAACAACTTTCACTAATTCAGATATTCCGTTCACCAGCATCATACTATCCAAATCGCGAAATGATAAGCCTCGTGTAGAGAAGAGTTTGACCAAATAAAAATGAATGGTATCCTGAATAGGTACTATCATACTATACGATAATAATACAAGATAATTAGTGACTCAATGAGTAGTGAGGCATTTTGTGATCTAGCTTTTATCGTAATCGGGATTTTTCAAGTTGAATCTAGTTCATAATCATATAATACGGACTTCTTGCAGTCATTTAGATGAGACAAGCGTTACATTCACCCCTGTTTAAGTTGTAGCAGTTGTCCTGTTGCTGACAAAAATATTGCTCTACAAAGGAATTGATCTGTGCTTTGTCCTAGTTGACTGCATGCGACAGCGTAGGCCCTACATTTGGCTATTTCTGTATTTTTGCTCTGCTCTTTTGTCAACTTTTGCCCGTTGCACATCCATAAATTTGAGCTCTCACCACACGAAGGGAAAACCACCACAACAAGCACACTCAGTTCAGAAGCCAGCTGTCCAGGAGCTTGACCCGGAGTCTCACCTACCTGTGCATGAGCGAGTTGAGGAGGTTGTTGTTGATCCTGTAGCCGGCCTCGTTCAGCGCGGCGCGCAGCTGGAAGCCGCTGAGGTAGCAGCTGCCTTCGCGGTCGTGCCGCTTGAACACCTCCTTCCAGAGCCGGACGCTGCTCCAGAGCTGTTTGAACTCCTCCAGGCCCAGCTGGCCGGAGCCGTCCACGTCCAGCAGGGCCACCATCGAGCGTGCCGTGTCCTTGCTGAAGCCCTCGAAACGGAACTCTGCACAGTGGAGGATGGCACGGTTAAGAACATTCCGATCCATTCCGGTCCATGCCCGAATGTTTGTTCGACAAATCCAGACCACCCCGGTTGGGTATGAGGAATATCGATCCATAGCGGATTGGTCGACAAAAATAGGATAGAATCAACATAAGTTTATCTAAATCCAGATTCTAAAGTACCCAAACTCTCCGGCCAATCCGATCGGTTCTATGGATCGGATTCGATCAGGTATCCGTTCTGATATTCAACCCAGGTCTCATTCTGCCGCAGAGCGGCGAAGAACCACGGCGTGAGAGCGTGCGACAAGGTGTCGCAAAACAACAGATACGTTGGCAGCTATCAGCAAGACAAGATAGTGAGGGGGAGTCAGTTTGATAACGACTATTTTTGGGGGCAAAAATAGAGTACTATAGGACAACCGTCGTTTTGGAAAGTTAATAATCTGGAGTGTTTTCGACGAGTCCCGTCCAGAGCTTGCATTGCATCATTTTCCTGCTCTGGGTAACGTTTCGTAGGCCCTCCCTAATGTGCAGCCAGTTTCAATATAGGGTACTATGCTGAAATAAGCTGTTCTAGGTGTATAAAAGGGCAGTCTCCCTGTTAGGATTGCCTGGAGGTATCGTATGAGCACATCAAGCGGTTGTCTGGGCAGAGGGTGGTATTCATGTTCTTAGGAAAACAAATTTTGAATCGTGGTAACACAAATGCTTTCCATACTTTCCACAATGTTTCCCGTCCCGTGCCCTTCCCTCTCAAACCAAGTGCTCTCAAAGCTCTAGTAGGCACCGCGTCGCGGGGCGAGCACGTGCCTTTCTTCAGGGCGTAGTTGAGCACCTCGCGCAGCTCCTCCCAGTCGACCTCCATGTTGTCGCCAGCGATCTGCATGAAGAACTTGCGCACCGCCTGGTCGTACTCGGTCTCTCTGGCCAGCTGCGGCTTCACCTATGCGAGTCAGAGGGAGGTCAGAAACGGTGCGGGCGTACTACCCGCTGTATGGGCTACAGTGGCCTATCCTCGTGACACGTTGTGGTGGAAAGTGTAGCTTCAAAGTATTATTAGACTTTGATAAACTTGAAAAGAGAAGAGACTGTTCAGTCTTTCGAAAGAAATGGGGACAAACCATCATTCTCCACATTTCGCACCGTGTGGAAGTTTGAGCACCTGTTTGTTAAGTGTTCCGTAACACAACTGGGTCCGTAATTTCCTCAGGAAGTACTCTTTCCAAGGCTGGATTCCTTAGGAACTGAGTTAATCCTCGTCATGATGTGTTTTTTACCCCCACACGTTTTGCGCTCCTTCGTACTTCATCATTTTTGTAACTTCATGCGGAATTTCAAGTCAACGTCAGGTCAGGTCACGAGCCTAGGCTTAGTGATCCCTCCTCGAAGAAAGTTTCAGCTTGCACTGCCTCGTTAAAGTTTTTACTGAATATCTGAAGCCCTTTGTGTGTCATGGGGCTATAATTTTGTTATTCGGCATTTTTCTTATCGATGACCTGCGTTCACGCCAGATCTGTAACCTTCCCATGGTAGGCACATGAACAAATCGAAGAGTCTATACTGCTGTGCATATATTTCAGATCAACTTGAAAACTTCAGCGTCATGAATTCGGAGCCGATCTCCGAGATTCAAGCACGAACATTTGGCTTGTCACCTCTGACAGGTTATCTGAGGTTAAGCCAGCAAGTTACAATGCTTCTGCCAATGATTTTCGACCGAATGAAGATAGAGCTTTTGTTTTACCGTTTTTGTGTGTGTATTTTATATCGTATCGCAGCGAGTTGATTACCAGAGGTCAGGTCAGCCTTTGAATGGGACCTAAAATGGTCAATAATATTTAATTATATTTGTATGAATCGATGGATTACAATGGTGCCTCAATAATTATGTTATTTCTTCTCATTCGGAAGGTATTAGTAAAAAGGTGAACACGCTATTAAACCGGTAACATATCGTTCTTGACATTTTTTACCTCAATATAGACCTAACAAAAATGGTAGGCACTGCAACGACTGACATTTCCAAGAGCTTTCCAATGGCCTGTAACCTGTTAAACGGAATAGATAGCATCGAAATTAAGTCTGCGTGATATTGTAACGTGAATGTATTTTCTCAAATGCGTGATGTTTGGTGACCTGCAGTGTCCCAGTCCCCAGGAATGAGACCCACCTACTTTTGCTGATGACTCTACGCCGTCCGAGAGGCCCTTGTGCCTGTGTGTACGATTAGGAAATACATTATCGCTCTTAGAAAATAAGTAAGGGCATCATAAATAACTACAAAAATAAAACTTACATCACATGCCGTTTAAGAAAGTAGCCTTTTTCTTTGAGAGTGCCAGGGTCATTTTTGCGCTTTAACTCAACATTATTTGACCCTGTCATTCCCATATATTACAAAAAAGTGTGAGGAATCCCTTTGTAGGTATGTAAGTGCGCTGCCCTAAAGGTTTTGTTTCAAATTATGCCTCTGTAGTAATGGTGCCGTCCCTGGTCTGACATGCATCGTCCCTTATTATGGTTAGACACAGAAACCGCAGGCTGCCAGAGGCCGTACATGTGCCCTCCCTTCAGGGGAAGAGTCATGGCCAGTCACCCTAGGGTTCCACTGGGTTGGCTGGCTTCGTGGGTGGTGACTGACTAGGCCCTGTCATCGTTTGAGAATCGTCTCCATTTCTTCGTATGAGCCCTTTCAAAAAGGTCTCCGCATTGTTCCCTGAAGTGCTGCTTCACAGGCTTGTGGGATCGTTGTTTGTTCGTCTCAGTCAAGCTTCGAAGATATTTTAGAGAATCAGCACATAATGGGTAAAACTGGTACACCCAGTCTCCATGACGAGGGACAATGTTGAATGCGTTACGTCGCGCAAAGCACAGGAGCCCAGTTTGGCAGAAAAATTGACGTTAACTGCCCGCTAACGAGGCAAAACGCGACGATGGGGAAAGACGGTCGACCGCGATGGCAAAACAAGCTCAATTACGCCGTGGCCGAAGTATGTGTTAGTACTTTCAATAAAAAAACGGCTGACAATCTTCAGAAAGTCCAGTGACTGTTTTACCTGTAGCGATGACCTGCAGGCAACAGATTCCCACCCATAACTAAGATCCAGTCCCACCCGTGGGAATAGGAGCAGTGTGATCATGGGCGTCATAAAAGTATGACAAATATACACTTCTATACGATTCCGGTTCTAAAGTCAAAACAAAGTCTATGCGTGAAGGTACAGGCGTAGGAACGCTGGGGGCTATGGCCTCGCCATGTTTTGTTGGCGTTTCATGAAGCATAGGCATTGAGAGTCATTGACCGGAAAAAGTAAGATGTGGGAGAGAGGAGACGGGGCAGGGGCACGTGGTGAGACGTTAGAGGGGGAGACGGGGCATGAGGACGTAGGAGATGTGGGTATATTCTGCTTTAACGGCGTGCGAAAGCATCGCAGAATCCCACATCGCACACATCAGCAAGCCTGTATAAGTCGACTCATTTACACGGGACGCAAAACAACAATTATGCGTGTAAAAATAAATGGACTCTCGAGAGCGGAAGGGGAAAAATGTTCCTTTCAAACTGCTAGTCCATGGAATCATCTCAAAGCATGTCCATTTAAAAAATGCAAAGGTCGGGAGGTTCATCGCCGTCATTTAACGTATTCACAGGCTACTTACATGCTGTGGGGGAGCACTGGACGAATTCACATGGGGCGTGCCAAACACTGCAGTAGGAATGTTGCAAACACAACTTACCCCCTCCAGGTGAATGTGAACACGTCGAACGTTATTGCGGGGCCGAGGGTCAGACTTCGGTTCCGATTCCGATTCCGAGTCCGACTCAATCTCAATTAGCTAGCGCAGTGCCGAAGACAAGCGAGAATGAGTCGATAGGCCGGAGCGACAGATGGATGCAGAAACACTAGCCACATAATACGTTTACTTTCAGAATGATGGTAGCTTTAACGTGAGAGTAACCGATTGGCTTGAAGTGCGAAAGGCTTAGTTGCACACAGAGAGCGAATAAGAGATTCAAGAGAGAAGAATTAGCGTGATCATGCTTGTGCCAGCTACAGAGAGTCTTAAACACTTCCAAGATTCATGCTTTGCTAATCTAACTCGAAAGGAAGATATCCAGGTAGAAATTAGGTGAGTGCAGTACCCAACTTTCTACGTGTTACACAACATAATCGAGCTCTACAAGATCTATCTGCAGGTTTTTAAACAGAGTGTGAAAAAGGGAACTCCTAATGTCCCTGGAGCTTTACCAAGAGCGTCAAAACAGACAACAAGGTGTAGGGGTTTTCAGTCCATCCTTCCCTTTTCTCCTGCTAGGAACTTACCTGTCAAAAATAAAACTATTGAATTTTGGCTTCTTGTGACCTCAAGCTCATTGCTCCCGAGAAAGCTTTGGTATACTTCCGAGTTTGCCTTCAATCCGAACATTTTTAGGTGCAATGCCTCCCTGTCCTCCGCTCTGTACTTATGACGCTCTAGGGTGTCATCTCATGCTGGGCCGGGTGGCCTGGTGGCTTCGTTGCCCGTCTTCAGATCGGATAGCATGGATTAACGTGGGTTCAATCCCCACGGCGGCAAACCGCCTTCCGTGTCCGATCTGACCCGGTGGAGAGGATCCTTAAACACCCACGCCAATACTCCCTGTAATTGGGCAAGTGTGCCTGTTGGGAGTGGCCCTAATAAAATAAAATAAATAAATAAAGAACAGCCTGAATTATGATGGCATCACAAATTCTGAGGATTATAAGCGGCAGACAAATAGAGGGATCCAGTGAGGGTCTGCCACTTCTCAGGCAAAAAGAAAAACACTTTTGAATCAGCATCTGTGGTTCGTAACATTGAACCAAAATCAAAGCAGCTGGCCCTTGGCTTAAGAGCCGGAATTTTTATATATCAAAGGGAGAATGAAACTCCTCGCTTTCTTTGGGTGGTGACGCCCATGCTTAGGTTATATAAACTTTTAGCTTAACATGCAGCCCTCCATAGCTTTATCCTGAGTTCCATCTCCGATGTGCGTCAGTTACTCACCGACTCGTCAATGTCTCCGGGCCCGACTTCTTCGTCGTTCTCTGCAAGGTTGTTCCGCTTCTCAGAGAAGATGCGGATGAGAAACTCTCCCTCTTCATTGGGTTCGAACGTGCTGGGTATGATGCAGTAGGTACCCGGCGGCAGCTTGAAGCGACACGAAACCTCGCGGAGGTTGATGAAGCTGGGAGCGCGCGCCACGGAGGCGTTGTAGCGGAAGAACCGCTCGTCCAAAGGCTTCGGCGTGCTTCCCGGGTCGGCGATCTGAAACGGAAGGCGCATTTAAGAGCGGTCAACCGCTCATGGCCAAACATGAAAGTGGGCTTTCATGTTTTGTTTTGAAACCAAAGGTTTTGCTTGGTGAACTTCAGTTTACCGGTCGTCTCTTTTATTATTCGGAAGAAACAGAACTCTGTATATCTTATGGATTCGGTGTTTGTCGAAATACTTGACAATGCCGACGAAATCAGCACTTTCTAGTTGCGTGCCGCCTAAGCTGTTTCCGGGTTTCAAATGGGAAGCCTCTCTGGACTTACGTGGTAGATGGAGAAGCCGATGGTGAGACAGTCCAACCCCAGGCGCCGCTGGGCTCTCCTGTTCTTCTGCATGACGGCGACGATGATGGTACACTTCCGCTCGTCGTCGTCCTCGTCGACGTCGTCCAGCTTGCACTGTGTATTGTGGGTTGTGCGAGAATGTCCCTGTTGGCACGAACACCGGCCATTGCGTTGTCGTTCCATATAGGTAATCGAGTTGGTATTGTTACGATTTCTTGAAGGTGCTATGCATTTTAAGTCAAATTCTGAATTTTAATATTTCATATACGACATTGTTGTTATACGGTGACTGCAGCTGTTCCCGCGCTTCACAAATCCACACAGAAATTGTGAACTATGAATATTATGCCGAAATGAAGTAAAAATCCGTTACAGATTGATGCAGGAAAACAAAGTAAAGGGTTTATGTCCCTTTTTCCCGGTCACGACTTTTAATTTGGTTTTATTCAAAATGACGAATATTTCGCTCCTGGCCATCAGGCATCATCCATCCAGGATCTCGTATTCCTCCTATAGTTGTATTTTTAACCGTAAAAGCATCACGGGATGAGCACCACAGACTATTGGCACTCACGGATGTAGTTTCTGCATCCGCCGGCGGTGGCGCCCCGCACCCAGGCGCCCTCGTAAACCGACATCTCCCAGCGGCGCGACGCCTCATCGTCGTCATCGTCCAGGCTGTCTGGGCTCAGGTTACAGATCTCGAGACGCTGCCACACACACATGGTACATATATCCCGACATTACTACGTACAATTTCCAGATCTTCAGCCACTACCACATACAAGCCACATATTTGTAAACGCTCATCTTCCTTTTAGCTTAGGTTACTTCGGTGCAGGCAATAATACCGCTTATGATAAGATTGGGCTGCTCTTTTTCCTCCTAATTTGCAATCAGGGCCCAATTTCAAAACCGTTGTCGAAAAGAAAGCGGTGTAACGTACGGGAATTGCGACTCTGTTTCAACCACTAATCTGGTACATTTCCCTGTCATCTAGCACCAAGGTCCACTTTGACAGGTATCAAAGTGGACCTCGGTACTAAGACAGGAAATTGTACCATTGAGTGGAATTAAAACGGAACGGCAATTTCCGTATGGTGCGTCGCTTTTCTACAAATTGTATGAAATTGGATCCAGGCTGGCACCTGAACCATACTCTTAAGCTGAACATGAAATGCTTCGGTTTGATTTTATGACAAAACTGATTTAACAAACGATATCGCTATCGCACCTGAAAGTTTCTTGTGAAGTCCTTGAAGGTCATCCAGAACTCTCCGTCAGCGTCGAAAGTGAGTCCTATCTCGCTGCGTGTCTCCTCCGAGATGTACTGCCACTCGTTCGACCTGAAAATGATCATGCAGTTGTGTTGCAGCTTGACGGCACATCGACCAGTTCGCACATACGAGTTGGAATAAATGGGGGGCACGGGGGCTTGGCCACCTCTTGCTACCAAACAATTCCCGATTCCAGGAAAATTGGGATTAAATACATTCCTTTCGAGTGAACCTCATAGAATTGGTGTTCAAATGTATCATGCTATGGTGAAATTTTCAGCCAGGCTTCTCCTCACAGACACCCAGCCCTGTGCGGGGTGCCGGCGGGCTCTGCACGAAGCCGGGGGCGTCGGCGCCCCAGCACTGTTAACGGGTGGCGCCAAAAATAGCGCGGGACGCGGCCGCACACCTGCACCGGCGCGCTCTCCGCTGCGCTGGCCGCCGGTCAAAGGCATTCCAGACCGCCGCGCCCTCCGCCATGGCAGACGCTGATCGAGGCGTCCGGGCAACACGGAAGCTTTCTGCAATCCTCAGCAACGCCTCACTTAGAGCTGTCGATCGGAAGGGCGTTGCCACGGATTTGGGAAAAAGGCGGGAAATGATGGATGTATGTTCACTATTTCGAAATTTAGTCCCCCTCTGGCGCAGCGCGCAGGCGGGAAAAGTCTGCGGCCGCTGTCCCCCCCCCCCCACTTATCTAACCCATCTTTCCTCCCCATGGCAACGTATTGGGTCGTTTGATAGTGTCTCCGTGGCTCGGCAAGCAAAAATATGTTCTAGCATCCAACCAGCTGATGAAAGCAGACTGCATGATGAGAAATAGCCATTGTTTAAGTTAAATGTCGCCCCTCCAGTCTCGCTCTGCCTCCAATCGCCATGCCGGTGAACCACGACGAGGTACGGGAGAGGTATTTGAGGGAAGACGTGGGAGCAAAAGAAATATGCTCAAGAAATACTCGTTTCTCCAGAAACGTTGAGCTCCGGGACAAGTATGAAGTGGGGGTCACCGTGCTCTACATAAGTGACGTCTCTGTTTGAATCCCACAAAGGTCTCACATGGCCCTTTAATATAGCCATGATCCCTAAAATAAACATTTTCTTCTTAAAATGCACATCTGTGGAAAGGTTAAATTATCCGCCAATTTTTTCGATCTGTGCAACAAGTAGATTCATATAGATTTTAGGGATCTTTCTAAAAATTCTTTTCCCACCTCCAACAAAATCAAAATGTTAGAAATGTGCAAAACTTGGGCGCATGGTAGTATGGTAGGGAAGCTTTTCGGTTATTTCAGTCGCACAACAAATGCCTTGAGATGTTGGGTTATGAAATGTTAAGTAAAATAAAATTTCCGGGACTTTGCAGGGACCAGCCGGGTTTTTGTTCGTGACTGCCGGGGCTGCAATAGGTCGGATGGGGTCAGTTGATGTGTGAAACAATTACTCACATCAGCTATAGTTATTGATTCGTTGCGTAGGACGAAAGTTTACTAGAGCCCCAAAAGTGAGCTCAAAACGTTGATGAATTCGAGCGTGGGTGCAGTGAAGTTAAAATATTGTTTTCGTGAAATAAGTAACCTTCTCATTCTCTCCGACATTGCCTCCGTAAACCAGTAATAATTTTCCCTTCTAAATTCGTGAACATTATTGTGAGCCCTCCCAACCTAACTACTAAACCTTTTTGGTCTTTATACTGGTGTAAATGTCCAATTTTTCTATGCAAATGCGGGGACCAACCTTGTCTTGCGGACCTTGCCGAAACCATTTAGAGTTTGCCGGCGTTAGGCCCGCGCCGGGACCAAAATATAGAGCCTTTGTAGGGATGGTCGAGTTTTAGGCAACATTGTCTGAATTCCTCGAAAAGAGGGCCAACTATGGACGCACTAGCCCTGTTCCAGCTGTCAGCACTGTTTTGTCAACAGGACCTCTAACCTCCCTCCAGAAAAGAACATCAGCGCCATAATCGCCTCTTGTTTGTGCTAACAAAGGGAACTTAAACCTTTATACCATTAAAAATATTAGGCTGCCACTTCGTGCACTTACGGCTTTCATCAGCACAAACAGCAGGCCGTCAGCCCGTAAAACCTCTAGAACTAGTTCCCGGGGAGAGGCTACATTCCTGTGACGTAGGCGCAACGCGGCCCGCTGATTGGTGCTGACAAAACTGTGCTGACAGCTGGAACAGGGTTACTATATCCAAGAACCTCAAGTAGGTCATGGAGAAATTGTTTTATCGCCGCCGTCATCACGGATCTTTTGCAGGCCAACGTTCAGCCTCGAGTAGTCAAATGTGTAATAATTTTCATTATGACACATTTACGTGCCAGGGCGATGAGAATGACTTCCGATGAATCGAGGTTTTTGTACTGAATAACCTCCACTGATCTGAAATTAGGTCACGGATAGTCTGAGAGAGTCCAGAATCAAGACTGTACGTCACTCTTTCAGCAATGAGAAACACGATACGAATCATTATGAGACAGTCAGCCCCCTATTTTTATGTTCTTTATATACCATTGACAAAATAAAGGCAAATAAACGATGCTTTGATTTCATTTAGCATTTATAACCCCAGAAAATCCCTAATAAGGTTACTTTGCCACATCAATACGCGGACTTGGCTCGCATACTGCACCGTTATAACTACGTGTATGCTTCGACGGATTTCAATTTTCTTCGGGATGGAAGGGCCTTTTTGGCGGACCATAAAAACTGGTAGATCGTTCTCCTTCTTATGGTTAGAGAAATAACTGTGAAAGACAGAAACACCCCCATCACTCACTTGTCTGAGAAGGCGCCCTTCCACTCCGCCTCGTTGCCCCATGGGTTGCGCACGCGCACCATGGGTATCTTGCCGGTGACCCGCGGCGTGGAGATGTCCGCCATGCACGCCTTGGTGACGGAGTAGGCGTGGCCCTTGATGAGTCCGTTGGGCATCTCGGCTTCCACCACGTACGGGTCGGGCTGTGGGGGTTTGAGGGTAGATCACGGGTGCGATTCATCGAAGACTTATTAGTGATCAACTTCTCCAGGCGTGTTGGTAATATGTGTGATGGGATGATCTAATCGTGCGAATACTACATACTAGGCATTTGGGTGTTCAATACCGGCGGAAGGCTGTTTCCTGGGTTGTGGAGTTGGCTCTCCGTTTGATCAGGGCCGCGGTGCCAGCAGTGCTGCTGCAGCCTGAGAGTGTGGTGCGCCATGTCGTGTTCCCTCAATCTCAGCGCTAGTCGGCATTGTGAAATCATCTGTCATAACACTGGCGCGGGCACCTGCCAATGTAAGCAACGCTCAACCCTTCTTAACAGGCGCAGCACTAACTGCCGCGGGTAAGACTCGCCAGGGCTTGGAGTAAAACCGCAGGATTTCCAGTGCCTCGTCAGAAGACGATGTGGACTGGAATAAAACCTTAACACATTAATACAGGTTGGGCTTGGCTTTGGTATAAATAGGGGTGATCAGGCAGCATTCGTACTCAATGAATAAATAAAAAACAGAGATTATTTTGATACATCCGATGAAGAATAGATACAGCCTGAAGACGCCATATTTTCACAGATTTCAGCTGTTACAAACGAAGTTATTGAGGACCCACTTTGATGGGGATTGTTTGCCTTTGGTAGGCATCCCTTCCGTGCCAGCTAAATTACAAGGTATGTAGGAGTCGCATTAGGCTGTTCCCAAGGCTTTCACAACGCTGATCAGCCCCAGTAAAGCTGCTTCATTGGGGTCTGATTGTTGGCATAGCCCAGGCATTGGTGTGCTTTAGCCAAGTCTGAATGTTTGCCAAAGTAGTGTTTGGTGATGCCTTCAATATCAGACAATGAAAATAAGCACTGGCCTGGCTAATTTTTGTTGTCCGCTTTGATCATGGGCCGGTTTGAGCCAGGCGATTTAATTATACACAAACTCAGCGTAATCATGGTTTCTGGAGGGGAAAACTAGTCCAGACGGTATTTATTCCCAGAGGAGTAATCGGAAGAAAAATAATATCACTTTGGAATGATAATTCGCAAATATTTACTCCGATTCCTGAATTTGCTGTCGTACATGACATGCAATACAGCGTAACCACAGGCATCATTAAGTGAGTCATTCCTCTTAACATTTACACTTATACATTTCACAAGCGCATAACAACCTCCAAAAACTTGAATCGCTTATCCATCTTAAATTCACGTTCTTGGTGGCAATGGCGTTGATCTTGATGCAGAACTTGATGACCTCATTCCTTCAATTCAATTTGGTTCAACGCCAATTTGTATTTACAAGACCAATTCAAAACAAAACCTCGATAATGTAAAGCACGCGAGCTTAAACACATACCTAAGCTGGCCTTGCACCGGGCAGCTCTCAGCCGTACATTTTTGTGCCTTTAGGTGTCAAAGTGTCTCCAACAGCCACTGTGGATTTTCGAAAATGATTGCGGTTTCGAAAAAAGAGATCGTGGATGGCTACAACGTGTGGTTTCCACATTTCTGCAAGCCTATTAAACAACATAAAGCCTATCTAGGGGCAACTAAAAAGACAGAAACAAAAAAGTTGAATGCTCTTTTAACACCATTCAAGCATTGTACCTGGGACTTCTGGGCTCCTCCAGAGAAGTATAAATACATTCTCTGGTCATCGATTAAACAATTTCTAAACTACTTCCAGACTGACGTGACGTGAACAAGTGAAAACTCTCGAGTGGATGTTGTTTGAATAAAATCTGAATCTTAGTCTGCTCCACACCACCTGGAACGCCTGTAAAACACGCAGGAGCCACTTGGCGTTTGTTTGGCTGCGTTTACCACAACAGCGGTCCGCCGTGTTTGTCTTGGCTGTAAACTGTGCATTGAGGACGGATGCTCTTCCACCAACCAGACCACACATAACCACCGCAACACGCACGTGCCACCGAAACAATTCATGATGAAAATGAATGTGTACCCCCACAAATAAGGAACTGAACGAATTTTGTGAGCCTCTTAAGTAAGATGAGTGGCATCAATGAGCTAAGCACCTACTTGTTTCTGGGTTGGATCTCCAAAATGTGAGTCTTAGATCACTGTGCAAATGGGGTTTCTTGCCTCCAGAGGGATGTCGAAGGGGTTCCGTGCTAGCGTTATATTTCGTCATTGTAGATCCGGCAAAGGTAGGGACATTCCTAATTTCAGTGCCGGGAAAATTAAATTGAAAATACTGAATCTGGATTCATGAAACATGGAAGAAATCGACGTTAATAGACGGAGGATATTCCTGGTAGATTACAACCGCCCTAGGACTGGGCCAAATCAAAGTCAAGTATCATATCATCGACACCATCCCTGTCAAACGGTAAAGACAGCACCAAAGAAAACGGCTGAGCCTGTTGTAAATCTAAACACAACCTGGTGTATTGCCCCAGTCTCACCTCAATCGAGCAGCTCATGAGCGACTGTCGCTGGTTGGCCTTCAGCATGATCTGGAACAGGTTCTCTGGCGCCTGGTCGATGTCGTACATCTCCGTCACACCGCCGCTGAAGTCCTCCATCGCCTCGCACGTGGTGCCACCCTTCAGAGCCTCGTACGAACCGTGCAGCCTGAACGGGAATCATGAAGGTGCTGGTAGTTGCCTCGACAGAAACACTTCATGTAGGTATGCGCTATGTGATTGTTGTACAACGAATACAGTTGTTGGATGCTCGAAACCTTTTCATTTCCTTTAAATCACTCATATCCTAATTTTTCAAGAGTGACCCTTTATTACAAATGATTCGATTGCGTGAAGACAGTCATCAAAACCATCAGCCTCAGGGGCGTAGCCAAGGGGGAGGGCGGCAGGGACAGCCGCCCCTCCCTGAGGGCCCGAAGGGCCCCCTGAGGACACGAGACGCGCGAAGCACGTCTCGCCCGCACTATGCCCTGTGGCCAAATTTGGCATTTTATACCAGACAGGGCCCTCTTAAGCCCTCTTCGGCACTCAATTCTGTAACAAGCAGGGCCCTTTTTACCCATCAGGGCCCTTTTTGCGCTGTCAGAGGGGCTCTTTTCGGGGCGCCGCCCCTCCCTGAGCGAAATCCTGGCTAAACCCCTGATCAGCCTTACAATCCTGGACTTGGCTTACTTGGCGTAGGCTTTCTCCAGAAGAGCGGACCAGAACTCCTGGTTGTCTTCGGAGTGCATGAAGGCCAGCTGGCCGTGGTAGGTGGGTAGCCGATCGTCAATCACCACGTCCACCCAGCGGCCGTACTGCCAGAACCTGGCACAGAGCACAGAGCCTGACACAGAGGCTTACGCAGAGAGACGCGGCCACCCAGCGGCCGTACTGCCAGAACCTGGCACAGAGCACAGAGCCTGACACAGAGCCTAACGCAGAGACGCGTCCACCCAGCGGCCGTACTGCCAGAACCTGGCACAGAGCACAGAGCCTGACACGGAGCCTAACGCAGAGAGAAGCCAGTGCCAATAGTGTCAAAACCTGCACAGAACATAAAGTATGCCGCAAAGCCTAACACAGAGACACAGGCAACCAGCCTTGCGCTATCAGAACCTGGACCGAACACAGAGTTTGGAACAGAGCTCACAGCTGGTGCAGAGTACAGTCTGGCACAGAGGCGTCCAATCAGCCTTGCACTGTCAGAACCTGAATCGAGCACAGAGTCTGGAACAGAGCTCACAGCTGGCGCAGAGTACAGTTTGGCACAGAGGCGTCCAATCAGCGGCCTTACAGACGGAACCTAACACAGAGGCACGTCCACTCAGTGTCCAGACTGCTGAAACCTGGTACAGCGAGGCGAACACGGAGACGCGTCCCTCAGCGGTCTTACCGCCAGAGCCTGACACAGGACAAGACCCTAACATAGAAACACATCATAAAGCGCCCGTGCTGACAGAACCCGGCACAGGTCCTAACAGAGAGAGACACGTCCAACCAGTAACTGTTCTGTTTGGCACCTGCCCACCTGCCCGGGTACCCTGTTGCAACATCACAACCTGACAGAACAAGCCATGCTGCCTACACGTAACTCACAACCACGTCACGAAAACCAAACAATGCCACAGAGACCGACGGGTGGTGCCAAAATTCCAGGTGCATGGACTCAGTGGTGGATCCAGGACCGGGGTTTAGGGGAAAATGAGATACTTCGGACCTCGTTGGAAGCCAAATAGGCATTCGGTTCGTTTCGGAGGCACGGTTCTTTGGCCCCTGGCTCCGTCAGCAGCTTTTCAGCTCACATTGGGCTTATCGTCCCCCAGGAATGGCGAGAGCTGGCGCCGCTATTTGCCTTACAACAGATACACAGCGCCGTAAGCATAGGCGATGGAACGTTTTCTTCTAAAGGGAGAGGCCCTCAATAGATTCCTCACTTCAAAGAAAGAAGAGCTGATATATTTAGAACCAGCTAAGCAAGTGTCAAACACTAGAACGTAGTCTAAGGACGGTTTCAAAGGCTAGCCTTGGCATCCAAGCAGCATGGAGCTGGTTTGAGAAAATATTAAGTGGCACATCCATGAGCGGACACTCTGTCCAAATGAACCTAAAGATTCAGTGGATAGATTTTACATTTTAACATAGGTCCTACAGTGACGGTCGCGTGCGTCAATCAAGGTTCCACTACGCCATTAAAACAACCTAGCGATGCACAAGTGACATATCAGTTCGAGATTAGCTTGGAATCTCGGAGTCGAAAATAGGCAGGTGTCAGGCTTGTGTGGCTTCCTTTTGTTTAGAATGTTTTAGTATGAAAATATCCTCCGAAAATATTTTTGTTCAGATTTTCCTTCTATGTTTGAAATAGACTATGACGCCACTTATTGCTTCAGATCCAATAAATCAAGTAGGATTTGAGATCGGGTGTTGAAAATCTTTTGAGCGCGCTGACTTCAACTGGGCCTTCTGGATTAATATCGAAGAATCACAGCCTACAAACTATTTTTGTAGTAGAAAACTAAGCACATTTCGAAATCAACGCCAGAAGCTAGGCCAGCTGAGTATGTGATAGGCAATTCCAGGATTTCCCATGGACACTTGAATGCGGAGCGCTATCCGGACAATGGGGCAAAACTTTTTGGCGGCTGAGCCTATCAAGTGGGCGCCAAATCCTTTCGCAGGAGCTCCGATACTCGCATCTTGCGGGGGGGCAGGGGATGGGAAGTGACATTTCAGGGGGCGCCAAGGGACGATGTGGTATGTGTCCCCACTTGTAAACCTGGGTTCTGCCTATGAAGCATTTGCATATACCAGACTCATTATAGAAGCTCATATTTCCCCATGCTATCAACACAGCAAATCGTACAAGCAACTTACCAACATATCTACCCACCAGTGGCGGATCCAAGGGAGGGGGCAAAAAGGCATTTCCCCCTCCAAAGCGATCGACCTCCTCTTTTCCCCCGACTCCTTTTTAGATTATAAGCAATATTTTGGTGCTTCAACTCTCAACTTCAAACAGAACCAGTTAAGTTCAGTGTAAATATGTGGCCTTGGATGGAAAAAAGTATCTTGAGCCCATATTTTTCACCCCGTGACTTTTTTGCTTTTCGCCCCAAATATCCAAAATTCTACCGGCCAGTCATATTGTAGCGCAATTTTTCACTGCGTGACGTTTTTTTGTTTTTTTTTGTTTTTTGCTTTTCGACTTCAGTTTGCCCCTCCCAAACCTACCGGCTAGATCCGCCACTGCTACCCACATACCCAAAACGTCCTGCACACGGTACATCTACACCGGCCCCATTCATCAGTCCAACAGCCTGCACTTACAGCCCATCACCCTCGCCATTTAACGTGCTGGTATTATATTCCGCCAACCTACCCATCCCAGGCACGCGACGGCCAGAGTTGGTGCCCTGCGGCTGTGACCCCTGTCACCTTTGTGCCTCGCGGGCATGCGCCAACCGCAGGTAGATAGCGGCCGTTGATTGGTGGAGCCGCTTTCACGCGCCTTGCGAGAAATCCAGCGGCAATTTTTTCTATTTCAATGTTGATGGCGTAAAGTGTGCACGGGAATATTTCTGTAGAATGTCGTTTTCAGAAACTCTTAGCCATAACTTGTTCTCTATCGGTTTGATTATTTGCTCAACTATCCGAGGCTGCTCTCTACTACAGGGGATACGAGTACGGAGCTGGCTGAAGCCGGGAGCTTCAATACGGGATTCCGCTGAATGGGGAGTAAGGGAGCCCGGCTCTACTGACCGATGAAGGGATGCGTTTGCGACACAAAACTATATAATAACTGTCCTAGATAGTACTACCAAATTACTACCACAGATAAAATGTATAATACGGGGCCGAATGGTGCACTGCTCTGAGTGAAATAGTTGAAAAGGTACGAAACGAAAGTACACCTCTACATACTTCCCTGGGTCAGGCTTATAGTAGGGAGTGTGGTGAGTATCTCTTACTATATGGTACCGTGGGACAGTTTTTGACGAATTTTATGTAGGTGTTCGGGTGGGTCTCGAAAGCACAAATTTAAAACCGTGTAATGACCCAATAGTGTTCATTACGTGTCAATAAGCACGTTTACCTACCCACGGATACTTCTCTTCATTTGGGCTTAAATACTACTCTTGGGTTAGCAGCTCACATACTTTCGCATCAGGTCAAGTTTCTTTCTTAAGACTGCGTGACTTATCTATAACGAAAGGTATTGGTTAACCCCGGTCATTTTAAGTAATGACGTCTCAGCACAACTTGACAATGCATGTGGGTTTCGCTTGCAAAACCTATTATCTGTGAACGAAATCAAGGGATGCGTCCATTATCATATTTTGTAGCTCTGTGAACAGTTATTCAATCAAAGTCGTAGCTCCTTCCTGAAAGACAGGGCACATCACTGTTCGGTTGCTATTTTGGTCGATTTAGGGAGGCTGGGGAAGGCACAATGATGGTATCCCCCGTTCGATAGGCGCAGAAACCGGGTGTCAGGGGTGGCTACCCCCTCCCCCAACTTTCGGACTGCGGGACAGTGCCCCCCAACTTTGAGCCAATTCTGGACCTTTTCTGTTAGAAGTTCAAGCGATAGGCTGAACCATCTTGGACCCCACCAGCGGTGGCAACTTTTGCCCCCCCAATTTGGAAAAAGTTCCAGCGTCTATGCCCCGTTCTGGTTCGTCGAAAGAGATACGATATCCTTGCTCCCACCACTGTTCCGTCGCCTACGGTCGTAAAGCCCGTTCGCATCCAGAACCGGCCGCAGACCTAAACAAACCGTTTCAGCCTGGCACAACATCCAAAACACACCACCAGAACTCGAGACGCAGAACCCCACACTCCCCACGTGACCCAGTCAGCGCCCGTCACGAAACAAGGTACACCACCAGAACATTTTACAGAGCCAAAACTGCTTTGGCTAGGTATGTATGTACATACATACATACATGAATTCTGGGGATTAACATTGTACGAGACGGAATCTTAACCTCATAGAGACAGTGTTATATATGTGTTAAAATATGCTTCGGAACCGTATCCGTACAGCTGGAGACCCAAATGTGATTGAGTAAGCTACGCCTGGTTGAATGCTCAGATGGGCTGTATTGAACCTGTACCTGAAGTGAAAGATTCCGGCGTAGTTGCCCTCGTCCATTTCCTGGTCATCAGGCACGATCTGCTTGAAGAGATCCTTGTTGAGTGTGATGTTGGCCACGGCGGCCAGCAGCCAACAGTCACCTACAACGGCGTCACAAGTGATACCAGTGACGTCACACCTCAGTGTGGGTGACGTCAGTAAGACGGGGCTGCTCTGCAAACGTGTAGCTTTACAATTAGCCTCTACTCTTGTGTTATACAAAGGACAACTGACTGAAGGAATACTTGCTCTGAGCCTATATGACAATTACCTCTGACGGTATTATTCTGAGGCAGAAATATTGGTGCACACGATGTTTGTGCACTGTGCACTGTCTCCAAGGTATCAAGGCACCAGTGTATTCACAATTTTCTTGTGCTGCGGCTTGGCTTCCACTCACTAAGCAAGCAAGCTATTCCTGGAATGCATTTCAAGGAATTTAACGTGATATTGATAGTATTTTACTGACGAATTTACTGACGTATTTGACGTTTTCTGTGTCAATGAGACCGTTCCATCAATTTTATTTATATCATACCTGATTATTCTTGCAAAAAGCTAAACAGTTTGATCCCAAATGGCAAAATCTTTCTTTTCTTCGGTACTGATGTACACGGTTCACTTCTTTCCATGTGCAGTCTCTTCCGTCCCATTCCGCAGTTTTGTTCTACTTCATCCAAACCCAATCCACGAAACATTGCTCTCTGGTGATCGGTGGCTCAGTGACTTAATTGGTCCACACACAGATCGGATAGCGTGTCTACCGCGGGATGGACACTGTCGATGACATGCAGCATACCATGGTCGTCATGGCAACTTGTAGTCCCCCAGAGACGGGTTCACAGTGCCTAACCCGGAAAGAAAATACCTACCTCCTGTTATTAGAAAGTTATGCCTGTTGAAAATGAGGCGATTAAAACAAAAAGAAATTGTATACCTCATAATCTGATCTACGTTCCAAATATCGAAGCTCACCCAGTTCTCCTTGCTGAACATCAAAGCGAGAGGCCCCGGCAGAGATGAACTTTGGACAGTCGGTGATCTCCTGTAATCAAAACATTGGTCCGATGTAAAACGTGCGACTGGATTTCAAACGGAATGGATGGCATTTCCTTCACCAGTCAGTCATCTGTCAGTGAGTGCAAGCTCCCAAATCGATGCACATGGCTGTATCTGTGCGTACTGAGAACTTTGGCTTATCTCTTTCATCCATCAGTTGAAAGAAAAGTCGTGATATACTGTGCGAGTCAGTTCACGGGTAGAAAAGAATTTGAAAAGGCTGTCCCGAGCTAGATAGCCACCACTTGGATCAGGATATTCCTTATTAGCCAGAGTATAGGCAAATGTAAAATCACTGAATTTAGACAAATGCATGGCAAGTGGAATTCGTATTTCTAGCCCTGAGCACATAAACATACACTCTTCGTGAAAAGGTACACATTCCACATTCCGTCCAACGTTTTCCTATTTCTGAAATAATTGTAATGAATGGAAAGTTGCCGGCTTCAGCCGGACACGTGAGACAGTAACGTTTTGAAATCCGCTGACTTGTTTTCAGAGAGGGTACAGCTTCCTGTCGACAACAAGTCAAATATCAGCTAGCCAGACATATGAAAAAGTGGTGACAGGGATGATTCAGGCCATCGAAGTTTTCCGAATCTTTATTTTTGTTGTTTGTTGAAACCTTCCGACATTAATGGAATATTTGGCAGCTCAGACTCACTTGGGTAGTTGTGCTTGAAAAAGTGTTCTAAATATTCTGCTGAGCTGCTTTCACACTCCTCAAGGTTAGTTTTTATCCCGCCGAGGAGCATCGCTGAAGCAGATTTCTGGACTGCGAGCCAAGGACTGAGCTGAGCTTTGCCAGCAATACAGCTGAGCACTGACAGCACCAACAGATGCTATTCTGCTCGTTTAACGAAGTATACCTAAGCAGGTCTCGGAAGTGGCTACTTTGTGGTATCAGCCCCAATTAATGCATTGATTCCTTTGAGACATGAAAATTCTAGCCTGGGGCGGATCTATTGGGGGGGACAAGCAAGCATGATGCACTCACCAAGCCCTGATTTTTTCATTTTCTTAAAACGGCAAACCGCTCTTTATTCTGTAAAACATATAGCAGCATTGAGACACACTAAATAACATTGTAAAATCTACACTTTTAAAAGCATAATCCTCTTCATCCTCCTTTACCATACATCTGCCCTCCGTAGGTTTTGTTTTGCGTTTTCTTGCGTTTTCTTAAAATATTTTGTCTAGATTTTGGGCCCAGTCGCCCCCTCCCACCCAAACCATGGGCTCAGATCTGGCACTGCGTCAAGCTAGACTAAGCCAATATCAATGGTCGCTACAAATGGTGGTAGCCGGGTGTAAAATTGGCACTATTGTCTTTACTGCGTGCATTGGCTCTTTACTTGAATAATATTCGGATTTGAGACATTATGTTTACGATTCTGACAATCACAGTCACGGAAGAAGAAGAAGAAAAAAAAACTGTTAGAAAATACTGATCATGCCCCCAGAAATCTGAAGGGAAGTCCGTTTATACATTCCGTACTAATTGGAACAATTGTTCCCGGTCAACGGTCAACATGCAGCAACTCTCACGTGGGGTCGTTTCCACTGGAACGGTCTGGGTGGAGTTCGCGAGAAGAAGATGGAGCAGTCAGAAGCCGAGAACTCCGGGTCCTCGAACAGCTGCCCACGCCGCAGACACTGGGCTTTCAGCTTGTCAAAGTCCTGCACCTCCCCGCGCGAGCGTAGCCCGGTGCCGCGCTCGTTGAGCTGCCGACAGAGGGGTCACAGAGGTCATGGCGAGCCAGGTCAAAGGTCAGACAGGCGCTGCAGCGAGGTGGATGACCGAGATGAACGTCTCAGTTCTTCGGTAACGTAAATGATGGCAAACCATTACGGAAAGCAGATATCCACTCTGAATGCTCACTTTGCTCATGTTGTTCACGTTGGATGAAACGAGGAAACATCTGCTGGAAGTGCCTGCGACCAATGGCGGATCCAGGACTTCATTTGGGATGGGGACAGGGGGCTCGAGGCTTTGCCATTGCCTCGGAACAGCCTCCTGCTATGTATTTACTATAGGCACTCTGACATTTCTGGGGATGGGGTCATGGTCTCCCTAGCCCCTTGCATCTACCACTGCTTGCGACATCAATTTCCAAGAACGTTTGGTGGTTTGTTTTTACCAGGAATTTGATAAGTCGGCGTGTATAGTATCTGATGTAGAATAACATACAAACGTTATGCTAACGGAATCGTGAAGATTAGTCTATTTTAAAGGCGTCGTGACCATTGAATAGAGAAAATGATCATGCTTGTTTTTTTTTACCAACCGGGTCAAAAGCGCACAATTCGCGGAACTGAGCTTGGTATTGGCACCAGATATCTCACCCGAATGTGACGTCAATTCTCCTGATATCTGCGCTTCGAGGTATTTACTTGAGGAATGCATCCATCTCCTATTATTGTGCTCTCGCATAAACACTTATGTCACATGAAAATCATGGTCAAACCACAGATATCCAATGAAAATATAAACAGTAAACGATATTAGCAATAACTCTTCGGATCTCTTAGCATAGCATAGCAGAGCATATACGCCAATACCTCCTTCACTTTTGCGGCCGGTATACCGGATACCAGCCGCAAGCATACTTGCGGTATACAAGTACATATACTTGTATAGATGTATACTTAATACCGCAAGTATACTTGCGGTATGGTACAGATGTATCATCAATGTGATACTAGCGAGCCCCCAAGTGTCTTCAGTAAACAAACACTTCGCTGTTTCCTGCTATCAAGAAGCGTAGTTTTGCCCTCCTACTGCGGTTTAAAGTCGGAAAACTTCCGCTGCGATTTTAAAAGCAATGCACACTGTCATATCTGAATTGATTTGGTACCGTTGATAGAGAGAGGTAGGGATATTTTATTTTACACGGTACGATAAAAATATGTAATTCAACAGTTCACATGCAGATCACCATCTTGACGGCTACGTGTTAACACTAGAAACGTCATGGTTTAATGACATGAAGTGTCGTTTTGCTTCAGCCGTTGGAAAATTTCATCTCAATTTTATAGTAGGTAAAAATTAGCTGTTCGGTCTCATAAAGACCTCCGCAATTACTCAAGTTTTCTATAGTATATATTCCCTTAAGGACAGGCACTTAAAAAATATCCCGGAGGGCTATGTTATTTCATGAAACCACATCAAATGTTGTTATAAAAGTTTCAGCTGTGGCAAAGGTTAAGTATTAAAATTTGTCAGATTTTTGTGTGTCAGCAGTTTCCCATTTGGATCCGGGCACTGAGCCATTCGCTGGCGACCTCAGCGCAAGAGCCCATAAGCTGGGACAAGCTTTGAAGCCGAGGGCTGATGAAGTGAAAGCCGTGCTAAGTTACGAACACATCAAAGGCGGTCATTTAACAACAAAGCTACATTCTTGTCCTGCTACATGCATTTCATTTTTTATGTAAAACTGTCGTAACATTCACTGAGCCAAATGTCAGTTGTATGTACGCACCAAGGCACAATGAAAAAAAACACAGAAGCTGTGTGCGTTCTTACCCGTGTTACAGGAACATGCGGGATTCCGAGCCAATCATATTTTGCCGGTAGACAAGAGGAGAATAGAGCACCGAAATGAAATTAGTCATTGGCTATTTTTTATCCACCAAGTTGAAATGGCCTGGATTATCGGTGGTCGGGAACAAACGTAAAGCAGTTTCCCAACATCTCCTCATTTTCTTCAAAATATTTTCATGTGTAAGTTTTGCTCCCATTATATTATTCTGGATAGAAATGCCCTAGATAAAGTTCATATGTGTTTACGACTGAACAGAAAAATTGTACGTACGTATGTACCTAAACACCCGCACTGGAGGGGGTCTGGCACTAACGCGCACTGGAGAGAGGAGGGGGCTGGTAGGTAAGCTGAGATCTAAAAACCAAGAGAGGTAGAAAAACGCCTGCTTAGAGGGGTGCAGTGGCTATGATAATCTACGTCATAGCCAACGTCATTGACCTGTTAGCATCTTCCAGGCCAAACAAGGTCATAATGGTCAAATATCGACCTTGGTGGGGACGTAGTAATATTTTTCGGGGATCATCGACGCGCCAACTGTCAGGGTCGTATAGCACCACCAAGTGTGTCACAATGGAAGGGTTTCTCGGGAGCCAGCTTACTTCTTGTTCAGGGAAGCCGCCGGGCCTTGAACCCGGGTCGGCTGCGTGGAAGCCAGCTACTCTGACCACTGTACTATCGCTCTCCTGATGGAGACCTATCGGGAAATGCCAGAATTATGCGGGAAAAGGTCGGGAATACTAAAGGCGGAGAAATACCATACAGGGACGGCCACAACGAATATTTCCTAAAATTTTGGGCTCACATTTGTTCAAGGTCATTGACCTATGCCGCCACAATATGATTTATTTCCTATAATGTACACTACAAATAATATTAAAGCAACCGTGGAGTGGGAAATAAGGATTGACCTTGTCCCATAACCTTTGACCTTGACGGTTGCATTGAGCTACCTTAACTATGACCTTATAGTATAATATACTGCGTACTGGGTAAGGTCATTTTACCAGAAGCACTGAAGCCTCAAACACTCGAAATGTTAACATGACCTTGACCTGTGACTTTTCACCTTGACCTAGACCTTCATGTTAGGTGACCTTGACATGTCATCTCGTTTGTATGGCGTTATTATGACGTCACCAATCGGTATACAATGCAGGCGAACTGGAGCGACCGCGTGATTGTGGCCATCTCAAAATGTAGATCTGACTTTGAAAGTCTGTAAGTAAAAAAAATATTGAACCGATTTTCAAACATTCTCGCCAATCAAAGTGCCGTTGAATTATTTCAAATGTGGCCAAGTAGCATTTTCTAGCTACGAGTAGTTCTCCACGCACCGTGAGAAAAATGGATTGGGGAGGGGACCTCCGAGATCCCCTCCAGTGTGCGTTTTAAAAGGAGCAATCAACACAATGGTGTTCAAATTCCAAACCTGAGAACGGACACAGAACGAATAGTTGGACTAACCCACCGGAATTGCTGCAGTGAAAGCTTTCGCTCTGTTTTGATGGTCCTTCGACTTTGTCGTTCCTCGAGTTTTGAACCATTGTTCCGGAAGGTGAGCTGGTTCATCTTCTTTCCAGACGCCTTCTTTCTGGTTAGGAGTGACGGCGTGAGTCAGGAATGCAGGTGTTGTCACCCTTCTCTCAGCTGAGGTGGGCTTACAGATCTTCTCCAACATTTGGTCAAACTCTTCCTGACGGCGTTGCCTAGCAGCTTGGTCAGCACTCTGGGATGTTTGAGGGGAGGTCGCTACTACCTGGTCTTCTAGTGATTCAATTTCTCTCTCATCACGAACGTGCAAATAGTCGGTTGAGTCTGCCTGGGATGAAGGGCTGGAATGTGACGTGCCTACGGGCTCCAGATGAATTGTCACGCTAGATTCTTCTTTGTGGGCAGATACTGGGGAAATAGTAGCTGGTTGGTAAATTTCATCTATATTTTGGCTTCCTTGAAACCTCGTAGTATCACCCGACTTGAAACCTTCAGTCACACTTCTACCGATTCCGCTGTTCCTGGTTTGGTTTTCATTCAGAACAGGCTTGAAAGGATCTGACTCCTCATTTCCTTGTGAAGCTTTTTGTGACACAGTCGGTGAGTCATTTTCATGATAATCTCTGAGAGACATCCTCAATGTTAAGGCCATGACCACGGGTTCCTAAATTCTCTGGATTCGGCTCCTCATGGTCGCGATGTTGGGCTATCGCCGCTAACACGCAGCTCCGCGGCCTTGACCTCATCCTCCTGTCGATGCTATCGGCCAGGTCTACCATTCTAGCACCGTAACTCCAACCTCCGGGAAGCTTGGAGCCCGTCTTGTGTTCACCCTGAGATGACTGACCACCTGAACTGGATCTCTCATGTTCCGTTAACTCTTCGGCACGATCGCTATTTTCTTTTCTAGGGTGCCCTGAGGTACTCACAACGCCATCCCGGCCATAACTCGAGAATTTCTCTCGCTGACTTTTCTCTATGAGGCTGTTGACAACGCGGTCATCGTACTCGCTCCCGTTCCTGTTCAGTTTATGTATACCTGGCTCTGACCTCGGAATCGTTGTTGAACCAAACATACTTCTGGGCCTAGGTCTCATTTCTCCCCTGCCCCTTCCTCCCACCTCTGAAGCCGGCCGAAACCTGGTCCTCAGTACATGGCCAGTGGTGCCTCCGTCACGTTCCTCTAAACTGCGACGCGCTTCAGCAACAGCTCCAGCCGCCACTCTTCTCTCTTCATTGCCGCCATCAGCACCCTCCTCTCGTGCCCTGTCACACCACGAGGTTTTCTGGTCCTCCAACTGAGGCGGCTGCAGCTTCGCCAGAACACGCCCCACGTTGGCGCCTTTCCCAGGCTTGCTCCATGGCCGCGGCAGTGTTGAGGCATACAGCGGCGCGTGCAGGCTGCTCACGCTCCTCCACGAGGTCAGCCCTGGCTGGTGCGTGTCCAGGATGCTGTCCTGAGACGGTGCCCGTCGCATGTTGAAGGATATGTTGCCTGATCTCCTCCACGTGGCGGAGCTGGGTCGATATAACCTGGCTGAAGCTATCACCGTAACTGCTACTAAACTACTACTTGAGTGCACAACGTCCAAGGAAAGTTCATCTCACTCGTTCACTGTACCTCTCTGATCATTAATTGCGGACCTGACATGCACGCAAAACCAAAAGTCCACGATGCACTGCACAGTTATAAATTCTTCAAGTGGACTCTGAAACGGGTGCGGATAGCCTCCGCAGCTTGTATCTATCAGCCTCATGATAACTAGATAGCAAATGCACTAGCCAGCTGCCCAATCAACAAGCAAGTAACTATCAAGCATGACGTCAGCAAAACTCGGGGAAGTTACCCCTTGTTTGTCTGTTTGATGGAAACGAAAGAATGTGGGGAACGAATCTCCGTGGATAGTCCTCCACTTTGCGATATATATATATATATATATATATATATATATATATATATATATATATATATATATATATATTCGAGTATTTCGGAAATATGTTCTCCTTGACGCACTGGCGATCAAATATCACGGAAGTTTCACTTTTAGATGTTTTTCTTTGCAGTTTTTCGAGTTTTCGTTTAGTTATTCTGTTATTGGGTGAAAGGTTATGTAAGATGGTACCAAAGTTAATTAATTTCGACTAGTTTCTATTGCGTCTCGCAATCATAAGGAGCAATTTCTATTACTCTTGGAGCTCCCTGAATATATATATATATATATATATATATATATATAAATATATATATATATATATATAAAGTCCCTTACAAAGAGTCAATATTTGACATGAATTATCCTGATTCAGTTATTTTGCTATCAGGACCGGGTACGGGTTCCACCGTTCGTGGTCAGCCGCCGGGTTCCTATCGTTTTGTGTGCAAAACTTATCCTGGCGCGATGATACCCACCACTTGGCAAACGGGTTTCTGAGCAGTCAGTCATGACCCAATGTAGGACCACGGAGTCATTCTGTGGCGGTCACGAAGGGCTCTAAATATGGACCATGAATATTAATATAGGCTAAGACACCCTCGATCCAACTTTAATTGAGATCAGAGTTACAAATTTATGGCATTCTACTTTGCAACATACTTTCCAATGTCTTAAAACGTTTTGAATGGAGAAAACATTCGCGCGAAAGTGAAATGTTCAGTCTCGAGAAATTCAGACAAGGAAGGTTTGTTGTAAGCTGGTGACGCTTTCTTTAGTGAGAAATTTCGAGTAATATTTTAGCTTTCCGGGCCATACCCTGAAAAGCTGACAACATTTTCGACGACGCTGCTGTGTAAATTTATTTTTTCGATGATGGTGACAATTGAAGACATGCCTGAGGAGCCATGGGAGCCTAAACAAATATTATCAGTTTCTCTCTCTCTCTCTCTCATCTCTCTCCCCCTCCTCTCTCTCTCTCTCTCCCCTCTCTCTCTCTCTCTCTCTCTCTCTCTCTCTCTCTCTCTCTCTCTCTCCTCTCTCTCTCTCTCTCTCTCTCTCTCTCTCTCTCTCTCTCTCTCTCTCTCTCTCTCTCTCTCTCTCTCTCTCTCTCTCTCTCTCTCTCTCTCTCTCTCTCTCTCTCTCTCTCTCTCTCTCTCTCTCTCTCTCGCGGCGTGTGTACTGTTCAACTAAGCCATTGAGCCATACTTCCCTATGCATAACCATACATGATTTTAAGAGTGGTGTCATACAGTCCTCTCAGCAATGGCGGTTACAGGATTTCATTGGGGGGGACTAGAGGCCTCGAGACTCCCCCATCATAGGCTCGGATCAGCCTCAGGCTATTCAGTTACTATAGTCATTCTAAAATTTCGGAGAGCCCTGAGGTCCCTAACCCTCTTTTATAAGCTAATGCCTCTGAGTGATTGAAGTGGCCATCATGTCGTGGAAGCTAGGAGCTACTAGCTTACCTGAAAGCATTATTGATCCCTGCACTTATTCTGAAGGTGGACATTATTCTTGCAGTGTAAGGCTAATTTTCCAGTGGATTTATGCCGCTTTAGGGGTCTGGAAATGGGTGGTGTCCCATGATCATAAGCGGAGAAGCCATTGTCCGTGTTTGCTACTACCCATTCCTACAACTCATCACATCACCCAATTTCACACTCACACCACATACAATACAACCCGCAACTTACCCATTCTGTCTCATCTCGCTTATCGGTGTTTTTTCTTCCCAGCCGATGACAGCGAGGAAATGTATTACATCACAACACTACCCTTTTAAGGTGATACCAGTTTTCCAAACGCATCAGTGAAAGACACTACAGACAAATCTGAAAAGCCCTGTCAAGTCGAGTACGGAAACACAAGTTTCCCCATATTTCAGTTACCTCCCCTCATTCCGAAAATATAGGCAGTGTGGAGTAAATATAACGTGCTGAAAATACAGAAGCCGTAAATGGAAAGCCTCTAGATAATTTTGAAATAATTGGACGTCGGTGCAATGCATGACGGCATTTCTGGGAGCATTTACTGTTTTTACAAGTTCTGTGAAGTAACGCAGGGTTGTCATCACAGAGCCTGCAAAATAGTTTAAGCTATGTGAGACTCTCAGCACTGTTGCAAAACGTTTGTTTTGACGACAAAACAAAGAAAAATGCGGCTGGGGTATGGTTTGTGGTTCTGGTAATTGCGAGAGAGGAGAAACTCTTCCATAAAGCTGAACATGATAATTCAAAGCACATTACTACTGGTCAAAAATAATAGTTGGGGTTTAACGACACATCAAATGCCAAGGTTATACGACGCTGCAAGCTCCACCCTGTTCGAATGGGTTTGTGGATCACGTTCTCATGCCGAGGACTCGCCGGGCCCTGAACTCGGGACCTTTAGATCAGGAGACAGACGCTCTGCCACTGAGTCACGCATCGCCAACAGCAAGACTGACTGAGTTCTATGGGATAGATAGATAGAAGTTGCTAAATAGTAACTTTTGGGATGATCACCGTAGAGAGGATGTTCTTCGAAGGGAAATGCTGCACATTTATAATGGGCTAGGAGCTGAGATAGCAAGGAGCACTCCTACTCTAAAAAAACTTCATGTAAAATAGAATTTGTCATAAAACCAACTACAACTAAGGGGAAGTAGGAAGTGTTGAGAGCGGAATCCGGCCCCACAGCGGCCCCGTGCCGTTCTCAGTTATCATCGAACAAGCCACCAGCGACCGTTGGCCTCGTGGGGGGAAGAGGCGGGGAAATGTGAGAGTAGGGTAACAAAGTACGCTCATAAAACGCTGCTGTTTCTTAAAAGGTGAGAAACGAAATGAGTGAGAAAATTCATGAAATCAGGGGGCTTTCGGTATGCTCTGTGCGACCGGTATTTCAGTTTACATCATATGATTGTGCCATATTCCCTTTAAAAAAGTTGCAACTAGGACTGCAATAACAAAATTAAAGAGGTTTTCAGTTCAATACAAGCTCTGATCCATATCCATTCCAAACGTCTTGCATTGAATTACTTGGCAGATTGCAAAGCACATCTGCTCGCTGCCGCAAGCAGTGAGTCAAATTTAGGTCGCCCAGGTGAGTGCGCTGCAGCCTTCTGATCATACACGCACCTGCGGCCTTAAAGTGCGGCGTGTGAACATCACTCAGCAGCGTCGGGGGCCTGCCTGGACAAGACACTGGCATGGCTGCCTCTCCGACGAAAATAACCTCTGCTGGGCCACGCCAGTTGTTGTTTTCGCTAACAATTCAGTGGGAGAGGACCGTTTGTCACCGCTCACTGTCTGGGACCGGTCTGTCGTAGAAAGTAATTTACAACGCAGGTAATTCTTTCTTTAGGAAGGATCCCAATCATAATGATGTTTTTTCTTTGTTTTCTCTTTAGTTTTTCGAGAAATTTCGAAACATTGAGATAAAAGTTTGTCGATATGTCGATGATGGCACCGATGGGGCCCCAATAAAAATGGTATAATCTTACACATGTGTCGATGATGAGACTGGAGGGGCCTGAATAATAACAATGATCACCTGTTCTCGTATTTCCATTGCCCAGAATGTTGCCAAGAAATACACAAATGTCTAGAATCCAACTATTATGTCAACGATGGGGCAAAACATTATTCTAGAATTCAACTTTGCAGTTTCTGTTATATTTGGGGAGTAAATGGTCAAACAGTACGGTGAAGACCAGTCGACCATAAAAACAACCTCCATCAGAATAAAGGCTGGATAAACACATGGAGACCACTTGAAGTCAGCAACATTTCATATACGTAGTTCTTGAAGTGCAGTACATGCATTTTAACTTTGCCACCCGTCATCGAACTTTCTAGCCATATATCTAGCTTATGTAGTACCTAATTTTGTGCCATTCACATCACAAATAATTATTTTATCGACGTGGTACTCAAGACTTGCTATCACCGCCAAAAGTGGACAATACTACCCACTTCCCAGTTCGATACTTTTTCAAAAGGAGCGCGACAATCACCCAAGAAAAACAGCAAGGGAGGATCATTGATGGAAAAATGTGTATCCATGTTCAGGCGCATGGTTTTATACAGAATGATATAGAATCCCTATAGAAATAACGGCATGCTTTTACATAAAACTGTTATTTTCTTTCGTCCCCTGGCCTGAGCTAAACCCGGTCAAGGCTACAGCTTATTGTAGGTGACAAGCACCGCATTGGT
Source organism: Lepas anatifera (assembly GCA_034440635.1). Taxonomy (NCBI): domain Eukaryota; kingdom Metazoa; phylum Arthropoda; class Thecostraca; family Lepadidae; genus Lepas; species Lepas anatifera. The sequence continues at coordinate 728,840 of JAOTON010002016.1, read as the reverse complement.
GCCTGCATTAATACTGTTTGCAGAGTTTTACGACATTGCATTTACAGGTATACCAAACCTTTTGCTGCATGGACAAAAAATACTGAGAGAGCGAATAAGAGGGGGTCCGCAACAGGGATCTGAGTTTTGCATATGAAATGAAAAAGGCGGATCTGAAACAAACGCTTGGGAAGAGTTTGGGTAAGCCAGGTGAACTCATAAAAACGTACTGTTTTTTTAATCTCCCAAATTTGACCAACTGTGGGCAGGATCTGAATGCTTTCATGGGCTTTGGATGGATCGGAACCTCAGTCTTTTTATTTGTTTCTGGAAATAAGAGAAAAGTACATCACTTAAGTGTAAAAGATGTACCAGAAAATTAAAATGTGCCTTAGTTTGGTTGTAGCGTAGATTGGTACCGTCATGAGGAGAGAGGTTTGGTTCGAACCATTGATTGGTGGATTTGATTGTAAAAAGACATGGCATCAGTCCTTTCCCTCTAAAAGTGGGTCTTTTAGACTAATGTTGTGTTTGCGTTCATAGTTTTGCCAGTTTTACCCATTAAAATCAACCGCATGGTGCTCTGAGTTTTCGTGATCTTTAACTAGATGCTTCCTCCCAATAATGTCCCAATTTATAACTGAAACTACCAGTATTGCCTGGAAAAGTGCAATATGGAACACTAAGTTTCCCCGCTTCCCAGCGTAGGGCCTGTGATGGAGTCGCTAAGCACTCCTTATCGTCACGGGATACAAATTATTTAAGTTAGGCAGCAATTCAAGTTTAAGACGAAAGCTGACATACGCGCCGTTGTTCACCATAAGTTTTGCTAGTGCTTCAGTTTGCCTTCGCACGTTATTAAAGCTGTTCTCTATAGGCCGTGCAAAAAAAACACATTTTTGTGTTATGAAACCACCTTTCTTAGAACTTACCCGAAAGACGGTGAGTTTCTTGTATCTATATGGCATCTTGAATGTTTATAGTCTTCCGCTTTACCAATCTTAATGCGTGTTTTTTCTTCTGTTGCTGTTCTCTCAACTCCTCACATACGAAGAGTATGACAACACCATCGCCCTGATAGGGTCAAATCCACATTCCTGCAAATTTTCTGTGAGCTATCCACCCCTTCTGGGAAAGCTTCAATCGGGACCTTTACGCACAAATGCGCTGACGGATTCCTGGACTGTCCCACTCGCACTAAAGTGACCTGCTTTTCACAGCGGCGCTAGCCTCGATCCCCTCCTGAATGTTTGTCCTTAACAAATCAGCTTTCGGGTCGACGCCGTATCAAAGAATACTGTGGCACAAACAGTCCATGGCCCTATACGCCAACACATGTCAATCAAAAAGTTCAATGTGCTTAAATATCGCGTTTAGCACGGAGTTTCATTTGTCTCAGATTGTGTGCCATTGCACGTGCTCCTGAATTTGTTTCCCCTCAGACACATGCGATATAGTTTACTGGTACTTGAGGCACGCACCGCCTTCCGCCCCAGGGCTTGCACTGGCGACCCCCGCGACCCCGACCGGTAAAACACCCTGCGGCGAACGCCGTCGGCTGCGTGGTGCCCGTTCAGGTGGCCACGCACAGTCCCGATCGGAGCGCCATCTACGCCGACCTACGCGCGCGGACTGATGCCAAACGCGGTGGATTGATGAACTACGCATGAGCCGAACATATCGTCAGCAACATGTGAGCTGAGAACCATTGATTGCACCCCATGGCCAGGCGACATTGGATGATATTTACTGAGTCAGGTGCAAATATTAACCTCAGGCAATTGACTCTGACAATAAGCGCCCATGTTGAGACTTTTATATATTGTCCAAATTGTAAACGATGTTTCAGTGGGCAACAAAGCTATGCGTGACCACTTTGTTCAATGGCATTATTACAAGGCCACAAATTGCGACGTCGCTCGATGGTCCAACCAGCCTCCGTTTATTGTGTAGAAAATGTTTATGCACCTAACACTAATTTTTCCTACTGGATTACACAATCGGTATCTAATATAACGATAGCGGTCTCACGGCGTTGCTAAAAACTCAATGATATATAAACTTTAGAAAACGAGGATTTCCCAGGTATCTGTGCTTGAAAGGCATTCAGCTTATGCTGGGGCAATGCCAGTTTTTTTTAATGCACGGAAGCTCGACAATTTTCAAGTTAGAAATAATACAGCCGCCTGTTCCACAGGAGTTGATGATTCCACAGGAATCAAAACTGGCCTAAATTTTATTTCGGCACTCCACTTATCCTTGATAAGGAGGTGCCTTTCGTGTCAATAAAAAATGTTTTTCTATTTGGGGTAATTCAAAAGTCAGTTGCCCAGGACAAATAAAATGAGAATCCTCCCCCACACAAAACCCTCAAAGATTCGAATCGCACGATAGTGGCACCCGACAGTGCACACTATGGTGTTGTGCCTGACCTACCTGTACAAAATTAAAAGCCACCTTGACTAGACAATCAGCTCAACAAATAATTGTCGTAGCTCAAAGTTGTTAGTATCAGTAGTCTGAGGTTGGATAGCTTAGGAGTGTAGAACTGCTACCTTCCCACCACAGTTTTCTATCCTTTAAACCCAGCACAATTTCATAATTTGATAGTATGAGTCCGGGGCGTCACCACGGATTTCTTTCCATGGGGGCCAGAATCAAATTGGGGCTTCCTATTCCTGGTCCTGAGGGGGCCTCCGAGCTTTTGGGGAACCCTATCTTGTAGGTCATTTAGGGGCTTTCTTTATAAGTAGGGGCCACCTATGTTGGCCGTTTAGAGGCCACCTTTATAGGTAAAGGCGCCTCCATGAGGGGCATTTAGAGGGCCTGCTCTATAAGAAAGGGGCCTCCCGGATAGGCCATTTGGGAGACTTGCTCTATAGGTAAAGCTCTATAAGTTCCTTTGTAAGTAAAGGAACTTATAGAGCATTACTTATAGAGCGTCAATACTCCTTGTAGTTGAGCAAGTGTGCCTGTTGGGAGTGGCCCTAATAAAAAGGGTTTCCTGGGTAGGCCGTTATGGTGCCCCCTTTATAGCCAATGGGACCTCCTGCATAGGCCAATTGTGAGAATTTCTTCATAAGTATGTAAGCTAGGCCCTTTGATACTCAATGGGCTATTCCAGACTCTAAGTAGGAAGGCCTCCTGAGTGAGGTGGAAGGGCCTCCAAAAAATCCATGAGGGCCATGGCCAGAGCCAAGCCCCCATGGTGGTGGCACTCCTGGTATGATTTCATAACCGGCAAAACGTTTAAAGCGAGACAGCTCCGTGTGGCATCCAGCGATGTTCAGCACCAAACGCGCCGGTATGGGGGGGGGAAGCAGGCGGGCCTGGATATCTAATTTTCATAACAATTCTCTGATTTCAGCCAAATTGGGAATAAATGAGACACTTTTGTAAGCAGGAAGACAATAATGAGTCCAAATCCGATAAGTCGCTTTTTGTTATAGTTTCTTGTCAGAACTGGCCTGAAGATTGACTGGCCTCATCACGTTTTTGGTGGTGGCGATGCGTATGTTCAGCACTAATGAAAAATACCTATTCTTGTTTCGTCCGTGATATGTATAGTGCCCCAAGGTGGAATAGAGTGTGACCGAATGTGGGTTTTGCCGTTGCTTTCCCGGTAAAGTGGAGCCACCTTTTTGGCGGAGTTTTTATGTAGTGAGACTATCACAACAAGTTTGAAATCCGAATCGAGCCCAGGATTAAATGTTATCGCACAAAAAATCATTAAAAACAACAAAATATCATTATCTGTGGATTTTGCAGGCTTTTCCAGTTAATTAGCCGGTTGGGTGAGTCAAGCACTGTGCTTTTAAGCATTGTAAAACGTAAATGTTTCGCGACTCTATACCAGGCCTTCCTAGTTTAGGCTCAAGCACAGCAGGGATCACTGAAGTATTCTTATGAGCAGCCTGGTTTCATGATATAGTGCCTCAATAGAGGTCTAACTCATATATTTACCTTTCAATTTCTTAACGCACTAGCCATACAAGCTCACGGCCGAGAACGATCCTGTTAGCGGTCCGTGATATATTCAGTATTGTCATATCTTACTCGCGATCTCACCACTACCGTGCCCCAGGGTGGAGGTCGACTGATAGAACCGGTTCCAGACCATTAGATGGCGTCGGTAGAGAGGCCAAGGTCACAGCGGCCCCATCAGACAAGGTCAGGTCAGTGTCGCCGCGTCTGGGCTGGGCCGGGCCCCCTCGCGACCTCGTTAGTGTTTTGCTGTCCATTGTTGGCATGTTGAATGACGTATCAGCAAATGACAGTTCAATTCATTTGTAATGATGGCTACACTGTTGACGGAAGTAAATGGCAGAAAAAGATATCCGGATACGGAAGGATTAATTATTGTGACAAGTATTTACGGATCCATAAACAAGTGCTTGTAATTTGATGACTAGATATAACATTACGTTTACTCATTCTTTGGGCTTGACCCATATATTTACTCATTCACGTTTAGTCATTCTCCGAGGTTGACCCATATATTTTTTAGTCGGCATAATCCCATTCAGATCAGGATGTTTTTTTAGGATACCACTGAGGTACCACTGAGGTAGAGTATGTGACCATGGAAATGGCATACCTTAGCGTGTGTTACATCTTGATTTTTCGCACAAGCTTCTGTCACACGTGCAATTGTTATATTCTTACTTTAAATTACAAGCTCTGTAAATGCCTCAGGTATAACCAGGCTAAAAACATTCTCTACGACAGAATTTTACCTCAAGATCAAGGCCTGCCCTGCATTTTTGGGGCTCCCAGAATATTCGGCGGGAGCGTTTCAAGTCATTGTCCTAAATCTAGATATCATTTTTTAAACAAAATAATAAAATAGGAGACATTCCCCATGAATCAGGCTGTCACAGCATTGCCAGCTGACCAGCGAACACGCATCTCTTACAAACGACTTGGGAAACAAACGACCTAGGTAATAATTTTGCGAAACGCATGGAAGGAGGAATAAGTGGCATCCTCCGATTCTTGTGGATATCAGGGACACCTTCATCTCCATCAAAGCCAGAAATGAATATTGCGTTAGTAGGACTGCAGAAACGCCACCTGCGCCACAGTTCACAGTTGAAGGATGATCATATTATCCTTGTATGGGTGCTAACCCCATGGAAGCACTCTTTTTACGCCTTTGTGTCTTTTGAGAGTGCTAAAAGCTACTGCCCTTTCTGAATCCATTCCCGACCCTTCTCTCAGGTTTCCCGGATCCAAAACCGTTCCATGGAATAATTTATTATTTCTTATGTAAATATAATATAACTGCAATTGAGTTTATTGTTTTTCCCCTTGAATTACTCTGAAAAGGTTCCAGCTTCGCAATAATAATTACCCTTCATTAACCCTCTGAAATATAGATTTGCATCCATGCCATTACCACTGCTGGTTTAAGGGCACGGGCGTGTCATCACGTCTAACTCAGGCCGTGCCGGGTGGTTTTGTTTATCCTGCCTGCAGATAGCGAGCGAGCGAGCGACACCGGCACCGTGCCATGGGCGGCCACGCCCCCCACAACGCCCCCCCCGCGCACCCCAGGTCAGGGAGCTACTGCGCGGGGTACCTGTCTGACTCACTACCGGGGTAGTCACCGATGAGACACAAAGAAGCTCATGGAGACTTCCACCCGGAGTGATGCGATATTGGGGCGGCAGCACACAAGTAAAACCGGTGTGTTCTCCTCTATCGTCGAAAAAAACGCCGACGTCAAATAAGTTTTATATCAAATTGTGTTCTAAAGCCAGACAACGTCTGTTCTGTAAAACTTTTTTAAGCCTCTTTATGTCGTCAAATTCCTCTTAAACTTCATCATCGTCTACAACTGCTCAATATCGACTCGGTAGGCGGACAACGTGAACCAACCCCAGTAGCACCGCCGCTTTTCCCCCTATGCTACCGTCACTCACCGGCTTCACATCCTGTTTTCCCAGCTGGTACAGGTAGTCGGCCTCGTCGACGATGTCGCCGCGGTCTATCCACCGGCAGGCGCAGACCTCCTCCTGGACGCTGCTCTCGCTGGCCTCCTCCACGTCGAACGGCTTCAGCGGCTTCACCCGATACGGGTCGTACGGCTGCCCCAGGCTGTAGAGCGCGTGGCCCGTGATGAGGTACGGGTTCTGAGTGGCCGCATCGTGCGGCTTCTGATCGTCCACCAGGCTCTCGAGCCTGGCCTCAGTGGACGCCACCGCGTAGGGGTTGTAACGCTTCTTCGGCATGGTGATCTCTTGGGAAGACGAGTCTTGATGGAGGTGTGATAAACCTCTGTTGAGATCTCAGAGACTTGAAGAGACTTGAGACTTGAACTATGCCGGTTTTAATATCTTGATACACGTCTTTAAAACTGCGGCCTTGACATTCACTTCAACGATTTCGATGTCACTTTGTTCTATTGTTCCCTATCTTGTTGTTGACAATCTTACAATCACGGAACCACGTACGCAGCGTGACACAAACTCCAAGCCACTGTCGGCCAGGGGCCCACGACCTGAATCTATGACAAAGGTATGACTACCAGCGACTGGTCTGGTAATTCCTCACAGGTAATTCCCACACGTGGTGCCGACCGCCACAGAGCTGACCCAGAAGCGACTCAGGTGCCGCGCAGACGCGGCCTCAGTCCAAGGTTACTCACGCCCCTGCCCACGCTCGCCGTGTGGGCCACAGCACCACTCTTCACTGTCAGCCTTTACAAACGTTTCACTTTCACGCGCTATCTTGACCCCTACGGCCAAATTTGCGGCGTCCTAGTGCGCAGCGGCGGTCGAACCGAAATCGCCACGCAGTGGAGAACGTCGACTGCTATGCGCTCGCGCTGTCGGTAACGACGCACCGCCAGCGACGCAGAAGCGAGACTACGTGCGACGACGGCGGGAGAGAGTGGGGCACACTCGGCAATCGCCAGGTGCCTCTACCAAAACAGAGAGCGTGAGGGCTGCCTGTATGGTCCGCCAGGCGCTAGTATGTTGCGGTGAAGCGTGCAGGCTTGCCATAAACAGAGTGACTGCGCCGGGGGCACGTCTGCTTGAAACGGAGCAGAGAACCGGTCCAGTCTCCGGCTCGTATCTGCAGTATAGCTGCAGCCTGATGACGTCATTCCGCTGCAGTGACGTCAGACGAGGCCGGCGACGCGGTAAAAACGAACGGGGGCCAAAGATAACAACCGCAGTCACAAACGATTTCTGCTCAAATGTGAGGTGGTAGCTTATTGCTGTCTTTGATTACCTGTACGGTAAATAGTTTTCCTATGGTACACGTAGTTTTCCTATTAAAGGCTTTGTACCCAATGGCGGATACAAGGGGTGGGGGCTAGGGGCTCAAGCCCCCTCTCCAAACATCAGGGTGCCTTTAGTAATTGCATAGCCGGAGGCTCATTCGAGGCAATGGTGGGGGAGGCTCGAGCCTCCTAGCCCCCCCCAAATGAAGTTCTGGATCCGCCACTGTTTGCACCTATACGGAGAGAGTCAAATAAATCAGCTTATGATTGTCTATCAGTTGTATTATCATAATTGGTAGAGTACGTAGATACGATGCCATAGAAATCAGGTGGTACGGAAGATATACCTACTATGCTCCATATCAAGCATAGGTATTTGTACTTCATATAGTATCATAAAACTATGAACACGAGAAGACTTAATTCTGTTGGGATCAGCCCACGCTACTCAATGTACCGGTGCATCCTAAAAATGGCATGGCAGGACATATGTTCAGATATTTTTTAAACATGATATCGAAGTTTCGTTTTATTCTAAGTGCATGTTGCCCGTATATGTGAAAAATATACGTATGAATATAAATTTATGCATATAAGCACCAAGCATCATCAGTCCTGCGACACATGTATGTGCCATTAGTGTGTTTAGCGTGATCAGCAGCCTGAAGGATAATTTGCCACACACGTGTGCCCGGTGACCTGCGCCAACAATTACACCTTGTTACACGTCACGCTCTGCTGCTGAGACGTGGTCTGTGGCTGGATCCGCGTGAACGGAGCCCAGCCAGCGTCACTCAAATGGACATTTCAATGTCTCCCCAGGCGAAACGGAATTTACACAATAAGGGACGGTACCGTATAGTTCGACAGTTTGGTTGAGAGTAAAATTCACACTCTTTCACAGTCTCGGAGCAGTATTAGCCGCGTACACACGCGCGCCGTCGAACGAAGCTGAAGGAAAAGCGCTATAGGCTTTGGCTAGGTATATGTATATATTAGGTTACGCGGCGTTTAAAAGGGGGCATACAGGGTTACCGTAAATATCATTGCGGGCTAGGTGGAAAGGGCAGGGGAATAACCTAATGTGTGATAAGGCAGGAATAGCTTAAATGGGCACGGCGTTCGAGAGAGAGAGAGAGAGAAAAAATGGAGGGAGAGAGAGAGAGGGGGAGGGAGATAGATAGAGAGAGAGGAGATAGATAGATAGAGAGAGAGAGAGAGAGAGAGAGAGAGGAGAGAGAGAGAGAGGGAGAGAGAGAGAATCTTCTTGCTCGGATTGTAGAGTAAAATTAGTGTTTTGCCGCGAGAAAAATAAGCAATTCGGTGTAGGATTTTCTGATTGCGAAAATAAACTGAGGAAGGTTTTTGCGTAAAATTAGTGTTTTGGCACAAAAATTAAGATTTTTGTTAATGATTTTCTAATCACGAAGATGAACTGAGCAAACAGGTGTGAGAAATACGGAAATTTGGGCCTAGAATTATGCGCATAAATAATGCGTAAAGTTTTACGGTAGCAAACGTTTAGATTAAACTCACCACAGATCGTGAATGCACTATATTATTATCCACTAGCATTCTGCCACTGACAAGTTTGCTTTCACGGAGTTTGTCTTTGGCGTCGGGGTCCGTATAATGCTCGAAATTGCTATTCCAAAGATATGCAGGATCGAAGGCTTTCTTAATTTTTCTCGCATAGAAATCAGAAGTGACAGGGGCCAGGGGTGTAGCCAATGGGGGGCCGCAGGGACAGCTGCTTCCCCCCTCCCGAGGACCCGAAGAACCCCCTGAGGAAACGGGCCGCGCGAAGCGCGGCTCACCCGCACTATGCTCTGTGGCCAAATTTGAAATTTCATATCAGACAGGGCCCTCTTAAGCCCTCTTCAGCACTCTGTTCTATAACAAGCAGGGCCCTTTTTACCCATCAGGGCCCTTTTGGCGCTGTCGTAGGGGCCCTTTTCGGGGCGCAGCCCCTCCCTGAGCGAAATCCTGGCTGCGCTCCTGACAGGGGCAGACTTACTAGACGTTTGCTGCGCTACTTCTGCTACCTTCGCTTCTGCGTCGGTTGAAGGTGGTGTATTTTTTAGTTTTGAAGCACTCGCTTATTATCAAAGGAGATGGAAATTGTCAGGATTTAAGACAGTGTTTTATACGGTAAGCAAACAAGGACTCGTAATTCACCCTTGAGTTTACATATGAGTGTGGAAGTATAGGTAAATGCGTTCTGTGTGTACACTTGTGCACATTTTCTGCATCCGAAACATAAACTTAAGCACCGCGAGCGGCGTTCAAGGTCATCGTCTTGCAGACTGCCCCGCTCATCAGGGTGGTGTCTAGGCAGAGCCAGCGGTCGCGCAGTGCCGGTCTGCAGAGGAGGAGAAAGGAAAGAGAGAGCCGGCGACGCCACGGGTCGATGCTGGCCATTCCTGCGAAGGTCATCAAGCAGTGCGCTAGAACAAGCCCACCAGTGAGGCGGAATGTACGGAGAACATACAGGTCCAGCGGAGAATCATATTTACTGATGAGTTTCGGTGGTAGAGTTGGTATCTGGGTGATATGGCTTGGAACAGGGTTAGCACCGTGAGCTTCAAAGAGAGGTGCAATCAACTGCTCGGTGCCTCCCTCCCACTCAGGGGCAGCCTTAGCCGAAGGGGGCCGCTGAACTTGAAACACTGATCTGAAACAGGTTGTATTGGCATACGAAAGGACTTAACGGGATTCATGAAATTGCACCGCTATTCTGTAAATGATATACCGCCACAGGGCGTCTTAGGGGCATCTAGGAGTACCACTTCACATTGCGAGCATCTATATTTGTTTTATTTCAACGGGTTTGAAGAAGCACCCTTGATAATACACGAGTGTCAAAAAACTTTGTTCACATTTTTAGCGGGTATCTTGAATGGATATTTATTTATCGATGTGAAGGTAAAAACACTTTTATACGATAAGTAAAAGAGAAAGCTGGCCCTACTACCGTCTTATGAGAAAATTGGAAGCATGGATCACAAGATATTGTTGTCAAAACACCGCCTTCCTCGTACGGGTTTTTAGCTGTGTGGAAGGTTGAGGGGATATCCAGTGACGCAAAACCCGTCGTGTCCACTTTTACATGGTTAGATTCAGTCAGCCAGTGACGGGCATTACAGCGCTTTTGCCGTATTCAGCAGAGTTGCGAACTCACCAAAAATTAAGAAGAGACAAACTTGTGTCAAGCTTGTTTACTGATATCAGTGAAAATAATCATTCATAAAAATAATTAGCCGATGATAGTGCTAGAGGTGGGTAACCCATTGGGATATATAACGCTCGACCTGCTGCTATGCTGTACCGCATTGTTTTGTGCCCAGCTGCTATACTGCGCCGCAGGGTTCCACCTGCAGCTATACTGCGCCGCAAGGGTTCCACCTGCAGCTACACTGTGCCGCAGTACATGTTCAGCTTAAAATGGTACGCTGCACCGCTGAGCACGTGGTGGTCTGAGGGTCGTGTCATTCGTTTGTGGCTACGCTTTTTCCAAAGGCGGTTTCAGTCAAAACTAAATTTCAAAAACTGGCCTTGCACGCTTCTGAAAATTGCGACCCAGCCCGCTGGCCTGAAACTCGGCACCCCTGAAATGGTCAGGCGCCCCGCTTGAAAAGGTCGATGGGGCGCTCCTGAAAAGACACTTTCCACCCCTCCCTCAGTAAACGAGAATTGGCGCCCCTACAATAGAATTTAGCGCCAATCTGATAAGTTTTAGCGTCCCCTGGTCCAGATGGCTCCCTCTTCCGACCATATATCCCCCCTCCCTCCGATCGGAAACCCTGGATCTGCCTATGAGAGGGAAGAGTGGAAACAGCTCATCCCTTGTAGGGACGAAGTTCAATGCAAAACTGACCTGCTCTCATTTATTTTAAAGCGATTTAATGGGATCGTCCCGCTGGTGATATTGCAGATAAACCAGAATACAAACCAGCGTGATTTAATTTTTCCACCTCTGAGTGCAGAGTCCTACGAAGTGCGTGTCTGGTGCAATATTCAATTGATCATCGAATGAAAAAATAACGCCCAAGTCACCAAAGGTGAAAAACACGAGCCATTTTAAAATAGCTAGTGCCCATTCGAACCCCCCGAGGCCTGTGTAGAGGAGGCAACACACGCTGGTATTTAAAGCGCCAGCAGTGGCTATCCTGACCATTAGGCCGAGCTTGGGGTCGTCTCCAGAGAAAATAAGCGGACGTAGATCGGACCTGGTCGGCAAATTCGAGATGCTGCTCTGGTATTCTGGGAGCACCGCCATTTCCACACTGTTGTTTGTCGGGATACTGCTGGGGTAAACATGCCGTACGCACCGGGGGTAACGATGATTGCCAAGGTGGTGCGGGATTCGTTTGAAATGTCTTCCAAAATCCGTCTTACTACTCTGATTATGTTTCTTCTGTATTTTTTTTTTTTTTGAAGCAAAAATGTATGCCATCAATGAAGTCTCCTCGACAATAACTTTGTTCCAATAATTTTGATCTTAATACGAGCAATGAATCAAGCTGTTGCATCCCTCGTCTTCTTATTTCATTTCATTTTTACCAGGTAACTCACACGGTCAAATCTAAACTAATTGCAAGTATTTTGGGCTCTGCATGTTTTCATGTAAATCAACAGTGCATCTTTGGGTACCTAATAATCCAAATGTTAATGTCAAGATGTCTGTGACCTTCAAAGTTGAAGGATACTATTTTGACTCATGGATGTTTGTAAAAACACTGCACCCCAAAGCGTCGCCATGGATTTCTTAGCGCAATGGTCGTGGAAACCCATGTCCAATTTTCCACTTCCAAAGGAAGTAATGGCAAGTTTTGCAGCCTGGAACATGACTTCAGCCGAATGGAATTATCTGAAACATTATTTCTTCCCTAGATAAACATTTTTACCAAGGTAAAGAAAAGAATTTCGGGAAGTTTGCATGAAAGCCAAATGTGAAGAAATCCCCACATTATGGGATTGGACTTCATCTCTCCCTCCTACTGCTCCTGATTCTCATTGTCCCTCATCTGCACGGCGCGTGTTGACCTGATGTTTTTGTAAGGGCGTAGAGTCACTTCCGATATTTCAGCAGTTGTTTTAGGATCTGATCTGGTGCGATTCTATTCAAATATAAGTCTTAGTCAAACCTGAGACAATCGAAACGTTTTCGATTGCAAAAAATATTTCACCATAAAGGAAACCTGGCTGGTTTGCCAGGCGGGTAATTTTCTGCACGCTTGGTATTATTGGCGGCTCATAAATTACAAACAAATTTCTGCAGAGAGACTGGAACTTCAGACGGCCTGAAGCAGCACTGAGGTACTGAAACTGCCGAGAAACTAAAACTGAAGAGAAACTGAAACTTTAGAGAAACTGAAACTGCAGAGACTCTGAAGCTGCAGAGCAGTGAGCATCTAACTATAAAAAAACAAGAGCAATTTCTGTTCAGCACGACAAAAAAATCTAAAATTTGCTCGAGCATTGCAATGCCGATATGTAAGCGACGATGAAGGCCACTTAGTTCCCTCCCTGAATGTCGAGAGGGGCAGGCCGAGCAAACTAGTTCCACACCCGTCACCGTTGAGCTGGTCATTAGGCCAAGGGCCTATGCTAGGCAGAAAGAAGGCCCTCTTTCTTGTAAATTCAGCCGTGCTTTGTGAATGGACTGGCTGCAGTCTGGTTCACTGAGAATTCTCGGAGCTAGCTGACGTCACGTCTGCTGTGCTACTAGCCCAGATCATCGTGTGCAAGTACGGAAAGTTCTCATTTCTTATGGTTGGAATAAAAACGACACTTCAAGTCGAGGACGAAAGAGAGCTGAAGCGGGTGATGAAACGACCCTTCAATAGCCTAAACACCCCAAAGCGTGATAACCCTTTTGATGACCTTTCAAGAACATTGGGAGATGTTTCAGCAATACGACTTAAGCTCTCTTTTCAGGACTTCCAGCTACTGACGTCCAGCTACTGATCGATAGTGTGCAGTGAGGAATGCTCGAGTGAGATTCAAGCCGGTATTGTGATAGCTCTACCTCAACTAACTGGAAAACTTCAACATTTATCTCTGCAAGCGGGTTACCTGCATCTAATATCCATTGCGTATACAAGTCACGCAACAGAACAAACAGCGAGAAACTTACGACAGTATATCCAAATATTCCCTCTAGGACAAAAACTACAAAGTAGTCCCACAGCACACATATGGTCCACATGCTGGAATCGTGATGGTAAACTAACGTTAGCTCATTCGAAAAAGAACGTTTATGCGGAAAAGTGTTAGCGAAATGACGGAAGTTCCCTCCCTCGGAAGACATTGCAGCCGCACGTGCTTAAAGATTTCCCGATATTCCAATGACAGATGTCCCGATGTAAGATATGACGGTATTTGAATACAGTGACGAATGTGACCATTTCTTAGATCATCATCAATCAATTGAAAGAACAGAAAGATAACATTCAAAACCTGGTTTTATTGGGAAATAAATTTTGAGTCTGGAGCTCAATGAACATGTGTGGCAGACACGTGCTTCCATTGTTCCAAGATTTGAATCTATGCTCTTTTCATTGTTCTGTGCTCTTGTGCGAAATCAGTAGTCAAAACGTTGCTACCACCAATGCAGGATCCAGACCGACGGTTTGGGGGAGAGGAACCGGCCCGACATTGTAAAAAAACATGTTTTTTTTAAGAAAATCGGTAAAACCGGGAGGTTTGGGGGCAATTACCCCGTTTTCCCTCCCCCTGGATCCGCCAGTTGGTACCTCTGCTGAAGCTGACAAATGGCTTGGAAACGAGGTCGCGGGACTGCCCGACGGGGCGAAAGCTTTTTACATCTGTTCTGTTTGTAGTCTTCCGGCTTTTTGTCCAGGGACTGCCGGGAGGTGCAGGCATGCATGTACCTACGAATATACAAAATTAAACAATATCAAAATTGGGAAAAGGAGAAAGTAGGGACACAGATTTAGATACTGGGCCATACCCAGTATATGACGGATGACTTACTATATTTGGAAAGGCTTGTCCCAGCCAGTGGTGGTGGAGTGTTAGAATTTGAGGGAGGGTGGTCTCTATATGGACCTTTCAACTAATTTATTTCCGGTCAATGCTGAGTTACTAAAAAGTTCTTGTTTAATTCCAGGGGAGGGAAGTTCGCCTCCTGGTCGCCGGGTGATGCCGCCTATGGTCCTAGCATAGTAACTGATGCCTTTGGTCCCGCCTCGGTCTGGGCAGAAATCGTACAATTGCCAAAAATATGTTGAGAGCCATGTATTACAAAACAATTAGGATCCACCGAAATATCGATCAACATTCGGGAGAAAGAAAAATTCAGACCGAGTAGTAATAAGACTTCACAAAGACTTAAATCAAATACGTATATTTTTCCTTGATATTCTGACTACGAGGTAAGAATTATTTTGTCCTTGAAAAACAATCCGATGTTAATTTCAACGTGGAAGCAGAGGTGGATCTGGACGAAATTTTGTGTTGGGGGGCATGGCTTGATTGGCCTCCTGGATCTCCCCAAGGAGGTTTCAGACTTGGTGATTGAGGTCATGATCTTGTTCCTACCAGATCAAATCATAATACTACTGCACCAGGGTTGGAAACTCAATCGTCTACTGAGTGTGTCTTTCTAGATTATCCCCTCATTATAAGAAAGAAAATATGACAAAAAAGAAAAATATGACAATGATAACACCGAAAGAGATAATCGTATCCTTTTTAATATATTGACTCAGTCTTCTTAAATATATTTGATTGGTATTCATAAAGTTCCACCTTTGCCCACGCCGTGATTCAAGCCCTAAACCTTTGACATAAGTTCTTCTCTCACAAAAATATTTTGTTGCAATCAACAAAGAAATATACCAACTACCCTCAATATGGTTCTCGTGGATCCTAATTGTTTCACATTCACATAGTGAGGGAAGAGTTCAAAGACTCGTTTTGCGCACAGCTCTCGATGTCACTCATGCCTGCAAAAGTTGTCCGATTTGGCTGATACACTGCTGACTGCACAAGCGGCCACACCAGTTTGCTGAGCTTGTCGGTGGCGAAACTGCGGATGTGTTCAACAGCGAATAGTGCCGACTCACAAAAATGTCTCCGTCAGAGAGAACGCTGCGCCAGTGCTAGATGCCCGGCATGGAGAAAAGAGACAGAGACGAAGGAACGGAGAGTAGGAGGGGAATGAGAGAGAGAGAGGGGGGCTCCATACAACTACTAACTACTTGGATTTAAGCGGCCCTGTTTGTCTTTCTGTTTAGAACTTTCAAGCATGATTGTGTGAAGATCCAGAAGATCGGGGGAGGGGGAGGGGACAGCTTTAATGAAATTATCATTCAACACTCCAAGGGCAATGGTCAAGCTAGATTTGTTTGCAACTTTCGTGATGCGAGTGGCAGAACTTTACCTGTACGGTTTGTATGCTGTATAAGCCGCTGTCTTATCACCTCTCTGAGTGATTTGTTCAGTGGCCTGGGGTCAGAATAAAACAGCGTGGCCCCAAGCTTACTGATCTGCGTCCAAATCAGCAATGTCTCATTAATTATACAGAGAGAAAGCGCTCGTGCGCACGTGCGTTGCGAGTCCATTATTTCCACGCGTGAAGCGGATTCCAAGCTGTGCATAGAGTCCGTTTGCTCTGAGCTATGGTCAAGAGCGTCGTGATCCGCCGAAAAGTGAGGGGGGGCGGAAGCTGCAAGACTTAGTTTTCTAGTTGAAGGACGAATACCCTTCTAAACCCCAAAACTCTTCGGTTTTGGACTCTTCATAATGTCCCGTACCCACTCCCATTGGAAGGGCGAACGTTTTCCTCAATTTGGCTGAAAACGGAAAATTTCCAGGGGCGAAGTGATGGCCCGTCGTCCCTCTCACTTTCGACGCCCATGGCTGAGCCCCACGCCTCTTTAGAAACTGGTTTTCAGGTATGCCTCTGCTGCGCCGCGCTCATGGTGCAGCGAAGCAACATAATTCGCCATCCTAGAGAGGCAAAGCACTAAATCTTTATCTCTGCTATAGATGCTATCAAAGAAATTGTAGCGGTGCAAAAGAGTTTTATTTTGAGAAGATCAAGTGCGTGCAAAATGATCCCTTGCAAGGTGAATCAGTGAAGAGGAGACTATTTTCATCTCTCTCCAAGCAGACCGTCCAGCGGGCGGTTGGCGAAACAGTTGATAGCTGCAGATGGCGGCCATACATGTGCACTTTCACCAGCGTTCCGATCTCCAGCTGTCAGAACTGTAGCACATTAACAGCCTTTATTATGATAATAACATTCCTTCGGTTTTTTATATCTCAACCCGTAACCTTTGTGCGTTTTTTAGTGAGTAAGATTAGGCCGGGGGCTATATGTTGTAAATTGCATGAAGTTAAGCTCAGAATTCATCTTCAGGCTAACGCACCGAGCACTTTTGATAACGGGGCATCCCGAGCACAAAATATTAGGTCTGATATCTGTACCTATTGCAACAAAATGTCCTCCAATTTGGAGCCATGCCCGGTGAATACGCAAGAGACAGTGCATCCATGGATCACCGGAACTGTACTAGGAAACAACACCAATGAACTGCCAGCGCAGCTGATAGCGGCGGAAGGGGATAAGAAGGGGAGGGGGAGTAACCGAGTCGTATGACGCCACGCGCCAGCGGCTGGCGGCGGCTGGCGGCGGCGGCGGCGGCTGGCGGCGGCGGCGGCGGGGGCGGTGGCGGCGGCGGCGGCGGCGGCGCGGCTGGCGGGGCGGTCACCGCGTCCACTCACTCGTGTGGGGGGCGTCGGCGCAGGCGCACCGCCGCCAGTGAATTGTATCGACGCTTGCGACGCAGTTACCACGTGTCAGACCGGAGGCAGCGCCAACGCCGAGCTCACAGCTGCTACACAGTTATAGTGCAGGGACGACCTCCACGTGGCACAGCTGAACAGCTGCTATGCCCACCTACTACGGCGGCATCGAGGGCGGCGGCGGCCATTCTGTGGCCAAGATCCTCAACTGCGATGGACAGATTTTATCCAGCAGTAAGGGCCCGGGCACAAACCTGTACCTGGAGGGCATGGACAAAGTGCTGGAAACGTTCGTGAGACTTATCAAAGAGGCCGTTGCAGACGCCGGGCTGCCGGAAGACACAAAGCTGGGAGGCCTCGGCATCAGCAGCAGCGGCTGTGAGGACGAGGCCACCAATCTCTCCCTCCGCGACAAGCTGATGGCACGCTACCCAGGTCTGGCAGAGTGCTGTGTGGTGTGCAGTGACTCGGTGGGAGCAGTGGTGACCGCGCTCCCTCGTGGCGGCATCTGTCTTATCGCCGGCACCGGCTCCAACAGTCTCTTGGTCAACCCCGACCACAGTGTGTTCCGATGTGGAGGCTGGTCCTACATGCTGGGCGACGAAGGCGGCGCCTGGTGGATCTCCCAGCGCGCTGTGAAGATCATGTTTGACGAAGATGACAACATTAGCATCCCACAGCACAGTTCAGCCGTCATGCGGCAGTGTATCCAGAAGTACTACAACATCACCAACAGGTTTGGGATGCTCGCCCACGCTTACACCAACTTTTCAAAAGCAAACTTTGCCGGTCTCTGCCAACACTTGTCTGTAGCAGCCACTGAAGGTGACCAACTGTGCAAGGACCTCTTCACAGAGGCCGGCCGCTGGATGGGTCGCTACGTCGTTGCGTTACTGCACAACGTGTCGCCCGACCTGCTGTCAGCGCCCGGCGGGCTTCACATAGTCGCCGTGGGCAACGTGTTCAAGGCCTGGGAACTAATGAAACCTGGATTCGTCCAGCAAGTGGCACCGCATCTGAAGGAGTTCACCGTCCTTCAACTCACAGTATCTCTTGCTTTGGGAGCCGCCTACATGGCCGTGAAGGAGGCAGGCGCCATCATGCCCCAGAACTACGCCAAGAACTCGAAAAAGCTCTGTGAGTGGCGGAAGGAGATTCCGAATGGAGTTGCTCACTAACACGTTACCCAAGAAGCATTGAACCGACGTGTAAGCAATCCTCAGCTAGAAGAAATGTTAGAAGTGTTAGATGGCATACCAGACATGTTTATTTTTGGCATCATTGCATTGCCGCCAGGATCTACAGTTTCCACGAGGTGTAAAAATATAATGTGGAAGCTGGGTATTTTTAAAAGCCGTCTACTGGACATCGAAGTCATGGTGACGCAACCCACACGGCGGTGACCTTCACCGAGCACTACTGAAGGTCGGGGGATGTCTAAGGAATTTTTATGTCGGAAGCGTTGTGTGGTCGATAAGTAAGAGAAGTGCTGCATGTTGTGTTCGCTCAAGTAAAAGTTGAGAATGGAACAGGACGTGAAAGAGGCTGAGGGTGAGACAGATAATTTTGTTTAGATGGTGCTGTGTTGTGTACCGTTCGGATTGATGGCTGTTGGCTGTAATGACTTACTGTTTAGTATGTGCGGTTTGGGCTGCACCCCTGCTGTTAGAGTATTGATACTATTTTTGAAACCTTGTAGTAAACTGCTGTAATATCTGAGAGCCAAAAGCCTTTGAGACCACAAAGCTTGCTACAGATGCAGCATCCTGGAATAAAGAGATAATTGAAGAGAACTTTGGTCCTAGAAACGGTGACATGGAGCGAAAGCCCCAAAAAGCAGCGCGTAATATTTGACGATATAGTAATGTGTATATATGTACCCAACAGTGGCTGAAAACAGGTAATAATGCCAGGAAAGACTACCTCGGTCTGATGCAAGAAAAGGCCTAAGAGAAGTTATTTATTGAAAACTGACAGTCACTAGAATATAAAATCGGAAAGAAAAATAAATGGAAAACTACCATTGGACACTGAACGGCTTGTACGTAGCCCAGGTTTTTTTACTCGGAAAATTGAATTTTAACTTGCGACGGGAAAGGGGTTTGGGAGGCGCTGACAAAACTGAAAAAAACTGTCTGGAAAAGCAGTATCAAGGCAGTTTACAATCAACCAACTTGGAAACATTTTGCAGGGGCCAACGTCGATAAGAGGGGAAAACTGCTTAAATAGCTGATGGAATTGGAGAAATTGGAGAACGTTCCCCCGCTTCGCCAGTTCAGAACTCGACCCTATCAACCCATTCTCAAAGGAATGAGACAAGATCGAACACCTCAACTTCAGTTTATTTTCCTTCTCAAATTCAGTTTATTCAGTTTATCTTATTCAGTTTGTCTTATATCTGCCAGCTGTGTTTTTACTTCCTTCTGTTCACCATTTTGGATTCTCTTGGCAAGAAAGCTCGAGCTGAAGAAATGGTTCACTGGTTCCTAAATTTCGGAATTTCGCCTGAGCTACGTAGTGACTTTTTTGGTCGCATATCTGATTACGACAGCCTTTTTGGGGGTGGTGGCCATCCTATTCATCAGCCCACGACAGCCGCACAGTGCGATAGCCTAAACTACGACGCTATGTCAGGATGTTTACCCTATTCCAAGCTAAAAATGCTGGACATCAGCTCCGCGCCGGTTAATGCAGCCGTTGCAACCTGAACGTGCTCTGGTGACAATGGACCTTCAGCTCACCTCTAGAGCTCTGTTTTTTGCATTGGTTGTTCCTTCTAAAAACAAAATATTACAATTCAGCAGGCAAGTGTATCAAAGTGTTGTGTAGAGGTGGTATTTTGCTGTTGTAGTCAGGGAATAACACTTTGCACCGTACCTATGCTCACAAACTTTACGGGACCATAGTCTGTGGCGTTCACTATCGTCTAGAACTTGTCATATCATCGTGTACTGTGGTGGTGAACTTCCCCGGATCTTTATGAGTGTGAATATAAACATAGATAGGAACCTACGCGTGATTTAAAGATTGGCGTGACGTCAGTGTGGCGGGAAGTGGGAGTGTATTACGCTCAACAACTGGTAAACCCAGAACCGCGACGCAGAACGGGATCAAATACACACGCT
This sequence comes from Lepas anatifera, assembly GCA_034440635.1. Taxonomy (NCBI): domain Eukaryota; kingdom Metazoa; phylum Arthropoda; class Thecostraca; family Lepadidae; genus Lepas; species Lepas anatifera. The sequence goes on along the minus strand of JAOTON010002016.1, from coordinate 708,728 downwards.
AGATAAAGAGGCTGCTAGACAATGTATATATATATATATATATATATATATATATATATATATATATATATATATATATATATATATATATATATATATATAGTTACAGGAAAGTGCAAAATCCGGGATTTCCGAACTCCCTAGGGATTTCGCGAAATCACTGACCAGCCAGGAGTTCGCGAAATCCCTAGGGAGTTCGGAAATCACTGGCCGACCAGGATTTCACGAAATCCTAGGGAATTGCGAACTCACTGAAACTTCAGTGATTTCGCGAACTACCTGAATGCTTTTCAGGGATTTCGCGAAATCCCTAACATGCCAATATGTCATATAGTTTAAATCCGAATAATGATCCTTCAGTGATCTGGTTTTACACTCCCCGTCCATGTTTTCTCTTTCTATGTTGTATTTTGCTTGATTTTATGTGTGTCGGCCTGATATTTATTTTTGAAAATTAATTTTACACTCTCAGCTCTACCTCACACCGGGTCCTTGTGCCCGCTGACGAACTATTCGAGTCACTAGCCTTCCTCGAGGTGCATGGCTTATGCAATATGAACCGTAGGTGTGGAGGGGGCTCAAAACAAACTAGAGATGCCACTACTTTTTCATTGTCATCTGTAATGAATATCTTGATTTCTTAACAAAGCAGACTCTGATGGGAAGTATTGTGCCGTAAGAAACGGACAAAGAACTGATATACTTTCACAAAGGTCTATTTTAGCTATGTCTATGTTGGAATGTACTACAGACGTCCACAAATTTTCCAATAACAATACTTTGGTACAGGAGGAAGTGTCGGCCTCGAAAAGGCTCTCGGTGTAAGAAGCGGCACGCCTGTCATCGTTTGACCATTGCCAAGGCTTTCAGAAATTGTATTGTCGATTCCGGCGGGCTAGCCAATGCACTTCAAGCTTAGGTGCTCCAGCCACGGTCAGACAATAGGCAATGAGATAGCACATTGCAAATATGCGTAACAATTGTATTATTCCGTGTCCTGCTTATGCCGACAACTATAGTTGTCGGCTTATGTTCAGCTGTAGCTGAAACTGTATAACACCTCTGATATACTGATAAACTGAAAACAGAGATATGGTCTAAGTTAATTTGCAGAATGATTATTTCGTTGTTGCAGCTCTGAAAATTTATCTTAGTATAGCCGAACCGTACCTGTAAAGATTGGCCAAAGTTTTGGAATACATTAATGAACTTAATGCAAAAAATAATATAGCATTATTGTATTTTCCTTACCCAGAAAGTAATACGAAATGGCCATCAGATAAGCAGCATTTCTCTTTGTGTAGTAATGAGGATTGTGATATGATAATGATCTCTCTGCAGATGCTGGATAAGTGAGTTGGAAAGAAGCGCTTCAGAATTTTGTATCTAACGGTACTCACAGTTGGTGCACCTGAGCGACTTCGTACCGAGTACGTGCATGGCCGGGGCGGGGTTGGGTAACCATACTCCTTGGGTTTTTCGCAAAGTCTTGAAAACGGCTACGCGCAGCGGCTGTACCCAGTACAGTTTTTCTGAAGCTTTTACAACTCCTGTCAACATTTTCGGTTCAGGTCATTTCAGGTCAGGACATCAGTGCAGGTCAAGTGACATCATCTCCAAAAAAGAAGAAAACAACATAAGCAAGGAACAGCTTAATGTATCAATCTAAAATTCGTATTGAATAAAGGGCCGACTGAGTACACAGTTTTTTTAGGATTTTTGAAGTCGATGACCTAAGGTCAATTATGAGTCATGATCACACCGTTGGAAAAGTATCGGTAAAATGGTTTATACATCATAATTTTGTTGGGAATGGAGCTAAATTGTATATTTTGGCATCATTGGGGTTTTCTTGTTTCTGCAGTTCTAATGATATGCATTCTGACCCAATTCGATATTAACCTGATCCAAGGTCAGGTCAAATCTTAGCTTTGACCTAGAATAGTCACATTATTAATCATTCGACGTCGCTTGCAGAAAAGCTTCAGATAGTGAATCCTTATATATTGTATCTCTTCTACATCAGATGGTAGGACTGAAGAACTGTATTTCAGTTATATCACCATATCCATATTGTGACATTGTTTGGCTTCCAATGCCCTCAGATTTTACCCGACAAAAGAAAGCATAGAACACTTCCTTTAAAGCTTAGGTTGTGCTACTTAACGCCATTTACTTTTTCGCTAACTAGCGTAGTTTTAGATTTTAGGCGGGGGGCGTAGCCCACCCCTCGTCAGGGTGAAGGTGGCTCAGACCCTGGCATTGCACGTCTTAAAATTGCATCCCGCGAAACTAGTTTGAGACTCATACCAAACGTTTTTGACTGTGATGATTTTAAGCTATCAAAAGGCATAGTCATAAGAGACTTCGCAATTGCTCTCGGTGACCGGCACCTCATCGACACCACCAGCCAAAAGACACGTGATGAGTTTTCAAAAATGTGAGCGTCGGGCACATTCTTTTTCGGATGGCGTGGTTTGCTCAAAAGTAAGTGCGTTGCGCCATTGCCGAGCATTTATACCATTTTCAGTAGCGCAAATATTTCTGCCATTTCTTGAACTGTGTTACACCCATATTTATTCTAGTGATCAAGCCATGGATTTCGTACCATTTTCTTTATCGTATCCGTAGATAAAATTCCATAATAATTCAACCTACATAAAATACCGTAACGCTATTCTGTGATGTAGATTTGACATAAAATAACAATAGCGTCACATAATTATGAAAGGTGGTGATAGCGTAGACCACTTTTTATTGAATACCTGGGTAGTTATGCTGACTCCATGCACTGCATATGTATAATATTAAATATACAGATCTATCATAGGCGGATCCAAGATTGCCGATCGGGGGGCATCTTCCCGGGGGAGGGGGAGAGGGCGGGGCGCCATCCGGACCAGGGGAGTGCCTTTTTGACCGGAAAAACCTATCAGGTGGGCGCAAGATCCTATCGGTGGGCGCCGATTTTTACATCCCCAGGGACGGGGATGGAAAGCGACATTTCAGAGTGGCGCCGTGACCATTTTAGAGGGCGCCGAGGGTCGATCGGGGTGGGGGCACCTGCCCCCTTTGTCCCCCTAAATCCGCTTATAAAATATATCATGAATATAAATAACCAAGTACCAAATCACAGTGAAGGAGAAGTGTATTCTGTGGGGAGTGTGGGAACCAAATTTCAGGAGTGGACCAGGGCATTTTGGAACCGCCAGGGGCCAGTGTATTTCTCTCCCGTGATCCACATTTGCAATCAGCAGCAACTGAACTTTTACATTGCAGCACAATATTGATAAGCGAAACTCGATAAATGTATCGCTACGACCTCAACAATACAATTATGACCTTCCTTATATTTAGCTTAAAACCTTCCCAATATTTAGCTTAAAACCTCCCTTATACGTAATTTTTACGGAAAATGTCCGGTTACTGTTTGAAATAAATCGTAAGAACAATAGTCCGCAATCCTAGCTAGTCATCCTTGAGCTGACTAAATGTCAGGGAATTCGCGAACTCCCTGAGTGTTTATCCGGGATTTCGCGAACTCCCTGACTTCTAAGTCCAGGGGTTTCGCGAACTCCCTGGTCACCCAGGGATTTCGCGAACTCCCTGGCTGGTCAGTGATTTCGCGAAATCCCTAGGAGTTCGCGAACTCCCGGATTTCGCACTCTCCTGTAACATATATATATGTATATATATATATATATATATATGACGAGCAAAGCAAGAGAGTGTCTTGGAATATTGTAATGTGTTATTGTGAGTTCTCATAGTGCCCTTTTTCATCCGTAGTCCCCCAAAGAAAATACACTGGGTAACAACAGACAAGGAAGCTGTAATAATTTCCATGCCTTCCGAATGTTAAGATGTTTAGCGAAAACGATATGGCAAATTCGGAATAAATAAGTTTGACAGATATATATATATATATATATATATATATATATATATATATATTAGTATAAGACTGAAGCAAGTTATTATTAATACAGTGCTGGTTGAACGTCACCGCAGCTTTGGCTTTTTGTAGTTTTCTTTCTAGCGTTTCAATGTTCCTGATAAGTGTTCGGTTTTCTATGCTATGTTCGTGTAAAATTGTTCCGATATTCATGTCATATTAAAGAAAATTGAAGTAAAAAACGCACCTAAAGTCGACCGGTTTCATTTATCTCACATAAACATTTTCAAGACTGAGGTACGTTGAATAGTAGTTGCAAAATTTAAGGTTTGAATTTTTGATGTCTCGCACAAGATCCCATGCATATGAGCACAAATCACTTCACATTGCGGCAAACAAACATGCAACACGATTAACACCACAGAGATTTGTCAAGGTGAATAAATTGTCTAAAAGGAAAGCTAAACATTACGAGACAAAGACAAAATTCATAATACACTCTAAACGTTACAATGAAAGTACACGTGAGGGGGAGGGGCTACTCTATGATAGCCGAGGCCCCTTAAAAAAGTAGGAGAGTTCCTCTGGCGTTCTGTTGTTTATTTATTAGTGAGTCGCGCTCCCTGATGCATACGGCTTCTAGTGCCGCCAGGCGTCGGACGTCCCGAGCTCGTCCAATGCTGGTGGTTTTTTCTAACAGTTGCTGCCTTGTCAGTCGCCTGTGATGTTCTTCCAGGGTGTGGGAGGATGGTGCTCCACTTTGCAGAGTGTTTTTTTAAGGTTTGACGATGTAATATAGGTTTTATGTGATAGTATGATGTATGTGGTAGTATGTAGTGTGATGGTGCTCCATTCTGCAGAGTGGAGCACCATCATCCCACTCTGCAGAGTGGAGCACCATCCTCCCACACCCTGGAAGAACATCACAGGCGACTGACAAGGCAGCAACTGGTAGAAAAAACCACCACCATTAGACGAGCTCGGGACGTCCGACGCCCGGCGGCACTAGAAGCCGTATGCATCAGGGAGCGCAACCCACTAATATATAAACAACAGAACGCCAGGGAAACTCTCCTACTTTTTGAGGGGCCTCGGCTATCATAGAGTATCCCCTCCCCCTCACGTGTACTTTCATTGTAACGTTTAGAGTGTATTATGAATTTTGTCCTTGTCTCGTAATGTATATCTTTCCTTTTAGACAATTTATTCACCTTGTCAAATCTCTGTGGTGTTAATCATGTGGCATGTTTGTTTGCCGCAATGTGAAGTGATTTGTGCTCATATGCATGGGATCTTGTGCGAGACGTCAAAAATTAAAACCTTAAATTTTGTAACTACTATTCAACGTACCTCAGTCTTGAAAATGTTTATGTGAGATAAATGAAACCGGTCGACTTTAGAAGCGTTTTTACTTCAATTTTCTTTAATATGACATGAATATTGGAACAAATTTACACGAACATAGCATAGAAAACCGAAAACTTATCAGGAGCATTGAAACCCTAGAAAGAAAACTACAAAAAGCCAAAGCTGCGGTGACGTTCAACCAGCACTGTATTAATATATATATATATATATATATATATATATATATATATATATAGACATATATTATTTTAGGCAGGTATCTTTGTACAGCACTAAGTGTTGAGCTTTTGAGAGTTTCCGGTTAAAATATGATCCTCTCAGAAGCTCAACAGTCAGTGCTTTACAACGATACCTGCCTAAAAGAAAAAACAAAATATATTGCCCAAATACACAAATATATATATATATATATATATATATATATATATATATAAACTTTATCTGTCAAACTTATTTATTCCGAATTCGCCATATTGTTTTCGCTAAACATCTTAACATTCGGAAGGCATGGAAATTATTACAGCTTCCTTGTCTGTTTTTACCCAGTGTATTTTCTTTGGGGGGACTACGGATGAAAAAGGGCGCTATGAGAACTCAAAAGAACACATTACAATATTCCAAAACACTCTCTTGCTTTGCTCGTCGGGTACTTTCGTTTTCAGCTTTGATGTATGAATCAACAAACCAAGCTGGGGGCCACAATGGCCTTCATAAATGGGTATGAGCCCTTGTGAAACGGGGAACATATCTTCACTTATTCAGGAGTAGAAGGGCACAGACCCCGAGCTGTGTAAAATCCCGAGGGCCAGGAATCATTTATTGGGGGCGACAGAGAACCAAAAATGGTCCTCCGTTTCCATGCAAAATGCCTTGTCGTTGCTCCAGTCCTATTGCAGGACGCTTTTGTGGATACAGCAGTGAGGTCCTGGGATTGTGAAGTCGTGGCAATCCCAGTGAACAGCACAGTACAGCAGTGAAGTCTCGGCATGACGACACATCCATCAAAACCGGTTTTTGTTCACGCGCTCGCCCCCCGGCGATTTGGGTCACGTGGTCCCGGCCGCCTCGGGGCTGGAGTTTAAGTGCGGGTAGCAACAACAGGGCAGCCGAAATCACAAGGTTAGCACGGACACATAATTCAGGGTTTGTACAAGGTGTTGGTGTGACCGGTGCGTGACTCAGGTCTTGTAAGGGCCACCAGATCACTGAACACTTAGAGGGAATGTGGCACCTTGATAACGTGATTTTAACTGAGATAACCAAGTTGTAAAGCAAGTCGGAAAACCCGGTACTCAATATATCATTTGTCTTGGAACTCGAGATTTCCGTAGAAAAAAGCTAAAACCTACCTGAAATGTACCCCTCATGTACCCTTAGCAGCAGGCCACAGTTGTCATGGCTGTTGATGTGACGACATATGCTGACGTCACGATGAGTATCAGTCAATCGAGGCCTTTGAAGCGTATTGAATATGGTAGTGGTTGCCAGATCATGACATCATCCACAAGGAGAGAGTTATTTCTTTCCCTTAGAGGAACATTTTAAAATGATCAAAATTTTGAGCCTATTGTACATTTTTTCAGAGAAATCAGGGAAGCTTCCATGATTTTCGGCTAAAAGTGCCCCTAATTACACTAAATTTCAGTATTCGACCGAAGTGCCACATTCCCTTTAAGCAATTCATTGGAATTAGCCCTACTGGCAAAACACATGGTAGTAAAATCCTTATACATACAGGAAGTGAACTTTGAGTAGACTTTACTTATGCTTTCGGTTTGAGTTTGTAGTGTGCTTTTAATTGAGTGAAATGCCACTTAAATAAATCAACTTGTAGATTTAGGTTCGATTTTGTTTGCATGTGACGACAGACTCTTCTACTGCGAAATGCTTCCAGAAAAAAATCATTCATTAATGCGGCCAAAATCCAATCATTATGCTGCCGGGACTTAGAAAACATGTCCCTTATTTTCTTGACTTTGCGAAATATGATTATGTCACGTTATAGTGTTTAGTAACGCATCAACTGCGAAGGTTATATGTCATATCAAGCACTGGTGGCGGAATTGCATGGAGACTGGCGATCGAAAGACTGAATGGCGGAATCGGAGCTAGAAATGGGTTGAAAAGTCCATGGTTATTCTCTGGCTATTGGTTATTCTCTGTGGTGACCGCTGGCAATTGAGCTTCATACCGCAGCCATTACGGGTCAAGTTCATGGGTGAAGAAATTGTAAGCAAAAATGTTTTTAGGAATTTAGGTATTTACATGGACTGCAACTTATCATGGTCACAGCATGTAAAATTTGTGTCAGACCGATGTTTTGGAATTCTCATAGCCCTGTATCATGCCCGACACTTTCTACCTGTGGAGGTGCTCCCGCGCATATTATCGATTCATTAGTGTTCTCTCATATCCGTTACTATATTCAGGTTTATGGCAGCACGAATTCTGAATCCAAAGATAGAATCCAGAAAGTGTTCAATTTTGCTGCACGATTTATATCCGGTAGAAGAAAATTTGATCATATTTCGGATGTTCTTAAGGATCTAAAGTGGCTTGACACCCGTGAGTACTTTGATTATTTTGATTTATGTCTGATGCATAGGTTGATCACTTCCGGTGAGCCCATGTCACTTGCCTCTTGCTTGCGCTTTAATAAGGACCAATTGGAACGCGAAACAAGACAGTCAGGACATTTGGCATCGTCAAGACCACGAAACAACCATGGCAAGATAAATTTCATCTACCGTGGATCTCAGCTGTTCAACACATCATGCATGAACTTCGGATCTCCTCACGAAATGAGCTAAGACTAAGGCAAATGTTGCATGGGGAGTAGTCTTTCTTTTTAAGTGCGCGGTACGGTGTTTACTTTTAGACATTTTAGTTTTTAGATTTTACCTGCATTTATGCCATTGTTTTTGTTGTAATGTGTATTGACGAGGTGCAGTAGCACTGATTTTCGATGTTTGTGATGACCAGGACCTTTGAATAGCCCAAAATGTGTGGGTCTGCTTTTGTCAATACATACATACATGGTGCCATCCTTAAATTCAGACGTTCCGCCGTCACTGATCCCAAGTCAGGTCCCACTAAGTCGCAAAGTCGTGTCGCTTCCTTTCCAATTTTTGTTCATTCTATCGCGAAAGTTGAATCTGAGATTCATTGTGTGACATGAGCTTACTCGAGGCTGGAGATTGGTTGCCTAGCCTGAGCAAAGCCACGCTACAACCCCACGTTTAATATCTTAAACTGCAAATGGTTAATCTAGCTATATTTCCATGATGCCTTCCTTAACTCCTTGTAATGTTGATATCGGCCTAGCTTACAAAAAAGTTGGCATCGCTGAGACCTTATTTCAGAGAGAATTCAAAAGGTCTTGAGTAGTTTTTTCATACCAGTTACGGGGGCACGGGTATCCTTCCCCAGAGTATAAGACTACCAGCCAAAGCTTCAAGTTTGGTGAAGCTGCAAAATGAACGTTAATAATTTTTGGTGGTTTCACGACGCACCATTTGCGAAGGTCACACGGTGTAGGCAGCTCGACCCTGTTGGGAGGGTTCTTACGGATCAGGATGTACTTGGAACTCGCCAGGTCTTGAACCCGGAACCTGTGACCCAGGAGGCACAAAATGTACTTTATATCCTGTCAGGAGAGATCCTGTCAGGTGACAAGACTAGGAGCGGGACTTCTGGTTCCAGAGACGATCTCGTAAAGGCTTCAGAATGGGGAAGGACATACCGGTGCTTTTTTACCCAATAGTTCTTGACCGATATCTCAAGTTGGGGATCCCAATAAGTTTCCACAATCTACATCCCTACTCTACTTTATTCATACGTGGAATTATATTATTAGAGTAGGTAATTTTCAAAGTTCCAGACAACTTGCTCGAAAAAATTCTTCACAAACAAGAAATCCTGCAGTTTCCACTCCTATTCAGTATAAGTTGGCGAGAGAAAGTTATCTGTGCTGGCAGCTTCAACTCAGACAAAATGAAACGGCGCCCGGGCTAGTCAGGCATATGGCTGGTTACTTTCCATGCCACCCGTCACATACCACAGTGCCAAACACGGTAATTCCCAAGAGACACGCGGTAAGCCCACACCGGCTGTTTATGACAAACAATCTACAAAGAAGCCTGAAGTAGTGCGCCGACTCGTAAGGTCGAATGCACCGTATCCTTTCGTGGTGGGTGAACACTTCCACTCCAAATGGCGTGGGCTTTAAGCTGCACACTGTTTGAAAATAAACGGGGCAATAAATACTATGGTATACTGTGTAATACAAATTATGTTGACCAGATGACCAATCCAATGTTCGAGAGGATGGTCGTGTCCAAGGTTAGGTATTACTTAGATACATAGACCTGCAGTCCTACTTGTGTTTAATTTAAAAAAAGGATCGAACAGTTTTCCTTGTAGTATTTCTTGGGAATAATTGACATAAATCACTATTTGGCTCCCCTGTCAAAACGTTCTAGGAAAACCGACAACCGTTTGAGCACAAGTTGCTAGCCATCGTAGCACGGATCATGCTTGACCACTCGGTAAAAATATCTTGATAAAATTACTGCGCTTAATACTTGACTTAACCTTACAAACTCCCTTGATTTCACCTGGTTCTATTTTTTTACAATCCTTTCAGTTTTATGCCGCAAAAACATCACCGGGAGGTCTAAAAATCGAGGCTATTTTTAATCGCATACTCAACCGCTAAGCAGGTATCAGCATACCAATGTGGAAGTTTTGAGTTCGCAAAAACATAAAGAATCGCAAAAAGGCTCCGGGAGAGGTAGCAGCATACCCTAAGCAGTATTTAATGAATCAACACCGGGGGCGCTGGTTTAACGGTCTCTCCGCAGTATTGATTGCGACATGAATAAATACATTAGCTCCGGCTTCGTCAGTCTCTGCTGCCGCCGTGTCAACCCAGTGCACTCTGACCAAGAAGGAAGGGTAGCACGGAGGACACTGACAGACAATACTGGAAATACTCCGAAAGGAACACTCCAGAATAACCAAAAAGGCAACGTCTTAAGCCAGTAGAGAGCTGACCAAAAAAGTCGAGGGTAGCGCAGCTGGGGAGTGTAGTTTACAGACTAGTTATAGAGGCGTATTTACACACGTTCGGTTTTCTCCTTAGAATTATAATTAGGTACGACAGCGAATAATTGTTGTGCCGCGTTCATTGTCAATCCTTTGCTTTTCAGAGGCCTGGTTTTTCCATGCTCCTGTAGTTCTCTTCTATCGGTTCAGTCACTTATCTTCACAAAAATGTTTCTGTCTGAGAAGAATTACCTAGCACAATGCTACATTAGGGAATAGGAATGGTATCAGATTATCTCTGTTTGGATTAATAGTAGAATTTCTGTGATAACCGCCAAAATGAATAAAAACATACAGCATCACGGCTAGTTTATTTATCTACGAACACCCCAGACCGCACCACAGGCCTCACCTCGAGAGTAGTGATCCGGCGGCCGCGGCGGCGCCCGAAGCACTGGTACGTCCTCTGGAACTTGATGTTGAAGCCGTGGATGACCTGGTGCTGGTACGAGTGCTGGTAGTGCTCGTGTTCCGCTTCAGTGCACCAAGTGTGCCGCTGCGACACAATAGGGTAGTCGTACACCTCACGCACCACCTCCGGCTCATCCACCTCATCCCCACACCCCTCCGGCGCATCATAAGGCTCCGAGGGCACGCGTTCCGCTGAGGCGTAAGAACCTTCAGATGAGGAGGAGCGGAGCTCCTCGTCAGACGTCTGCTCCTGCTCGGCACTGGCCGCGCCAGACAGAGCCAGCGAACTCTCTGAGTCTGTGTCCAGCGCCATGACAACCGACCGAAACGGGCTGCAAATGTGTTCGGAAGTGACCACCGGTGAAAAACCTGTATGGTCCTGGCGAGCCTTGTGAGCGGCCAGCGCCGTGTATCCAATGTAGCAAACGTCACGCGCTATTGACTAAAAGTTGACACATGAGAAGCACATGGACTCAGGAACTATTCCTTACTACTTTTCCAGCAGATTTCACTCTCACTTGACGCTTCACTTTCGTCCTAACGCCGTCAGCTCCTTCTGAATCGAAGTTCTACTCCTTAGCGCGCTCAATACCAACTCTCCCTCCGACACTTCCCTTCTCCCTTGCGACGAGTCACTGGAGGGTCGAGATTGCCTCGGGGCATGGGCTGCCGCGCCGGGCAACCGCCTGAGGGCATTTCTGCAGTGGTGCCAGCCAGCTGACCGCAGCAGGGGCGGAGCCAGACACAAGTCCAACAGCTGCGAAGCAACATCGAAAGAGGACGCGAGACGGCCCATCAGAACCACCGACGAGCGCCCGCCGCTGCGGCCGGTGAAATATGGCCTGCCGGCCAAGAGGTTGGCAGCTGCAGCCGGCTGCGTTGCCGGCACGGGATCCAGCAGCCTGGTGACGACGGCCGCCGCTTAATCGCGAGACAGTGGAGATGGGCGGCTGCCGCGGGGTTAGCTCACCTGCCAGAAATAGACGATCTCGCGACGGCGGAGAGGGTTCAGCTGCAATGTAAACCGAATGGCGGCGGATGAGATTTTCGTCCATACGCCATGTGCCGTTATGGACGCACGGAGAATACATTTGGAACATTCGACATGAGTGGGGGAGCTCAGTGGTGGATCCTAAGGGGGCTAGGGGGCTAAAGCCCCCCCAGATTTCCGAGACACTATAGTGAAAACATAGACGAGGGGCTGCCCAAGGTACTGGCAAGAGGCTCGAGCCCCCCCAAATGAATTCCTGGATCCGCCACTGGGGAGCTATATTTGAAGACCTTGAGTGGTTATCTAATTACGTGGTTGGACGAAGGAAGAAAAGATCTTCTGTCTTACCTACCGCATGGGTAGGAGCTATATATAAAGGCATTGCGAGGGAATTTAACCCCGGGGTTAAACGGGGGAAGAAGATATCTTGTGCCATACAGCATGGGTGCGAGCTATATTTAAAGGCCTTGAGAGGGAATTCAATCCTGTGAGTGGAGCAGGAAGAATATATTAACAGCTGAAAAAATGGGTGAGAGCTAAGACCTCGAGTGATAATTTAATGAATGACCTCAGGATACGTCAACTATGACGCAGGCTGGTCACCTGGGTCAGCGAGACCCGGGTGATACTTGACGAGGGACGGTTGGGTAGTTTTGTTCCCCTCGAATGGGTGGATATTTTCCTCTCTTATGGATGATAGTATATTTCATCTTACGAGCTGAGCCGGGTTTGCAACAGCTCCATGGGACCAATGTAAGTTGGGTCATGACAATTGAGTGTGCACTGTGCTTGAAATCTGTTTTTTTCTAAGGCTTTTTATATGGAACATGCGGCCCCTTGCTCCCCTTGCATTCATACAGGTTCAGATTCTCAGCAGGGACAATACATTTATTTTATTGACAATAGTGTAATGAAAATAGTGATATGACAAGAGTGAAGATACGGTTCTTATTCGTGGCCCGAAAATAAGCCGCCACCGCGATAATCAATTGGTTTGAGAAGTGGAAATTATTATGTTTCGAACAGTTTTTCATTGGGGTTTACCGACACACCAACTACAAGATTATTGGGCGTTGCATTGGGGGGAGAACTAAGCCGGGCCTAGGGCAGGGCGCCTAAATCTGCCCCTGGGCAGGCTCGATCCCGCGCCCTTGGATCATTGCAAAATGCCACGTATTCGAGCCGAGCGCGCGCCCGCCGACTGCACCACTCAGACACGTTCGCACTGGCAAAATCGAGCTGATCAAAAAAGGGCGAAGTGAACGTGTCTTATTTGAGTTTTTCCGTAAACGAAAAATATAGCTACTTCCAAAGTAGGCCAAATCAGGAACAAATGTCCTTTAACCACCACAGTCCGTGAAGTAATGACCAAATTTTCAACGTGTGTTGCGCAAGATACAGCGCGACGCTCCAAATTCAACCATCAGCTTACGTTACGGTGTTTACACTACAGCGTTCCATGCAAGCGAGTAGGCACAACGTTGGGCAGCTCCAGCCATCATAAAACCGCTGCAGGCAATCATTCTTACACGCCCACATGAGAAAATATTTACGTAACACAGGACTGAATTTAGACCGAACATTGCCCCATTTCCAGCCAAAACGTAGAGTACTAGAATGTCGACTCATCGTACTCGCAAGTGCTCAAAACATAGTTTATTTGACATGTCAAAGCGAGGATGATACAGGCTAACAACAATACCACATTTCAAAACTGAGGAGTACAAAGGCTTCCTCAGCATGTTGCGTTCTTGTAAGAAGAGAAGCTGATACAGCATTCGGAACGCTCATGGATACAAGCGGTCAACAACCGATACATAATCTAACGGACCACACAGTCCAGCTTGCCCGAAGAGAAGTTCTTTCGGAGGATCATCTCCGAAGCATCCCTTACTCTAGCACGCTTTGCTTTAAACACAATTCGGCGGTGAATGCTCCATTTGAGTCGCAGAACCTGCTGCGTGGAAACAACACAACTGCGCAGGAAACAACTGCGTGTCAACCGAAGCATAGGGAACTTATTCCGTTCGGAGATTTGCCGGCACGATTTCAATGGCTCGCAGTGTGGCGCGGTACGAAAATAGCAGCACGCCTTTTAACCAGCGGCACGGGACTCGTTGCATCAGCCACCTTTCATGAGCATGGAAAGGCCAGCCATGACTCTGGCGACATAGCTAATACAGTCGTTCCCAGCCCTCCAGACATGACGACCCCTTTCAAGCAGTCCTGGGAGACTTCAGGACCCCCTTTTCAAATGCAAATACCAAATTATATAAACACGAGCGGTTATTATTAACTTACGTGTTGCTTGCACCTGTTGAACACACTTGGCCCTGAAGCATTGCTTAGCCCCCACAAAAGGCTCCGTGACCCTCCGATGTAGGTTATGACGCACCGTTTGGGAGCCAATGAGAGAAAAACCATAGGAGTTTTACAGTGCAACAGGAGGAATGATCGATGAAAATGACCTCGTTCGCTGAACAAGTTTCCACAAACTCAAAACGTGTTAAATACTAAACGTCGTTAATACGAAATCTTAACAACAAACGAGTACCCAAGTGACCGCTAAATAAATTAGCTATGCACAGGGGAACAGAGAAAAAACAGAGAAAGGCCCGGCAAAAGTTGCTCACGGCTTCTTGACATTCACATGACACGCCACATAAATCCATCTGGCTCCAAGCAATTGTACATACGGGTTATTCAAGACCAGGCTGCACAAGCTCGCGGGTGTTTGAACAGCTCCGAGTGATGCTTCGAGCTGAAGGTCACCTACCGGACGATAGAGAGAAGCGGGCCCGACAATATGATGGTGCTCAGATAAAATGCGTAGTGTTATGGCCCTCGCCTAGATTGACAGTATCGGCCAATTACGCCTGTGTCCTGGATAAAGTCAACGATAGTGGCGGGATCTGGTCTTACCAAGGTTTAGCTCTTCCTCCGGCTCTTATCAGTGCTGATAAACTGACAAATAAAGTCGCTTATGGATAACGCCAAATTTATCTATTGTTTTGAGACTCCCAAAACTTCTTTCACAAAGCTCCCAGCTGCTCAACACTACAGTTTGTTGACGAATGAGAGCAATATTCCATTGGATACCCGCTGAAGGCGGAACAGATCAGCGCAATACCAGCAGCTATATTCCCATGGCCACTCACAATACCAGTCAAACATTCTCAAGTTGCATGCATGCCCACAACACATTCATACGATCCGAAGAACCTCACTCTTACCTCACACACTCCACCACCCACACCATCTAGACATTGGTGATGCCCAGCTTCTCTGCACCCTCCAGAGCCGACTTTACATGCGTGTCAAACAACTCACACCGAATGGGCATCTCCAGCGAGTAGAACGGGTTCTTCAGCGCGAAGTCAGCATACAGCTGATGGAGTCTCCTCAGCAGCTGGTCAACGCCCGTCTGCTTGGGGTCGGCCACCGCCAAGAACTTGACGCCGGTGAGGGTCTGGAAACAGTGCAGGTGGTAGCCGGAGGTCTGAAGCAGCTGGATGCCGGAGCTGCGCGGCTCAGGACTCAGCTGACTGGCGATGGCGAACAAGGGGTAGAACATGCTGGCCAAGAAGATCTTCTCGTTGGTGGAGAGGCGGGGCCAGCCAAACTTGAGGCTGATTGGGTACTGTTCAGGGTCTTCAAGAACCTGGAAACAAAGGAGACAAAGTTCTGATTTGAGATACGTGAGAAAGTGTGCAAAAATTTAGGGATTTAGGAAGCGAATTCTGCTGCGGGGATACCGGGTCGCTAGCTTTCACCATGTCGAAGAGAGTTGATGGGTCAAAGTGAGGATTAAGATCGTCATTCACAAGACAGCCGGAGGGGGGCAGACATGTTGACGCAATATTTTCCTGGAAATATTACGAAAGTTTTTAATATGCCAAGCTCAAAACTCGTGCACAACACAAATAAGCTTCGACATAGCTTCGGCAGCGCGTGGTAAATAGACATCCGTCTTCCGGCTTTGCAAACCATCATTTTGCAACAGCATCTAAATGCTCTTAAAATAAACGGACTAGGAAATAAAGCTCTTGCAAACAGCTTTCACAGAAAGAAACTGGTCCATACTTAACGATTAAATAAGCTTGCCAGCGATTACAATAAATCAGAATACGTATAGCCAAGGAGCCAAATAAATTGTGAGTAAAAATAAAATACCATCAGCACTTCCACTTACGCCTCCAAACATCGAAACAATTCTATAATGAACTGGAAATGATGATAAAATCACAGGAAAATATTCACGAATCCCTCCGTTTCCCATCAGGAGCCTTGTATGATTGAAAATGACAAGTCAGATCAATGCTCAATTCAAATCAGAGCCTGAGGATACGATAAAGATAAACCGCATTTTACTTGTATCGCCGATTGTTTTTCATATTTGTTTACCCCCGACAGCACGCTCCGTCATGCATAATAAACCGGCCCATTTCTTCAGTCGAAAAATATCCCTCTTTTTGGGGTGCGAAGTCACTGACGTCTTTCGTGCGTGTGACGGGAAAACCCTGACAAATTGTCGATAACATTACATTGTCGTGACCCCGGCCGGTGGATTTTCATACAGTGCGCCATGCTGGTACTTTCACTCCACGATGGCGGCTGGCATTTACTAACGTCGCGATCGCCGCCCTCGCGTGAGTGTACCACTTATTGGCTTATCTCTGAAATATTATAGAAAGCCGGTACAATGGCTGCCTGGTGTGTTTGTGTTGCGAAATGCACTTCTACGACTTGTATCAGCACAAGATATCACGTAATTGCAAATGAGCAAGCCAACTACACGCATGCAATGATGTTGTTCTATCAGATGGCAGGTGACCTCTAAAAGGTTCAGGGCACTCCAGCTAAAAATAACCTAATGCCATACGGCTTTTCAAAGACTGCACGCGTAAGAGGCGCAGCCTTAAGAACACCACCTGTGCACACATTACTAGGTAAGTCGCATCGCCACTTCACCTTGTTCTTAGTCTTCAACAGGGTCTACGCCGATCTCGAGCTTTATAGAGGGAGGAGCGGCGCCAATAATCACCAGAGCAACGTCATTTAAATATTTCGAGGGCTACCTTCGCGGTGCCAGTTTCGGGTGTTTTTACAGGGTGGGAGTTTAGAAAAAAGATCACTGGGAACAAAAGAGGTATGCTATTGCTAGAATTATCAGCGGCACACCATTATCTGGCCAATGGCACGCAGATAGCCTAGCGGAGGGCTACGGCCAATAGCGGAGTGGCAGCGAACAACGGAGGGACGGCCTTCGACAGCACACACATGGCCTTTGCCAGAAGGGCGCTGAAAAAACAGGGACCTGTGCCACCTACTTAAGACAACTTTAATCTACCCAGTTGCGAATACACGGGGGACTGGGGGCTCAACCTCTCCCCCTCCCGAAATATCTTTCTTTAATTAATGCATAGTCGGAGGCTGTTCCGAGGCAATGGCGGGTGAAGTTCGAGTCCCCTAGCCCCCCCCAAATGAAGTCCTGGATTCGCCACTGCCTCTACCCCACATTTTCGGCTTTTCACAAGGAGCCGACTAATCACTGGGGCGCCTCTGGAGACCCACATGGGGTGGGGTTCACACCTCCGACAGTTTCATCCCCGAATGTCTGGCATACGGCATCAAGGCAAAGACAGTTCAAAAGGCCCGCAATGAAAGCACCAATCGAGAGCTAGAATTGATTTTCAAAATTCCTTTCAAAATTCAAGGCAGAAAACATGGAAAGATGTTCGAAAATCTAGTGGCATTGGAGGCAGAAATTTGATCCGGAAATAGAACCAGCAAACACAAGAATGGGCCGAAAAATAAACGAAATTTCTCTTCAGTGGGCCCAAAATTGCAGCTTCACAGCGAAGAGCTGCCGGCCGGGCGACAGCTCGCACCGCCCTCCCAGGGTGTGTGCCGGGGCTTTCAAGTCAGGCCAGCAACGCTGCTGAGCTCAGTGCACTTGCCCGAATGATCACATCGAAAGCGAGTGGGGCTGACGGTATCACCATCAGCATGCTGAAAATGACCTTGCCAGTGATAGCACCCCATTTGCTCACAATCATAAATCGCAGTATTCTCGATAGTGAGTTGCCCAGTGAATGGAAGGTGGCCCAGGTAATGCCCATTTTAAATCCGGTGACAAATCTGATGTAAATAATTTTAGACCTATTTCAATTTTACCTACCGTCTCCAAACTTGCTGAGCGAGTTGACGCGATCAATGATGACCTACCTGGAGGATCATCGCATACTGTGCCCTGAACAGCATGGCTTCCGCCCGGCTCATTCTACGGAGTCGGCTCTGCTCGACGCAGTAAATTACATTTCAGAAAATCGTGATTCGGGTAAATTCGTCTCCCTAGTGGCAACAGACACCTTAAGGCCTTCGACAGCGTCGAGCATGGCCGGCTTCTGAAAATTGGGTTGGTACGGCATACAGGGTGATTGGTTTGATGCCTGGCTGTCGGGGCGCGTACAAGTGGTCAAAGGGGGCATTTTAAAGAGGCCAGTTTTCGCATGGGGTGATCCAGGGAGTATTTTAGGTCAGTTTTGTTTTAATCTTTACTAACGACTTACCATCACACGTTCCATGTAAAAACTAGTCATGTACGCGATGACACTCAGTTTTTGAACAGCTTCGTCCAAGAAAACGCAGAGGGGCACATGGCGGATCTCGAGCATGCTTGGAGTGGTGAAACAGTGGTATAGTCAGAACCGACTTAAGATAAACCCCACAAAAACTGAACGATAATTTTCTCATCTCAAAAACAAGTTTTAAAAGATCAATTTCACTAAATTTTGAGGCATCTCGTATAAGTCCTCGCCAAAGATCAGAATTCTAGGGGTGGTTGTAGATTCCGGACTCAGATGGGAGGACCATGTTTCGCAGGTGATACGACGTTGTTATAGCACTCTGTCTGGACTCACGAAATTTTCGTATCGCCTCCCCAGATCTGTGAAACAGATGATTGTTGAAGCCCTCGTTTTCCACACATCCTGTACTGCATCACTCTGTGGTCTGGCTGCACTGCTTGTCAGAAGCATCGAGTGCAGAAAGTTCTCAACCACGCTGCCCGCATTGTGATGTGCTCTAAGCGTCGTGACCACGTAACACCGCTTTTGATGAGCTGATGTGGCAAAAGCTGGACAGCCTTATCTTTGAGCGAGATGTTGTCACAGTGTACAAACTTTTACATCAGCACAATGCGCCTGAAAACCTGAAGTGTCTCCTCAAATGTCGCGGTGAGGTGTCTCTCACGCACAGAGCCGTGGATCGAGGCCTGCTCCAGCTACGCGTGTGCGCAGGAGAGGGCAAGAAGGTTTTTAACTATCGGGCCATATCGGAGTGGAATGCTGTCCCTGAAGCTGTCAGATCAGCTGTGAACATCCGCGCATGTCTGCACCAGCTGAGAGCAGCCGGAGTCAACCGCTAGCCTTAAGCTCGCTATGTTGTAGCATCACTCTCATGCGTGAATTCGAGTGCTCATTTTACTTGACGTGTTCTCATATGTTTTTACCATTGTTGTTTTCTGTGCTCTGATCTGGCATGACCTGTATTGACGCAAATCGTAATACCCGCCCCTGTGGAGATTTAAGACAGTTAAATAAATAAATAAATCAGTTTATTCACATCTGACCGCACGCAAATATTTGACAGGTGGGAATTTTGCTAGGGTTCCATTGCAATGGAACCCTAGCAAAACTCTAGCAAAAACCCTATCCGTACAATGTATTGTGGGAATTTACTCCAGGTAAAAATTGAACCTCAATTCGCATATTTTCGGAACCATTGGATGAATGATCTAACGATTTTGGTGCTGCAGGGAGGAGCAGGTCTATGAGTTGACATGATGCTATTTGGTCATCTCCTTGAATCCGGGAAGAAAAATTGAACAAAAAGTCGATTGTTCGAACACAGCTCTTCATCCAAATCTTAATGTTAGAGGTGTTTACAAAAACAACCCCGGGTCATCCTATGATCGCCGAACTCGAATTGAATCACGAATGAAACTGAACTCGCGGTGGGCGATCATACGAAAACATACATCCCAATTCTGGTGAAGGGCTCTGCTAAAATTATAATCACTGCTTGTACTCAATTTTAAATCCCGGAATCAAGAGTATACGCCAAAAGAGCACCTTAGAGAACATCTTAATGGTTGAATCACCACCCAAAATGACGCTGAAATCAAACCTTTAACATCTACGGTACCGCATGATCAAAATTTTGTCGGATATTTTACCAAGGGAATTCGGAAGGCAAGGGTTAGAACTTAAGGGAAAATGCTATGAGCTTATTGACGAAGAAAAAATTAATTTGCTTTTTAGTTAATTATACAAGGTTCGGCTTACGGCATCTTCTCGGAGTGATAAGAATAGCTCAAAAACATAAGCTTGACAATTCAACATCACGGCACAGAACATGGTTTTCACTCAACACATCTTCACTTCTGGAAACCAAACTGCATAAACCCAGCTTTCAAGATACTGAACTGCGTATCCATATGAACTGCGTCCCCATGGGGAGAATTGAGACATTATTTTGTACACAACCTGAGAACGCCGTTCCCAACACATAGCTAGAGAGCAATTTATATTAGCATAAAATCACCAACAAATATCTCTTGAAGAGGCTGGTGGCACTGAAAAATGCAGGTGTTACATGTCGAGACTTCTGCAGAGTAAAGCTTTAATTTTTTTCGGGGGCTGGAAGGATAGCGACAGTTGAAAAATAACGGTAACAACGAAACAATGTTGTTCAAAGACGTTATGATTTCATCCAAATCTTGTGTTCCATCTACCTCTTCAAAGATCATATTTATGCATGACTTGGGAATAGGCTAAACACTACAAACGGTACTATCCGCGTCCCCCTCCTTCTTATTAGTCCCTTGCAGTTCATACCTGCACCCTCCAGCAGGGCTCTGGCTATTTACCACCATGCCACATTATATCTCAAAAGCGAGAACGCTCATGAACAAGAATTGTGCTGAAACTACCAAAAATTCAGAAACCGACCGAAAAATTGACATGGTCGTCCCAATTCTCCTGTGCTGATGGCAGCCTACCAAATGCAAGCTACGCTATTCAGCGTACAATGCAAGTTACTAAAATCTCTAGCGAGATGAAGACGATCTCCCTAAGCTCCCGATACGCAACACACCTTCTTTGAAAAAAAATATCGTCTGATGGTCTGCGTACACTACAAATATTTATAAAGGTCTAAATTTTGGTGGGACCCCACTCTGCATCAGACTTAGAGCGGAATTGAACGGTGAATGCCCCAAAGCTAGCTTGGGCCGAGAAGGAAACATGCATGCAAGAGGAAACCTGTATAAATCCTCCAGGTCATTAGTTATTCTTCAGCCTTCCAATTCTCCCCAGTTTCCTCTAACGATGGGAGGTGGGGCGCGGGTGGGGAAGCACATGCTGAACAGTCCTTGGATCCGTCGCAGAATGATCATCTAGTACGAACGAGGCACCTCGCCTTTCACCCAAATTAAATACGATATGTTTCAAACAATGGTTCTTGTTTTTGGGGGCTGGAACCTCCACACCCTGAGTGGCTCCGGTTATGAATGGCTATGGCTCCGAAATAATTATCCTGAGTACCCTGCAGACGGCAACCCTACCATACCCAAGGTCACATCGAGTGGGCTTTTTGTTTACACTCCCACATACGAACACATGGTCAACTGTTTTTTTTTTACTAACAAGAAATATCTGGGGCAATGATGTTAAGCATGCGCTAAAACGGAGCATCGATAGAGCGTCATAAACAAATGCGGTGGGCCGTAGGCGGGGGTCGACCTAGAAACACGTTCGCCTTGTCGCTTGGACGAGTGGGCCTATATGCACCAGTTCACAAACCGCGCTCAGCTCTGCGCAATGGGAGGCGCCGAGCCGCCGCGCTGGTGCGCAGATCCCATCTGACTATGCGAACAGATACAATATACAGTACCAGCACGGTACAAACAGTGGTGCTGCGCGTGACAGCTGAGCTGAAGTGATTCAATGCTCCAGCTCATTGCGGCGGAATATGATTAGCCAACGTCATTCTGTACAGAGGTTGCATCTCTTTACTTGGGTTCATTCTACGTGTTCAATGTCATTCCTCGTTAGATACTCAGTTCGGGATCAAGGCTTACACTATGACCGAGGCTTTGGGTATTCATCTATTGTATAATGATGATTCCGATGACGGGCAGTGCCCGAATATATAATCCAAACTCGTCGTGTATGCATAATTGGAGGAGACAGGCCGGATAACAACTTATCAACTTATAAGCATGCTCCTCGGCTCAGCACTACGAACAACAAAGAACATTTCGATTGTCTGCATATTCTACACAACGGCAGTACCACAATTACGAAGCACTTCACGTCGCAAATGCGGGCACTAACGCGTGCAGATAGCGAGACTTCCGGCCAGCTTATTCTCTAGATAACCGCGACGGAGCCTGTCAAAGTCTAAGCACTTCCGATCTTCGTGCAATCATTCCCAAAACGGTTGCGTCACTATCTTGATGACAGAAATGCGCGAACACACTTATAATAGCATTAGCCTTGATACCACAAATTGCAAAGCTGTTACTCCAAGACAATTTCTGCTTTGTCACATCCGATGATCTGCCCATCACCCGTTGTCTTCCGCTTCACAGTACAACGTCAGCACAGTGCACGATAACCAATCAGGGGACCTATCTCTGAGGGTGTGGCAGATTCCATCAAAGGCTGAAGAGGGTGATCCCCGTGCACTCAGTGCATTAGGCCCTCTTGAGCCGAGTCCACAGCTCACTCCGCCCCCAACAGGATGTATCGACCCGGTCCGCGTTCTCAGTCAACTCGACACTCGATGCTCCCACCTCAACACTCGCTGTTCTCGAAGGATGAACTCTAGCCACACCGAAAAGGACAGAATAAAGAATGACGCTGTGGGGAGCTGTGTAATTTTGGAGCTTGACCATGATACGCGGTAAATTTTTCACGTCATTTATTTTTGGTGTGATTTCTTGTTTTCTCTACTTTAAGTTTCACTTGGAACAGATTGATAAATGCATAAATGAAGGGCAACTTATTTTATAATTATTATATTACTTTAACCACTTAAAGAGTTTGATTACTTAAGTCATTTAAACCATTGGGTTAGTTAATGATTGCATGGTTTAAGTTATATAATAATGCTAACGTAATTTGGCATCACTTACGCATTTCTTAATTTATTTTATTTTTTCTCTCCTTTGTCACTTCAATTTCATTCCATTTTATTTTACTTGTTCCGTTTCACCATTGTATATATTGTTTATATTCATTTTCTCCCTAAAGTCTGTTGTGTTTGTCATCTTCATTTGTTCCATAAAATGCAGTATAAAATAAAGTCTGTTGTGTTTGTCATCTTCATTTGTTCCATAAAATGCACGTATAAACAAGTAAAGCCATGCATTCGAAATGAAGTCGCCTATTATGCGACCTTACGTTTGCCTGCGTTCTGTTTGGGGTCAAGTACTTTTTACAGGTGGCAGCTCTAAGCCGTGGCCACTGGCCCAAGGCCAGCGGGTCCCACTGGACATCCGCAGCCAAATCGAGATGTGGCACAACAGTTTTTGCATGCATGCATATTCCCTCCCTTGTTTGTGTTGTGGGACCAAACGGTCCACTTTAGACACCATTATAAGGACCCGATAAAAATGACTTCAATAAGATCAGCAGTTACCCCGCCGGCTTTGTCATAACTTTTGCTGGGATGCTACCGGTCTAAAAAAGGAGTCGCAGACCTGAACACACGCGGGGATATGCGCCACGAACAGGATCACCAAATGATGATCGAATCACAAGCCCGCATGTGTGTGACACATGCGGGCGAATCCGACGTTTTGGACGACGCAGCTACCTTTCTTCGCGATCCTAATTTGACTGTTTCTGCAAATCGGGCAATGTGTTTTCCACAATGTCGAATTGAGGTTCTAGTTTAGCTGGGGCCTAGCTTTTCATTTCAAGGGAGGCATCTTAAGGTACGGTATTTTTGCGGCAAAACAGGATTTTTACAAAATTTATTTCGTTGCCACTTTTGCGTTTCTAAACCTGATTTTCCCTCCACCCACAAATATATGTGGACAATATTGTTATACGCCACTGTAAATGCAACATCAACGGAACCCACATTAATAGCCGGAATTTTTAAAATATGACGTTTAACAGTTCGAACAATTAAATATTTCAAACATGATATATTCAATAACTATTCAAATAATGATACGAGAAACGAGATACCAAATTTGCACACCAATATGACAGACTGTGGCGCGAGGGAAGACAGGATAGAGATAAATAGGACCGCGACATTCAGTCATCATCCACTCACTAAATCAAAAGTAAACCGAAAACGCGCAAAACGAACAGGATCATTGATCACCAGCAGCCACTGTTTTGACTGTTGTTTTATCTTCTCTTTCAAATACTCCTGAAACGTTCCGCTACAAAAACGACAAAAAAGAGAAAAAACATCCAAGATTTGCAAGAATATTAGTACTTTGAGTTTTCTGTCAGGTTAAAGTGAGGTAACATAGACATTTTATACATGGTTAGAATTAATAATGACCCACAATCTTGGTTTCGGACATTTAACTTGTATGGACAAAGTTTCTCGACGTTTTGCACCGTAACCTAGGTCACGTGACCTGCCTCGACTCCTAGCATATGGAAAGCCGCACATTTTAATGCTTAAAAATATCGTCCAATAAATGCCACGCCGAGGACGGACGTATGCTTACATACGCCTCCAGTCAACACGATATAACACAATGTGAGATGTTTACCCAGCTTCAGTCAATGACCTGACCTAGGCCGTCATCTTGGTTACCAAACACAGACTCATACGCGTCGGAAAAGGGGTCAGGGGCCTGGCCCTCCCCACTTTTTGGCCAAAAATGTCCTGATCTCAGTCAAAATGAGAGAAAGCCGGGCATTCTTATATCCAGCCGCTGCGGAAGGCAACAGGAGCCCAAATTCGAACAGTTTTGGTCTTGATGTTGAAAGTTTTTTGTCAGCATCAGGTTGAAGTTTGGCTGGCCCACCCCCCCACTTCTTTGCCGGTGGCGACACTTATGCACAGACTCATATAATGACCGATACAGAAGACTGGCATCAGTCCTCAGAATTGACAAACAGATAGACAACATTAACTGAAGAGGTCGGTAAACACATTCAAATGCAATTCTCGACCCCTATGAACCTTTAGATGATCTTGCTAATGGTGGTGTGTTTAAACTCGACATGGCCGGGTACACGAGATCAAGCACAATCAACTCGATTCTGCGACGATCGGTGGGAAATAAGTTGCCTACAACATAAGAATAAAAGTATAACTGCTTCATAAACATTGCGAAGACAATATGGTTTGCTAGACATGCTTATAGAAAGACCCACATTCGTATAATCGGCAATTAGAAATATGATTCATCGAACTTAATATGTTCGTGACGAAATGCACAGCTGTCAATTTACTGGAGGTCACAGCAGGCCAAGTGACCTGGGATCGCTGGATTAAAACTTCGAAAAAAACGCAAATAAAAACCCTTACACTAGGAGCATGGGTTACTGCAATGCTGATCATATATGAGTATATATGTTGGACTTAACAAAAAAAACGTATCAGTGCCATAACTCCGTAGCAGAGCCACCGATTAACTTAGCACTTTAAAAGCTTGTTTCTAGTGCCCAGACAACCATAATACCAATTCTGGTGCAAATTGGAGAGATAGCATTTGCTCAGGTCGATCTGAGGCAGAGTTTCCCCGGCGAGTGAACTAGTTCCCCTCCTTCATTCCCGACCCCTTACTCCTTGGGTCGAACGCAGCACCTGGGACGAAGCTCTTCGAGGATAACGCTTTCCCTTTCCCTTCAATCACCTCATCCTTGACCTGATCCTACAGCGTATTTTACTGTTGTTTGACATTGGTATCACTCATTTCCATCGCAACGAACGTCAGAATAATTAATGAGTGATGAAGATGTTGCAGGAGCAAAATGAAAATGCATAAACAGAGAAACAGGTGAACACTTACAACTATTGAAGTGCGTTACGATTTGTGTTTCCATCTGGAATAAGTAGCTTAATCAACACTACATGGGCGTAAACAGTTAGCAAACTTTGACGGCAGGCTAACAAGAATCTCCCAGTGTTGTATGCACCACTCCGGCACGCTTCCATTTATAGTGTGCAACCGGTGTCGGATAAAGGGGGGCATATTGGAGCTCAAGCCTCCCCCGAAAAATCCGTGTGCCTATAGTAACTGCATAGCCGGAGGCTGTTTCGAGGCTATAGCGAGGGAGGCTCCAGCCCCTAGCCCCCCCGAGTGAAGTCCTGGATCCGCCACTCCGTGCAAGCAATTAAAAGGAGGGCGAGGTCCAGTCGAGCACGACTACCCCATATTTGGGGCAGGGACATTATGTTGTGCTCCACAAAGATGCCATACCGCGGCCTCAGACAAGAAAAATATTCGTCTAAAAGCATTGGTTAGCTGAGCGTATGAAAGGAAATGCGACAACCTCAGGGGACAAGGGCTGATCAATCAGCTTTTTATAGTAAAAAAACTACAGTACCATGCTTTTTTCATCCCAAAACTCGTTTGCGGATAAATACACGCTTCCAGACCGGAAATCAGCCAGTCCTCGCGGCGCTCCGAATCTCCTCTAAGCTAATCGTCTCCCCTGAGATGATGTTGGACGAACATTCTAGCTGGCCTATGAGCGGCTACCAATACATTTTTAGGGTATCGACGAGCTAATAGGTTGCAATAATCCAGTTATACCTTAAATTAGGTATTGGCGCCAGGAGGCTACAGAGTCGGGAAAATATATTAAAATCAGCTCACATCAAGATCCATGTCAAACAAAATGTATAGGTCAAGGTCATAACAGTATTTCCAGAGAATACTGCAGGGGACATTCTCTCTATGCTGTTAGCTCGTTTGAAGCGCATTCTTGACTACTCTCCGCCTTACCGCGGTATTTCCCAACAGACTCCCAGAAAGACCATATTCGATCATTACGGCCTCGTTCACCCTTAAATAGACCCAAGTCAATGAAAATTGACTGAAATATAGATTACATTAGTCCTCACTATACTCCAAATGGGCGTTTTCCTATCTCTCTTGATTTCTCAAATATAAAGGCAGGAGGTGAAAAGGTCCCCTAATAATTCGAACCTTACAGAAATGACATAATTGAGATAATTGATTAAAACTTTTTTATAAGGCGTTCTGTGCATACATAATTGAGTTGAATCATCAGGGGTTGTTAGTTCGCAGACGATTTTATTTACACTCTCCATAGACTATGTAGCCGTTTCGACGACCTCCTAGGACCACAACTGTAAGCAAACTTGTCCACTTGCAGCGTTTCCCGAGGTCTAGATTCGCTTGGCCACTACAAATCGCAGGCAAATGTGCTCAAAATCAGCTGACTGACGAAATCGCGCCGACAGCGCACCATGCTGATCTATACGCTCTATGGTGTATACCACACTTCCGGGGATCCGAGGGAAGGGGGTCACACAACAGTGGTGCCTCCCGGATCCGTCACAAGGGAAGCACGGAACCCACCCTGCCGCCGTTCTTCTACCTACGCAGCTGACTACATCTACGTACTGTAACAACAATGAAGAAGTAAGTCAGTTCCAGCTAACGAGAACATGCACCACTACCGGATTTCGATCTCCCGCCGCCCAGACGCTGTGTAGATGGCGCCAGTTGTGAGCCACTGCCCCTAAGACGGCGTTTCATCAAGCGAACCGCGCACTTGATAGATGGGGTAGGAGCCATCCATCGGACAACTCCGGATTCCCGTATAGTTACAAGGGAAAACATCACAACATTTTGCCATAAGTCTGAGTAAATCTAGATTAAGCATAATATTCTCTATACTAAGCATAATATTCCACACTACAATATTCTCGTCGCGGCGAATCAAATGAAATGCTAACATTGCGACCATGCGAGGTCGTTCGTAACACACAAATGACATGTTACACGGTAAGGTCAAGTTCACTCATCGTCCCAGGTATAGTGATGACGCGCATATATCAAGTCGAAATTTAGCACCTCTCGCTGTCCACCGAGGGGTTCTGTGCCATCCGGTGCATGTAATGTTAGGCACCAATTCAGCGCCCGGCCGATGGCTCACGTCCGCCGTCAGTCAGCTGCCGGCGGGAGTCGCCTCCCCCTAACATGGGCGGCTCCAATAGGCGGGCTAGGCCCTGACGTATTCGGCGCACGTCCGAGAGCGCAGAGGCCTCTATAAGCAACGAAACTGTCTTCTCCTTTCACAACATACTGCACTGGCGAGAGTGACGCAGGACCACCACAGTTTGAGGATTGGAGTTAAATCTTAGCCTGGAGAGTCGCTTAACGGCGAGACGTCTCCTGCTGCCTTTGATCGACATAAGACACAAGTGTCATCAAATTAATTACCGCTTGCAAAAGTTATAATGTTTCGTAATATTCGCAAAAATGTTCCTCCAGTCACCTACACGCACCCAGCTCACCTCGCGACACAGTACTAAGTTAAAAAAGGCTCCCTCCTTTGAAACACAAGAGGTGTCTCTTATCTTTTGCGTTCCAATTCAAGGCAGGCGCTTCCATTAACTTGGCTAGCTGAAAGTGCTACCGCTACTTTTTCAAATTACTTTATCACTTACCGCTCCTCCTCTATTTTATATGTAAAGCGCCACTAAAATGATACCCAGAGACACATTTCACTTCCACATTCTCGCTACCCCTCGCATATGACAATGCTTAGGACTGTCTGCAACTTTATCGCCCCCCATTCAAACTTGACTGGGGTTGCAAACCTGACGGTCGAGTGCCGACGTGAGACTTTCAGAACGCTTCGCAATACTGTGTGTAGTTGCCTGAGGTTCAAGCTAAAATGTGTGTGTGTGTGTGTGTGTGTGTTGTGTGTTGTTGTGTGTGTGTGTGTGTTGTTGTTTGTTTGTGTGTGTGTTTTTTTTTTTTTTTTTTTTTTTTTTTTTTTTTTTTTTTTTTTTTTTTTTTTTTTTTTTTTTTTTTTTTTTTTTTTTTTTTTTTTTTTTTTTTTTTTTTTTTTTTTTTTTTTTTTTTTTTTTTTTTTTTTTTTTTTTTTTTTTTTTTTTTTTTTTGACTGCACTAGCGCCATCTATTGAGTCACAGAGGACGCAATAGTCCTCTTTAACCCGCGCCCCACCGAGGGTCCGGCACCACCTTCGCCCCACCGGGCCATCGATGCCGCCCCCCTCTAACTCCGAAAATATGGGGGTTAGCGTAAATCTGCAAAGTGCATTAGAAGGCTCGCGTGAATTCAGTAAGAAATTATTTCGCATGTTTAAGCGCTCAGGTCAATAGTTTGACCTCCAGGGGTCAAGTTAGGTCACAATAGGCTATTTTCACTCAAATATGCAATGCTTAAGAAAACTGGGCATAACTCTTATGCCATTAGAGCTATTGAGATCTGGTAAACTACATTGGATAGGAAAATGCCAGACTTTTCTCCGTTATGTGGAACGTAATGACCTCCCGCCAGTGGTTTGACCTCCAGAGGTCACATCGTGACCTCATATGAGCTGGGGTCATCAAAGGTCAGAAAGTGACCTTACCGTATATCAAATACCGTACCGTACCGTCTACACTTCGAGTCGCAGGCCAAACGGCGCTAGCCTATTTATCACCGACTAACTACTGTTTGGGCCGGTTCCTTGCGCCTTAACATCTACAACGGAAAATGCCCCTGGGCGCCTCCGTCAGCGGCACCAATACTGAGCAAGCCGAGCATTTGCGACCGTTTTGGGGATCATAAACAGCCCCGGCATCTCTGACGTCGAGGCGGATGGCGGGGTGCCAGACTGCCGTGGACCGGGAGACCGAGGACAGTGAGGGGGGCTGGCGTCAATGGTGCCGGCGATGAGGCTGGAACGTCACTGATCCGGACGGCCGTCCGTCTAGCTCCATGCCCGGTGAACTTGGCCGAGCACGCCGTGTCTGAGGGCACCAAGGCCGTAAACCAAGTACACCAGCAGCAAGTAAATCATCATGGGGTGCAGTGTTTGGTCTACGCGTTCGTCGGTGATGCTGCTTCATTTTCTATCAAACATTTCTCCTCGTGCTCATCGGCGCCGGCGACTGACGGGACACCCGCGTCGCAACCAAAACTGACTGAGGCGTCGAAAGCGTTATCCGCCGGGGGCGGTGTGCGTGGAATAGATCGTCCGTGACTGTGTTGAGGAAGGGGCGCTGCTCCCACAGATGAAAAGGCGGTGTTCGATCCCTACTGTGACGGCCACCTCTATGTTTATTTGGTTTTGCTCCCGGTTTTAACTGTGTTTAGTTTGTCCCGTTCATACGTTCATCATCATACCTGATTCTAATTTTCACGCTTCCAAGCCCGGCCGTTAGAAGTCTAAATTTCCGTTGGGCCTGCAAACCGTGACTGTGACTGGGCGGGCATAATACGTGTAGAGCGTGCGAAGTGTTATTGTGCTGAGGTCACGGTGGTTCGCGAGTGCTCGGCGCCTTCGTTTGTCATAAATTTTGATTTGTTCACCTGGCGCAGCCCCACGGCCGTTGCGGCGTGTTTTTAGGGTCTCTGTAAGTTTCATGTACCGCCGTAGTGTCAATATACGTGTGTGGTTGTAAATGAAAGTCCGTGATGAGACATACACGATTGTGATTTTATTCAACGCTAAAACTAGCATTTACCACTTAGGTCAAAAGATATTACCAAAACCACGAAGTAGCATGTTTTGACCCATGGTGACCTTCTGTATGGCCTTGAAAAGGTCAATACTTTTGGAAAAAAATGACCCCTGACGCATCCGTATCAGAATAGGGGTGTCCAAGAACGCCTCATTCCCTTCTGAGCAAGCCGAGCATTTGCAATCGTTTTTGTGGGCTTGTACCTAGATCATAAGACAGCTTTTTGCCATGCCTTATGATGCAATGGAAAAGGAAAACCATCTCGTGACCTGACCTCAGGTCACGAAATCGACTTAAATCCCGGATATACACCTTGTAGAACCGTGCGGGACCATTAGACGTAGGACTCCCTTCGGACTGCTTTTTTCATTCCTGATGTTCTGAGGGGAGCAAAGTGCAGGTTCCGTGGGGAATTTTCAAATACTGGCTGGTAAGTCACATTCCCCGGAATCCCGGTCCGGAACCTTTAAGAAGAGAACACAGCCCAAACCAGTGGTACAGCACAGGCACCATCTACACTACATGCGTAAGTTTTTCTTGTCAATTCGCAATTTCATGTGCATGGCCGATATTATTTTTTTGGGTTCAGGACTAAATAATCAAGCTAATAATCGTGATTCTACCGTGATTCACCTATAGTCCAAACCACCTTGGTTGTTGAGCTTAATACTCCAATATCGGGGAAAAGGCAGGGAAAATGTCTTCATCCCGGGAAGTGAGTCCAATCCGACCATGGTCACCTCCCAAAAAGCCCAATTTTACCAATTTTACAACTTAGTTTTCATTACAAGTTCACACGGGTGGCCGACCGCCAAACGGCTAGTTTAGATGCGCATCCCGCTCCCAGTGGAAGTATTTCCAGCCTGGGGGACCGTTCTTGTAGGGACACTGAATTGTACAGTCCAATATTTAAATCACTCTGTTAAGTGAGGTTCATGTTCTTAGACGAGCTTTAACACGGCGCACTGGAGGGGGCCTCGGAGCCGCCCAGCTGTTCTCCAAGGCGGACGGAGAACCGTGCGGAGATGACAAAACGCCCACTCGCTGACATTTGAGAGCATAGATGGGCGCGTCCATTGGCGAGAGAATTGGGAAGTCTCGAATTACTTTTTCACTTCAAACGTTTTTAAAGCTAGGTTTATATGTTATAATAATTGCTGGGGCTTAACGGCGCACCAACTGCCAAGGCCATACGGCGTCTCCAACTCTCACCCTGTTGGGAGGGATTTTGGGGATCAGATCGACTTATTCAGAGGCTCCACCGGGATTCGAACCCGGGACCGGTGGCTTAGAAGACAGGGATGCTATCCACTAAGCCATCCATCCGCACCATTTGATGGGTTTATATTTTCAGACCTCTGCAGTGCCGCTTTAGCACCAGCTTGCATGCATTGTAGAGCACGAGATGACGTCATAATGCCACATAGGTGGGGTAATATGTCAACGTCACCCCACCCAAAATGTCAGTTCAAGGTCTGGGGTCACGGGACAATGCCATGCTGGATTCTTCGAGGTCATTGACCCCGGGTCCTTCAGTCATATGATCGTCATTTACCAAGACGTGTATTAGTCCATAACGGCCCAATTAAGATTACTCAATGCTTACGTCATGGTCAAAGTTTCAAAGCCAAAGGCCAGGGCTAAATGTCAAGGTTCCTCATATCCAACCCAACGGCTCTTTTGTCGTTAACTCTAAAAAGTGAACTCTAAAAAGCGAACGCTATGGGGGATAATCCTGATGTAACGTCATTGGCCAATGAACTTGGATAGTCATGATCCCACAATTTCGGAGAATACTGCATGAGACCTTACCTTCACGGCTATAGCACATTTTAAGTGGACCGTGACCTATTTCTGCACAAGCACGGCATTGTCCAATAGGTCCCTAGCATGACCGATATTTGAATTCGTAATATGTAATAGAAGCAAGAAGCAGGGTGGGGGAAGGAGAGGGATGCAGTCAAGCGAAAGCAGCTGCCGCAGCTGGTGTTATCCAGGGAGAGAAATAGCCACACAGTCTGTAATAAACTCAAGACAATGTACAGCATGTAACCACCCGCAAGCATGTTTACCGGACACAGGCCCTCTAGTCCGCCCCCACGAGTGGCCTTGATGACCTCGTTCGACCTTAAATATTATGTTGTTTAGCAACGTCAATACAAATTACAAGCAATTAAGATCACCACAGCCCCTACAAAACCCCAAGCTTGCGTTTTCCTAACCCTCTTCGCTTTGGAAACTCCGAACGTGCCATTCCAGAGGAAATTTCATCCGCCTATACAACTATCTTAAAACGCAGCACTTCTCGGATATTGCAAAGCATTTGGTAGCGTATCAGAGCGGAGTGGCTTACTTTGAACACTTCCCGGCCGTCGTCGAGCTGTTTGCCGGTGACCAGGAGCCCGTTCACGGCCAGCAGGCAGTGGCCGACTGAGGAAACAGCACGCCGATCAGACTCGCTTCTCCACTGGAAATCAAGTCACCAGTATACAATTTCACAATCAGGGTACACAAGACCTACGCACTACAGTCGTTCACTGCTTGACGTCCACTGCGCTTACGCTTGGCCACTTTCTAGATATCGCTAAATGCATTTATTCAGGCGTTCACTCTCACCCTCGTAACTTCTTCAAAAGCGTAATGCAAAATAGTGACCTGAGCAAGGCGGCCACCCCCGTGTTTCACAGAATCTTAAATATTTGATGTCGAAATTCTTTATCACCATGGAAGTAACCCGTATTGATAGTGAAGTGCGGGTATCTAAGACTTTGAATCATCTAACTCATCACATCTATGTATAATCTGTTCTTGAAAGCTCTCCTTGACCTGAATTGAATACTGGACACTTTGATACATGGAAGAGAAATTGTAGAAAATCAGGATTATATCATATTTTCTTTTACATTTTTGCACAGGTTGAAGAAAAGATGAACAAACTAGTGATAAAGGGAAAAAATTTGTGCATAACAATCCAATAATACTAACCAAGTCCACAGAAAGGGGCATATTTAAATGAGATATAGCAGGGACAGCCCTTGACAAGCTTGGTTTGGGGCAGCTTTTGCATTGTTTGAGGTAGACAGGGAGAAGACAGCCAAAGAAGCTTGGGTAAAACCTTGGTATTAACTGAAGTGAATTGTGCTGGTGACTATTCCACTGAATCTTTGTAGATTAGTGTTGAAAAAAGAATCTTATCAAAAAAATTGTTAGTTATGTCCCAGTGAAAGGCAAATCATGTGCCATCAATTCAATTTATATCACATTCAACTTGAAGCAGGATTTGAGCTGCCCAAATGACCTCATGAGTGAGTTACACATTTTGAAGCCTGGCAATCCATGAAAATAAGCAAATTTGTCATGCCTTATTGAGCATACCTCATGCTGGCTCATGCCACCTGCATGCCTATGGAAACAAATTCAATACCTACTAACACATACATGTTACTAGGTTGGTTATGGACTTAAGTCACAGGCTAAGTTTCCACAGTGAAAATGTGATCTGAATCAAGTTGTGTTCACAGCACATGTGTACAGTGTGGATAGTGTTTACAGTCAGTCAATCAGCATCAAGTAGGATTGAGGATGGGCATGGCTAAGTCTGGTACAAAGAGGGTATGTCACAACCCTGTGTATGGTGTGCACAGCTCTGCGGTCCAACATAAGAAAAGTGTATGTCATATTCAGATTATTTTACAGGAGAATGTTTTTTCTGTTTTGCTTAACATTAGCGGAGCCATGGAACTGAAGTGAAAAGACAATATAACCAGAAAAATTAATGGAACTTTGTCAGATCATTTGGTAAGTAGATGCAGCTTGTCATTCTGCATCAAATGATACCAAAATCTAAAAATTTAGAATACACTTCTCTTCCGTGGGACGGCAAAGCTGGAGGGCAAGCACACTGTAGACATGGAAGTATCTACACATTTGTACAGCACGCCTGTGACAGACACTCCTGTGCTTAAGCTATAGCATAGAGACTGTGCCAAACTTCAAGCACACATTTTATGTATGTTGTAGTCACAGGGAATACAAAGGGCTCAATATCACAGTACAGATGGGTTGAGCCTAGGTAGCCTGAGGCATGTTTACATCCAGACTGTACACAGGTACTGCAAACAGGGCTTCAGACTGCCAATCATTACAGATTCATCATATAGTAGTGGAGTTCATCAAATGCTACCTACTTCCCCAGTACTTAAGCACAGATTATGCTGGAGAAATAGCACTTGATGTACTCCACTGACAGTCCAATCTGGATAACATTTTGGTCATGGAGCCTCAGTCATATTCATTCACAATAATTCAACTTACAGAAGATGAAAACAAGATGCATACCTTTTATTCCATCCCTCTGACCAAACGAAACTACAATACGATTGTTCTCGTATGTGAGCTTGTAAGGGATTGGATAGCTGAAAGTCTTCTCCAATTCAATTTGAGGCATATTCTGATCACAGTTAAAAATGAGTCCACCAGATTTAGAAAGGATATAAATGCTGTATATGGTCATATCTCCTGATTTATTCTTCCATCAAGTTCTGAGGACTTGAATGACAACTTGTTTGTCACACAAAAAATAACGCTGCCTCCGGTCTTCTTTCCCTTTTGAACGAGGAACAAAGAAAAAGGCGGAGGAGAAAGCCGACCTATCTTCAGCGAAAACTATTATATCAAAGCTTGATTTTAATTAGGTATATTACTCTTCATTACTTCAGCCTTGATTGATTGATCTGCCTTTGCTCCAAGGCAATAGAGTGCCTTGCTCTCGGGTTTGTCCTCTTCTTTTCGTTGTTCGTTTGCGCTTGCACTGCTGCTGCGCCATAAAAGGATTAGTGCGCCACTTCCTAAAAGTAAAAATAGAACTAAAGTCACGTGTTTTTAAACTTCTTCAACAAAGAACAATTTTATATCATGTGAGTAAAAATATAAAACAAAATTTTCCCAAATACTTATGGGACCAAAATATCTCCCGCAGCTAGAAGAATCGAAGGTCTCCACCTTTATTGAGCTAACGAGACGAAAATACAAACGCAAGATACCTTTACTTTAGATACAAAGGTATGTACCTTACTACATCGCGCGCGGAGTGTAATTTTTGCTGCTTTGATCGTGAGTGGAGGAGGTGGGGCTGGAAGGAGCAATACAATAAAGACAGTAGAGGTCGACCGCTTTTGGGGGGTAGGGGCAAAATCATAGTTTTGGCCCGAGCTTTTCCGTTGGGGGGCAAATTTCTTTTTGCCCCCCTGAATCCGCCACTAAACACCGCAATGTACATTTGGTTTTGGCTCGATTTCTTATTTATTCTAAAAATATAATGTTGACGTGGTGTGGGTGATTTAGAAGTAATGATAAGTAGGCACTCACCAACAATTATTGCTGTTTATTGTTAAACAAATATTTAATGAATATTATTTCATAATAATCGTTGAGTCAGGGTAGTGTTGAGTGATTTCGGAGGGATTTGAATTTGTTCTTAGTTCAGTTTTACCACTTGAAATGCTTAAGGCAATGACAGAGACAGGAATGTGTTTAATTTATGGTGTCCCCTTTGTATGTGTTCCAAGAGTTGCCCTCAGACTGGATAGGAATTTATGATTAACTATCAAACAATTGAAACCTTAATCAAAATAATACCCTCCGTCACAACACCAACGCCGGTTCACTCAGTTGGCTTTATATCGTGTGTGTGCGTGTCTGTGCTCATTCGTTAGCGTCCCCGTTCCGCGCTCATCGCTGCTTAACCCCGGTGCCATGGTCCTCTACATCTCAATTCTCTCCTATTTTTGTGACATATGTTTTCTCTTTGTGTATGAATGTGTGTGTGAATATATATGTTATGGCTCTAAATAATTCAAACACAGAAGGAGGTGATGAGTGCCTTTTCCAATTACACTATTTTCTATGATGTTATCCATGTTGATGCCTTCCAGTACTTTTATGAAAAATAATGGCCTTTCCCCACTTTGTAGTGATTTTGATATTGGTACCCACAATTTGATTTGGTTCTGGCAATGAGTTGCCCAATAGCCAAGTGAAGTAATAGTTACTTTAAGTGTGTGCCATCATAACTTGATTGTGTGTTACCATCGTCTTAAGCACATGGATAGATATAATAGAAATTGTGTCAGAATAGAAGCTGTGTTACTTACTTTGTCTGTCATCAGCTTCTGATACCCAAGAATATGGTTTCCAAATATTCAAATTTGATATGAGCTTAGTACTTTGTAGTGTGTGTGTGCCCTTAAAGTTTGTCAGTTTTATTTTGGGCCAAAATACACCTAACTTTGCCATTCTTTATTTGAAACCCCACATTTGTTATTTAATTGGGCACCACCTGGGCTCTTTTTGCACCCCTCACTGCCAGGGGGGTCTGAGAAGGCTCCTTTGATTTTAGGGATCTGAGGTGATATGGAAAAAAGTAAAAGGGCACTTTGAGCCCTACTGTCTTCTACTCTCAACCCGAGTTTGGCCATATCTGTTGACCCGTGACATCACAGAGGGCCAAAATGGGTCAAATTTCTACCCATCTTGGAAATCCTTTATAACTCTGGAACTACTGGACCTAGAACAGACCCAAAGGCAGCAATGTGTTTGTATTGACCCAAGGATTTGAATGATATGCAACATGCCATGGGAAGGTTAAATTGTAATCTTGACCTCAGGTCAAGTAATTATCTTTCAGGGTGATGTAACCCATCATTTGAATGCTTGGGTCATGTTTGTCACTGTAATGCCAATATGTCTTTCAAAAATTATAGACACACAATTTTGAAAGCATTGAGCTTTGGTGACCTCTGGTGACCTTTGTAGTTTGTATTGAACTAACCTCAAAATGGATATCAGCACACAGATTTGTCCTTACAAGGGCTTTCTAATTATCTTTAGGAACTTGTTTTAGCTCTTCTAGAATCCGTGTTACACCCTGTTTTTTCAGCCTCATTTTAGAAGCCCTAATCATCTTACACTGGTTTGTAAATGACGTCATAATCATTGACCTGACCTGATACCAATTATGGTTGTAAGTTGTCAAATTGTTGTCAAAACCGCCGCCGTCCCCTCGCCCCCCTGACGCCGCCGCCGTCGCCCCCCCCCGACGCCGTCCCTTCCCCTCCCCCGACGCCGCCGCCGTCCCTTCCCCTCCCGCCGTCGCCCCCCGACGCCGCCGCCGTCCCTTCCCCTCCCCCGACGCCGCCGCCGTCGATTTCGCAGTGGACTCTGGAGTGGGTCGCGTTGGAGCCGCGCTTTACTTTGCGTCCCGCGTTCCCCCGCCAAAAATATAACGCCGTTATTCCCCACATAGTGTCGGTCCATGTTCGCGAGCGCGCCCCCTGCGCATCTAATCCTATCCCTGGTCGTTTTTATAATGTGCAGTGTATTGTTATGATGAACAATATATGTTAACGGTTTCAATTGATCATCCTATAGCTGTGCAAAGTGACGCCTTTCTCATTTAAATCGGCGGAGGGTCCGATCGGACCCCCAGGAGGTGAACATTTGAAGAGTTGCAAAATCGTGATTTTGAGACTATATACCTACTTGAGCTGTGTTTGAGTAGTGGCTGGTTCCGGCATGGTCCAGGCATTTAAGCCCCAGTCCCGGCCTGAGTTCCGCCGGGACCAGGTTCGGTCCTGGCGCCAGGACCGTGGGACGGTAAAGGTCCACCTCTGAATTATTGACTGTCTATTTGCGGTTGTCATCAGGGTCGCCAACGGTGAAAAATTATTGGTCAACCACATTGAAAATTCCCTCCAACATCATTTTTATTTCACACAACCACAAACACTACTGCTGGTGTAGTAGGTACCTGAGGTAGTAATATGAGATATAATTTTACTTGATATACTTCTGTGTAGACGAATGGTTTTTTATTGAGAGGTTTTATATATTCTTCACTGAGCTTCACAACTGGAATTCTATAGCCAATGTTCCACCCACTTAATATTTATTATTTATTTTAGTATTGCTATGCCCATACAACATATATATCACTCAAATATTTTAAGGCTGACTTTGTGGCACGTCCAAGCAAGAATGTGTTTCTCGAGCATTACTTATTCTTGGAGAAATGTGTTTTGTTGTCACTCACTCCATACTTAAAGTGACTTTTTTTGTTTGTTGACTGGATTCTTTAACGCTTAACTTCCTTTTGCAGATACTGAAGGAAGATGAGCCTAGTATTGGGCCTGGGACCTGGCCTTTTTACACTGATTGTCCTGTGGTCGATTGCTGTTCTTGTTTGTGTAGTGTTTCTGCACGCTCGGCGAGCAGTGGCAATATCCATATTGGCTGGAACCGCTCTTCTGACACTCGTGCTGAACAGCATACCCATCAGTTCTGCTGAACGCCACTATGAGGAAACAGATAAGGTGAGAGAGAGAGAGAGAGAGAGAGAGAGAGAGAGAGAGAGAGAGAGAGAGAGAGAGAGAGAGAGAGAGAGAGAGAGAGAGAGAGAGAGAGAGAGAGAGAGAGAGAGAGAGAGAGAGAGAGAGAGAGAGAGAGAGAGAGAGAGAGAGAGAGAGAGAGAGAGAGAGAGAGAGAGAGAGAGAGAGAGAGAGAGAGAGAGAGAGAGAGAGAGAGAGAGAGAGAGAGAGAGAGAGAGAGAGAGAGAGAGAGAGAGAGAGAGAGAGAGAGAGAGAGAGAGAGAGAGAGAGAGAGAGAGAGAGAGAGAGAGAGAGAGAGAGAGAGAGAGAGAGAGAGAGAGAGAGAGAGAGAGAGAGAGAGAGAGAGAGAGAGAGAGAGAGAGAGAGAGAGAGAGAGAGAGAGAGAGAGAGAGAGAGAGAGAGAGAGAGAGAGAGAGAGAGACGGTCAGATGGTGTCCTTGACCTAATAATAATTGTTGGGGTTTAACGACGCACCAACTGCCAGGGTCATACGGCGTCGCGAACTCTCACCCTGTTGGAAGGGCTTTGGGGATCAGATCCTTAGTTCCTTATCAATCAATCAAGTTCCTTATCAATGCATTTCACTTGACATCATACCGTGTTCAACCATATGGCTAGTGGAACATATTGATAAATGGCTTGCTACTTCACCTCCTTTTTCCATGACAAGCCTTTACTGCTTTGAATGTTTTGGGGATTATGTATGTACTTGTAATCAGTCAGAACAGTTAATGCACTTTCTTTTGAGGGGAAACTGGTTTGAACTTGCCATGGAGACTCGAATGCTTCAGATAATGTAGGAATGCTGAAAGCTACGGCTAGAAGTGTGAAGAAGCCAGAAGCCTAGGCGGATCCAGAGGGAAGGAGAAACCTCCTTCCATCTAGCCTCGTCACCGCTTATAACCTCGCTCCCCTCAAGCCCCCAGGGTGGGCACCCTGGCGATACGATTTAGCGCCCTCTGGTAAGTTGCTCCCTCTAAAACGGCTTCCATCTGGTCTAAATGCCCCCGTCCCGTCTCTACCATAGGAAATTCTGGATCCGCCAATGACTAGAATTAGAAGTGTAAATACAGGTAGGATTACAAGGCGACGGCCTGCCACATCACTGACCGGTGGCTGCGGTGTTGTGCAGATTCTGGACCCGCTGTACGTGTGGCGTCTGGTCCTGGTGACGCTGCTGGGCCTCTCCGCCATAGCCGCAGCCGCCATGGTAGTGGTTCTCCACTACAACCAACCGCTGCTGGCCAAACCGCTACGCCACTTCGGGCCGCCTTAAAGTATGCACAAGAGTAACTGATGCCTGCGACTGTGTGTCAGTTTTATCGGTGTGCTGTGCAGGCAGGAGAAGGCTAGTGTTCAGCACGGTATGGATATTGTAGAGGACCAGAGGCTGGAAATCGACCACTGGCGCTATTCTGCACTAGCAGTGACTGTTCAAGCCGGTAGACGTTAAACTGCCAGAGAGAAACAGGGAAATCTGAGCAGCGAAACACCCCATTCCGTCCAAACTGCTTAGTACGTATAGTCAAGTTTCCGTCTCCAAAGATGTGATCTCATCGTGCGTTACATTGAATGTGATCCTAACCAGACCGAAGGCGCTGTTCTTAGCAAAAGTATAGTCGGTATCGGTTCGACAAGTACTAGTATCGGTCTTTCATGTGGCTAAATCTTTATTATAAGACCTGAGGGCCCTTCTCGCGGCATGAAATGGCCTAAATTTGAATTTATGCGGTGCAAACGCAGCCATGAAAAGTTGTAAAATAAAATAAACTATAATGGTGATAAGTTTTAGCCGTCGAGCCAAGACCCACCATTGGTTGTGCTAAGAAATGTACTTTGTGCTATGCAAGGGTACTGCAGAGTCGAATCTACGTGTCATGTCACCCAGACCTCATTGGGGTGGTATGCATGGAAATAAGACCTCTCCATCTCTGCAAATTATGTCAGAATTTCTTCCTCGCGCGTATTGTGCTATGATCTAATCCATTCATTTCCAGCCCATTGATACAGTTTTCATCGTAATTGAGTGATGTTTGAAACTGTCTCAAAACGCCTGAGTGTTTAATTTTTCAGATCAAATGGTGTGGCTACCATAGGCATCACCGTCTCTGGTGCACTGAGTTGTTTTCCTTGTGCTTTTTTCCACTTCAAGACCTGGCCAACTGACATACTTTGACGGTCATATCCCTGGCGATCATGGACGCATCCAGAAAGCAAACTTGTGGCAGGTCCACCCCCCGATCTATCGTTCAGCGCCCTCCAGTAGGTTACGTATTTGACAAATGGCTCTCCCGGCACAGAATGTCGTCCCCTGCGCAAGTGCTCTCCGATGGAAATTGCTGGCTCCGCCTCCAGAATTTTCCCCAGGTTTGTGAATGCTCGTCTTATATAATTTCTGGAAAGCAACGAACTTCTTTCTAGCATTCAACGTAGCTCCCGAAAAAAACTGAGGCACAATCGACCATTTATTGGCACTGATGCTGGTACACGTGAACGTTTCAAAAGAAACACCATACTGTCGCCGTATTGAACGATATCAAACACGCGTATGATTCTAGGCGATGACATGGTATTTTACAACAGTTGTTCAGGTTAGCTGTATGCTGCCGAATAAGTTGGTTTATTTCCAAGTTCTTGAAAGATAGACGCTTCTGCTCAGAATAGGCGATGCATTGTCAAATGAGTATATGCAGGAAAATGGCTCGGTCTCGGAATCCGAACCACGGAGGGCGTGCCGACCCGCCATGAGAGCGGCTGGACGGCCGGTCCAGCGATGACATGGGGCTGGGACCATGTCCTCTCCGCATCGAGCCGGGTCCGGACTGAATCGCCGACTTCGAGGGGCGGTAGGTGACGGGTTCCTTGCCGCCTGTCGCGTCCTGTTTTCTGAAGGTTTTTGGCGCGGGCATGATGATGACGAACTTGCTGGAAGTCAGGCCAAGAGGGGATCAGTGTGTCCCCGGTAGCGGGTACCCGCGTTTGCAGGCTCCGGCCAATAATCAGTTGGGCCGGGATGTGTTGCTCCTGGTCGCTTGTAGGCAGAGGTATATCTGTAAAAGTATGCATTGCTCCGTAACTGCTGCGAGATACGTGCGTCGGCTTCGATGTGTATATTCAGAGAGCGCAGCAATCTCGATCGTACCAGATCAAAGCCTGTCTGGTACATAAGGGTGTATAGCTTATGATTCGGCGACAGAGAGTTTCAAAAGGTACTCGACACAATTGATTAAAGTTGGGATGCTATTTCTTTGTAATTTTTTTAAATAATTTTTTTCTAGTTGGGGCCCGGGTGGCCTAGTGGCTTCGTGGCCTGTCTTCAAATCGGACAACATGGATTAATGTGGGTTCAATGCCCAGGGCGGGAAACCGCCTTCCATGTCCAATCTGACCCGGCGAAGATATCTTTAAACACCCACGCGAATACTCTCTATAATTGGGCAAGTATGCCCGTTTGAGGTGGCCCTAATAAGGTCAGATAAATAGATAAATAATAACCTTTCGCACATCACCCAACTAAAGCCTGCTGGCGGACGCAAATGAAATGCACTGCTGCTGCGTTGACGCATGTTGACAATGAAATAGTCGTTAAAACTGACCAGCTTCCCTTTCACGCAGCCTATCCGAAGTTATTTTTTCTCAGGAATGGTGCAGCGCTGGGCCGACAGCATCTCAGCCTCTGTATGACACGCTGGGTGCAGCAGGCCATTTTTTAACATGTTAACTGGGGGCCATTTGCCCCCCCCAGTCGGCCGAAATGCCCCCAGTGCCCGGAAATTGGCCCCCCAGTGAAATACACAAGAGATGACTTAAACTTCAACAAATGCAAACTCACCTAACGAAAATAAGACAGAACACCATCCGATAATAATAATTTAGTTTTATTGCGGGTGCCAAATTGGCAATCCACAAAAATTGTTAACAAATTTCCATCCCTGGCTGTCTCCTCCATCGCGCGAAGACGAAACGAAGCGCGTAGTTACGGGAAATCCTGGCAAAGCAGCCTCAGCATCAACTAATCACAACGCTGGAGATAAACGCTGGCCTACAACCAATCATGCATCATGTTCTATCCGACCGGAAGCCCACACCCCAGCCAGTATCGTGAGATTGTATGATGTATATCATTTGACACGCGGTCATTTGTGAGCGCTTAGAGTTCGTTCGTGGATTAGACGGGACACGGTGTAGTCTAGGCGCGTAAGACTAGTTGCTGGTGTTGCGGTGGGAAGTGCTTAGCCTTTTTGAGTAATTCCACGACAGATCGACCAAAAAAATCTTGAAATAACACCCTACCTCTCAGATTTCTTTTAAACTTTGTCAATAGGGTTATCAAGGGCGTAGATTAACACAAGGGTAGTAAAAAATTCATAGGAGTAACGGTTT
Source organism: Lepas anatifera (assembly GCA_034440635.1). Lineage (NCBI taxonomy): Eukaryota > Metazoa > Arthropoda > Thecostraca > Lepadidae > Lepas > Lepas anatifera. The sequence continues at coordinate 665,469 of JAOTON010002016.1, read as the reverse complement.
TTTAGTTATTGCCCGAGGCACTTTTGGGTTTGCTGGAAAAACCCTTGTTTTCAAATGGTAATACCGCCCAGATTATCAGTAGGAACAGTATCGAGTTACATATTTTTGAAATTGCCTTAAATAAGGCAACAATGCTGTGGCATCAAATTTTGTAAAAATTCAAATTACAAAAATATGTCACGAAAATAATTTTTAAAAATAATATTTCGGGATGTGGCCATAAAAATTTTTGACTTTTTATTTACTGAAATTAAAGCTCAATGCGTTTATGTTCAATACAGAATGTTTTGGAAATATGTTATTTTTGGTTTATTTTATATATATTTCTAAATAGGACCATTTTCTCCGATTTTTGTGTCTGACAGTACATCACAGAAAAAAAACTTGTTATTTGAATCCCATCAACTTACATACTGACACCACGGTGTTCAACACGAGCAAATACATTTCTATTTGTATGACATGACCTGTGCCGGTACTTGAAAGAACACATTTTGTGTTATCTAACACTACTTTTCTAAATGAATATCAGTTCAAAGGATAACGAATCTCAAGTTCTGTGAACGAAACGACATATTTTTTAATTGTATTTCCACTCCTCTGATACTGTAAATTCACATACCAGCGTGCGTACCGATGGTAAAAGCACATGAGATTTGGCATCGCACAAGCAAAAATGGCAAGAAACATCAGTAATTATTTATTTTCACTCCAGCCTTCCGCTGACGGATTTATATTTGAACACTCAACACTAAATAGGTTGTAATCTGACATGGAAGACCTTACGCTAAATAATTAATGATGTGACGATATTCACAAGAGCACACTACCTTCAAACTGTGACCCTTCAGTGGGCAGACTCACATATCTAGCCTTTTACGTCCTCCTCACTCGCACGCGCTTCCCAGCACTCATCGACGATATATCAAATGCGTGAAGTGAACAATCATCCAGCGGCACAAACCGGTGGAAGCGCTGAGTGCCCTTCACTGTCACTGCCCGCGAAAACCTCTCCTGTAAGGACTTACGCACTGATATCACCCTTTCATTGCTTACGAATTTGAAGATAATGTCAGATACAAATTCATCAGACAGAAATTCGTACATGGCTTCTGCCGTGACGATTTGACCACGCAGGGGGCGAGTGAGACTCACTCGCGCAGTGGCTCTTTTCACAGTGCCGCCGATCTCATCACACGCATTCTTTCCATGAGATGTGCCAAAGAAATGCCACTCACATTTAACATTGAAGTCCTGCTCATGAAGACATATGTTTAGCAAGTTGAACCGGTTCTTATACTGAGCTGCGCATCCATCCGAGAAGTACACAATTCTCTTTAAGTCAGGAATGCGACCTTTCAGAGCCGGGAGCAGCTCCTGCAGGAATGCATGTACCATCGCGGTGTCATGTTTCAGCCCGTCAGAAATAAAACAGAAGCTCTGGTGCACGATTTGGTCACCATCCCTGAAGTATGCCACGAATGGGTGGACAGTGGCCTGACTCTTGTCCCAATGCCAGCCCTGCACGGCGTCTTGCACTATAAATGAATGGTTCTCGGAAAAATCCCCAACCACCACTGCCTCTTCGTTTTGAACATTGCCTTTCAGCTCGCTAAACGTAGCACTCTGCGATTTCGAGACATAGTGATGTGTTTTAAGTTTCCAGATTGTTTCACACAGCTTTTCTAAGAAGCTGTCTCGCTCGTCCACTTCATGCAGCAGCTGGCAGCGATCAGTGCTCTTCCACTGTTGATACGTCACCGTTTCGTCAAGTCGAATATCATCCTCCCATTCGTTTTCCAGGACCTTAATGAATGAGAGGATACCATCCTTACCAGGGCACTTCACACATTTCCCAAGCATGCAGTCCTCACGGTCGGAGTCACACACAGCCATGTCTATGAGGTCGTGATAAGAAAGGCCAACCACGCCCAGTGCATCCACCATAAGCTTGGCGTTCTGGTGGTATATACAAACACAGACGGTGTGTGTGCCACTGTGGCCAGGCAGCACGCAGTGTTTTGGCCGTAAGGCAGCGAATGAGGAGAATCCTACTGCATTTTCTCCCTGAATTTCCATATACGATACGTATACCTCCCGCAAATTCCCTAAAATCAAACGTTTTTGTTTCTTCTCCTTTACACCATCCTCGTTTTTGACTGTCACACAGTCTCGTTTCCCTGGGCACAGTCGACTTATTTCATCGGACTCATAAAACTGGGTAACACAGCGGATATCCTCTTTGCAGAGACGTTTTCCCTTGCTGACTTGGGCAACCTCAGGGAACATTCCGTGTTTTTCTCGGAGCGCCCTGTTCTTCTTCACCATGTAGAGACTGGTTTCGAATAGAGCGGCTGTACGCTCTATTCCAAATGGAGACAACGTCAGAATTTGTAGCCGCCTGCGATAGCTTGATGTTGCGCCGAACTCAGCTTTCAGATTATCCATGAGTTTTTCATATCTGAAATACAGAATTGATAAAGAATATTAAATAATGCACTGCTTTGAATGAACCGAGATCCATTAATCCATTTGTTGAATATGAACAGTATTAATTTAGTATTAAACAAACACGTCAAGAATGTATTATGGCCTACGCTATTATAAGCAATCATGTGTCTTGTACCATTACGGTAACGCTTTGAATATTTGGCAATCACATGGGAAATTCATGTTGCATCCAATTGTGTAAGTAGTTTGCGCCATGTTGACCATATGATATAAATTTTGCAGCTACCGAAGAAAAGACATCATTCTCACCTCGGCAAATCGGAGTCAGACTTTTGCTCTCGCGCTGACTTTGATGATGATGGTGATGGAAGTTCTACTCCGATGGTCTGAGTTAATTTCTTTTTCAGCTCTTTTGATGCTCTTCTTAGTTTGTCTTCTCCCATTTTTCTTTTTGCGGTACTGAAAGGCCCCCTGAAAATTAAAAGGTTCTATTACCTTACAACCCCATTCATCGTAAAAGTACCTCAGCGGCGAACCAGGGGGATGCAAAGCCACCTTTTACATGTTTCCCTGCCTCGTGTGGAGACCGTCAAAAGAGGCTTATTTCGCAGGGCAGCGATTGCTTTTAATGGCCATCTTGGACGCTGTCCCGAGGCAGACCCCTACGCTTCGACCTTTAGTAGTTTTAGAGCCAGGGTGAGGAAATATGTTAAAGCTCATCCATTTTAGGCTTCTTATCGTATTTTATGCCGTTTTTCATGTCTTAATGTATTGCAGTGTTTCTGATGTATTTTCATTTGCTTCATATTCATAGCTTCGTGTATATTTTATATCGAGTGTTTTATATTACTGTTGCAGGAATAGGTTGCATTACTTTGTTACACGGTTGCATTGTAAATATTCATTGGTGTGCTGTTTTATTGCTTGACTTCAGCTGTAATTGGGTTTTCACATACCTGTTGCTGATAAGCCTGAATAAATGAAATGAAGTGCTTAATTAGACACGGTTTCATCTGACTTGTTGATTTAATGGCAAATTGGCCCACATGTGAATATAAGTGGATCAGTTCATTGGAAATCAAGTTTAACAGGTTGAATATAATCGGATGAGCTTCAATAGTGAAAGTCACTTATTTGCTTCACTGTTCTCATATGCAGGCTAATGAGCAAAAATAGCATTATGCCTTACTGAGTGGCAGAAATCACACCTTTACAGTTGGATTCCTTATAATTTACAACCTTTATGGAAAAACTCAAGCGCAACTTGGACAACATCCTGTCTTGGATCAGCTTTTCATTACAGATTTTGAATACCTGCTTCCATGCTTCCCCCCCATATATGAGAAAACTGATTCGTTACATCGTATCAGAATACTATCAAAATCACAGCACACAACAAAAAAATCACAACGGTGCCGCATTGAGCCCATAAAAAGCAAAGACTTACTTGATCTCACAGGTGTTTGATCCAGCACAGACATGACGTCAGAAACTGTCACTGCCGCATTGGCTCCACTCACGATCTCCTCCAGGGTCGTATCGAGGCTTGATGGCTCTGCTGTTTTTTCTGACGAGCTCGATGAAGCCGGCTGTGACGGTTCGATGACGCCTTCAACCCCCTCACCACTGATACCCTGGTCACTTGCTTCATGTTCCAGTGGTTTTCTATCCGGCTCCAGCAGTCTTTTACGGCACGACAAACAGATATGAGAATCTTGTATCTGAGGCTTCACCACGGCTTCCGCAAAATCTCGACTGACTGATTGAACAGTTCGCGTCACTTTAGTCTTATGCACTTTATACGGATCATAACAATAGTTCACTGGATTTCTGGGCATTTTCACGACTATGTCCTACAGTGTTTTCGAATATCACTCTCCAGGGACCACCGCCGTGCATTGAGGCAAGGACAACAATAAGCGACTGACCGATTCCCCGAGTTTGGACGAGACCCTTTGTATGTGGACTTTGTACTCGCGCCTGATAAGCACGCTCCCCTCCCGCACAAACAACCCTCCGACTCTCGGCTCTTCGCCGTCCCCGTCAATCTCGCTCCCGATTCTGTCGTGCCACTGTGTCACAATGATAACAAGGAAACGGCTTATTTTCCCCATTCAGCATTAAACTGCATAACTTATAATTCCAATAACCAAAGATTGGGATTCCTCCCACAAATATCGGAGACCGTAATGCCCTAACTTCCGCTTAAGGAGGCCTGCCATTGGTCGACCTTCAAACAATTCTCACGATTTAACCACACACGCGGGTATTCGACATAAATTTTGAGTCCTTACATCAGGACATACACGTTATCTTTGAATTTGCTTTAGGTCGACTCCCTCCTGATTTATGGATAATTTTCTAAAGCTTCCAGGGGGCACGTGCCCCCCGATCGACCCTCGGCGCCCCCTGAAAGGTGATGTCGCCGCCCTGAAAAGTTGCTTTACACTAGGTCTGTGAGGCCCAAAATTTTCAGCTCCCACCCCCCCTCCCCCCAGGATGCGAAAATCGGCGCCACGCGATAGGATTTGGCGCCCACCTTGGCAAAAAATGGCGCCCCCTCGGCAATGTGCCCCCCAAATCGGCGATCCTGGATCCGCCACTGACTGGGTGAAATTATAATGACCTGAGGTCACAAACAATTTTTAAACGCTGTGTTGATCACAAAGACAAATCTGTCGGTTTTAGAGCTCTATAAGGGTGAGGCACAAGGCTTTGCTCAGATTTGTACGAGTGACGGCAAAAATCGGGAAAAGTGATCATAAAAAAATTTGTATAAAATAATCAAGAAAGAACATATTTCCAAAACTTTGTGAAATACAAGCTCATGCATAGAGCTTTGCTTTAAATAAATAAAAATTTGAAATTTTTAATGGCCACATTCAAAAAATCAATTTCAAAAATATTTTTGATATTTTTGGGGGACATTTTATTTTTTCTCAAAATTTAACTCCATATTGGTTTTGCCCAGCTCTCTGGCATTCCAAAAATATTTAATTTTATAATGTTTCTACCGAGCATCTGGGAGATATAAACATTCAAAAATATATTTTTTTCAACACACCCAAAATTTCCTTTGGCAATAGCTCCAAAACCGAATTTTTCCCAATTTTTTTACTATCATACCGGGATCCTACGCCCCAGATAACCCTGTTAACAAATTTTCACGGAAATCTGAGAGGTAGGGTGTTATGACTTGGTCGATCTGTCATGGAATTACTCTTTTATTTATTATTGTGGTGGTAGCAAATATAAATGTCACTACCGGTAAAAAAGTGAGAGGGGGCCAGCCAAACTTCATCATCATCATCGTGTATGTCTTGTCACTGACTTTCATTTGATATACGACAAGGCTACTTTCTGACCTTTCGTGACCCCAGGTCATGTTAGGTCACGAGGTAACCTCTGGAGGTCAAACCACTGTCGGGAGGTCATTACGTTCCAAATAGCGGAAAAGGTCAGGCATTTTCGTGTCAAATTTACTTTATTAGATCTCAATAGCTCTAATGGTGAAAATAAGTTCTAGTGAAAATACAATTTTGCCCCTCTTTGGCCCTTTTTCTAACTCGGTGTGACCTTTTCCGACGAAAAATAACTTGGCAGCCCTGGGCAGCATCTATGATCTGGAATAACATGGAATGACACAAAAATTAAAACTAACGCGTCTAAGTTTAATTAACACCCACACTGGAGGGGGTCTGGCACTAACGCGCACTGGAGGGGGCCTGGTAGGCCCCCCTAAGATCTCGGAAACTAAGAGGTGTAGAAAAACGCAATTTAGGAGGTTGGTGGTGGGGCTATGGTGATCTACATCATGACCGATTTTTATTGACCTAGGTTAATATATTCAAGGTCGAACGAGGTCGTAAAGGTCAAATCTTGGCCATGCTGGGGACCGATTGGTAAATGCGAAGATTATGCGGGAAAATGGCGGGAACAGGCTAAGGGCGGACCAGGTTCATAGAGAAGAGGTCTCAAAGAGGCTTCCCTACAATTTTGGGTCAAGGTCATTCAAGGTCATTGACCTTTAAGGTCACCATATAGTATGCTACTTATAATGCACACTTTGACTAACACGATAGCCACTGTTTGGCGGGAAATGAGGATTGACCTTTCCCAATGACCTTTGACCTTGACCTCTGAACTTTGTATTGAGGTACCCTATCGATGACCTCATAGCATAATATATGTCAGACCGGGTAACGCCATTTGACCGGAAGCACTGTCGTCAGTGACCTTAAAAGTGCCGATATGACCTTGACTTGTGACCTTTGAACTTGACCTTGACTTTCATGTGAGGTGACCTTGACATATAATCCCGGTTATATGGCGTTATGACGTCACCACTCGGTCTCCAATGCAAGCTAACTGGTCCGTTACCGCGCGATTACGGCGATCTCAAAATGCAAGTCTGACTTTGAAAGCCTATAACTAAAAAAATATTTGACCGATTTTCAAAAAGTCTTCACCAATCGACGCGCCATTAAATGCTGTTTAATGTGACCAAGTATCGGTTTTCGGCTACGGGCGGTTCTCCGGCCACCTCGGAAAATCAGGTGGAGTGCCTCCGAGGCCCCCTCCAGTGCTCTTAAACCCCCTCAAAATGGGTTCTTGATCCCCTGAAGACACTATAATGGCCAGCACAAGAAATGCCCCCCCCCCACCGACTTTTCCTTAAAAAATTCCCTGGGGTGCAGGGTATGTTCATGACGCCGTAGGCTATCCGCCAGATGTTCATGGATCATTGTAATCTCTTTTATCGAGGGTATCTGATAGCAGTACTGGTTGCGCATTTGTTGGCAACTGAGTTTAGAAACCTTCCTTAGTACCAGCTGCATCGATGTTTACCGCATAACTGTGTGACACCTCTCGTTGTCTACACCGCGTTCTGCAGTGTAGGATTGACCGACGTGTGCTTTTTAGGCTAACCTCTTTCGAGTTTGATCACACATTTTTATATGTTTTAGAACTTATTAAACGGAGACTTCACTGATAAAAATGTGGGAAAAAGTGGTTGCCCTGGCATGGCTCCATAGTTACGTGGATATCATCGGGAACGAGAGAGCGGGCATATCAGCTAAGGAAGGGGTGGGGGAACACTCCACCCCTTGTGGCATAGGAGTTCCATTGTTCTATTCATTTCCACAAGTTAGTAACTATATCACGGAGACTTGGTAGCGGTGATGGGACGGCGACCCTAAGGGCAGAGAGGTTAGGGAGGTAAAGCCCGGGTAGAGCCGAAGCCGTCCAGCAATGCGGGATACAGAAGGGACGAGGTCGCCCTCTGTAGAATGTGACCAGGGCACAGCCACGCTTATCTTCTAGCTGGTCACGTCCAGTCAGAACGCTTGCGCTGTGGTGATAGAATCATGAGGAAACAACGTCCTGGCGGAATGTCGGCGTTTGAGATGGAAAGGAGTCACTGTCTGCGGCGTCTCCCATCTTGGATTCGCTTCCGCGGTAGCACTCCTAAACTAACGGTTTTAATATTATTAATTGCCCTACATAGTCGTTTAGATGTGTTGTTTCTTTTCACCTGCCTCTAAGTGCGAGGGCCAAGGCCCTTTCATTAATCTTTGTACTCACCTGTTATTCTATTTTGCATTTTAGGGTGACTTAAATGACGATGTCGCCGCAGGTGACATCGTTCTAAAGGTAAGTCACCCTAAAAGGTAAAATAGTAAAAGGCCATTTGCGTCCTCTTTAATTGTATTTTATCCTTTACTACCGTTATGGTGCTGGTGACTTTTCGCGCAGTAAACGTTTCCGGGTGGGTGGTACGCTGTAGTAGTACTTTGGTGAATGCCTACAGTCATATAATACAGGGGCAATCCGACTGACAAAGTTCCGCCCATTCTTTATGGCTTCTTCAATGGCCCCTGGTGCCTGTTCTTCCCTCTTATTCTTTGTATGTCTCATGAAAATATTCCTCTCACCAGTGAATAGACCCGAGGTCATTTAGCTGGGATGCTTTGAGTGCCAGTGAGCAGCGCTGGCTCACTGATAAGGACACCGGCTCGTCCCGATCCTGTCTGGAACCGTGCAACTCCTCGCGTGCTACCAGGAGGTTTTCAGCGCGGACAGCCAGGTCTTTGTTTCGCGGGAAGACTGTCTTCTGCCACCGTGAAGAGGTCTCCAAATAGTCGATCGAGATCGCGCCTGAGCTGATCCTCGCAACAGTCGAGCAGTTGGTATACAACGTCCTGTCCTTTGATGTGCGTTGCGGCCTTGTATGTTGCCCAGCACTGTAAGAAGTAAAACCACTCCTCCGTGGGTCCGCCAGAAGTGATGGTGGCTCGTTTTATCTTGTCCACCCGGGCAGTGGCGCCGGCAGGTGGTTGGTTTACAGCCCGCTCGTGCGTTTGGAACAGGGCTATGATTGTAGGCCTCTTAGACTCAAAGGCATCACCCAGCCTGCTTGCGAGATGGTGTGATCATAAATAGACTCGGTCATTCAGCCTAGTTGTATCGAGTGCCAATAATCACACCATAATAGTCCGTAACAATTGTCACCAGATTCTGAAAGACAAACAAAAAGCAGTAAATATGTCAAAGACGCTTGAATACAGATCATAGAGGTCTGGATTACTCCAACCAGACCGTTAGTTCCACAATCATGCAGATTTTCTTCGAATCTGACCATATCAGCAAACCTGAGGGAGCGGAATTGTGACAGCGATGCGAGGTAGAAAAGTATACCGCCTGTTCTCTTCATCCCAGGATACTTGCCAGTCTTCTGTGGGCGCTAGTGGCCTTATATGCTCAAAATGCTGTTCTGTGACATACTGGGGACATGTGGTCTATTTTTTCTCGTCACTCAGGAGTCTTGTCTTTGCTATTTTATCGATATCTGCTAAGCATCCTTCTTTCTCGAGCCCTTCTTTAAACTTCCCTGTTTGATCGTTGTTACCGCGTCGTGGAACTGCTCAGACGCCTCCCCGGAGAAAAAAACTGCATCAAGCATCACACAGTACCTGTATTCCTGCGCGGTTCTGCTGTTCTGTGGTGGTGGTGAAGGTCGATCGATTGCTCTTCCAGCTACTGGCTGGTGCTGTGTGATGGGTGCTCAGATTTCTCTCTTTGGTTCTTGCTGGGCAGGTTACTGCTATGTGCACCTGCAGCTTCAGCCAGCAAAGGAATATTTGATGAATGTCCGCCACCAAAGCGTACCTTTCTTCCCGAAAGCGGAATAGCGCTCTATGGAGGTCTTGTAGCAGGTCAGGGCCTTTTAGCAGCTCACTGTTTAGCTAAGTCCCATGTTGTTCCGCAGCCGCATCGAAGACTTCGCGCGGTTTGGGCTTGTCTGGGTGGGTCACCGCGTGATATGGTAAAATCCACCTCTTCTTTTGCTTTTCTTGGGCCTCTGTCTCGGACAGTTTGCGGGCGTAGCCTTGATCCACATACCCCATGAATACTTCATTGTACATTTCCGTCTTTTCAGGCTGCTTACTGAAGCTTCTCTCTGTGAATTCCAAGCGCATGAGAGTCGCGCTGCAATTGTTTGGCATATGCCCATCATTACGTTTCCACAGAAGTCCCACTTCATACTTGTCACTCACTTTTCGAGTCGTGTTCTGTAAGATTTGCATTGCTTTGTCCTCTTCATGGGTGGGAACGTGTCCGCTGAACTTGGTGCCAAACGGCTCGGTTCTCCACCAGTTCTGTAGTGACTCTGTTATATCTCCTTCAGACTTGTGGAGAAAGAGCACTTCTCTTGTCTCTGGCGGCACGAATCCGGAAATGGTTCCGGTCAGGGTCCAGCCAAACGCGGAGCTAATGGCGACTGGTTCGCCGGGCTGACCCACTCGGGCTTCACGCTGGGGCACAGCTTCCACAACATTGGCGCCCAGAAGCAGCTCCACAGTTCCAGAAGTGCAGTCAGGAAAAGGAATGTCCTGGAGATGCTACCAGGTGTCTCGAATCTTGCTCGGAACAGTCTGCACGCGCACGTTCACTTTGAACACGGAAAATGCCGCTGGCACAAGAATGCTCCGCGTCTCATCTTCTCCTTCACACAGCGGAGTGAGTGTCCGCTGCACCTTCTGGAGACCTTCTCAGATCCATCGGTCTCAATGTTGTTCAGGCGCAGCGGCTTTGCTTCTACCCTTGAAACCCAGCTCGTCCATTAATCCCTTTCTGCAGAGGGAGATCTATGCCCCCCAGTCAAGCAGCGCCAGTGTGTCTCGGCAGATACCACCCACGCCGTGGACGCGGACAGGTACCACCTGCAGAACTGTACTGGCCTCTTCTTCAGAGCCGCTGACCGCGGCTACCGTATGCTCCTCCGATCTTACTGCAGCTGCTGGCGCTGATACAGAAGAGGACGTGTTCTGGAGAACTAGCTTTCTCATCCGCTTACTACCGTGGATGAGACAGATGTGCCTCAGGCTGCATCCTTGTATGCCGCAGGTCCTGGCGCTGCGACAGTCCCTGCTCCAGTGTCCCACTCTCAGGCAACTGAAGCAGCAGCGCCTTTTAGCCAGGAACTGGGCTCACTCATCCACTGTCTTGGCCAGAAGGTGGAACACAGTCTAATCTCCTGACCAGCTTCGCACTGCAGGCAGCTCCATGCACGGTTCTGCTGTTCTGTGGTGGTGGTGAAGGTCGATCGACTGGTCCTCCAGCTACTGGTTTGTGCTGTGTGATGGGTGCTCAGTTTCCTCTCTTTGATTCTTGCTGGGCACTTTAGTGCTATGCGCACCTGCAGCTTCAGCCACTGATTGAAATGGATTAGGTCGGGGAGATCCGGTTTAATATTTGCCGCGTGCTTGCTCCATTCACAGACCATAACAGACCATTAACAGAGCATAACATGTAGGCCACTGTCCCCATAAAACTTGGGAAGTGACACACTCGGCAGGGTTCTTGCAATGACTCCCTGGTTAGAAGTGGGCGCTGGCTTCTCAGCAGCTTCCCTGTGAAGGAAGTCGTCCTTCTGCTCCCAAGTGAGGTCTCTCAGCTGCCTTCCTTAGGCTGGCCTCCAGCTTCGCTGCTTCCATCACATCTTGGGCGATTTTCCTCCGTCTGCCTTTCGTAGGTTTCATATGACGGGAGACTGGTGGACAACACAGTTTCGAAATGGTTCCGACGGCGTGGAGCCACGAGGCAGTTCGCCTATTAATATCGCTGCATGTTTTGCTGAATAATTTGTGTTGCCTGATAGCTGAGTTTGATCTAGCATCAGTGGGCTGAGCTTGATCCAGCCTGATCTTCAAGTTTGTCACCAGCCGTCGAAACTGCGGTGTCCACCAGTCTCCAGTCATATGACACCTACGAAAACGCACCTCCTCGTGCTGCAACGTCTGAAATGCACTACTTGAAAATAAACAAGTCAGTCTCATGACCAAATGCATTCCGGTCCAGGACTCACTTGTTTATTTTCAAGCAGTGCATTTCAGACGTTGCAGTATGAGGAGGTGCGTTTTCGTATGTTTCGTATGATGGGAGACTAGTGGACAACACACTTGGACCGCCAGATGTTCAGTGTCCTTTTGCAATTTCAGAAGTCCTGATCCTTGGTATGTTCGTACTCCTTTATTCTTTCTCCACAACACACATGTCCGGCATCCAGCCATCTCCATACGCAACTGGCCGCTCCGCCGGGCCACATGCCCCAAGGGCCTAACCTGACATCATGTATGACGTCAGTCACACACACAGCTCACAGCAGCACACCTCCCCCTTTACAATACTCTTCACCTCCACCTCAGTCGATCACGCGTAGGATTTTCGGGCGGGATCGACGAGAAGCCTGTTCGGTTGCGTCCGCTCTCTTGTACCACGCCGTGGGATGATGACGGCGGGTGACTCAGCGAACTGCACTCGCTTCTCCGGAGAATGTTCACTTCGGGGTAGGGCTTGACGCTGCTGCGATTGCTTCTCACTGATTGGTGTCAGCGGACGGAAAGCACGGAGAAAACGACGGTTTCTCCACAGAGTTCGACCGCTGGGCAGCTTCGTCAGGTAGGAACGCCGCTGACCTATTGCGACGATGACACCTGACATGTCCCAGAGACCGGTGTCGGGATCCTGAACGCAGACGTGGCTGCCTACATTCAGCATGAGCATTGGTCTGGCTGTGCTGTTGTAGCGTTCACGTGCTGCTTCGCGCTGCTTGTGTGCACGCGCGTCACACTCCTCAGCCTGCCGGAGCCATCTAGCGGCGAACGTTGAATGATGCATCGGCACCAGCGACCTTAACGGGTGCCCAAAGAGCACTTCATCGGAGATCGTCCGTCGGCGCGAGGTGAGTTCCTGAGCTCCAGCAGTCCTTGAGCGTACTGGTCACTGTCCAAATCGCCAGATTCCGTGCACTTCTGGATTAACACGCGCACTGGAGGGGGGCCTCGGAGGCCCCCCACCTGGTTTTCCGAGGTGGCCGGAGAACCGCTTGTAGCCGAAACACGAAACGTGGCCACATTTAACAGAATTTAATAGCGCGTCGATTGGTGAAGACTTTTTGAAAATCGGCCGAAAATTTTTGACTTATAGGCTTTCAAAGTCAGACCTGCATTTTGAGATCGCCGTAAACGCGCGGTGGGACCAGTTAGCTTGCATTGAAGACCGAATGGTGACGTCATAACGTCATATAAGCGGGACTATATGTCAAGGTCACTTCACATGAAAGTCAAGGTCAAGGTCAAAGGTCACAGGTCAAGGTCATATTTGCACTTTCAAGGTCACTGACCACTGTGCGTCCGGCCAAATGACGTTACCCCGTCTGATATATATTATGCTATGACGTCATCGGTAGGGTACCCCAATACAAAGGTCAAGGTCAAAGGTCAAGGTCAAAGGTCATTGGGAAAGGTCAATCCTCATTTCCCGCCAAACAGTGGCTACAGTGTTAGTCAACGTGTAAATAATAAGTAGTACACCATATGGTGACCTTAAAGGTCAATGACCTTGAATGACCTTGACCCAAAAGTTGTGGGAAGCCTATTTGAGACCTCTTCTCTATGAACCTTGTCCGCCTTTAGCTTATTCCCACCATTTTCCCGCATAATCACAGCATTTATCAATCGATACCAGCATGGCCAATATTTGACCTTTACGACCTCGTTTGACCTTGAAGATATTGACCTAGGTCAATGAAAATTGGTCATCATGTAGATCACCATAGCCCCCACCCACCTACCAAGTGGCGTTTTTCTAACCCTCTTAGTTTCCGAGATCTTAGGGGGGCCTACCAGGCCCCCCTCCAGTGCGCGTTAGTGCCAGACCCCCTCCAGTGCGGGTGTTAAGCGTTTGACGCTCTTCACGGCTGACTCGGCGTGCCCGTTAGATTGGGGGTAGTGTGGAGACGAGACCCGGTGCTCCACACCCCACCTCTTCAAAAAATTTCGCGTGTGTTTGACCGTAAACTGTGGGCCGCCATCCGTCTTCAAAACGTTAGGCACTCCGGTGGCTGCAAACACCTGACGTAAGATCCGTGTGAGGGTCCGAGCCGTCGCGTCCCTGCCGACGTGGGCTACGACTGGCCACCCAGACAGCTGATCCGCGTAAAACAGATAGGACTTCCCGGCGTACATGAAAAAGTCCGCAGATGCTGTTTCAAAAACACGCTGAGGCATCGGGTCGTCCATCAACGGCTCCTTCTGCTGGGAAGGCTGGTACTTCAGGCAGGCCGTGTTATGTTGCTCTGTGGTTCTTGATTACTTGGAGCACATTAAAATACGGACTGTATCGAACTGTGTTTTGTTTATTGTCAAGAAGTTTCCACGAGACAGCCAGATTGTTGTTGTGGCTCGTTGCCAGCTAGGTTGCCAGATTGGCATCTATAGTTCTAGAGGACCTCTATAACATCCCCCTTTCACAGTTTGGGTTGAACACGCCATCGGGTTCGACAACTCAGACATGAAGCACTTACCACTACACTGCCGACTCTGCACACATCAACGTAACGTGGGCTCCAATCAAACATAATCTGGGCTTTGAACATATCACGAGCCGCATCTCCACTCGGCATCAGCACTACACTACAGGTTCAGCTTGTTCGGCGGCACGATCACACGTCCAGATCGTGTAGCGCGGACACCGTCTGGGATGTCAGGCTCTCTGGGCTCACGAGCAGGTGACGCTGGAGGTGGTTGCAGAGTGCGGTCACGCGCTGGCACTTCAGCGCGACGCAGGTGCCGACGATTTCGACGATATTCGGCTCCGTCTTCCGTCTGTATCAGGAATGAGCGAGGCTCTTGCGCCGAAGAGATCACAGTTGCAGGTGCCCGCCGACCTGTGATGGGGTTCTGTGTGCTAACAGGTTGACCGGGCTGCAGGGTTGGGAGTGCAGAGGACGCGTTTCTGTCAAACTGTTTCTTCATCGTGTCCTGGCGATCTTGCATTCGGTCGCGGATGTCTTCATGCATGCTTGTAGCCATGGATTTGACCGGCAGACTACCTCGCAGTTTCCGTCCCATCAAGAGTTGACCTGGGCTCGGAATGTGGGAGGAGACGGGCGTTGAGCGAAGCGCAAGGAGCGCTTTGTTCACATCGCCCCTTGCCTTTTTCATCGTTTGCTTCAGGGTCTGGATAGTCCTTTCAATGAAGCCGTTGCTCTGCGGGTAATGGGGTGAGCTCGTGATGTGGGTGAAGTTGCACTCCTTGCTGAATGCAGCGAACTGCTCGCTAGCATACTGAGGTCCGTTGTCACTCTTCGAACTACATCAGGTATTCCATGTTCACCGAGGCTCTGCTGGAGTGCGGTGATAACAGCGGCACTGCTACAGCTTTGAGGCATCTTTCTTACGAGCTGGAACTTCGAGTAGTAGTCAGCTACTGCCAGACACGTTGATCCGTCGTAGAAGAACAGATCTGTGCCGACGATGTCCCATGGGCGTCTGGGGAGGTCCATGCGCAACATGGGTTCTTTGGGTTGACTGTTAGCGTGCTTTTTGGCACGTCGGGCACGCAGCTGTCACCCTGTCAATGTCGTTGTTTATGTTCGACCAGAACACACACTCCTGAGCATGTAGGCAGCACTTGACTATCCCGGGGTGGGCCTCCCGGCCGCAGCGTTTGCACTGCTTCCCTTTTTGGGTCTGGACGTAGTGCACCTCATTCTGTGTGTTGTTGACGTTCCTCAGCTCCTGCATGTGTCGGGCCGACGCCTCGTATGTGCGTCCTATGTCCACGGCTTGTTCGAGGGTCATTGTGTCTCTGGTGAGAAGGTCTTTTTGGATATCAGCATGGCAGGTGCCGCTGATTGCCTGCTCTATGACACGATCCTGAAACTCCTTATCATCACGAAAAGCACATTTCTGTGCCTGCAGTTTGCACCGCGATACAAAATCATCAAATGATTCGTTCCTATCCTGTGATATCTTTTGTAGATACAGTCTAGCCAGGCGGAAGTTGGCTTGTGGTTCGATGTGGGTTTGCAGCTTGTCCCATACCACTGCAGGGTTTTTTGCCTCCTCTGCAGTGAGCCCCCACGAGTTGTATACCATCAGACCAGCTTCGCCGGCGAACAAAAGGATGTGATCGACCTGCTTTTCCGGCTTTATTTCCTTTACAGAGAAGTATAGTTCACACTTCTGTTTGAAGAGCCTGAGCGCTTGGCTGGGATCCGGTGAGTCCCATACCATGCGCGGAGTGAACGAATCTGCCATCTTTCGGCGATATCTGGGCGATACTTGGCTACTTATGACCGGATTTTGGCGATAACTCAAGAAAATTGGCGTTACTTCGACACCTTTGCGTAATCTTGGCGGTTTCCGGAGCTACCAGATTGCTGCCAGCTTCGGCGACGAGTTTGCAACGGAATATGGTGGGGCAAAACTGGCGCCGTCTACTATAAGGTCTTAATTACTTGCCTTAACTGCAGTTTTCTGTCCCCACGGCAAACGAAAGACGTAGATCCCACCGCTGCCACCATGTTATGTTGCTCTGTGGTTCTTGATTACTTGGAGCACATTAAAATACTGACTGTATCAAACGGTGTTTTGTTTATAAGAAGTTTCCACGAGACGGCCAGATTGTTGTTGTGGCTCGTTGCCAGGTAGGTTGCCAGATTGGCATATATAGTTCTAGGGGACCTCTATAACAGACCGTGCATGTAGACACCGTGTCGTTGACTTGTTGGTTGAGCCCAGGCCAGTAAACTGACTGTCTGGCGCGACGTTTTGTCCGCTCCACGCCCTGGTGACTCGAATGTAGTCGCGTGATAACGTCTTTCCGAAGACCCTTTGGGATCACTAACCGTGTCCCACACAGTATGATTCCCTCTTCTATGGTGAGGCTGTCCCGGAAACCCCAGTACGGCTGCAGAATCGACGGCAGGTCCCCTTTACTGTCCGGGAATCCGCTCTGTATGGCATGAGTTAGATTCTGGTACTCGGTGTCGTTGCAGGCAGCCCTGCGGATGTCCTCGATCATTGGATCGGGCGTGGATGAAGAAGTTCCATCGCCCATTTCGTGTATGCTTGCCAACATCACACTGCGAAGCTGCAGGTGAGTATCTTCGCCTTCAGCTTCGTCTTCAACTGATGGGTCGTCTACAGGAGCTCTGGACAGTGCATCCGGTATGCAGTGCTGTTTTCCGGGCTTCCACACCGCAGTGAAGCGATATAGCATGAGGCGTTCCCGCATCCGGAGCAGGCGAGGGTTGTCGATCTGAAGAGTCAACTAACACCTTGCTAGCTCTACATCCGTCCCCAACCGCGCTCCGGCCTGAGGATTCCGTCCTTTGGGTGACTTTCTCCTGGTGTCCCCCCTGGACTAGACTCCGGGGGTCTGCTACCCGCAGTCTCCATCTTATTCTAAGATCAGTCCAGTACTTAAAAGCTACTCTCTTGGCCGTCTTGACCTCGTGGACGCTACTCTACATCCCTTCCAAGCTCTGGGATTCCATCGCAGTAGCGAAGCCCGAGACGAGCTCAGCTACCTGCGCGACTGACATGGTCTCGCCGGAGCCCGACCCGGCCCGGGGAACGGCTTTGTTCCTTTGTATCCAGGAACTCATGGCCGGGGTGACAGGCAGCTTAGTCCAGAGTCCCATGTATGCATTGAACATACGAGCCTCCCCCTTCTCGCGGAGGAACTCCAGTGCTAGGCGAGCACTCCACTTGATGCTCTCAGAAGAGGCCGTTGACACGGAGCCGAAGATGCCAAGGAAGGCTGACTGCTGCCGCATCAAAGGGAGGAGAGGTGCCAATGCGGCTAGCTCGCCGATGCCTGCAACCGACCAGAAATCCCCAAAGTCTGCCGAGGGCAAACAGATGCAAAGTGCCCCAGCAGGTTGCATGACGAGCAACGGCGATTTCGTGCTGGATACTGACTGAGCTGATCTGCAGGGTGCCACTTGCCACCGCAGTAACCGCACTTCCTGCCGCTGTCATCCCGACCGTTCCGCCCACGGCTGTGACTCCGGTTGCGCCGGTATGCTGACACAGCTCGCACACGGTCAGCAGTGATGGCGGATGCATTCGCCTGAGCGTTCTCGCGGGCTCGGCAGATGTCAATTGTCCGTTGGAGAGTCAAGTCCTTTTCTGCCAGAAGGGCTTGAACGACGTCCTGGTCGTACAGACCAGTCAGAAGCCGGTCCCGGAATCTCCGTCAGAACAGTGCTGACAGAACTCGCAGAACTGAGAGATTTCCTTCAGCGCCATCAGGAAGTCGTCAAATGGTTCGTCTGGAGCCTGGTTGCGTTTGTAGAATTCGTGACGATCCAAGATGAAATTTCTCCAACTTCTTAGGTGCAGCTCCATGGCCGTAACCACCTCCTCTAAGCTGGCTGTCGACGGTGTCGTGAGTCCATACTTGATGATTCGCTGCCACTCATCGTCTACGAGTGCATACAGCGATGCGCGCTGCTGTGCTGGATTGAGTTGATCCACGCCGGTTAACATGTTGTAACCAGTCAACCTGTCTCTCCATGAGGCGAATTCCCGCAGACTCGCGCTTCCAGAAAGGCGAGGCGCCGGCGTGGCAGAAACAGGAAGGCGGACTCGATGAAGAGCCCCCCTCACTCCCCAGGGAAGTTGCGCTGGCGGCAGACTCGGCAGCTGTGAGCTGGTCTGAAATAGGAGCAGAAATCAATGCACTGAATCGCTCCTCACGTGCATTAGAAGCCTCTACATATTGCTTAATCACATCTGTCAGGCTGACGAGTGCTGCAGTAATCTCCTTTGGATCCATGTCGGTGAAAGTTTTTCAGTCGGAACGGGGCTCGAACCCGTGACCTAGGTATCGCCGCGCGCGGCACCCTGACCACTACACCACCGACTCTACCGGCCATTTCGAGACAGATACCAGTCAGTATCTTTTCATTGCCAAAATTTCAACTCCGTGTTTTTTGCTGGGAATTCCTGTTAAAGGGGGGGTTTATCATCATCGGTGTTTTTGGGCGCGTCGACGGCGAAGCCCTGATGCTGAGCTAGGTTGCGGACAATCACGTTTCAATAGCTGCTTTCTACTTCGTGTAACATGATCCGTTGTTTTTTTTTTTTGATATTCAGGTAGACCCTTTTGATCAAGCTCGACAGTAATACTTTCCTGGTGCGTTAAGAGTTCTAAAGAAAATGTGACAACATAGAACAAGATCTGCGTTGGTACTTTCACCCGTCATAGAAATTGTTACCAGAAAAAACGTTCACTAATCCGAGAGCTGTGTCCTAAGCCGTCGATTCATTGTTTCTGGACCAGCAATGTTCGATTGGGGTGTGGCTCCAGTCGTGATTAGGCTTGTTTAAAAGGTACGTGCACTTGTAGGATTTGTTATGTGATCAATTACTCGGGAGCAAGTGTTGCGATAGGAAATAGCTGTAATGCCCCCATGAACTTAATGAACATGTGTTTATAGACACCCAATAACTGTCGTGAGAGCCATAGATGACTCGTCGAATGCAACAACGGTAGGGTTCAAAAAGCATCCCAAGGGATGTGATCATCTAAAAATTCCAATTAGTATGGTCTGGCTGGGGTAGCGAAATGTGTAGGAAATGAACAGAGCTTTGGTGACTGCGATGCCTCGGTGGTGACTACCACCGCTTGACCAGGAGACAGGGAGTATTTAGACATTTTGAGGCAGTTAAAACATCACTCAGTATCAGTATGTGTCAATCTATTAAGAAAATGGATCAATTCATGGGGAGAGGACGCGTCATGAATCGATTTTGGGAAGCTTTCTATAACAAAATTGTTGAATGCGGAGCTTGGGATTGTTGTGTCATCTTTCATTTTCACTTTCATGATAGTGCTTTGGGCATGTGGCTCAAACACATGCAGCCTGTTTGTGTGCTTGCCAGGGTCATTGCTGGAGATGCGGTTGTGTTTGCACAGGATCTGCGGTGGTTCATGAAAGATACTCTTGTAAGTGATGGAAATACACTGTTTCGTATTTTCACCCTATATTTATAATGGGGCTGGGCAGCCTGCATCAAACCGGCTTTAGTTGGACACACGGTGCCGCCGGCAGAAGCGACCCTGCCACACAAAACAGCATTTGCAAGGCACCATGAGTATTTCTTCAACCGACTCGGTTTGCAACTTTAAACACTACATGTCTGCAATATCTGCAATACAATAGCGCACTTCACACCATGAGCAGCAGGCACGTTGTAGTTTCCCACAGCGCAGGACAGACATAAAGCTCGCAACAGTAATGGCACGTGTGGCCTATTAATCGAAAACACATTGCTGAATCTCTTAAAAAGGTACAATTCCAAATAGAGGCAAGCGCAAGAACCTCCCTGAAACTGTAATAAAAATGGATACTCTTGCTGGTTCTAGTCATTTATTAAGCCTTGGTCTTGGGAATATATTGAACTGACCCCCGCCCTACCGGACGTCCAAATGACCCAAGATGAGCAAAGAATCGACCCCACACGTATTTTATAGAGTCGCAAAAAACGGCTGAGCGCAAGTCGTTGCTGCCTGGGACTTTGTACCAGATATAATTTTGCACAATTAGTGTAAATTGCAGCTCGTTCATGATAGGTTGCGCATATATCAGGCCGCGCCCAAGGGCTTGCCCGAGGTTTCAGACATCTTTCTCGCTGCACTTGATTCAGGAACAATTTGACGCGGATTCGATCATATCACCCAATCCAGTATGCCAAAATCCAGGGTTTGGGTGGGGGCTGCGCCCAAGGAAGTTTAAAATACGCGCGGTAGGGTGGGGGTCAGAAGCGTCCGAACCTTACCCTCCTGAGCGTTTCAGCAGATCACCTTGGAACACACTTCGGTCGTTGGTATCCTCGCCAGTTATTTGATTCACAGTACACATTTCGCGAATAAAATTACAATGCGCATCATATAATTTTTGCCAAGTTCGTCGTTATTCACTTAATTGCGTCCTTCAGCATAAAAAGAGTAAATCACAATCCATGGGACTAGACATGAGGCTTGGTGACCAGTCTGCCTAGCGCGGCAATTAGAAATTACATTTCTCTCAAAGAAAGCACGCACCGCACCACATTTCAAGTGTCTTCACCTCTGAAGCCTCACGTTCGGCGCGACTCACTTGCTCCCCCCGTCAGGGTGTGGTCACACCTCGTCATCGTCGGGCCGCATCAGCACGTGGCCGCCGCCCCTCGGCTCCTCGTCCCACAGACACTGCTGTTTCCGCGCCACCTGGTAGTCGACCACGTGGCACCGGCGGCAGGTGCGGATGCCGCAGCGGTAGCTGATGCTCTGGCCCTCAGAGTTCTGGCCCTTGCAGTACTTGAGCTGGCAGGGGTACCAGCTGAGGCAGAGGTGGTACCGGCACCGACACGGCTCGGACAGCACCGACACGGCACTGCATCTGGTGTCGGGCGCGGTGGGGAGCGGCGACACCGCCCCCTCCAGCCAGGACAGAGAGTCCGAGTCCAGCTCCGCCGCTGTAGCCGCCACCACAGACCGTCACACGGGGGAGCACGGCAACACCGGGGTTGGGAGCTCCCCATCACAGACCGTCACACGGGGGAACACGGCAACATCGGGATTGGGAGCTCCCCCACCACAGACCGTCACACGGGGGAACACGGCAACACCGTGATTGGGAGCTCCCCCACCACAGACCGTCACACGGGTGAACACGTTAACACCGGGGTTGGGAGCTCCCCACCACAGACCGTCACACGGGGGAGCACGGCAACATCGGGATTGGGAGCTCCCCCACCACAGACCGTCACACGGGTGAACACGTTAACACCGGGGTTGGGAGCTCCCCCACCACAGACCGTCACACGGGGGAACACGGCAACACCGTGATTGGGAGCTCCCCCAACACAGACCGTCACACGGGGGAGCACGGCAACATCGGGATTGGGAGCTCCCCCACCACAGACCGTCACACGGGGGAACACGGCAACACCGGGATTGGGAGCTCCCCCACTACAGACCGTTACACGGGGGAACACGGCAACACCGGGGTTGGGAGCTCCCCACCACAGACCGTCACACGGGGGAACACGGCAACGCCGGGGTTGGGAGCTCCCCCACCACAGACCGTCACACGGGTGAACACGTTAACACCGGGGTTGGGAGCTCCCCCACCACAGACCGTCACACGGGGGAGCACGGCAACATCGGGATTGGGAGCTCCCCCACCACAGACCGTCACACGGGGGAACACGGCAACGCCGGGGTTGGGAGCTCCCCCACCACAGACCGTCACACGGGTGAACACGTTAACACCGGGGTTGGGAGCTCCCCACCACAGACCGTCACACGGGGGAACACGGCAACATCGGGATTGGGAGCTCCCCACCACAGACCGTCACACGGGGAGCACGGCAACACCGGGATTGGGAGCTCCCCACCACAGACCGTCACACGGGTGAACACGTTAACACCGGGGTTGGGAGCTCCCCCACCACAGACCGTCACACGGGTGAACACGGCAACACCGGGGTTGGGAGCTCCCCACCACAGACCGTCACACGGGGGAACACGGCAACGCCGGGGTTGGGAGCTCCCCACCACAGACCGTCACACGGGGGAGCACGGCAACATCGGGATTGGGAGCTCCCCACCACAGACCGTCACACGGGGAACACGGCAACACCAGGGTTGGGAGCTCCCCAACACAGACCGTCACACGGGAGAAATCCGGCAACACCGGGGTTGGGAGCTCTTCCACCACAGACCGTCACACGGGGGAGCACGGCAACACCGTGATTGGGAGCTCCCCACCACAGACCGTCACACGGGGGAACACGGCAACGCCGGGGTTGGGAGCTCCCCCACCACAGACCGTCACACGGGTGAACACGTTAACACCGGGATTGGGAGCTCCCCACCACAGACCGTCACACGGGAGAAATCCGGCAACACCGGGGTTGGGAGCTCCCCACCACAGACCGTCACACGGGGGAACACGGCAACACCGTGATTGGGAGCTCCCCCAACACAGACCGTCACACGGGGGAGCACGGCAACATCGGGATTGGGAGCTCCCCCACCACAGACCGTCACACGGGGGAACACGGCAACACCAGGGTTGGGAGCTCCCCAACACAGACCGTCACACGGGAGAAATCCGGCAACACCGGGGTTGGGAGCTCTTCCACCACAGACCGTCACACGGGGGAGCACGGCAACACCGTGATTGGGAGCTCCCCACCACAGACCGTCACACGGGGGAACACGGCAACGCCGGGGTTGGGAGCTCCCCACCACAGACCGTCACACGGGTGAACACGTTAACACCGGGGTTGGGAGCTCCCCCACCACAGACCATCACACGGGAGAAATCCGGCAACACCGGGGTTGGGAGCTCCCCACCACAGACCGTCACACGGGGGAGCACGGCAACACCGTGATTGGGAGCTCGCCCACCACAGACCGTCACACGGGGGAACACGGCAACGCCGGGGTTGGGAGCTCCCCACCACAGACCGTCACACGGGTGAACACGTTAACACCGGGGTTGGGAGCTCCCCCACCACAGACCGTCACACGGGGGAGCACGGCAACATCGGGATTGGGAGCTCCCCCACCACAGACCGTCACACGGGGGAACACGGCAACGCCGGGGTTGGGTGCTCCCCCACCACAGACCGTCACACGGGTGAACACGTTAACACCGGGGTTGGGAGCTCCCCCACCACAGACCGTCACACGGGGGAGCACGGCAACATCGGGATTGGGAGCTCCCCACCACAGACCGTCACACGGGGGAACACGGCAACACCGTGATTGGGAGCTCCCCCAACACAGACCGTCACACGGGGGAGCACGGCAACATCGGGATTGGGAGCTCCCCCACCACAGACCGTCACACGGGTGAACACGTTAACACCGGGGTTGGGAGCTCCCCCACCACAGACCGTCACACGGGGGAACACGGCAACACCGTGATTGGGAGCTCCCCCAACACAGACCGTCACACGGGGGAGCACGGCAACATCGGGATTGGGAGCTCCCCGCCACAGACCGTCACACGGGTGAACACGTTAACACCGGGGTTGGGAGCTCCCCCACCACAGACCGTCACACGGGGGAACACGGCAACACCGTGATTGGGAGCTCCCCCAACACAGACCGTCACACGGGGGAGCACGGCAACATCGGGATTGAGAACTCCCCCACCACAGACCGTCACACGGGGAACACGGCAACGCCGGGGTTGGGAGCTCCCCACCACAGACCGTCACACGGGTGAACACGTTAACACCGGGGTTGGGAGCTCCCCAACACAGACCGTCACACGGGGGAGCACGGCAACATCGGGATTGGGAGCTCCCCACCACAGACCGTCACACGGGGGAACACGGCAACACCGGGATTGGGAGCTCCCCACCACAGACCGTCACACGGGGGAACACGGCAACACCGGGATTGGGAGCTCCCCCACCACAGACCGTCACACGGGAGAAATCCGGCAACACCGGGGTTGGGAGCTCCCCCACCACAGACCGTCACACGAGGGAACACGGCAACACCGTGATTGGGAGCTCCCCACCACAGACCGTCACACGGGGAACACGGCAACACCGGGATTGGGAGCTCCCCACCACAGACCGTCACACGGGGGAACACGGCAACATCGGGATTGGGAGCTCCCCACCACAGACCGTCACACGGGGAACACGGCAACACCGTGATTGGGAGCTCCCCACCACAGACCGTCACACGGGTGAACACGTTAACACCGGGGTTGGGAGCTCCCCACCACAGACCGTCACACGGGGAACACGGCAACACCGTGATTGGGAGCTCCCCAACACAGACCGTCACACGGGGGAGCTGGGCAACATCGGGATTGGGAGCTCCCCACCACAGACCGTCACACGGGGGAACACGGCAACACCGTGATTGGGAGCTCCCCCAACACAGACCGTCACACGGGGGAGCACGGCAACATCGGGATTGGGAGCTCCCCACCACAGACCGTCACACGGGTGAACACGTTAACACCGGGGTTGGGAGCTCCCCCACCACAGACCGTCACACGGGGAACACGGCAACACCGTGATTGGGAGCTCCCCAACACAGACCGTCACACGGGGGAGCACGGCAACATCGGGATTGGGAGCTCCCCCACCACAGACCGTCACACGGGTGAACACGGCAACATCGGGATTGGGAGCTCCCCCACCACAGACCGTCACACGGGGGAACACGGCAACACCGGGATTGGGAGCTCCCCCACCACAGACCGTCACACGGGGGAACACGGCAACACCGGGATTGGGAGCTCCCCCACCACAGACCGTCACACGGGAGAAATCCGGCAACACCGGGGTTGGGAGCTCCCCACCACAGACCGTCACACGGGGGAACACGGCAACACCGTGATTGGGAGCTCCCCACCACAGACCGTCACACGGGGGAACACGGCAACACCGTGATTGGGAGCTCCCCCACCACAGACCGTCACACGGGGAACACGGCAACACCGGGATTGGGAGCTCCCCCACCACAGACCGTCACACGGGGGAACACGGCAACATCGGGATTGGGAGCTCCCCACCACAGACCGTCACACGGGGAACACGGCAACACCGTGATTGGGAGCTCCCCACCACAGACCGTCACACGGGGGAACACGGCAACACCGTGATTGGGAGCTCCCCACCACAGACCGTCACACGGGGGAACACGGCAACACCGGGATTGGGAGCTCCCCACCACAGACCGTCACACGGGGGAACACGGCAACATCGTGATTGGGAGCTCCCCACCACAGACCGTCACACGGGGGAACACGGCAACACCGGGATTGGGAGCTCCCCACCACAGACCGTCACACGGGGGAACACGGTAACACCGGGATTGGGAGCTCCCCACTCCGCGAGCGTTGAAGCGTGAAATAACATATTTTTTGTATGTTAGTACATACGCTGTAAATATAGCAAACGTCCCACGTATCCAGTTCCATAATTTTGCAAGCATTCCGTATTTCGCTCTCTACAACTGGCGTCACGGCGTATCCCGAATGTTATCGTGAAATATTGGAAGTTTGCACGTTCCAGACCCGCCGTGCTCTAGTTTCTGCTCACAAGTTCATTTCAAACATGCACTCAATTTTAACTTACCGTTCATTCCATCGGGAGAATTTACTTCCAAAATGAAAATTTCATCTTGCCCCAAGGCAAACAGAAGCTCCATTTCAATTAACAAACACGTTGACGATTCAGCTACCGGCCAGAAGCCACCGGTTACTTTTGAAGGGTTTTCTCTACTTCTATTCAAAATAACGTCTATCTACCGTTGTGCGCGGCGACGTGTTGGATGTCCTCGTTTCGGGAGAAGATGGCTCCGGCCGCCTCGCCGCAGAGCTGGGCTATGTGTGGAGATATGGCAGCCGACCTGTTCAGATGCACTAGAACGTCCATCTGGTAGCTCCGGTCGGGAAGCTCCTCCTCTGCTTGCCGCTCTGCCCGGGGGTTTTTCTGCGAGGGCAACACGGGTGTTAGTGTTCGCAACCGCCATCGCTCGCCGTTCGACTGTTTTCGACCGATTTTCTGTTACGTTCAATTGCAGGATAAAACGGGAAAGAATCGTGAAGCTAGTACATGTATAAGAAAATTTTAGAAAAGCAGAATTAGAACGTTTGCGAAAAAAATACACATACAACTAATTGTACCAGCAGTTCTCGCAAAGCCTGACGTTAAGGAGCCCGGGATCACCATTGGAGTGAATGGTCAACCTGCACATTTTCGCGTAAGCGCGCAACGGTAACATAGGTGCTATCCATATGTTCGTAACGCATTTTCTTGCCCAGAGAAGTTAGGCTCGGCTGACCTGGGGCTAGGGTGGGCCGGATCAATTAAGGTTTTAAAACAAAGAAAACCTACAATCACAAAACCCAAACTCGCATACCCAGATTTCAACGAATACGTTTTGGAGGTCATAAGAACATAACACGCTCAAATGCTTGTAAGATCTTCCCAACATGCCCATGTGATGGCTCACAACGTAAATGCAACAATCCCATATAACCACAGCATGTAATAAAGCCCGGTCCCTGCCCTCCGCTGCCCCACCTGGAGCAGCTTGGCGATAGCGTCGGAGGCGATGTAGTCTCCCCTGTTCACCCTGGTGACAAAGCACATGACCTGGTACTGGCTCTGGCCCCGCTCCTCCTCCCCCAGCACCAACGCCTGGAATATCTGCAGCTCCTGCCGGCACCCAGTCACAACTTAGTCAAATTCACCAGCGAAACGGTGCGGCGGTAAGAGACTTCATTAGAAGCAACGATACATAGAGCTGAATGGATTATGAATTAGAATATATTCATGTATTTTAACCTCATTATACTCTCCTTGGAAGGAAAAAGGCAGTCTTTTTGCCGAATTTCGGCTTTTGGTATCGTTCGAAAGCCATTGACAGGAGGTACTGGATGGCACGGAGGAAGCAGCGTTTTATGTATGTTTGTGAAAATATTCACAGATATGTGATGCCCAAAAATTGTTAATTTGTCGACGTCGCTCATTTTCAGTCAAAATATCTGAACTTGATAGGCACACATAGATGTATTGTCCGACACTATTTTCGTTATGAAATTCTACTGTAACACACCAAAAGGCATTTAGACAATTGAAAACAACTCTTTTGCTGGGAAAAGTATTTGACACGTTTGATAGCTAAAAGAAAACAATCAGCATTACTTACATTTTTAAAATCAACAACATGGGTAATGATTGTGCCATCAGGTTTGATGAAATCCAGAGTTGTAAAATCTTCAGTCACATTTCCATTCAGGGTCTCCTCAATGAGTTCGCCTCCCTGGAAGAGACCGGAAGTCAGATGGATTAAAATTGACTGATGAACAGATTCAAGAGCGGGAAAAGCACACCTGTTGGCAGGGAACACTGTTCAAATGACAGAAGTGTCTCATCTGCTCACCCATTTCCAACCTTTGCAAACCTAGCTCAAACTGTCTCTGGTAAAAATAAGATTTGACAACTCGAAAAGATCTAGCACAAACCACTTGCACGTCAATTACTATCCTGCGAAATAAGGCCGAGTTTTGAAACATTTTCATCTAGAACAAACCGCACCAATGAAAGAGAAAAGTGCAATAACTTCAAGAATTTGATGGACTTACTTAAGCAATCACTATGCGTTTCAGACTCTAAAATTGTCATAATATTTTACCTCGATGTGGCCTGGGGTAAAAAGCAAGACAAATGCCTGAAAAATGTGGGGACATCTGTACTGTACATATATTTAATATGCTGAAATGGCATTGAGAATTTACATGGATACAATTTCCTGATTGCACAAAACTTGACAGATTGATGTACAATGGGCATCATCATTGAGAAATTTGTGGCCCAACCAGTCTGCAAAGCATATAGGTTTCATTGAATATGCATCCAATCAGCCCATCAGCAAACTTTCTGGTTTGGGGCACCCTGTTCAGGGTTTTAGGCAGAAGAATGAAGTTAACGCCAACCACATTCAACAAGTTTAATACTACATGACAAAACACTGGATGGGGCTCACTTTTCACATGGGAAACAAAAAGATTGAGGGAATACAAGTGTCTGTTCAAATTGAACAAATATGGGTAATGGTGAAGCAGATGTCACAGGAACATGCCAGATTGTCTCTTTGGGAAATGTTGTCAAAATATCCCCAGATTCTGAAAAAATCCTGGCGTGATCATGTGTGATCCCACCCACAGGAAGCGCCCATGTGATCAGTGGCGTACTCCGATAGCTAGAAAGGGGGAGTTTTTGCACAGACGTTAGGTTAGGTTAGGTCAGGTCCAGTCAGGTGACTATGCCCTTAGTCCCTATTTTATAGTCTGGGGATATCACCCCTCTTTCTGGAATCTGAGTGCACCCCTGGGTACCACTTTACACTACTCAAAGCCTCCCTCCTTCTGCCTGTTTCCCAAGGTGAATCTGGGGATATTTTGAAAACATTTTCCAAGGTGATGATCTGGCATGTTCCTGTGACATCTGCTTCACCAATATCCAAATATGCCCAACCAAATATCTCTGACACTTTGTGAAGAAATTAAATTGCCCTGTTAAGTCACCTGCCATGGTTCACAGACTGGTAATCCAAGCATCATCAACAAGCTCACACTCACCTGATTCCGCACATTAATCTTTAATAAACCAAGAGAAATGGGTAGAAACAGCAAGAATACTACTTTTGGAACAAACTCGACAAACTGCATTTCTTAATCTCTTCAGTTTGTAATTGTCAGCACACATACAAACCAATATTGTCCCACCGAAAATAAACAAATCAAACCAAATGGGTCAATTTTGATCACTACAACAATATACAATCAATCTTGCCCAAGCTGAAAATCAAAAGAGCCTGAATGCTGATTATAGCATTTTTAACATGTTTTGGAATAGGTGAAAAATCTTAGTGATTGGCTGAACACAAAGGCAAGTTTCTTCAATATTCTTTAATACAAATATTTATATTCATGAAGCATCAGACTGCAGCATTCTTGCAAACAAATCTGCTGTGCAAACTTGAGCACTTATTCAGGACAAACATGAGACTACCACAATGGGGTAAGCCACAGCTGGAGATCACTCCTTGATCCAGGGGGTTCTGGGTGATTGTTAAACCACCCAGAACCAGAACTTGGGTTTAGTTGAGTTGGAATTTAGGGGTACACCAAGCAGTGTGATATATATATATATCACTCAGTTCTGGCTGGGTTCAACACTGGCCAGACAATAAAAGCCCTACACAGTCTGTGGGAGACCCAAAAGTCAGGGGGATACTGACCCCCCACACCACCTCAATCGCCACACATGGAATAAAACACTAGCTGTCCCAACAAAATGTGTCACTGTTGGTCTATGGCATTTGGGGAGGAGTCCTCGACTTTTCTGTGGAAACTGGGGCTGGCCCAGTACCTATATAGAATGTGGGAGGTGACCTGACAGAAGCTTTGGTGTAGCTCAAATACTGCCCTAACTGGGACAAAAATTTGGTAGCTGGGACAGGATTTTCTTTCCAGAGGAGTATAATTTTACTCGCCCATTTCGCCAGTTTTCCTATCAAATTCAGACTTCTTTAACTTTCTAGTGGGTCAGCATTACCCAAACTGTCACTTAGCTCCAAACTTTCCTTACCTGTCCCAAAGACATGGAAAAGTTGTTCCAAGCCAGCAGGTCTACCCCAAGACTGCCCTAAAATCCCATTGAATCTGACATTTTCTAAAAGCTGGCGGCTGGCCCAGCAAAGACAGAGCCTCAGCAGTGCTCAAGAAAATTCAGCAGCTTCAGCTGTCAAACTGTATTATAAAAATTAGAATCAGCTGGCAATTGAAGAAGTATTTGGGAGAACTGGCATCCATTTCTTATTCCATTTTTATTGCAAATTTCAATTTGACTTTAAAAGTCCACATTACAATCTATTGATTTTATAAAAAAACAAACAACATAGATGCAGCTTTCTCCCACACATTATCAGCATCAGAATTCAGACGAATTTTAAGTTCACTATGACATCCTGTGACATAAGACTGCAGTCAGTACAGGTGTTGTACCTAACTGACAAACACAGAATGGTGCACATGACCAGCAATGTGGTACAACTGTGTTTTGGTTAGCACGGAGCATATCTCTGCAGAGCACAAAACCTAAAAATTTGGTGTGGCACTGACCTACTCCTTACACCCCTAGGTAGAAAGTCAGGTATTTCCATCCCAAGTAAAAGGTACCCATGTAAGACCAAGCCCTTGGAACGGTTGTAGGGGGGTGGGCTCCGAAAATTTACAGATGCCTATGGATTCGAAAAGCTCAATACAACCAGAATGGATATGGAATCATCACAGAAAACCGGACTTCTGTTGATGGGTTGTATTTCCTGCTGTAAAAATGATGCTGCTGCTGAAACAAACAAAAATAATGAATATAATTCTTTTTAGTCTGAGTAGTACAAAAATGACAATAAATAATTAAACTACGAACTGGCGCGTTTGTTTTGTCTTCCCTTTTGTGCTTATTAGCCAGATAAAAAGAAGCTCCAAATAGAGAGGTATATTTAGGGGTAAGAAAACAGAATCTGGTGGTACCTTCACCTGAACCTCTAGAATACCGCTTTACCCGATCTCCGCGTCTGTAGTCCCTGCATCGACAGGCGGTTGCTGGGCAATGCTAAATTACAGCTACTATTGGGTTTGCTATGCAGACAGGATGTGAACAGGATGCAGGTTCTGCCTTTCATCGTCGACGCTTACAAGCGGCGAGTCACAAAAGCGGGCTGCAAGTGCCGTATTGTGATCGAACGTCTCATTAGAAGTTACTTTTTTTGCTTTGAGTCGTAGCCATGCGTGCAAAATTACCCAGAGACGTAGACACGACATAGAACACCAGTGATAAAGCTGACGCCCGTAACGCGCAGTTTCATCTGGCGCCGGCGCCTACTGAAATGCCTTATAATAGAACAGAGAAGGAAATGTAAGAGGCGTCCTCATCGATGACGCGCGCACCCATGAGGCTAGGGGTTGCTGGTGACATGCGCCATGGTAGCACAGGAAGA
The DNA here is from genome assembly GCA_034440635.1 of Lepas anatifera. NCBI lineage: Eukaryota > Metazoa > Arthropoda > Thecostraca > Lepadidae > Lepas > Lepas anatifera. The sequence goes on along the minus strand of JAOTON010002016.1, from coordinate 634,122 downwards.
CTGGCTTACACAAGGTCACTACTTTGGAACGAGAATATAGTTGACTCCCGCAGACATCCACCAGATGGGATAATCGTCAAGTGCAATGTTGGAAATGTCAGACCTCGCATTAAAATAACGCGCCAAGTCAATAAAGCTTCTGGTTGCTGCTGAGATGCCCGCGCCAGTTTCGTTCCAAGCGCATGGCTGACCGAGGGGCAACTGCGGCGTTGCACCAGAGGCGACCCCCAATGCACCAGACACCCACTCCAACACCCTTCGGATTTTATTCAGGCCAAAACAATTCCAATCATTTTCGGGACACGCGACCATCGAATCGGGAGATTCTATCTACAGTGTAAAGTGTGATATCCAGACACCAACACAGTGGTGCTGGGGCTCAGCCCGCGCCGTCGGAGCCAGTCGCCCAGCTATTGCGCACGTGCTTGAGGTGATGTGATTGGGGGAATCAAACATCCGAAAACGTTAAAATCACACATGCTTACGAAAACTTATGGCTATACATCAGCAATAAGTAGATTCCGCGTTGTTCCTGGCGGAGATCCATTATACGTATCCAACCGTTTCGCGGCTCCCAGCGTCTCGACACGGGAGCACTCCGCGTTTCCACTGTTGTGCCCGTGAACAATACCCGAACCCACTCGCAGTGTCTACCGCTACCTACCTGAACTGCTTCGATGACAATGGTCTCACTTAACCTAGACTGGTGTGGTGGCCAGCTACGGGCAGTCACACTCACTTCCACACGCGGAACTATTGATGGGTATTTACAGGGGATGATCAAAATTCACAAACACGCGTATACTTCGCCACAACATCGATGTCACTGAACGCGCAGGGGGCAAGGGGTAGGCACTAAAACATCGGAGTTGCCCTTGGCAAGGGTGGCAGAATTAGAGTAAAACAATGGCTATGGAGAACTTCATCAGTCATCCAGGGGACCCGAGCGATGAATATCACCAATCACCACGACAGACGCGAAGGAGTCTGCACTGCTGGCTGACGATGAACAATTTTACTGACGAGGCAAAATGACATAAAATATGAAGATGAGGACACCAGGGCCTGATACCCCAAATCTGTTCACCGGACATTGCTAAAAAAGTGGCATCCTATTGTACACTGTGTTTTAATGCCGTCTGTCCTGCAAAAGTCGACACTTCCCCGCAAAGCTTTGTATCAAACTTCAGAGTACCCAACTCCTCCCAACAAAAACGCAAACCGGTATCAAGGGGAGGAACAAACCAGTCATACACCAACCCATGCTTTTGCAATCAACTCGCTTGCAATCCATGCCACAAGCAGGCGCCGGGCCTCAGTGCATGTTCCGTCCCAGACCTTCCGGTCAGCACTCGGCCCTCTACACCAACACTCGGGCGAGGAGCAGAGAGGGTCTGTCAGGCACCCCACCGGGGCCGACACCGCGGCGGTGGTTAGTAGATACCCGGGACGAGGCTGCGGCGGACCCGGTCCTGGTAGCGCTGCCAGGCGGCGCCGTACTTGTGCAGGCAGTGGTGGTCCAGCCGGCGGACGTGCAGGATCCTGTCTACAGCCAGCACCGGCAGCTGCACCCAGGCCAGCGCGTACTGGAAGCCTGCGGCCCACGGCCAGACACGTCACCGACGCATCATACGCACAAACGGAGGACAATGGCAGAGGTAAGTATCAGAGCTCCAGCGTCAGCACAGGAAGTGAGCATCGTTCAGAACCATAGTAGAACATGCAATAAAAATCATATGGATCACGAGCAAACACCACCAGAATGCGCATTGCAGAAAACAGCACAAACACCGACACCGGACCGGTCGATTGTTCCGCGGACAGCCCACACGCGTCATCGGGTAACATACCGAGCAGAAGAGTGAGAGCAGCGGCCATCAGCAGGCCGCCCAGGTGGTTGGGGTGGCGCACCACCGCCCACCAGCCCGACACCAGCAGCTTCTTACCCCTGGTGGTCGGGATTGTCTCCAGGTCTGCCGCAAATGAGGCCAACTTGTCAAGGACGGTGCAAAACATCACAGGTATCACATAGTACGTTCCTGAGCTGAGAAGCAGACTTCTGACGGATGATGAATCTCTCAGACGCGCCGGGCCTCGTTCGGACCCCTGCAGCCACAACACCGATCTCATCACTTACAATGCCTGATCAGAACAGGGACCGGCACGGCTTTGGTACGCATTTGCCATCCTAGGGGAGTCAACCTCATGGGAGAGCTTTAAATGAATTACCCCAACTAAATGAGCGGTCGTCTCACGCCCCTGCCGAGGTGGTTGCGAGGTACGCATCTGGTGAGCTCAAACTTATAGCAAGTGCCAATACATGTAGCTTGTCATGGTGTTTGCCTTAAAGGGAATGTGGCACCTTCACAACGTGATTTTAACTGAGATAGCCAAGTTGTAAAGCAAGTCGGAAAACCCGGTACACCATATTTCATTTGTCTTGGAACTCGATATTTCCGTAGAAAAAAGCTAAAACCTACCTGACACCAGCCCCCCATCAGCCCGTCGCCGAGCGGCCATTGTTGTGAGCTGCTGGTTTGACGACATATGCTGACGTCACGATGAGCATCAGCCAATCGAAGCCCTTGAAGCGTTTCAAGTATGGTAGTGGTTGCCAGATCGTGACATCATCCACAGGCTGATATTTATTTCTTTTTCTAGAGGAGTATTTTTAAAAACAAAATATTGAGCCTATTGTACATTTTTCAGAGAAATCATGAGTGGTTTCATTATTTTTGGCTAAAAGTACGCCTAATTTCACTAAATTCCAGGATTCGACCAAGGTGCTATATTCCCTTTAAAGGGAATGTGGCACGTTGGTGTAATCCCGGAATTTAGTGTAACTAGTGATACTTTTAGCCGAAAATCATGGAATCGTCCATGATTTATCTGAAAAAGGTACGATAAGCATAATATTTTGATTTTTAAAATGCACCTCTAGGAAAAAATTATTCTCCGCCTGTGGACGATGTCATGATCTGGCAACCACCACCATATTCCATAGGCTTCAAAGGCTTCGGTTGGCTGATACTCATCGTGACGTCAGCTGACGTCAGCATATGTCGTCACACCAAGAGCTTGACAACTATAGCCTGCTGCTTGAGGTTCATGAGGGGTACATTTCAGGTAGTTTTTAGCTTTTCTCTGCGGAAATTTTGAGTTTCAAGACAAATGATATATGGAGTACCGGGTTTTCCGGCATGTTTTATAACTTCGCTATCTCCGTTAAAATCACGATATAAAGTTGCCACATTCCCTTTAAAGGGAGATACGCGAAAAAATTATTATTGTAGTTTCTTGCTAATTGAAAAATCCTGATTACGAAACTGTCAATTATTTTTGTATCTTCGGCAAAATTTTGGGAGGCCACTCACTTATTATCGAAATAGGTTAACAGTTCCGATAAAATGCTGAAACCTTCACCCGTCACTTACTTTTCGAAAACTATTTAAAGTTGAAAAGTAATGTTTTTTTGTAATAAAAATGTTCTCCTGTATTTGTATTTGAATTAATTTTACAAAGCTTTTAAAAAATAAAAAATGAATTAGTTTGCCCTAAAAAAACGGACAAAAAAATAATTACTCAAGTCTTCAGCCGTTTCGTACCTCGGGTCTCGAGTCGTTTTCTGCTTCAGCCCCAGAATGACAAAACTTGCGTCAGAAAGGTCACGTGATCCCCTATGAGGTGGCTGTACGTTCTAATTGGTCAATTGTGATTTCTTAAAAATCCTATATTTTTGTTTTAATATTATTTTTGGCTGAACCTTTTTTAAAATAACTTTTTATTTAATAGTTTTAAACTTTCAAGTCACTGCTTAGGAAAAATGTGACCGTTTTTTTTAGAGAATTTGATATCCTTAGCCGGGGTACGTCATTTACATTGATAAGAGGTGTACCGGTAAAGTCGTCTAGAAATGTTGACTTTGAGAACAATTTTAAGGCATTTGCAGGCCGAATTCGCAAAAATGAGAAAAGGACTTCTAAAACAACTTTTTGTGACCTTTTGATTTAGCCAATAAATTTTTTCGCGTATCTCCCTTTAAGACAGAAAAATCCGCATCTTCAAAAGAACATCACAGCAAGACTGGACTGCTCGCCAGTAATCATCAAGTCAAATAGGAATAGACTAGTTCCCTATCCCCATTGTGCATGATTACAAGCCAAGTTTTCGTTGTTCAGATCAGGTAACCGGAATATTAGGGATTTCACTTGACAGACACTTTAAAAAAAAGCTGCACGATTACACAAGAAAACGTGACAACAGCCACACCACAAATTCAGAGAAGCGTAAGCTGGTAACAATTAGATAAGTACACCATTGAAGGCAAAGGCCACCAACCCACCGGCCATTAAAGCTCAAGCCTCTAACCTCAAGGCAAAAGTGACATAAGCAGGCAGCTGACCTAATCACCTGTTCTGAATACACAAAGAACGAACCCAACAGCCACGTCTGCACCGTTCAACACTGCGAGCGGAAGCCCAGTACTCACGTGCGAGGGCCGGGTTGACAGGGTTCTTGCGAAACTCGTTCTTCTGGGAGTTAGAGGAGCGCTGGATGAGGTATCCGACGGCGAAGAGCAGCGCGCAGCCCAGAACGGTGTACCACGGCTGGGACACGCTGCCGGCGGCGGGGTCCAGGTCAGACGGGAGAGGGTGGGGTCAGATCAGACGAGAGGGCAGGGTCCAGGACAGACGAGAGAGGGTGGGGTCAGGTCAGACGAGAGGGGGCGGGTCAGGTCAGACGGGGACAGACCGCCGGAAGCAGTCAGGACAGACGGGAGCAGTTGGAGTCAAATCAGACAAGAGAGGGTGGGGTCATTTCAGACGGGGGTAGACGGAGGCACACTGCCGGGAAGGCGGTGTGAGGTCAGACGCTGTAGGGCGGGGCTAGGTCAGACGGGGACGGGCGGGCGAGCGCACCATACGGAGCACAGGTCACCATCACTAAAGATACGGGCTGCAGGAGGTACAATGCAGATATCTGCAGGGACAGATCAACACCTAATCACAATCCGCCCGGGATAAACCCGCTACACCACGCCCAAACACAACGTCAGCACGCACAAATGAGGATGCGTTCAAATTGTTGATATGGAGTGTTCATGGACCAGGAGCGGCAGCCAGCCCAGGCAATCTACGTTAAATACAGCAGACCAGCACCAAATCGAAGCACGTTCTAGAAATATTCGATAATCCCGCTCAACCACAACTCACCCAGTAACAGTAATGAAGCGGAGATTAAAGAGCACCAGAAACGGCATGACCATCCCACGCAGCAGCATGCTCAATCCGAGTCCCTCATTCATGAAGCCGTGCGTGGTCAGTAGGTTGTCCTCGAACCAAGCACGATCCAGCATCGCCACCAGTATCATCGCGGCGGCCGCCAGCAGGGTGGGCGAGCTGCGACCACTCTGGCGCTCGTGCAGCACATACAGCACGGTCAGCAGCGTCAGCGCCGCCGAGCTAGCACGCGCCAGCAGCAGCTTCAGGTCCACGCCCCACAGACGCGGCGACAGCTCGCGGCCGCTGACGATGTTGAAGAGACAGGAGTCGGTGTCGCCGGCCGGGTTCAGGTCCAGCAGGTGGGCCCGTCGGGAGCGCAGGTGGAGCATTAGCGAGATGGCCAGCGCCCAGACGGTGGAGGAGACCAGCAGCAGACGCAGCAGACGCAGCGGAGCGAACACAGGGCAGTCGAAGTAGAACGCCAGGGCGACTCCACCCAGGGTCAACAACAGCGTCAGCAGGCCTGGCGGGGAAAGGGACGTCACTGGTGGAGGCGGCAGCCGAGAGGGACCTCACTGGTGGAAGCGGTAACCTAAGGGGGCGTCACTGGTGGAAGCGGTAACCGAAGGGGCGTCACTGGTGGAAGCGGTAACCGAAGGGGCGTCACTTATGGAAGCGGTAACCAAAGGGGCGTCACTGGTGGAAGCGGTAGCCTAAGGGGCGTCACTGGTGGAAGCGGTGTATTGGGGCTTCTGGACCACGCCACGTCAGGTCAGGGAAACTGAAGCATTCCATTTGTGATTAACTAATACAAATTTATACGATGGTACGCTATCATATATATGCAAATAAACTGATTTAGAAGACGATTAACCAAAGTAGGAGTCTGGAGAATAATCCATTCCATAAATCTGTTTTCCAGCTTTACAGCTTGGCTCAAAGAACAAAATCCAACAGCACAATACAAATTTCAGTTTGGAAACTCCTTGCCTAAGATCACGCAATGTTAACAATTCACGAGCAGGAAGGTAAAGAACCTCTATTTTCAGTCCAAAAAGGTCCTGTAGTGAAACTAACAGCAGGGCAGCAGAATGGTGGGGGAACTCATTAACCTGGCACTTAACACTAGCATTGACAGGGGCGGGCGGGTACCCCCTCGGTTTTTCGGAGAAAGCATAAAAACGGCGGCGCGTACGCGCCGCCGTACTTGGAATACTTTTTCCCTCATAATTTTTACAACTTTTGTCAAAATCTTAAGATTAGGTCATCTCAGGTCAGGTCACCAGTACAGGCCAATAGACCTGATCTCAAAAAGTTTAACATAGCATAAGTCGGAACACGGTGAACTTATCCGATTGAAGCTCATATCACACAATGGCCCCACCGAGTTCTCTAAAACACGTTCCAGTATTTTTGATATCGATGAACTAAGGTCAGGTACGAGACATGACTTCTCCATTGGATTTACATAAGAAAAATGATTTTAACTGAATAACTCAGTGATGAATAGAGATAGAGCGTTTATTTTGACTGCATTATATTTGCCTCGTCATTGCGGTTCTAATGATATGCATTTTGCCAAATTTGACCTCGACCTGACATCAGGTCAGGTCAAATCCTTCATTTGACCTAGTAATGTCATATTATATATAATTCGATTCGGTTTTCTGCGAGGATTCATATAGTTTAAATAGTTTTGCTCCATCTTTACTTGTTCAAATGTAATGGCCGAAAAACTTCATTTACATGTTATCCCTATGACGGCATGTTTTGACCTCTAGTGACCTTAAATGTGACCTGACAAAAACATGGTAGAAATGATTTCGATGGAGAAGTAGATGGGCTATCCAACGCCGTTTACCACTTTTCGCTACCTAGCGCAGTTCTCGAGATCTTAGGGGGGGGGGGCGGTCACCCCCACCCCCGTCAAAGTGAAGGTGGCTCAGTCCAAGTCAATGCGCATGTTAAGTTCGGCCACTCACCAAATAGCTTCAAGCAACAGGCAAGTCTATTAAAGGCGTACCGTTGCACCTGTAGCGTTGCAGGCCCAGTTTGGAGATCTGCCCCTCAGCTACAGCACCCACAGGCAGTTTGGCCATCAGAAGGTGCAGCAGCAGCCAGCCGGGCACGCTCAGCAGGGAGACCGGGTCCAGGTAGGCCCGGGCGGACCGCGGAACCTCCGGCAGCCGACCAATACTGCACACCTTCTGCGGAGGTGAGCCGGAGAGGTCAGGCCGGGGACACAGCCAGGGAAAGCATACGGCACAGAGATCAAAGCCAGCGGGCAGTGAAGCAGGCGAGGTGCCTCCGGGTCATCAGTTGCCAGGAGCTGCAGAGACATCCAATACCACTGCATAGCCTTCGTCAGCCGCAACCGCTACCCGGAGATTTGCCTCCCGTGCTAGGTTGAGCGAAGCAGTTTAATGACTGCAATCATTGTTTCTGACGCACAAGAACATTTATTGCAAATATAGGGGCCTTAAAACAACAAGCAACTTATCGCATTTTTCTAAAAGAAGAGGAAAACGAAACAAAAATTACCCCCAGGGGACGATCTCACGCCGGATTCGTCCGGCAAGTTAAGGGAGCAACGGGTGACGCCCCGGGGCCCCATCAGTCTTGGGGGCACGCCGTCGCATCGCCGCGGACTCATCATGCAGCCCTCCGGCGGCCGCCGCCTCTTCCGACCTCGGTCGGTTAGAGTCGGCGTCTGCCGTCGGCGGCTCTGGTGATGAGGTCCGCGGTGGTACTGATGACTGTCTTACGGGCCCATTGTTACCTGGTGGGTAACCGTATTGATCGGGTCAGCTCTGTCCTGCACCTCCCGGTACGTAGCTCCCGTTTGTTTTTGTTCTCTTGTTTTGTTGATTATTTTTAGTTACTGTCATCCTTTATGCCTTAGTTGTTGGTTCCACAGTTATTTGCCTTCTTCGGCATTTTATGGGTGTAAGGCGCCCACTCGAGGCCTATCTCGAGCCCCGGCGACGAGGTTGACGGGATCCTGGGGGTTGAGGTCCCCCTCGGGCGGGTCAGTCCCGAGGGCCCAACACGCCCCCTGGCCCAGATATCTCGATCCAACCGGGGGTAAGCCGTCCGTAGGCTGCCGCGGGCGGCCTAGCTACGCGGCAGTGTCTACGGACACCGTCGCTCGGTCCAGCTGGGAAGGGGGATTATGTTTGGGCGTGCGGCGCGGCGCCCTTCGCGGTGGGGACTGTTATAGTTCTTGCCGGGCGGACGCGGGCCGGGGTTTCGAAACCGTCTTTCGAGACCCCGACCTTTGCTCGCGCCTGGTTGACCGCAGTCTCCGCTGCGGAGGGCTGCCGCGTTTTGCTTCGTCCCGACTCAGGCCCTGCCGGCCCACTGGGCTGATGGCGTTAAGGGGGTGGGTGCGTTCGATCGAGGGGTTGCGTGAGTATCTCTCGCCCCTCTGAGACGGGCGCACCTGCCCCCGCAGGCACTGACCAGCCCCCGGGCCCAGCTATTGACACTGGCAACCCGGGGGCCGAAGGTAAATACTTTTCTCATGGCATCCTCCCAAGCATCTACTTCACTGGAAAGACCCTACGGACTCCGATCCCTGCTTCGATTTTGACCAACCCGACCACATTCTCTGAAACCACTGATATGATGGACTCTACGGATGATAGACCCCGCGCTAACTAGACCACACCAGGCTCGCGCTCAACCCCTGTGGGGGACAAGAACACCCCAGAGTTCTCGTCCTCACTCTTGAGGAGGGTGACAAGGTTAACCCCTTCCAGGTCGCTCAGGCCCTGGCAAATTTTGGAACTGCAACCCACGTCTATCGGCACTCAGGCACAAAATTGGAAGTGACCATGTCATCGGAGGCAGAAACACGTGACCTATTGTCTGCTAAAACCTTTCCTATTTAGGTGAGGAAAGGCAGTGATCTGTGTACCAGTCTCTGTCGCTCTTCATCCGACAAAGAACAGCGCTGTGGGAGTTGTTACTTGTCGGGAACTGATAGACTCCACAGAGGAGGATGTTCTGATCGGTCTGGAGGAGCAGGGTGTAACGAAAGTACGAAGAATGAGCAAGAGATTGAATGGCAAACTCGTGCCAACGAATACTTTCGTTCTTACTTTCGAAAGCAAGGAACTCCCCAGAGATATTCGGGTTGGTTGGCTCTCCGTGCGTGTTCGTAAGTACGTGCCGGACCCCACACGGTGTTACCGTTGCCAGAGGTACGGTCACGTAGCTAAGTCGTGTAAAGGGCAGGAACACTGGGGAAGTGTTCGTCTGTGGGGCATGGGTCAGCTGCTTGCGAGGCTGATGTCACGAAGTGTGCGGTTTGTAGTGGGGACCATGAGGCGTGGTCACGTACATGCCCCAAGTTTCTCTCGAGAGAGAAAAGCTTAAGACCAAGGTCCTGGGGACGACCCCAAAGAAACCTCCACAGCACGAGACAACGTCGGCAACACACCCAGCTCACTGGAACCGACTATAGAACAGACGACGGCTCCGCTCGACTTCTTTCGGGATGCTCTGGTGGGAAAGACGCAGCGTGTCAACCCACCTGCCACCATGGATTCATCCATGCGAGACATCATGCACCTCTCCGTGCGTGAATTTATGAATCTGCTTGGCGGTCAGGTGCTACAGCCTGACAACCAACTTGATGTCACGAACGTTGAAGCCCAACCTGACCAGCCACATAGGGTCACAGCTGAGAAGAGTGTCCAGACAGACCCAACGGATGACTCGGTCGTGTCGGCATTAGCGCCGCAGACCAACGGTGGCAGCAGAACACCGCTGAGAAAGGGGCAGACTGGTACTCACAATAGGCAGCATTCAGTAGCTCATACAGAGAAAGCCGGAGAACAGTCCCAGGAACCCCTGCAGCGAAACGCGCACGGGTCAACCGAGCAGATGCTCCCGGCCCTGTGAGTACCAAAATACCTCCGCTGTGACACAGAGCGAAGGAGCCACTCCAAAAAGGTAGGAAGTGCGGTACCCACCATCACAACCGTAACAAACCAACATTACAGACGTCCACAGAATCGAAAGGCAGAACACCCTCAAACAAGATAACCAAACGGTTTGGCTCGGAGCGGTCCTCCTCCGCACCCCCAAAGGGCCGTGACGTGAGCAAGGAACAGATTGGAATCATCCTATCTCCGAGTCACGGGGATACAGGGCTAATGCCCCCGCCATACCCTCCGCCACCTCCGCCTCCACCAACACCACCTACGAAAACTAACAGGAAATGCCCCGGCACAATCGTGCGTACGGGAAACGCAGGCTATCCTCTCCAAACTTACGGTGTGAGGAAAAATCCCCCAACACGTGACTGAGGAGAAAACAGATTTTGTTTTTCGAGACTCAAAAGGAAAGAGAATTTGGGTGCCAAGGGTACAAAAGAGCTTCTTCATCCACGGCTGCATTCTGGTTCCACCGAGAGTATCGGAAACGTGCAACATGTGTGGCAGGATGTGCCGCGCCCATCTCCTGGTAGTGATGGGAGGCACCCCGGTCACAGAGTTCGAGAGGCGTACATGGACAGGGACACAACATTCGTGCGTCGCTCTCCGCCCAAAGGTCTGGGATACCCGGAACGAATGGCAAGACCACCAGCAGAGTGGGACACACGTACAGCGTGGTGTGTCTCAGAAATGTTTGACGGCAGGAGTTGGGAGACGTAGTCTGTATTTGGTTGATAGGTTTGTTATATTGGGAGCTGTTTTCCAATCCACCTAGTGTGCTGTGCCGAACACAACTTAAATCGCTAACCCTACTTTTTGTGCATTATAAACAAGGATGGGCGCGAAATGACCATGTAGTCGAAGCGCCCTAAAACCCCAAACAACAACAAAACAAAAATTACGGAGATCGTTATTTGACTTATGCTAGTTTTTTGTGAGCAGTAAACCCCTTATAAACTGTACCCGGCACGGACAGCCACCCTAACGCCGAAATGGCTCTGCGATACACAACGGTGAGGGTTTAAACGACTACAGAAGTGCCGCTCGGCGGCCTTCTTGTCGGAGTGGCTGAGCGTGGGTCCAGGTTCTGATTCGATACTCAGTCGCCAGCAACGACTGATTTGTTCAAACCACCAATCACACCAGCACAACATGGCAGAGCCTGGTGGAGCACAAGCCTGCTCACCTTGTTGCAGGCCGAGTAGAGGTAGAAGGGCAACGCCGCGGTCAGCAGCACCAGGGGCGTCGCCATAGCGCGCGCCCACGACACCGAGTTCAGGGCTCGCTTGGCCACGTGGTTCTCCACGTTGTTGGCCTCCTTGGTGGTGGTGGTATTGGCGTCCCCTCCCGCTGAAGGGTCAATGCCCAACTGGAATCGGCAGGGCGAACATTAGTGAATTACATAGAGGTGCCAAATCGGCAAGAAATCATACAGACTGTAGCGATTCAAGTTAGAAAATACTTTCCCTAACGGGAGACGTCGGCATAAGACATGGGAAGAAATCAACGTTCAGTATAACATTAGGCACCATGCACATCATTAGGCAACAGTCATCCCTTCCAGGCGATTCTGTCTCTGAAAAAAGGAAAAAACCACGAAACCAGTTTCTTAGAAATTCGAGACCTCCGCTGGGCATTAGAAATCGTCTTCTAGAAACGACCGCAACCCAAAGAGGCTCTTACCATGCTCCAGCACGGACAACAGTATTCTCCCTACCTACGGCTTTTCTATATTCTGTAACATGTCTTTTATTCTAATATTCTAATATTTTAATATTCTATAACATCGGCGTGCATCGCACCATAAATGATATAGAACCCACTGCCTGGTATTTTCCGCAACCAGACCAAAGCTGTACGCTCATGCCATTTCAGGTAATCTCACAAGTCTTGGTCAAGTGACCATCAATGTTCCAAATCCCTGGGCGATGGATGGAGGACGACAGCCGAGCAAGCTCGGTTTTCACTCACTTCGCTTATTTTTTCACAATTTCCACCCACTTTTCATGTGAATCCGTTCTAGCAGAATTAAACAATCCCGGTGTGTTTAACTCATCAAAAGTATCGAACTAAGGACGATTTTCACGGAAAATTCATCCCTAAACTTCAAATGACGTTTTAAGGTTTTAGTTAACTCTCAATGTTTAGAACTTAACCTGCCAAGGTTATATTATATATAATTATATGGGCCTTAGCGAGAATATTTCAATGGTGCTTACACATTCTCTTTCACATAGAGGCGACTACCTTATCAGTCGTTATGGCACAAAACTTAAAGGGCATGTGGCACCTTCATAACGTGATTTTAACTCAGATAGCCAAGTTGTAAAGCAAGTCGGAAAACCCGGCATTCCATATATCATTTGTCTTGGAACTCGATATTTCCGTAGAAAAAGCTAAAACCTACCTGACACCAGCCCCCTCATCAGCCCCCCGCCGGGCGGCCATTGTTGTGAGCTGCTGGTGTGGCGATATATGCTGACGTCACGATGAGCATCAGCCAATCGAAGCCCTTGAAGCTTTTCAAGTATGGTAGAGGTTGCCAGATCGTGACATCATCCACAGGCTAAAATTTATTTCTTTTTCTAGAGGAGTATTTCAAAAATCAAAATATTGAGCTTACTGTACATTTTTCAGAGAAATCATGAGTGGTTTCATTATTTTCGGCTAAATGTACGCCTAATTGCACTAAATTCCAGGATTCCACCAAGGTGTCACATTCCCTTTAAGTGTCACCGTAACCCACAATGTTTTAGCTCATGGGGCCTCGAAAGTAGCCTGACCAACACAATGTTTGCCCATTGACAAAGCTAGAGGGGCTACCTAGCGTTGCTTTTCAAGGTTTCCCCACCCCCCTCCCCTGCCAAGCATCGGGAAAGGTGGCGCGGACCCCCGTGCCTGCGAGTGTCAACCCTCATACTGGTGCTGGTGCTGAGTGGACACCGTGAAGTTGCGCGGGGCAAATAAGACAAAACTGCGGTGTTTGCTTAAACGGACAAAAACAGAAGCGCTTTATCGCAGTAAATTAATTTACAATTCAGCATAGCGGGGAAATTCTTCATAAAAAATACTGGTGTCGTGGGTTGAACAACGTTCCTGTCGTTTCTGTTCTTTAAGGACGACGGGGAAATGAAAACATTTTCTTGAAATTGCCCTAAGTCAATAATCTTCTTCCTGATGAATGCACAAGTGATGCTTTTAGGAAAATGAGCCCCGTTTTCACCTTCGTCCTGATGGGGGCAGCACAGAAAGTTTCGTCAAATGCAAGCAAACAAGCCACCATAAACAGGCGTCTGTAACAATTGTCAGGTATCATTTCACATATCTACCGGAAAAGGGCATGTAAGTCAGTGAGTCCGACCCGCAGCCGTACCTCGCGCAGTTTCTTGGCGATGCGCGCGGAGTGGCGCGTGCCGATGACAGGAGGAGCGCTGGGGATGGTGGTGGGCTGTTCTGCAGGCGGGGCCGCCTCCTCCGGCGCCTGCCGCGACAGAGAGCGCCGAGCGCGGACCTCCGGCTTCGGCGTGGACGTCAGTATCGCCGGAGCGGCCACTGGGGCAGGTGCCGGAGCGGCCAGTGGAGCAGGAGCAGGAGCGGCCACTGGAGCAGGGGCTGGAGCATCGACCACGTCCGGAGCTGGGGGCGGCGTCACCTTCTTCGGCAGGGCTGCCAACGATGACGATTTGTTTACCGTTCTACAACAATGGCGACCTCAACAACGTTAGCCAAATAGCACAAACTTAAGAGAAATGATCGATCACAGGTTTAAAGACGCCTCGGGACTACCCCGCCGTTGTCTGCTTCGACATTCATCTGTGCCGGCCGAGACAGACGGCTCACCTCTCAGTTCGATGGGCGGCGCGAGGACACGCGCTGGCGACCTGGAGCGAGTGACGCGGATGGGAGAGCGCGCCATCAAGGTGGGCGTGGCCGCCTCCCGAACGGCCGCAGGCACCGCCGACGGCGCCGGCTGCGGCCGCCGCGCCGGCGACTTAGTCAACCGGGCGCTGACGCGGCCCGGGGAGCGGCCCGGCGAGGCGCCCACAGCACCCGCAGGGCGGCCCCGACTCCGCGAGCGAGAGCGAGCTCGCGACGGCGACTTTTTGGCCTGACGAGGAGCGACACACAGTAAATATACCTTGGGTATTTTTAAAACAATAAGAAGTGGAATACCTCACCTGAAACTGTTTGGCATATACATACATAACAGTCCACACAAAATGGTAACAGTAGATGAATCTAAAATTATATGGACGGCTTCTTATTAGGACGGCTTCTAAGATTTTAATTTGTGCCAACGCCTAACTCACAGGCCTTTACATTTCCAACTAACTACACACGGACGAAATTAGTTGGGATACTCACAGCAGCCACTCTTCCGCGTGATGGTGTACGGCTCCGCGGCATCTGCAAACAGATCAAAACTGGTAATCCAGTACTGTGAAAAATTATTTTGCCATACTGTGTAGCAGAATGTTTTGATATCCACATTTGAAATGATGACAAACATAAACGGGCGCAGTCTTCCTCATCAGCAATTATTGAAACATTCCTTCATCGTTATGGATTATTTCACTTATTCCGCACCCTCTCGTGCCTGTAGTACACATTTTCTCCGTAGTACACATTTTCTCCGAGATGGTCCATGCTAGGCTACAAAACGTATCGTCAGAAGCCGCAGTATCCGAATTCTATACAATGGCATATATTTGGACTATATAAAAGGTATAAAGACAATTTTCCATATCATTATACAATAAGAGATAAACATAGCATGGTGGAAGAGCAGGAAAAAATGAATATCCAGAGCAGTCTTGTTCAAACCCCCATAATTAAATTAAAGTGCTTTAAATAAAAAACAAAAACAAAAACGAAATCACCACAAATGCAAGATCGGCACTGATATAAACAAAAAAGTTATGTTCAGGAAACAAGACAGCAATGCTTAGGCATACAGCAGATTAATGCAAAAACTAGGTCGGCTGAAAACCTCCACACTTGGAGCAGCCAGGAAACAGAGCAGCATGATCAGTATAGCCTTTCTGCAAGCCAAAACACAAGGAGGGAAAGTAAACCTTAGCGTTGGCATTGGGGGGTTGTCCGACAACCGTCCACCTCCATGGGGCACGCACGCAGGGGGAAATAAAAGTTGATTTGCGCCGAGAAACCGCGGCGTAAAATTTGAGAGCTCCGGCCATATGCTTAAGTTTTCCATCCCAGAACACATAATGTAAAGATGCGCACAGAGCAGAGCGGCGGCATGACCTTAAAAACATTCAGAGCAAACCACTCAAAGCCCTCTACGTTTCCCCAAGACTTTTGGGTATAAAGTTCGGGCGTCAGCCGGGTCGGAAGCCTCACCGGTTCGGTGGTTTGAGGTTTTGTTTAGGCTCAAATATCATTGGTCGGAGATGAACCAGATAAAAACGAATGGCATGCTATGATTTTCCTGTGCGCTGTGGTGATCAGAGCATCATTATTCCTGATGCATGATGTGTAGTGACGCTATTGAGCAATTTGCCTTGGATAATGGTACGAAAAAAAGTTAATCACGAAAAATATTTTTCCTTATAACGCCTGCCCCAAAAAAACAAAACAAAAATACCAAGGAATACCTCAGTGAAATTAAAAAGTATATCAAAATAGACCCCAAGCGCACTGAATAAAACAGTTTTCATAAAGACGACACAGATTACTGTACATGATTGCAGAGGTAGAGTACAATTACAAACAGGGGGAAATAAAAGTTGATTTCCGCCGAGAAACCACAGTATAAAATTTGGGAGCTCCGGCCATATGCGTAAGTTTTCCATCCCAGAACACATAATGTAAACATGCGTACAGAGCAGAGTAGCAGCATGGCCTTAAAAACATTCAGAGCGAACCACTCGAAGTCCTCTACGTTTCCCCAAGACTTTTGGGTATAAAGAAAGCAAAAATCCGTAATGTAAGATGGGACTGCTTTGAAATCGCGGGTAACTTCCAACAGTGTTAAGGATTTATAAAAATGTTATTTGATTCGGGAATGGGTCCGTAGAAAGTGTTACAGAATTTTCAAAGAAAAATTATCTATAAGCAAAGTGTATTTACTTGATCTTTACGAAAATGCGTAAAATTCCACCTGTTTCTTAGTGTAAATTTTCTAGTATGGCGCACGGCGGAAAAATGATCATTGTCTGAAAGCCCACTGTGTAAGAATTTGTGCATTACCTAAGTATTATTTTCCCCTGCACGCATGTCCGCCCTGTCTCTCTTACGCCCTCTCCGTCTTTCCTAGGATAGGCTTGAACTCACAAGATTTTTGGTCTGACCGAATGTGAGTGTTAGAGAGAACCTGTAGTGAGATAAACAAACATGTATGGCTTTAAACATCCCAGTGCCATTCTCAGGGGCAGTCGCAGAAGCGCCCTTTGGGCAGCTGGAACTCAGGGAAAAATAGTAAAAACATGGTGTTTTTATGTCAGCCAAAATTTTGCCCATTGGGGACAGGCATGGCCCCTTGACCCCCCTCTTTGCGCCTGCCAGTGGCGATTCTACGAGTGTCACACAAGCAGCTCAGGATTAAATCACCTGGGTCCTTCTTCAAAAGTGGTCAGCATTGGCTGTGGGGCAATGAACAAAAAACAAGATGTGAGCAACTAAAGGCTGCCCAAGCAATGCTTATTTAGAAGTCTCTTCCAACTTTGGATCTTCCCCATGCATCTCAAAAACCACTGTTTGCCCTTATCCAAAGCAACCGAACATATTATTAAAACTTGCACTGCTCTTAACAGCTATCCTGTAAACTGATGTGAAGCTGCTGCATCTGACCTGATGGCCTGTACTAAGATGATCCAGCCCTGAAATTCTTGAAAAAGGCAAATGCAAGGAATATTTTGTGATGCATGGGTTCTGCATCACCATTTTTATAATAAACAATGACACACTCAGTGACTCTCCTTCTGGCCAGGGTTAACACACACCCTGGATGGGGCGGGGTTCAAGTTTTGAAGGTAACTGTCTGCATCAGAAGCCCATCTCTGTGGTATTAGTTGTTTTTTAGTAAATAAATGTAATATGTGAGTTGTAATAATGCTTCACATTGAAATTCATGCTGAAAAATCCATTGAAATTGGACATGATCACCCTTGTTCTAAACCGCCATTTTAATAGTTCTAGCTGCCAGCCAAGTTTTTATTGTTGGTGAACAACAGTTTGTTGCAACTCGAGCTGCCAGATTACTACCAAAGTTAAACCTTTCCTCTGCCAGTCAAAACTCCCAGACAGATAATTACCACTCTGCAACTGCCACTGACATCCTGGTTAGGACACCTCATAGACTAAATAGCCCAGTTTCCATAAGAATTAGATCAAGATGAGACCACTGATCACAATACATCCATGCACCATATCCCCAGCTTGAGCTCAATATCAGAGATGAGCTTGATTTGAAGCCATACACACATGTATTAGAGCAGACAGAACAGGCAAACAGACATTCATTATGACACAATGAAAACACACAACCTTGCAACCACAACTGATGAAAACACACTGAAGTGCTGGGGAAAATTGAAATAGCACTAAATGTATGCAGTGCATCCTGCCGTACTGTCTGATCTTGATCGAACTATTTCCAGTGAAGCCATGCGAATATCAATCAACACAGCATTATCAAAATTGCATCTGAATCAGCCCTCACCAATTTTTTCAGCCGTTCCAGCTTAGGAAGTTGAAGTGTGGGGAGGACAATGGGATGCAGGATCAAGGCAAGATACTTTAGGACAATTCCCGTGAACCATACAAAGCCAATTTGGAGTCCTTAAATAAAAATCAAATACAATTTTACATGAGAACTTCGAATAGATCTAACATTCATGGGGGAGGCACGGGCATATCCAAGAAGTGCAAGCCAACACACTGCCAGTATAACATGGTCATTTATAATTTCCCCCAAGGCCGTCGAAAGCAAATGAAAAATTATATAGATACCCTTTCCTTCCAGAGTATGGAACATTTTCCAGGAATGACATCGACTCACCTTTAAAAGCTGAAATAGTATATAAACAAAAACTTCCCACCGGCTCAATTTTTGTCGACAAATTCGGAGCAGAATATTGACCACGGCCGGCGTCGTTTTAAATTGCGAGTTTTGATTGGTTGATGTGCCATCGTGTCGCTGAATTCAGGCCGAGCCGAGTCTATTCAAAGATGAAAAGGACAGTTGACACCCTGGGTTGGCATGTTTATTACGCTCTCCATATTTAAAATTGAATACAAAAAGGACATCAGCAATTAAGAACTCTTATTTTTCACATTTCGTACCGTATCGTCTTTCGCCAAGTTAAGAACCCTCCAATCACTATAGGCGGATTCAAGGCTCATGTATCTGGAGGGCGTGGGAGGTGCCCCACCGGGAACAGGTCTCAGCTGGGAGATCCAGGGTAACGATCAACGACGAACAGACGGGAATGCATCAGGCATTCATTTGGGATGGGCTCGAGCCCCCACACAAGTAGTATCCGAGTACATGAAACACACACTACCACTGCCTGTAGTACACAGTGGCGGATCTAGCCGGTCGGTTTGGGAGGGGCAAACCAAAGTAAAAAGTCGAAAAGCAAAAAATAAAAATAAAAATAACGGGAAGAAAAATATAGGCTCTAGATACTTTTTCCAGCCGAAGGTCCAATATTTACACTAAACTTATAACTGGTTCTGTTTGAAGTTCAGAGTTGAGGCACCAAAATCTTGCTTATATAAAACTTAAAAGGAGGGGGAAAAGAAGGTCGATCACTTTGAGGGGAAAAACATGGTTTTGCCCCGAGCTTTTCCGTTTGGGGGGCAAATGCCTTTTTTGCCCCCCTTGGATCCACCACTGGTAATACATGTACGTGTAGTAGCACATGTAGTATCTCGAGCAGCCATAAGCGGATCCAGGATTGCCAATCGGGGGGCATCTTTCGAGGGGGCGCCATCCAGGCCAGGGAGGTGCCAATATTTTGACCGGCAAAACCTATCACGTGGGCGCAAAATCCCATCGGTGGGTGCTGATTTTCGCATTTGGGGGAGGTGGGAAACGACATTTCAGGAGGCGCCATCGACCTTTCAGGAGGTGCCATAATGAGTATTTCCGGAGGCGCCGAGGGTCGATGGGGGGCACGTGCCTCCCATTTTCCCCCTGGATTCGCGTATGCCTCGATAATGTATTAACTGTAGGGTCTCGGATATTTGAGGGTTTGAGCCTCCCTCCCCCTTGGGTCCGCCACTGAGTTTCATAAGGGGAACAATGAATTTTCGATGAGGAGGGCGACGTTTGGTCCCTGTGAGCCAGTTTCAACTGTCGAACCACCAGTGACGAGGCATCCGCTCCACGAAAAATTTGGAGAATACAAAATCTCGATTTTATCCACGCATAAAATTACGATGTTTTAAATAGAAAATATGCTGAAATCCGGCCGCTTTGTAGGAGAGGGCCATTGGGAGGACCAATTACTCCCAGCTCCCTCCAGAAAAATCAGTGGTGAACCCTCGGGCGAACGAATAAGGACGAACGAACTAAATTTTCCCGGAGCTTTCAGATAGCCAGGGGCGTAGCCAAGGGGGCGGCGGCAGTGACAGCCGCCCCCTTCCTGAGGACACGAGCCGCGCGAAGCGCGGCCCGCCCGCACTATGCTCTGTGGCCAAATTTGACTTATTACACCGGACAGGGCCCTCTTAAACCCTCTTCAGCACTCTATTCTGTAACAAGCAGGACCCTTTTAACCATCAGGGCCCTTTTGGCGCTGTCACATGAGCCCTTTTCGGGGCGCTGCCCCTCCTCAGCGGAATCCTGGCTACGCCCCTGCAGATAGCTACCCTTCACGAACACGTCATGATACACTATCCAAGCATCTCCACCTCTCCCCACAAAACTGTCAATACACTGCTTTCTCAAAATCTGGAACGAGGGGAGCGTCCAATGGTTGAGAAATTCGATCATGGTGTTCCAAAAACTTCCAACATTAGTCCCCATTTTCCAGGGCGGGGTACAGGGGTGGTCTGTGCCGGGCACCAGTCCTCAGTAGGCGGAAAAGTAATTACCTTTTCGACGGCCTTCTGAAAACAATGTCTAGTCTTCTGAAAAAATGAGAAGGATCAGGGGGAGGGGCGTGCCCCGATCACCTGGCGCCCTGAAGGTCGATGGCGCCGAAATGTCGCTCACCCCCACCCCAGGATGCGAAAGTCGGCCCCACCGATAGGATTTGGCGCCCACCATAGCTTCCGGTCAAAGTGGCGCCGGTTCGGTGGCCCCCGGTCCGATGGCGCCCCCGGGAAGGTGCCCCCCCGATCGGCAATCCTGGATCCGCCTATGGTCTAGCCTTCTGATTGTTTCTACCAAAGTTGAGTCTCACATTATACATTTCCCAGCTATGGATAAGTCGTCAGCACACCCCATACGTTGTTGGTATCCGTTCACTCTAATGATAACACAGATTGTTATTACGTATTATTGAACTTACTGGTGTCACTCCGTACAGGCAGACTCTCTCAACTACAGGGAGGATGGGCGAAGTGAGTGTGCAAGTAACCTTCTCAGGGTCCTCATTAGGCCAGAGGTCGCCCGCGATAACGACTGACGTCGAGCTAACACGTAACATAGAGCCGGGTACTGGAGAAACACTGCTTCTACAACGCTGTTCTTTATTAACAATTGTGGTTCATTGACAAAAAGCGCGAAGTGGCTGTTAGCTTCTCAGTAATGCCTAAGCATACTGCCAAAATGGCAGTTATCTGAATAACATACAAATCTGAAAGGTTACCGACAGCGAGTGAACCAACCATATTGCAGGTGGCATCCACCACTTCCATCAGGAGCTTTACCAATAAATGCCTGTGTCGGCAAACCCCGGCCGATTACAAGACATACACATAAACACAGGCTTGCCTATCACATTTTCCGACAGGTACGCGTCACAACACTCCGAAGGACATGGGCATGAACATCAACAGTGGCGGCACCGGCAATTCTTCCGAAGGGGCGTTCCTAAGACAGCCGAAGCCTGCTGTCCAGGACGTTAAAAACATCGACCCAATGTGAAAAGGGAAACACGATCCTCTTGCACTCGCTAATGAACGAGCGTACTTTCGTTCAGAGATACTGCCCCATCATAAAGCAGGAGAGCCCAGTAGCACTCGTACACCTGCGAGTGGACAACTCCAAACATGACCCAACATCGCAATATGGTACGGGTAGCAACATGAACAGCCTTTCTGTATATATGTACAAACTCAGATGAAACACATGAACACTCCACAAAATTGTGAAAACGACATATCCAGCCGCGCCGCGGCGGCAACGTCTCACACACCCCGCGCCTGAAAATCCACAGATCCGTCCACAGTCAACAACCATCTTATAAAGCAACAGTTTCCAAGACACCTGCTTGTTTCATGGAAAGTGTATCGCATCGACATACGGGGGCAGTGCTAATACAGACAGCTTGACGGGTGGGGTGATAATCTTACGATCTCAACTTAACACAATCACCACAGAGAAAAGGCAGATTTAAAGAGCTAACATCACGAAAATGACTTCAGGCGCTGAAAATGGGAACAAAGCAAATAACAGCCTCAACAAAAATGAGCGCCATTTCAAAAGTGTTTTCACACCACCTGTCCCTTTCTGAATAATATACCGTCTTCTTTATAGCCACTGACATTCTATACCTAATTTTTAAGTCAACGTCACTTGACCGTTTGATTGGGGGATCGGGACCCGCATAGAGACCCAAAGGATGGCTTAAGTGGAAAGGACGTCGGGGGATAGCATACGATCGTTGTAACGTTGTTATGACGTGCTATCTATTTCACAGAGCGTTTGTGAACCACGTCAGCAGGTGGCAGCAAGCGGTGCAAATTTAGCCTGCAGCTACTACGGAGCAGCGTCGGATCCCCGAATCGACCTGTAACTATTAAAATCGTCCAGCTGACGAATAATTCAGGAAAAATTTCCAGCAACAAAACCGGACAGAAGGCAGATGATTGTCTCACTTGTTACGCGTTGGGGAGGGGGAGGGAGGGCTGACATCCCCGCCCTCTGTCCCTTATAAGCAATGACACGGCACTTTCGGGAATAGAGAACTCCAAACATTAATCTAAGGACTTAGAATTCCTAGCCCCATGACTACAATTTAAAAGATCGTCTGGAAGAATTAAGATCACCTGGAACCAGTGGCGGATTCAGGACTTCATTTAGGGGGAGGGGTTGGGGGGCTCAAGCCTCCCCGTCATTGCCTCGGAACAACCTCAGGCCGTGCATTTTCTATACGCAGTCTGACATGGGGGACCTTGAGCCCCTTAAGCCCCCCTTGTATCCGCCACTGCCCGGAACGATGTGAGCACCAAGCAACATCTGAAATCCTCCATCTTGAAAATAGCATTTTCCACGACATGAAATCAAAATAGAATAGGAGGATATTACACATCTGCCCAAAGGATCAACAGCGTGATGTGCATGCACTGAATCAGGACATTCATAATTTTGTGAGATGTCGAGCGATCACCCGGGCCTCCAAAAAGCCAACAGCTTCTAGAAGTCTCACATCCCGAGTAAAATGAGTGCCCGATCTCTATAGTGGGTTTAGAACTGATATAACAGTTTTGTAGAGCGTGTCGAGAAACCATTATTGACATATCTAATTTCACCTAAAACCTCTACATTACATTTCCGCACCCTTAAAATAAAAATAAGAACTCAGGCTTTAATTGAAAACGATGAAGGAATCAATCCCCCGGCATCTAGTTGCAGCAATTCCAGCGGTCTAAATACCTAACTGCACAACTGTTAGGCATGTCACGTGATAAATGTTAACAATGACATCGCAATGGCATTCTCCTTACTTCGAGGTCGAATTGTAGAACTTCGAGTTGAAATACGTAAATAACAACGGGACAACGAGTCAAATCACTTACAACACATATCGTAAGCAAAGGCTCAGTTCATGATTGAAATACCTCTTCTAGAAAACCAATCATAAAACAGGAAAATGGTGCAACATCCGTTACGGAAAACCTCGATGTGGAAAATCAAGTACAAGCGACGCTGTTAATGCGTGATTGCATGCGTTGGCAGGTCCCCGAGGAACAAAAAAGGTGCTTGTTTCGGATGGACATACAGGCAGGTGAGCGCGAGCGCGTGCGTTCCAGACTATGCCGCGGAGTTAAAAATCACAGCAATATAATGGCTCCGGCACAAGCTCGATCAATTCCTCTCCCGCCACAAATCATTTAACTACTAGATGAAAATGAGCTTATCACTTGACTGATTTAAATTACAAAAATGTACCACGTATGTATATCACGCAACGATTAAATCGTACCTCGAGCCAGCTCTGGCGCGAGCTCTGACAACACCACCTTACTGCAAAACCTTCCATCCAAAACCACACAAACAGCTTCCACAGCGCACGTACCAGAACCGCCTGACCTAGCCTAGCAACTACAGATCGCGTCCTCTCCCGGCTAGAGCAACGAGTACTTGACCAGTGAAAGAGACCATGGGTGCTTCTCAGCCGTGGCGAGATCTTTCATGACTCAGAATCTCCTCTCGATTTCCAGCCTAGCTTTGTTTCGATTGAATAGCGACCAAAACCGGCAGTACCCTGGTCCGTCATCCTTACACGGAGATGAACGCCCAAAAACATCGGTGCAATTGCCATGCGAAGGGCAACCAGCTATGAAGTGTGCAATTAAACGCCCTTTCTCTTTTTGTCTAAGGTTTGCTCAACTGGTTGAGATACTCCAGTTCGCTGATGGTGTTTCGGGTCAGGCTATCCATCTGGTCGGCTCCCTCTGCCTGCGAGGGCAGCTCCCCTGGCGGCGGCTCCAGGAAGCCAAGACTTTGCGACAGACCGTTGACGATGTGAGCCTGCAGCGCCTGGGCGTTCACGTCCGGCTCCGACGGGAAGCTCAGCATGTTCAGGTCGGACGAGTTGAGCTGATTCAGATCCAGTTCGATGTTGTTGGCGGGCCGGGGCGGCCGCTGCGGGTTCATGTCTGTGGGGTAGAGCGCGGCCGGTCCCGCCTCGGCGCCCAGACTCTGCAGCGGGTACGGCTGCTTCATGTACTGGCCGTAGGCGGGCGGAGGCTGGCCGAGCACGGGCGGAGGCTGGCCAAGCGCAGGCGGCTGCTGCACGATACCGCCACCCGACATCCCGGTGGGTGAGACGATGTTGAGCGGGGCAGCGTACTCCGGCGGAGGGTCAGCCGGCACGTCTGTGGAGATGCGTCAGAGACTGGAGGAATGCACGATGAGTCAAACAGAGGGGAACTACACTCATGAATCAGAGAGACTGCATTGCAACAAGGTCCGGGACTGTCACAGTCTGAGATAGTCATGACGATGTCATTTCCTACCAACATCAAATAAATGACGTGCCTCTTTACTATTTGCTACACTACACTATTGCATACCTATACATGCTTGTTTAATACTCATACCATACTCATTTATTTCTTCTTTTACAGAACATCATTACATGTGCAACCCCAATTGGTGCAAAGCGCCGAAGCGCTTAGATCGTGGCACCGCTCGGGTGTCATAGCTACAATCACGGTAGCGCCGCCGTAGGTCTCACCGCCCACGCCCCGCCCCCGCACGGGCCACGCACTACGCCGGGCCGGCTGAACGGTCGGCCGCGCACGACGCCAGTTACCAGTTCAGGCAAACCTCCGGCTGCTGCTTATAAAGCGGAAAACCTCCCGAGCTACTGCGCGATCATTGCCTGGGTGAAGAGAAAAGCCAGAAAGAATAACGTCGATTTTAAGCTTACGGTGTAGGTTTTCAAATGGTCTGTTAATTATTGAGCTAATGTTGTTCATCATAATTTGTCTCTGTATAATAAACTTTGGACATTGTAGAAAAAATGTTCCATTCCCTCCCAGCTATAACCGCAGTCGCAGCAAGGTGATTCAGCGATTTGGACTTGGTACAAATGACCGTTTAATTTTGACATGCCTACTCTTAGCCGAGCTAAAAGACAATTCTCGATTTTGGAGCCGAAATTGAAGTACTTAGGTGGGTCGTATTTTTGTAGTGTTTTTCTAGTTGTTGTTTGAATGTGTTGTGAGACTGTAATTCTGAAAGGCGTCTAGGTAGCTTGTTGATAAGTTTTATTGCGCTGGGTAGGAATGAAGACTTATAGTGTGATGTTCTAAATGATATTTACGTCCTGCTTCTGGCGTTTCGAAGTGAACGGTAAGCTGTGTTTGCCCGTATGTCTGGTAGGATTCTTTGGATATAGTTGGGGTTGTACCATGGGTAAGTCGGTGGAAAAACTTCAATTTGTGCTGCTCACGTCTAATTTTCAATGGGGACCACCCAAGCTCGTGTCTTAGATTGTCTGTAGAAGTTCTTTGTAGTGTCGATGTCACTAGTCTGGCAGCCCGGTTCTGAAGTCGCTCGAGTCGCTGTGCGTCGTCCACTGTCAGGAGTCCGTCGTATATTATGTCGGCATAATCAAAGTGGGGCAGCACGTATGTCTTGTAAATTTGAGCAAGGACTTCTCTGGGTAGGTATGGGGCTATCGGGTAAAGTGGACCGAGTGTAGTAATTACTTTTTGACAATGTGGTTAACGTGGTCGTGGAATCTTAGGTCAGTTGAAAGGACTAGTCCCAGGTGTTTGTGCTGGCTGGCCACAGGGATAGCCTGGGAGTCAAAAACAAGGTTTGGAACTACTTTATTTCTTCGGTATGAAAATGTCTGCTGGATTGTTTTTAATGCGTTAAATTTAATTAGCCACTCCTTTCCGTAGTTTTGAATTTGGGTGATGTCGTCTTGGAGGGATTGTTGTACATGTTGGATATTTTCTGGCATGTGGCTTGTAATAAGGCAAGCGTCATCTGCGAAAAGCATCATTTCGTTTTCAGTTTTGCCAGACAAGGCATTTAGGTACAGTAAGGCAAGCAAAGGGCCCAGGACAGATCCCGTGGACAGCCGGCGTTCAATGGAAGCAGGGAAGATTTAACATTGTTGATTTGAACTGTCTGTTGTCTGTCAGTCAAGTATGAGTGTAACCAGGGCAAAATGTCAGTCAGTCCGAACTCGTGCCTGCATTTTTCTAGAAGTCCTTTGTGCCATATTTTCTCAAAATAGCGAGATATGTCGAAGAAGAGCACAGATACATCAAATCCATTGTCCAGCAATTCGTACAAGTTGTGAGTCATGTAAAACAGTTGAAGATCGGTTCCGTGTCCAGGTCTGTAACCACTCTGTCTTTCCGTCAGGAGGTCATTTTCAGTCAGATGTGTATAAACCCTACGAAATATTATTTTCTCGAAAATTTTTGAGAGGCAGCGCAATAAGCTTATGGGCCTATAGCCAGATACCTCAGCTGAGCTACCTTTGTTCTTGAAAATTGGTTTAACTGTGGCTATCTTCCAGAATTTTGGGAATCGCCCTTCTTGAATAGATTTGTTAAATAGCCGGGAAAGGGGTTCCGCAATAATAAGAGCGACAAGCTTGATGAATTTAACTGGAATTCCGTCTGGTCCCGTCGACTTGTTTTGATTTAGCCCATTTATGATGTTTAAGACTTCCCTATCTGTTATTCTCGTCATGGTAATCTGTGGTACGTTTTGATTGTCAATGTTAGGAATTTGGTGTTGCTCGCTGTTTGGAAGTTGTGTTTGGGCCGCAAAGTACCCATTGAATAGTTCGGCTTTAGCTAGATCGCTGGTGACAAGGTCACCGTTGCTGTCTAGGAGAGGTGGGATTCCATGAGTTTTAGAGCTGCCTGTCATATTTTTGAGTATTTGATGGTATTTGTGGGGTTCTTGTCTCTTTTCCAAAAGTATTTCAGCGTCTTTTGACAGTTTTTGCCTTTGAGGTATCTTATTTTGCTTGTTACTTCGTTCCTACATCGTCGCCATTTGTTCCAATCACTTAAGTTGTTTTCGCCCGCACCCAGTTTTGCTTGTTTTGTTTTTGCAATTTTGAATAGCCTGTCCCGTTTTCTCATAAGTCTTCTCACTTCTCCTGTCACCCATGGCTTGTTGGCTGGGCGAGATGATATTTGTTTTCTTGAGATACAATTTTCAGCAGCGTGACATAAAGTTAATGTGAATTCAGCGGTGGCATTGTCTATGTCGTTGTCAAGAATGTCGTCCCAGTTAGCTGTCATCAGTTGTTGCGTCAGTCTGAGATGATCGAGCTTGGAGTAGTCCCATATTGTCTTCTGGTGTGCTGGAGTGTTGATTATTTTTCCTTTTAATGATAAATAGATCGGAAAGTGATCTAATGTAGAAAAAGAAGGGAGTAATCCGCTTTCCTCAACCAAACTACACTCGGAAATGAAAATTAAATCGCGCAGATTGTGCGTGCTTCCCCCAGTCTTGTTGGCTCCTGGACCAATTGCGAGAGTGCCAATGAATCTGCTAAATTTTTAGTCTCCACTCTGAATTTGAAATCGGGCTGTGTTTTACATAAGTGTTAGTCAAAAACAATTTCCAGCGTTAAAGTCTCCTATTGCAATGATCGTGGTGGTGGGCTAAAACTTTATTTTAGCCCAAATCCATTCTTCTTCTCCAATTTCCAGATCGGGGAGTCGCGAGGCAGCTAGAGATGAGTGAAAGTACAATGCAACACCTCCACCGGAACGATTTCTGTGGCGTAAAAGGGAGTTTGAAAGTGTTTAAGCATGAAACGACTAGAATGAACAGTATCGTCGAGTTTTGTTTCGGAAATTGCAAGGACTTTAATTCCATTAGATTCTGTGAAAATTTCCAACTCGTCACGCTTGTGGCCTGCGGTTATAGAATTGATATTAACATGTGCTAGCCTGAAATCCTCTGAAAAATCACGAGGGCCTGGATTCCTCTCTATCCCGGCTCTTAATAAATTGTTTTCAATGTCTGGAAAAATATTCGAAATCCATGAAGCGCGCAGCAGCTCAAGTTGTTCACGCCTCAGGCCGGCAGCACACAACGACCGACAATCCACCGGTACCTCGGCCTTACTAGAGACGAGACCCGCCATGCGGCAGCGGGACGGGGCGAGCACCCACCACAGTCCACCACAGGGCGATCTTACGCTCTCAAGATAGATGCCTGAAAAGTGTCTAAATGACAGGTAACAACAATGTGCGACTCCTGGTTATCATCATATAATTAACAAAGTACAGGTTATCAAAGTGCATGATTATGATGGAACGAATAGGTCACCAATGGTCGCACTATAGGATCTTGACCGACAGTGCTACCCTACGAAAATAATGGAATGCCTCAGGGTTGCCGCCATAGACGACTAAGTGACCATGAGCAGTGCAAATTACAAGTGAATGATATTTGTAAGAGAGATGAGAGAAAGAGAGAAAGAGAAGAGAGAGAGAGAGAGAGAGAGAGAGTTGGGGAGGAACAAGTAACACCATACCGCTGAAACAATACCACCCTCGTCCGTCCGTTTTTACCTCTAATTTAGGGGTACCCGCCAACTGACCTGCCGGCTCTGGTTTAATGTGTTGCTGCAGGAACTGGGCGCCGAGGTGGGCCTTAGGTCGGGCTCCGCTTCCCCCGGCAGCGGCCTCCATCCCGCCGCCAGGCCGCCTGCCACCTGAGGTCACGCCAGACATGCCGTCACGCACGGCCTGGCGCCGCCGAGCTGACCAGCGCTTCCACGACACGGGGTGTTCCCGGCACCGGCGCAGGTGTGCCCGGATGCAATGGGCGCATGACTTGCACAGAACGCACTTCTCTCACAGCTTCGGTCCAGCGCCTGCACCCGACTTCGGGCTAAATGACAACGGACCCGAGAGATAATTAACGAGTTAGAACAGCAGCGAATAAATTCCCTAAAATTCATCAACTGAAGGTCAGGGTTCT
This sequence comes from Lepas anatifera, assembly GCA_034440635.1. NCBI lineage: Eukaryota > Metazoa > Arthropoda > Thecostraca > Lepadidae > Lepas > Lepas anatifera. The sequence continues at coordinate 605,119 of JAOTON010002016.1, read as the reverse complement.
CGACTTATCTGCACCAACACCTTCAAACGTCCATACAGAAGCCCGATATTAGAAAATCGACCTCGCAAAATGTAATGGATCCGAGTGAATGGAAGAGCATACTATGCTGTCCCGGTAGCTCAGTTGGTAGAGCATTGGGCCTTCTCAGAAAACCGTGCTGTGGCAGTGCACCGATGAAAAGTTGGGATCGGTTTCCCTAAGACATTGCGGTGCTCAATATTTACCCCATGTAGGTCCGCCAGCAACTGATTTGTGAGAGGATGACCTAAGCAGGGTGGCCATCCCTGTGCTTTGTGAGACGTTAAGCCTTAACTTCAAAATTGACCAGTCATTGTAGGCATTTCTCGTTCGGATAGTGGGGTCGGAGTTACCGTGACAAGTCCCTTGATGATTTTAGTGAGGCTTCCATCCCAAAAGCCGAACCTGCAGTAACTTGGACATACAACCTGCCGCACACTGTTCAGGTCACGAAAGACCCTGCAGCACAAGGCTCCCAAAGCCTGGAAAGTCGACAACTGACAGTGTTTGTATCGAAGCCATGTCATTTGCCTGACAGTGGGGAGTCACAGACAACACGATGTGTTTGAAAGCCGATTCATACTGACGAGGGAACCGAACATGCAGCTACCTCAAACCCCGGTCCCCCTGTTTCCCATTAGTGTCAGATTGGGACCCTGAAGTCTTCGGTGGACGGAGACAGGTTCGGGAATATCGCTGAATCTCAGGTTTCCTTCCATGGTGCAATAAGACATGTATCGTGTGTAGTATGTGCCAAATGCAAACTGCATAGAGGACATTTTGAGCAAATGCTGAGCACAAGGGACATGCGATCTGCCACGGAAGACTGACCAGAAATGCAAAAAGAACGATGATTACGTTTCTAAATAATATTTTAGGCAGAGTTCACGTGTACGTGACTAACACATAATCATTCTCAACCGAAACTAATTTTAGTCTAATCACGTTTTTTCGGTATATAAAACGCCACTTGTTCAGTTGTTTTTGGAATTAGGGGCGCAGACCAGTGCAGTCATATAGCACCCATGAACCGAACTGGTAGCAGTGTATTTCCCCTAACCACGACCAGAATTCATGAGTCGAAAGCGATTAAAGGAATAAATTAATATTTACTAAACACCCAGGTATTTTTCGCAAAAAATATGATATAGATATTCTGCAGAGAAACTTACCTTATTATTTTAATGTTTGGTACATATCAAGCATTATTAAATGCATTTTCCTGTTTATACTGTACACATGGCATTCACGGTCGCAAAGGGTACACTCGTTTTATTGAGGCACATGGAGATTGGTGAGGGGTGGAACCTAAACTTACGCATCGGTCGCTGGCACTGCAAAGTGCTCAGACGAAGGGCTGGTACGATCTTTAATCAACCCTCGTTCGCAAAACTCAGGAGTACCAAACTCAAACTTAACACACACTTCCAGAGCAGTCATAGGAAAGGCCGGGGCATATTGCCAGTTTTGCGCCAAAGCCTTCAGAGGCCTCCTTGCGCTATCATGCATGCTCTTCACCGGGATTAAACCCGCTGAACCTAACACCACAGCTTCAGTCAAGTCATACATCTTCTTGACTGATCTTGTTGGCCGCGTGACGATAATAAATCACCTGAACCACTGTTCAGCGAGTCCCCTAACGAGACAATGTTTCGTTGACATTCAGCCGTCGTCCAAAAAGCCTGCATCCACTTACAGCAAGGTTAGACCCACTCCAGTGCAAAGCTGCCAGAGTGCCCAGAGGCAAATCGACGAGAACGAAGGTTTTCTGAATTCCGAACAACATGACCCTATGTGGGGTTCAATTATTTGAACCATGAAGCATACTTAGACTTAAACTGCCAGACTAGATCCAGGCTGCTTTCAGTCGTGATCGCCCAAAACAAGACACTGTGGATTTTTTAAAACACATTTTGTCCAAGTTCATGCAAGTTCGGTTTTCGGAGTCAGAGCCTCACTGAAGCCATTAAGGGACTTGTCACCGAGACCTCGGCCCCATCAACTCTCGCAATGAAGGGTTAATTTAGAACCCAAAAGTTTAACGTCTCACAAATCACAGGGACGTCCGCCCCGCTCAGGCCACCCTCTCACCAGTCAGTTGCCAGCCGACCTTCGTCGATCAAGGCCTTCCAATATTTCATTACATTGTCGAAGAGCTAACACTAGCCTAGCACATGAGGTTTGCCAATACCTCAAATGAGCTTCCCAGAATCGGCTGCCCGCCAGGGGATATGCAGACATTACAACACACCAGCAGCTTTCACCAGCACTTTCATACCTCCCGAGGAAAGTGGAACTTCGACATGCATGAAGCACAGCGGGAGCTCACCAATCTTCTCGTTTCAACATAGACTGGAGGTCACCCAGGGTGCAACGTTCAGCAGCTGAGTCTCAGAACTGCCGGAATCGTCGCTGGAGATTGCACCCCGCGTCCTTGGTCCGCCGCGGGTGCCTGCCCGCGGCCGGCGTACCAGCACCAGCGGACCGCGGGGAACCACCACAGGCGGACAGGCGCGCTCTCCACAGGCGCGCTGCGACGCCGTACACGCAGCCATAGTGCGGCGTCTCTAATCGATTCGAGGAAGAGGGTCCGGGGAAGCACCCGCCAGCGTCATCACCATCACCATCATTAGGGTTTAAGGACGCGTCGACTGCGGTGGTCATTTTGCGCCCATGTATGTCATTGTTCCCAGGTGAAAAAAGCTGACGTCGGCAAGCCGTGACCGCGTCATCGTATAGAATTCCCAAAGGGAAATACAATAAATGCCGCTTAGCCCTCACACGCACAGACAGGTTACATCGCGTAGATACGAGGTGTAAGAAGAAACACCGGTCCACTATACCACTTTGCCCTCCTGTCCCCACTTTTCATACGTTGTGAGCAGCTGGAGAGTAAATAACGTTAAAATTAACACTGTTGAGGAATTAAATGACGTTGGAGATATCCACAGCTCGGGATTCTCCCAAGAGCGCCTCCAGAGTGGGAGCGCCAGGCAGGTGACGCGCTCTATCGATTTCGAAATCACGGCAGTCGGTCGACACGTGCCTGACCGTAATGATGGACCACCGCAGCGCGGGCACGCCGAGGGGCCATCACCGCCAAGAAGGTACGAATGCTTAGGATGTATATGGCCTAAACGGAGCCTAGTGAGTGTTACCTCCCCCTTCTGCAACTCGCACTGGCTGACCCCTACACTCCCAGCCTGGGCTTAGGCGTACGCAACTTTCTGCCCTTAAGGGTCGGTATCCCAGGCGTGCTGCCAAGCCTTGAGAACGTGTTCGTGGATTCTGGGGTAAGGGTAAGAAAATGGTAAGCGGGAGATGGAGATGCGCCAGAGACTGGAGGAATGCACGATGAGTCAAACAGAGGGGAACTACACTCATGAATCAGAGAGACTGCATTGCAACAAGGTCCGGGACTGTCACAGTCTGATAGTCATAATGATGCTAAATGGTAATGGTGCAATGCAAAATGATAAAATGGTAATCCTAGTCGGTGCCCTACCCTGCGCTACTTCGTTGGCGTATCTGTCGGCGCACTCGTTGCCAGCTATCCCCACATGGCTAGGCACCCAAGCGATGGTAACGTGCTTTCCCTGACAGTGTGCTCTGTATAGCTGATGAGGTCTTATGAGGCCTAAAATATAGGAGGATGTCAGATGAGTTTCAAACACACTCAGCACTTGTAAAGATGCCAGCGAGTGAGAGAAGACTTCATGTCAGCGTGTACTGGAACGCAAAAGTTGATGAAGACATCGAAACAATGCATATAGCTCGGCGGTGAAAACTGATGCTAACACAGGAAGTGTGAATGATTTTACAAAATTCTGGCCCACAAACGCGCATCCAGTACCATGTTCACCCTTAGATCCGTCTGTGTAGAAAACGGCATGATCTGTGTACGTGTTACAGTATGCATCGTGAAGATGGTGCCAGAAAACTTGCCGTATTGCATCAGGCGCTGGATGTCTTTATTTTTTGAGCACGGTAGTGTCAGCTTTTATTTCAGGTAAAACCCATGGCTCTTCTGGTGGGGCGTTGTAAAGTTCGATCTGGTGGACATCGATGCCAGGTTCATTGAGCCACGTACATACCCTGAGCCCAGGGTGTCGTGCTGATGCTTGAATACTATTGGCCAGGCGTTGCAGTACTTCCGAGAGTAGTTTCGGATAGGTTGGGTGAGACGGTAACTGTGGGGCGCTGACCGTGGGTGGTGCCCCAGGCCACAGACATTCAGCTGCCGCGTAAATCGGCGATGTCAAATCTAGTAGGTTTCTGCTGAGTCACAGACAGCTTAGCCTCCACATACAAAAACCTATTGAAAAGCAAACCACGCGTCGTAGTCACTAGCATCGCACGTGCATACCATCCCCCATTTATCCAGTGAATTCTACTTTCACTTTAGAAAAGTTTCAGCAGCACTTACTTGCCCGGGTGATGCGACAATGTCCAACATCTGAGTGCAGTCGTAATAAGAAAACGAGCAGTTTATTCATGAAAAATTGAGGCCTTCTTGCAGTCTGAAGTTTCCCGCCCTTCACTCATGCTTACATACAATTCTACCCAATTCCAATAACTTCTCTAACCCACTTAAATCTCGGCCCCACGACGCAGGACAGTCCGAAGGAATACTCACCGACGTGTTCGCCCAGGTTCTCCACCAGGAAGCGCTGCAGGCGGTCCGAGTTCCGCGCCATTTTCCGCCTTTTCTCCTCGATGCCATCTGCGAAAATTGCAGCCGGACTTTACGTCAAATCCAAGTATGGCTTGATGAAATTTACCGATTGGAAGTAATGAAAAATTGAAATTCAGACGAAAACTTACAGCAAGGCACCGCAGTGAGATGCGATACGAGTGAAAGATGATCTTCAAAAAGGAGGAGGCAATTCACAGTTTGTAGATTGCTCCACTTAATGAGATTATTCATTACCCCCTCCCCTTTTCCGTCCAGTTTTCAAGCCATAAAATATGTTCCATAGCCTCAAACAGTTCTCAGTCTATTTATGCATTTCATATTTAAAGATGGATTCACTAAAACCACAGACATAAAGAAGTTCAGATATGCTCATCAATCATACACAGATAATTTAAGGAAAACAAAAATAATACCACCATGCAACGAAAGCACGCCATGAAAATGCGCTTTCACGTCATTCCAATTACGATGACTCTGGGAGCGGAAGCGAGGGGGGAGCGAGGGAGGGCAGACACTCGTTAGGCTTCCCCGGGTTATTCGCCACTTGCCAGCGTTGCTTCTCAGAATTTTCACTCCGGATCAAATAAGGATATGGGCAATATCAAGGCTCTAGTGGGCATCTTTCAAAGGTCGAAACGGCATCTTTACTTCCTTCGTTGGGATCTTGTGTTTCCTACTGTGCACATTAAAGCTAGCTAAGGAACTCAACGACCTTCGGCAAAAGGCACAATGGTCCGTGCCGAACAGGGAGCAGGTTTTCAATCATTCAGAACAAGAAGGGTACTGGTCGCCAGGGGAGAAGAAGACGAAGGGTTGGGGACTATTGGGATAGGTTGGAACACCATTTTATTTTATTTTTATTTCCCAGTCTAATGTCGAAACTGAAAGCACTTCATGGGAACACATATCTAATAGAGAAAACGAGGGCTATATTTAAAATCCTTTTTTGGCATAAGATAAAGTAAAATAGTGTTCTCTTGGTCAGCAACTTTCCAACGAGATAGCCTAAGTTTCTACGCATTCACACGATTCCAGAAAGAGTTCCAAACCGTCCGTTTCTCGCTTCCTTGAGCGCATTGTGTAGAGAAACGTTTCTGTTTTCGACCGAGTATGTTTTGTATCTTGTTTCCTCGGAAGTTTATGGGAAGCAAATATAATTGCACAGAGTATCCCTGCTGCGATTATATTCCCAGAATATGTTTCTTGATAAATAGAAGTATAAATTTCATCTCCACAATTATCAATTCAAGGTCAACTCTGTTCGTCTTGGTTTTTAAAATAACGCAATAGTACAAATGAAATGCTTAGCAAATATGGAAGAACCAAATACATATGTCAATGACGTTCATGGGTGTGCGTTATGCAATATCACCGCTAATCAATGTATATACCCACCCGAACGAAATTTGAACAAACACTAACTTCGTACCTTTGCATCTGGGAGCCAAAATCCGCGCCATGTTTAAACAATTGAAGAAAAATATTAGCGGCTCCTTTCCTATCGCCAAATCCGGCAAATTTTCTCACTTAAAATATTTCCCGAGGCAATATTGGAAGAATCACGCCGCTGCAGCAAACTGACCGAACCACGTATCAACAGCTGGTAGGTGTTTCACTAAACACCGTAAAAAAACTCCAGAAATGCGATATTTTATCTATATTTCTGATGACAACGCATTATCAATGGCGGAGGTCACTGCGCGAATCACATATTAATGCTAGCGGGCTGTTTCTTTATTGGCTCGAACACACATTCCCTAACCGGCAAGGTTGCAGCCCGAGCCTCGCTCACAAAACATTCAAGACACTAAACCTGTTCGCATGCCAATAGCGAACACTTGGCATCATAAGTTAAAAAATACTCACTACTCTCTAAAATACTACCACAACTGTCACTTGAAAAAACATATCCAAACCATAATTCACATAACAAAATGCCCTTCATTAAAATATAATGCCCCCAGAGTCCGAGAGTTGTTACAGTTCGGCTCACACTCGTGTACCAGGTACATAGTACATGAAACCTTCACACTCCATACAGTCCCCCGTCGCGTACCGGGTAGAGAGTACACGAAGACGACACTACTCGCACGGCCCGCCGTCACCAGACACTATGACGCCACATCACCCGCGGGCCAGCTCCCGCCGCGTCCCGTGGTCCGCACCCCTGAGGGCTAAAGACCTGCTCAGGCTCCCCCTCTGGCTACAGACACCGCACGGCCGCTCACCCCCCCCGCTAGTGTCCCCGCGGCGATGATGATGATTGTGGTTTTCGGGCACGTCAGCTGCTTTGGCTATATGTGCCCAAGTGTTCCTGCCGTTTTCCCGCACCCCGTACAACAGCTGCAGCCGGGCGGCTCTTGAAGTCTGACAGCTGGTCGCCACCAAGTCGCCTCGCTGCAGCTGGAGCGGCAGCAGCTCGCCTTCGAGAGGAGCTATAAGCACATCAGCTGCTACAGCTGTCCCTTGTGCCCTGCCAGGCCCCGTTAGGACGAGACTCACATCGGCGAGTCGCTGTTTTCCTTGGGCTCTCGCCACTCGGAGATTTCTGTGGTTTAAGCAGCCACTCTTCGGGCCGACTGCCAGACATTCTTCTCGCAGAAGCGCTGTGCGCATTTGGCTACTGCCTGGAAGATACAGGCTGGTCCTGGTGATCGACGACAACGGGGGAGTACAGGCTCCGGTGTCAGCGCCTCCTTTCGACACGCGGCACCCGTTTGTGCCAGTACCGCGGGCAGACCGGTGACAGGTGCGGATCGATATCGTGCCTTACTGTATGAACCAAGCCCAGCGGTAGCCACTCAGCTGTATCTCGGTACTCGCCAGTAACCAGACGGTGAGCATGCGGACATCAACAGCCACTGTTTACTGTCCTTATCCGAAGCTTCAACCGTCCTTATCCGAAGCCTTCCCCAGCTAGTATGTTCACTCTGTTGTTTCTGCCCATGACACAGTGGCTGACACTCCCTGTCCCTATTGGCCACGGTTGGGGATGGCTGTGAGTAGTCACCAGATGTCCGCCCGCAGCAGAATTATCTGCACCGCGGCGCCTCCAGGTCAACCGGTGGTTCGCTGCGTCAAACTCTCGCTGGGTCGCTGAAGACCGTCGACAACAGGGCGGTCACCACTGTGGCGTCGGCCCAGTTGCGGCGTAGACAACAGAGGAGGCCGGTGGCCATTCAGCACCGTTGGACTCGCCGCAGGTGGTGCGCAGAGTCTCTTCTGGCTGACAGAGCCGCACTGACCCGCGCCAGCGATGGAATCAGGCCGGCAGCCGACGGGGCTGACCGCGTCCAGGTGACGGCATGGTCCTTCCTGATACAGACGGGTGCAGTCATTCGCACCTGGACTGGCGAGAAGAGGCTGAACACGCGCGCTCCAAGTAGGTAGTCATAATCCAGGATCGGCGCTGGCTTTGGGTGCGCAACGCTACCCCTGAGCCCATCAAATCGCCAGACTAGGCACTGGTGCTCCTTGCTGGTGCTGCCTGCGGCACTGGCAGCCCATCAGCGCGTCCACCAGGCCAGCAGCACTTGACCGCAGGACAACATTATTATACTGCGGGAAGAAACCTGAGGGCGGACACTCCTCCACGGTGCAGTGGTGCTTCCGTCCGCTCCAGAGCTGGACCGCAGTTGGTGTACACTATGTTTTAGCTGGATACTCGAGGTGCGGTCGGCGGTCAGCTCACCACTCCCGACTGGCAGCGGCCCCGGGAGAAGGCAGCTTTCGGCCGCAGGCGAAGACGTGACCCGTGACGCCGCGACAGACGACTGACTCGCCTGTCCATCCACGGGCGAGACTACACTAACAGTGGTTGTCGGACTTCGATGCAGTCAGGCACATTCGCCTTCGCGGTGCAAATGTTACATGCGTTCCATCAGCACGCATTCGACAGCAGGTGAGGTAGCTTGCAGGGTCGCTCTCTGGCTTCAAAGCGTTGCCCACCTATACTGGCAGATTGGCGGAAGCGCGCCGCCAATCTGCCAAGAACGCCTTCATAGCAGAAACACTGAAGGTTCGAAGACCACGTCAGCTGTAGACTGTACATCTATTCACGTTTTTTAGTGTTTCGCAGCAGGAGAAGAGATGCGACGAGGTCTCGGTGGCTGTCTGTGGTCAGTCAGCTCCTCCGTCGCCTTTTCCTCCGCCTCTGCTCATCCGCTGGCCCTGGTGTGAGGCGTGCGTTATGTACTCTGTCCCACCTCCTGACTTCCACCACACAATTGAGAATGTGAGGGAGGGAACTGCTCACAAAATTATGACAGTTCTCAGGACGGAAAATTCATACATACATCTAGTTACGGCATTTGTCTGCCATTTAAAGGGAGGGTCTCACTTGTATAATGGGTTTTGAACTGAGATAGCACTTTTTTGAAGTGTGTCGAGAGATCACTGTTGACATATTTAATTACGCCTAAAACTCTCTGTATTAAATTTCCGCACACTTTAAAAGTTCAAAATAAAGGGCTCGAAGACCACAGTTCAAAATATCACGGAATCCCTTTCCATCTGGCAACTCATGTCCCGTGAGAAATGTTAAAGGAATGTGGCACCTTGGTCGAATCCTGGAATTTAGTGTAATTAGGCGTACTTTTAGCCTAAAATAATGAAACCACTCATGATTCCTCTGAAAAATGTACAATAAGCTCAATATTTTTATTTTTAAAATACTCCTCTAGGAAAAAATCTGCCTGAGGATGATGTCATGATCTGGCAACCACTACCATACTCCAACAGCTTCAAGGGCTTCGATTGGCTGATGCTCATCGTGACGTCAGCATATGTCGTCACACCAACAGCCATGACAACTGTGGCCTGCTGCTCTGGGTAAAAGAAGGGTACATTGCACGTAGGGTTTTAGCTTTTTTCTACGGAAATCTCGAGTTCCAAGACAAATGATATATTGAGTACCGGGTTTTCCGACTTGCTTTACAACTTGGCTATCTCAGTTAAAATCACGTTATGAAGGTGCCACCTTCCCTTTAACAAATGGCATGGCCTTTGCAGCGTTACATGTCGCAAGCAGTCACCGCAGCTGAGCTCCGTAATTACACGCGATGATTAGGTCAAACCAGGGTAGTAAGAAAGGAGGAAATGTTTTTGCTTTGAGCGACTGACTGATTTTCAGACCTATTTCTGCCGTGCAAAGGAAATCAGGGCCAACTCTCATCGCTAATACATTGGAGTTAGGAGTTCCGGATGCTCCTGAAACTTTCAGAACACTATTTGATAGATAAATTAAGACATAACGTCAACACCTTAACATCAACACTTTCCCCTTTTTACACACTCATCAACTCATTCACTCACTAATGCATTTATAATCAAATTACTCACGCGCTGACAGCTCACTCGCACACGCATGGTAGTACAGGTGTGCAAACACGGCTACGAAAAATGGGCTGTTGAACACAATAGCCGTTCGGCGCAAATAACGACGATAGTAACAAGTTAAAACAATTGAGACCCTACATCCCGGGGAACAATTACAAACCTATAAAAAATTCGCATTTTCCGCCCAGCAAATACAACTTCGGAGAATTGTTTTGGCGTGCACTTGGTTTCTAACATAACATAGCATAAAAGTCCCTTTCCCTCCTTCCAAACCAGAAAATAGTAGCATGCGCTATTCATCAGGCACCAGACCGCTATGACCGGAGTGCTCCACAGGCGATGGTCCGTCGCGTGAGGCTGCGTCTATCGTGTCCGCTGATCCGCGAGCTGGCCAGACATTGTAGTCCCGGGTCAATCCAGAGCTTCAATCAGGGTGCACAGCGGCGGAGGGCGCCCAGTGTTGGCAGAGAGACGGAGAAGACGCATCTAGGGCAAGGACTTGGCGGGGAGCGACGATTCTGGGGGGATGAACTGTAGCGCAGCTGGAGGGGGCACGTAACCCTGGACCCGCCTCCGACTTCTGCGACATCCGCTGCACCCAGTTCCACGCGCGGTGCCAGGTGCCTGGATCACAGCAATGGTCGCCACTGACACACTTCCTTCCACCAGTCCACAGTCCTGCCTCACACATCTACTCTTCCTGCAGACTGAGTCTCAACTTCCAAACAAACAAGTGGCTCGGGTTGTGGCTGAATCTAAATGGACAGTGGGTGCCCCGCGAAATTCCAAGAGCAGAACAGGCCTAACTAGCCAGGCGGCATGCCTCACAGGAGTTACACACCATGTAAGGCAGCGGTTACCGGCGGCACCACCCAGACATCACGCCGCCTCGGCGTAACGGTCACCAGTGGAGGACTCGTGATGGCGTGACTGCTGGCTCGATGACGTAACGACTGCTGCTGTTAAAACACGTCACTATCTCTCTCCCCCTGTCGGAAAGGAACTCACGGGTACTCAGTGCAGAATCCAAAACCGTTACTTCTGCTGAAAAAGCTATTTTAAGCTTCCGGGTGTCAGTCAGCCCTTCCGTCGCACCCCATCAGAACACTCGAGAACTCTCCCAGCGGTCTGGGAAGCTCCCATTAATTCCCATATCACATGGGAGTAATGAGACCACCCGATTCCGGTGGCAGTTTTATTCCGCTGTATCCTATTCCATTCACACGACGTCCACGCCCCAGACACGGTTGATCCTGCTGACGTCATCACAGTCAGGAAAAGCGGCCGATCGGTAGGCCCCATACGTCAGGATAATTCCGGTAAACGCCGCAGGTTTAACCCACTGGGCACATGTCTTGCTTGTTCCCACTTTTCATGCTGTGTTGTTGCACCGCTTCGTACACTGCGGAGGCTAGTCCCTAGTTCCGTGCTGATGTCAGCCCCTGCAGTCACTGGTAGAAACCTGGCCCAACTACTCCTTTTCTTCAAAGATGGAAACGAGAATCTGGCTGAAAATTAGTCATCCCAAGATATTTCTAACACAGCTGCAGTGGTTCCTTACGTCGCGGTCATACCTTGACTTGTCGCGACTTCAGTGGCAATAACCAATCGAATGCACCACTTCACCAAAGCCAGTCTTCAGCCCTCAGTAGACCGGCACCGTTTACAGGCTGGTTTCATCGCATGGCGTTGCAGTCACCCTCGACCTCCGCGCCGACAGATCCTTGGTCGCATCTCCGGTGGCAGGTGCCTACAGCCTCATCGCACGTGGCCCTTGCGCTGGGCCATCCACCCCAATCTCACTCGGAGGAGACGCAGTCCGAACCCCCACACATAACACCGTTACCACAGAGAAGAGGCGACTCTGGCGTTCATACGTCACACCCACTCACAACGGTCGCATAGCAACCAAGGCACAGGGAGAGCCAAAGGCGACGGTGCCCACACTGATTCGGACAATTAGGAATAAATAATAGAAAACTGTAATCTATTTCAATGAATAATTATGAGTATATGACCATTGACAGGGAAAAAAGTGTGAGACAGGGTCGTAGTAAAATCTTTACAACTGAAAATCCGGGAGAGAAGTGGCAACCTTGCTTTGGGTATATTATTTATAAACTCCAGGAGCGGGATCAAGCTCAAGGGAGATGGGGATGAGACCATTTGGGAAGGCTAAATGGTCAGCATGATGAAATACAGCATTCTCAGATAATCAGAGGATTGGGGAACTGACGTAGGGGTCGGGTTGGGAACTATATCTGTGAATTTGACGAAGGGCTGCTTCTCCTCGGGCACGCACGGCGACAAAACGACCCCCTGCTCATCGTGCGATCGGTGAAAAAAACCCGCAGGCCTTCGAAGATGTTTGTTTTAAAGCTAACCACCGGCGGCGGCATGTTTCCTTCTGAACTGGCTGGCCGACCATCCCCTATTTAAAGAAGGGATGCTATTCTCCACTGAATCAGAACCTTGATCCGCGGAAGACTGCAGCTCGTCACCTAGATCAGCAATCTCGGGCTAATCATCAGCAGCAAATTAACCATTGAGTTTGAACAGCACGCCATTTCCAAGCAGGGAAATCACTCATTGGGCATCAGGATCCGCTGTCTTTAGATGGTTGGTGCGGACTGAACCCCGCCGTTTGAGATAACAACCCACTCCACTCACGCGCAAACAAACAGCAGGCATGTACCGCACCAGACCACCCGACAGGGCCGCATAGCGCGCAGGACAGGTCTCCTACGTTACAATGTTTTAGGGAATGTCGATTTCAAAGGCTTTACAACACACGATTACGATTCACCAAATACCACATGTACAAAGATGCTGCTTAACCAACTAGACCTGGTGACCTGGACGTATCTTCACTCCAGTAAGCTGCCTGGCAGGTCAGACAGTCCCCACCTTCTTCGTAAATTCGCGCTGCTAGTCAACCCACTTGCACTCACCACAATGACTAGATTTCCACTCCCTGGGCAAAGCAAACTAGCATGTGTCAAGCTTATCTAACCCACGCTATGGAAGGATCTGTGTAAGTGAAGGCAACCATAACTGGGCTTGCACTGTGTGAAATCCTCACTAATTAAAAAAACTGAATCCTCAATCAAATGGAACGTATCACTAATTCTTAGATCGCAAAGTCGATTCCTAAACTGAGATGTAAAGTAAGGAACAAATGACTTTGTTTCCATTCGATGAGCCATAGTGTCCTCCTTTCAATCTTGCTGCGGTATAATACAAATAGCATGGCATTACATGCTGTCCCTTCACCGACCCGCCTGTGCTAAAAGCGGACCACTTCAGCTGGTCCCACAAGACCACTCTGGCCGCTCTCTCTCACCGTTGTCGACCGGCGTGAGTGTGAAGGGCCGCGGCTCGCTCGCCTGTTTATCAGAGGGTCTCCGCAGCTCGATCTGCACCCGCACTGGCACGTCCACCTGTCCGACAGCACACAGTAGGGTCACCATCTGCACCTGTCCGACAGCACAGTGGGGTCACCATCTGCACCTGTCCGACAGCACACAGTGGGGTCACCATCTGCACCTGTCCGACAGCACAGGGTGGGGTTACCATCTGCACCTGTCCGACAGCACAGGGTGGGGTTACCGTCTGCACCTGTCCGACAGCACACAGTAGGGTCACCATCTGCACCTGTCCCGACGGCACACAGTAGGGTCACCATCTGCACCTGTCCGACAGCACACAGTGGGATCACCATCTGCACCTGTCCGACAGCACACAGTGGGATCACCATCTTCACCTGTCCGACAGCACACAGTGGGATCACCGTCTGCACCTGTCCGACAGCACAGGGTGGGGTCACCATCTGCACCTGTCCGACAGCACACAGTGGGGTCACCATCTGCACCTGTCCGACAGCACACATTAGGGTCACCATCTTCACCTGTCCGACAGCACACAGTGGGGTCACCATCTGCACCTGTCCAACAGCACACAGCGGGATTATCGGCCTGTTCGGAAAACTGGAACCGAAGACGCCGGACACGGACAAAACTGCGAATATGCAGAAATGGGAGTGCTTTTTAATGAATAAATAAAGCACACCTAAGCAAGACCCGATACATTTCTCAATACACAGCTCCACCTCGTGACATCAATATTCTAGAAACTAATACACTTAATATTTCTTTTTATTTTATGCTCTTGTCTAGAAGTTAAAGCCTCTGCCTAGAGACGTGACATCACAATTTTGTAGCGCTTCTGGCAGTCGCATAAAAGAAGCGGTTGCAAAGTGAGACCAGAATGAACAAGCTTTGCAGTGATCTCTTTGGTTCTTGCTTTCTTCATGTTGCAGATTATTTCTACCCGATTTAGAGATGTTCAACAACTACTTGGAGCTACAGTATTCAATCGCTCACAATGTCTCTGCAACATCGGTATAACGAAGAGGAGAGCGGCAGAATAAGAAGTTCCGGCAACATAACAAAACCCAGGACTTTGTCTCGGCACGCTTGGCTTTTTGGGCCGTCCCATAGGCTTTGGGACGGCAAAAACAACAAAGGTGTATGTACTCAGCGTGAAGGCAATATGACGTCACGTTGCCATGGTTTCCAACGGTCACGTGGCAGCAAGATAAGAATTGGGTGGAGCTGGTGTAAATCTCGACATTTTAGGTTTATCTCTCCTCGAACAGACTCTCCTTTTCTGGGACACAGTTTTTAACAAAATATATTTTCTCATGCTCTATGACATGGCTACCTAAAGTTCAAATCCAATTACAAAAGTACCACATTCCTTATACTAAAGACATTCTTTATTCCATTACTTATAATGACAATATTTATAAACAAAATGCTAAAACTCTTCGAAAAAAACAAAACAAAGGTCAACATCGGCAGCATCCTAAAGCATCAGATTTTATGAAATATGGCTGATTCCGAGCAGCGTTAACTACGTCAAATCACGCTCTCAAAAACAGAGCAATGAATCGCAAAAAACATAATGAGCTTTTGCTCTTAAACACACGGCCACTGGATGGTATTTGCGTGGACTATTCGTGATTCTTCACATCAACCGAGCGATACCAATGAGAATAAACATTGTGCGTGGAATAAGCTCAAAATAGATGGCCAGTTTAAAATGAGGCCACATATCATGAAAAGTCAAGAAATCCTGGATCTTCTCCTGCCACCCTTCCCAGAACGGATTACTGAGCTCGCGCGACTACAATCCGGCCAATCCCAAACACGAGACGTACCCCTGATTTCACCAGTCAGTTCAACGAAGTAAGGGACACCGCGTACCGTTGGATTCGTTAAATGGATTATAGCAATTTTACCCATACCGCGCGCTCCGGGCAAAAGTTCGCATGCGATGACTGCTCTTGTCAAACGCGTTCAATCACAAAGACATACCGAAAAAGAGTGCGCTCAAAACATTCTAATCCTGAAGCATGGAAAGTCAGATCCGGCTGTCTAAAGCGGCACAGTACACACAGCCAACCACCCATTGGGTAATCCCTTCCTCGGGTCCAACGCCCTAGAGAGGCCCGGCAGTGCGGACACAGCAGCAGGTGAAGCCGGTTCTGGGCAGGGGTGCGAGGCGGCGGCCGGTGCGGTTCGGAGGGATTCCCGGAGCACGCTACTGCAGCCGGCCCCGAGCTACTACGCTACTCAGCCGCACCTTCCGCCCCGTCTCCGACCGCCAACCGCAGGGAAAGGCCTCGCCTGGCCTGTTGCCACTGGGCTCCCGGGCTGAGCACGCCACGCGTTCGGCATCAGGGATGATTACCACAACGACCAGAAATTGCACCCATCATCTCTCGGTATTGAGAACTTGATATTTTCTCTTTTTTTACTTACGTCTTGGGTATGATAGCTGGGAGTTCGAAAACAGATGGCCACTTGCTTGTGGACATCAGCGGGAAGAAACTGCCCGAACCCTTCCCAAACTAAACGGCCGTCCCGCACTTCGAAGAAGCGCACCTCCACGTCATCTGTCGGATAAAGAGGAGCCGTGAGTGATTTAGGGCCTGATAGCTTCGGGCACAAGTAGCTTTGCCAGTTCTTCAGAAGCGCAGCCGGAGGTGTTCTTCTTGATAGTGAGCGTTGTGTAGTTAACCGACTTCTGGCGGTCATCCAGGCTCAGTGTTATCCTGTTTACAGCAAGCACGTAAGGCGCCACTAGAGCTCTTCAGAGTAGAGCGGCTGAGTCTCGAGCAGTAGTTCCCGCCCTCTTTGGGGGTCGATCCTGCACTTGCCCCGCCCTCATGACCGAACCCTCCCTGAACCCATTTTTCAGCACGTATGTTATGCGGTGAAAAAGACGTACTCTGTGTATTCTGTTGTACACAGAAATAGGAGTTGAGAACAGACTTTGAACACAGTCTCACTGCCACTAGCGCATTGCCACATGGTCTGCAGATCCACGTCAATTTAATGACCATCACTGCCTTTTGCAGTCAACATTGACACTATTTTTATTGGATTTTAGCGATTACATATTCTATTTGATGTCGATGTGTCCATGACACTGCTCATCTATTACCAAAATATTATCTGGAAATATTGCTATTCCAATCGTTAGAGACAACTCTTGATCTGCCCCCTTTTAGTCATAAATTCGGAATGTTGGAAGCTTGCCTGTACCTACAATCATTCTTTCCTCCCACGGGACCCCCTCCCCCGTGTGGGAAACACTGATCTGGACAATATGCAGAGTCCAGCTCTGGCGACGTTAACACCCCCAAGCTTCGCAAATATCGGTGACTTCAACATACAACTTTTTACACCATACCGTCGTATAAAACTTTGAAATTGGACATCACAGAGAGGCCCAAATAAATTACGAATAGACAGATGGAATGCTGAAAAAACAATGGAAGTTACGTCAGATACATCTCCGTCGCCTCTGATAATTCTTACCAAGGCAACGTAATATTTCCCGTCGCTTAATTCGTCATCGCCAACGTAAACAGACATCGTCGATGTGACATCATGCTTTGGTGTTTAGAAATGCGCCTGCTGCAATCATCGGCTAAGTGTCCATGACGGGGGCATTATTCCCTGAACTCTCTGACGTCACCCGCAAAGTCCAAACAACAGACACGAGAGTAATCATTGATCAGGGCGGACCGGAGATGCCACTGAGCCTAGCAACCAGCCCAGCCGACCGGCTCACCTTTGGCGACTTTATCACACAGCAGGATGATATCGCGTCCACCGTCCACCGCCGCCGCACAGTCCGACATCTTATAGATGACCAGGTCACACATGGACTCTGAAACCAGCCACAAGGCCGCGTGCAATGCTGACGACCCTGGCACCAACGGCTGCACTATCGCAGCAAAGCCGCACAGAGACCGATACGTCAGAAACGCTCTCAAGCATGTTGTAAAGTGGACTGGCACGATAGGAAGTGATTTCAACAAAATGACAGAGTTCAGACTCGGAATACTGCAAGTGTAGGTCTGGACCCATGCCGTCAATGATGGCTTAGTTACCGGGAATGCAAGCACATATTAGAGGCAGATTTTTCCAGCAGCGAAGCAGGCGTGATACGAATCCGTTGGAATGACAAACCTAGTTTTATCTATGTCAACGAATTGGAGCCATTCCCTCCACACAATCAGTATTTCTTCACAACCTCTAAGAAAAAGAAGAGAACCATCTCAGCTGCAGTACTGGCAGCAGTTTTCACTTGAAGCAGCGAGCCGAGCGCAATACTGGAGTTATCATCCTAAGTACGCAGGAAAGCTAGTCCTACTCACTCTTGTCGAAGATTGGTTCGGAGACCACCGGCTTGAGTGGCACCACGAACTTGCCACGTTCGTGTCCCTCCAGAAACACTTGGAAGCAGAGTCGCACCGAGTTCAGGTCGATGGCGGTGGGCTGTAGCCGGTGCTCGAACCCAGCTGCCGTCACACGGTGGGTTAGCACGGCAGATGGCTGGCCAAAACAGGGCTCTGCCAACAGGTGGGTTAGCACAGAAGATGGCTGGCCAAAACAGGTCTACTGCCAACACGGTAGGTTAGCACAGACAGATGGCTGGTCAAAACAGGTCTACTGCCAACACGGTAGGTTAGCACAGAAGATGGCTGGTCAAAACAGGTCTATTGCCAACACCGTAGTTGAAGATGCTTTAAACAGGTCTATGCCAACACGTGGGTTACACAAAATGGCTGTTAAAACAGGCATGCCAACACGGTGGGTTAGCACGGCGGTGACTGTCAAAACAGGTCTACTGGCACACGGTGGGTTAGCACGGCAGGTGGCTGGCCAAAACAGGGCTACAGCCATCAGAGAGCATACATTGAAAGTACGCGAGGTAAGTGTGTAAAGTT
This sequence comes from Lepas anatifera, assembly GCA_034440635.1. NCBI lineage: Eukaryota > Metazoa > Arthropoda > Thecostraca > Lepadidae > Lepas > Lepas anatifera. The sequence continues at coordinate 586,763 of JAOTON010002016.1, read as the reverse complement.
GTCCAAGGTCTTACAGACACCCGTCAGACACTGTGCTTTAGGTACTGGAGGTAAAAGACACATTAAAAGCCGAGCTCTTCAGCTGTTCTCGACTGTCGACCAAAGGAGAGTTGGCGGGAATTACATTACATTCAACCAACAGAGCTTCAGCATACTACTGAGAGAGAGAGAGAGAGAGAAGAGAGAGAGAGAAAAAAGAAGAAAAAGAGAGAGAGAGAGAGAGGGGAGGGGAGGGCGAGGCAGGCAGGGCGAGGCGAGGGCGAGGGCGAGGGCGAGGGCGAGGGCGAGGCGAGGGCGAGGGCGAGGCGAGGGCGAGGGCGAGGGCGAGGCGAGGGCGAGGGCGAGGGCGAGGGCGAGGGCGAGGGCAGGCGAGGGCGAGGAGGGCGAGGCAGGGCAGGGCGAGGGCAGGGCAGGCGAGGCAGGGAGGGCAGGCAGGCAGGGCGAGGAGAGAAAAGAGAGAGAGAGAGAGAGAGAGAGAGAGAGAGAGAGAGAGAGAGAGAGAGAGAGAGAGAGAGAGAGAAGAAGAGAGAGAGAAAAAAGAAAAAAAAAAAAGAGAAAAGAAAGAGAAGAGAGAAGAAGAAGAGAAAGAAAAAAGAGAGAGAGAGAAAAGCCGCAATAATATATAGGAAAGTAAAAACATTTTCATCAATTATTGAGTGTCGATTCATCGAACAAGTACTGGCATGCGGGCTGTGCTTCTATACTAGCCCGTCAAGCAGCACCAGCACCGTCAAGCAGCACCAGCAGTGAGACCATCAACCCGCGCCAACTGAAGTTAAGCCATGGAAGTAGAGTCACCCCAGAGAAGATAACCAGCCCAGCGCCAAGGATGTTGTTGCAGGCCCGATTACTCGCAACAGGAAGATGGCAAGCACGGGTTTCCCCATCGGGAATCATGAGGCAATATCAGCGTCGTCAGCAGAGGCGTCGCCATCGGGGAAGGGGTGGGGGTCAGAAAAGCCGGGCCCCATTCCCTCAGAGAGGGGGCTGGCCCCCACTTTTGGCTGGATATAAATTCCTGGGTACGATACGTGCAATGAAATCGTTTACAATGACAAAGTTAAATACAACAATGCTTCCTTTTGGTGTTCCATGAGGCTGCAGCACTGTCTAGCACGAAAAAGCGTGGTACTGTTCCAGCTGGCCGAGTAAACATAGGTAAAAACCGACATTCAATTCCATCACTGAGTCTGCGTGCCAGCCTCCCCCTGGAAGATTCGTGGCGACGCCCTTGCGCAGCGACACACGACGCCATTTTCGCCCGGTGAGTTTCGACAGAGCTATGTTGACATTCCTTCTAAAACCCATTGAAGAAGTAATGCAGCGTATCGGTCAGGGGATGCACATGGTGTTCCTGGATTCCGCGTCGTCCTAATGCACACATCACGGAGATATGATTCAGAGTATAAAACGATTTCCGGCGTCGTGCAATCAACAGAGGAACGAGTCAAAGTCCGCTTCTGGAGAGTTGGGTTTCAAATGATTACTTCTGGCGGTCGTTAAATAGTCCGAGGTGAATCCAGTGCGACACATTTATTTAGCCCTTTCGGTTTCTTTGACGGTGCGATTGTTGAGTGTTAATCGGTTATTCTCTTGCCTCTTTACTACTCGTGGACAACGCTTCAACGAGCCTCATCGAAGCATTGGATCTGATGAAACCTATTTAAGTAGCTGAACACACCCTATAGCTGCAGGCACATTAGAAGCTAGTTACAAGCCAGCAGAAGTTTCATAATATGTCACCGGAAGTAATATGCATGAGTCGGTTCATGCCCCATCTTGGTCTCGAACGACTTGATACTCCTGCATCGCCTGAATAAAACAAACAAAATCCTGGACTTTCTGGAAGAATGAGGGTTAAATATTCGGCGTCTGATGAGGATGTTCCTCTGAACCGCATGCATTAATTTCCGCCCGAATCCAACCGGGATAAATTTCCCCGGTAAGCCGCCCTAAAGTCCTTTCTGGGAGGACCGCTCGGCGGGAATTTTGCCAAGTGCCCGCCCAGGCGGCTATTGCACCCCGTGTTCTGGACGAGCACGTGGTACTGCCAAACGGCCGTAGGAAACCCCTGCCGAATAAGGCAGGCTTAGGCTCCAAATTGGACAGGTCAGCTGGTCAGCGGTAAGTACGCTGACTCAGCGATTTGGAAAGACCGGGGGGCGGGGCCTGTTGTTGCTGAGCTCGTCAGTGGAGCTCCGTAGCCGCTGTTTTTGATATTGTGAAAACCAAACACATCTTTCCTTATGCTGCATGTTCATCATTGCCACTGTTGCAGTGTAAAGGCACGTCAACAGGCAGGGGAATTTCGCACCCAAAACTAAGGTAGATATACCGTCAAGGTGAAACGAAACCTTAGTTATTTTATTTCAATAATGTGTCCTGAACTGCATACTGACTTTCAGGCTGTATATAGTTATTTGTACGCAATAGAGAACAGGGCTGTACGTTATGAAGAAGATGCAGCGTCGCGATGACTCCAAGTCTCTACGGGTACCGGGGGGATATTCATTATCCGCGGGGACGGCCCCAATTCGTTCTGCTTCGGGGAGAAACTATATCCAGCCATGTCTGTCAAGATATGAGACAACGGGCTCAAAGATTGCCAACTCTCCCAGAAGTAAATCTACAGATAAGGAGCCTCGAAGGCATCTAGTTTTTCAGTTTCGAACTCCGGCTCCCGTTAAAACGCAGTTGGCTGTAACACGACTGTCGTACCGAGGGCACCCAGGCGGGTCACCACCAAGGAGAATGTGGGAGTGTTTAGAGGAAGCTTAGAGTTTAGAGGACCACCATCAAGCTTGGAAACTAAAACGTTATCTCTCCTTGATCCAAAACTTCTTCAAGGTCACTCGACTATTCTGAGCTTCAGATTTCGAAGCTGATGACCCTGTTTGGTTATTTTACAACCAGCGCTGCAAATGTCTCTGATGTGATGCTTTAACACATGCGAAAATGTCCCAGATAGCCACCAATCATCGCAGCTTGCTTTGATTCAGCATCAGCCCTTCAGTTGCCCTGGGCGCCTGCAGGTCTTGTTTTCCACGTAGTTGCCTAGGTTACGTGAGCCCCATAGTCGAGTTAAGCACCGTGCAAAATACCAAGGCCAACGCCAAGTAAGTCCAGCAAAAATGTGGTACCATCCAGACGATAGCAAAGGCGGGGCACGGACAGAAATTCGGTACAGGGCGCAGCATGACAATCGAGGCCGGTCATCGAGGACTTCCAGAGTGACAGAGGCACAGCTATTTAACGCTGTAAAAGTGGGGCATATCGACCAGACGACGCCGTGGCCACACGGCCTAAAGTAACGCTACTGCCCCAGACTATTCCTGCTGCGTCATGCACGGAAGGCACTGCAGAAAAAAACAACCGCAAGCCACGCAGCGGATGTTTTTCTATAGTTCTTGACATCAGTGACCTCCCATATCAAATCCCATCCCTAAAAACTGTAAAGCTCGGATCTCAAATATGTGTGCCTAATCAGGGGCCATGCTTACCTAGCATAAGCGACGGGGCCATCCGAGCAAGGGCGATATCGTCAGAACAGCCCAGCCTAAGCAACCATCTGTCTCAGACTGGGAGGCCGAACTCAGGGCTCAGCCTATATAGAAGAGGGACCCCAGGAGTCTCCCGGCAGCTGCCCGCGGGCCACACATCCAGCTACCAAACACCACACACCAACCACACAATATTCCACTCACTTTGAAAGGGGTCCACGCGAATCCTCTCTCGCTTTATAAGCGATTCCTCCACGTCCTTCTTTTTGACACACTGGATGCCCAGGTTCTGGAAGGTGACCGACATGGTCTCGGTGTTGAGGTTGACCGTGCAGACACCCTTGGTGCAGCCGTCCTTGCCCACCAGGTTGTGCGGGTGGGGCCGGTGCGGGGTGTCTTTGGTGACGCAGGAGACCACCACCACCGCCGGGCCCTGGTAGTCGACCACGCGGATGGAGGGGAACGTCTTGGCCTCGGGTGTGGAGTTGGCGCCGGGCACGCTGCCCGCCGAGCGGCCCTCGCACTCATACCGAAACCGCAGCGCTTTGGCGGCCGGCTGCTCTGTGATTACCACAGAGGCCTGACGCCTGCAACAGAGACAGGTCGGACTCGGGTGAGTCCACGCTGTTCCATGCGCTGGTCACAGAACACGGAAAACATCATTAAAAGCGAATGAAAAAATGAAAACCAATTACATCTCATGCACACAAGAACGCTGATTCAGTTTTCTGACTGCTTCGCTTGACTGCGCTCTGTCCGCCGCGTGACAGTGTGATGACTGACCGTGCGTGCCTGATAGGGTCGAAGTCATCCTGTCGCGGCTGCAGGGGGTACCGCGGCGCCGCGTACTGCCCGCCGGGGGACACGCCCCCGGGCACGTGGCCCGCTGGAGAGAAGTGGCCGTTGGGCGGCAGTCCTCCGCCGAAACCGGACATGGTGACGTCACCCGGCGCCAGCTCCAGGTCCGTCTCAATCACGTCCACTGCCGACAACAGGGGAGTGAGAGGGCGCACCGCCGCCAGCCACCAGTAGATGTTGCAAGATGGCAAGGTTTTATGCATACGTGTTTATATTAATTAGGACAAAAATAAAAGACGCCTAAAAACCTGATAGGCAATGAATGAGAAAACGTTTTCGAGCAGTGCCTACAGCAAGGATAGTTCAGCTATACCCTCGTATTTTCAACAACTATTTTGACTACCACCTTAATCAGTGAATAAAAAGTCAGACCTTTGCTTAAAAGCCAAATGCCTACCACTAACGCAAATTTTTATCCGGACAGCTTGGTTTCAAAAACTGTCGCTGCAGAGACCCTGTGTGGCTATCATTATATCTTTACTCATAATCGCCATGGGCGCGTGGGCAGCGGGCCTGGCCCCTAACCTTCTCATGCGAAAATTTCTCCGATTCCCACCATATGAGGAACAACTCGCATGAAACGCTAATACATTTCCGTAGTTACTTAAACCATTTAGTTAAGCTTAGGCTGATTTTGAAGAAAAATCGCATCATGAGCGGATGATAAAAACGACAGGCGAGCGTGCAGTTGTACAGTGGGCCGTCTCCTTCTAGTGGAGCGCTGAACATTAGCTGGCCTGCCCACTGATTGGCCGACGGCGCGAGAACTAACGTCACTATCAGCCCGGTCACAAGCATATCCGAATGCCAACGCGATTACTCAGAGCACATCACACGCCGCCGTCGCCTGCCTGAGTCCTAAAGCAGACAGGAAAACCGGTAATATTATTCAGGACTCAATCCAATCGGTTCTTTGGGCGGGGCCAAAACTTCGACCGAATTTCAAGAAAGCAGGTGTTCATGTTTTCCTGAGATCCTCCGTCAGCAAATGCCAGACAACAGTTCAATGTCTACAGCCTGCTCTGTATGTTACATAAAGTTTTTCAGTTAGTGTTCATTTGCTTAAAATAACAAGTGTTGAAAGGAGGCAGCTGGGGAGCGCTATAGGACGTTTGCTTTGGAATTCACTATCCTTCTCGGGCGGAAACTCCGATCTGACTGGTCACGGGTTAGTCGGAAAGGAAGCAATCAGACGGGTTAACTCGTGTTCACCTCGTAATTTCATTCCAGGCAAGGTAACGCCTATCGAGCAAGAATGTACCGCCAAACAAGGCTTCACTTTTCAACCACAGTGGTGAAGCAAACGCTTTTGATCTAGCGTCAATCTATCCTGCTTGCATCGTTAGTCAAGCATGAGCAAATGTATGATAGTGAAATGAGTGCCCTCAGCATCGACCTCACTAAAATGCTCTGCCGCACACCACTTCAGTTCGAGATACCTCCTAATCGTAGCTTTACCGGGAAGTTAATCGGCACCCGCCTCCCGGTAAACTGGAGCACAGTGCCACCACGCACCGGGGTGGAGGCTATCTCACCAATCTAGGGCCCGAGTCACGCAGCAGCTGTGTGCGGACAACTTCTGATGTGAAGTCTGGGGATCCACGTGGTCAGCCGATGACCAGTCCAGCCCGCGTCATGGACAAACGGAACTAAGGGAGTGTGCACCAGGACTGAAGTACGACGGACACGACAAGGCACTACGCCACGGCGGCAAGCGCAGTGTCCTAGAGAGCCTCTGCACTCAGCAGGAGACCATACTCCAAATATTTCGTCATTTCCAAGGCAGCGATAGTGATTCAGTGCGCACACACACCTCGCACGGAGCCACCTGCACCCCTGGTGCAACAGGGATAGTCGTCTCGGGGTTTTCCACTGCACAAAACACACGAAACCTAGGAGAAGGGGAGGGGCAAAAGGGGTGTACCTCCCCTATCAAGCATTGGCGCCCCACGTTAAGCCCCGATACCCCGTGAAACGTCTTAAGCGCAGCCCTGATGTGGCGATTGCCCTGCATGCAAGAAGCCCCCAACCCCGGATAGATCGAGCATATACAAGTGGTGCTTCTCTTATCCAAAAGGAACACTCTGCCGCCAAAGTAAGCCCTTGGTCGAAAATCCTCGACCCGCCCACGATAAAGGATAAGTTACATGGCAGCTACCACTGAACTGAAGTGGCGACACGACATTTAGAGCACTAGGTAAGACGAAACTGATCTCTTCCGGCCGTGTTCATGGGACGACTATTGGCGCATGACACAGTGCTTAAGGACGGTTCGATTCATTTTCTGCTTTAAAAAAAGCGACGATGATTTGTGTATGATCCAAAACAATGTAAAAAGACAAGCAAATTACGCAAACAACAGTCCATGGCTCAGGGCTCAGCTGGGTTTTGTCTCTAGTTGTGCTTACTGCTTCCAATCCAGAAAATTAACATGTTTTCAGCCGACCTGGAATTGTCGTGACGTCACGTGTCTGCACCTCCCTGGGTCCCGACAGGAAACATGACATCCAGTTTGCATAGGAGACATCTGGCAAAATGGATTCCACACTCTGCAAGAGGTTCAGGTATTCCTTTTTTCTTCAAAATACCTAGGCCTGAGGTGCGGTACATTCCGGATATCCTGCACATTCCCCGTGATCAATTTCACCTATCTTATTCTAGACAAAAATAAATACAGATCTACCAGCAGCTGCAATTATATGTACAATTTTTTGATCAAACTCTATTCCCTAGTTCTCAACATTATCCAACTAAAAAGCAAGCAAAAACACACCTTCAATAGAACGTAGTTCACCGGATCACCTACACATAGCCTTCAGTTGCAAACCTAGACGGGACCACGAAACAACGGGACGTGGATACGGCCTCAGTAGGGGGCTGCTAACACGCATGTTGTGCTAAACAAGTGACACTATCATGGCATAACATAAAGGCGGATCCAGGAGAAGGGACAGAAAGGCATTTACTCCCCTAATCCCCTACCTCCCAAATATCTGTCCATTTTATTTAAAAAAAAACAATATTTTTCACGGTTTTGAGAACGTCGTCCCTAGTCATCCCTGCCCCTCCAATAATGGGCCTACATGCGGTATTGGAGTCGCGGATCGGACGCCTAAAATATAAGGAACCAGATTGAAAATTGACTAAAGAAAACTACACCAGGCAACATTGAGTCCTTCATGCTCTAGGATTACAACTATACTCATCAACTGAGCTAATCGTCATTCCTGCCACGTGACTGGAAGACAAGAGGAAGAAAGTAACCCACTGAGCTTGTGCGGTTCAAAGGCATCTTTTTCAAAATGATACAAAGCGTAGACCGAGTAGTCGACATTCCCCATTATTATTATTTTTTGTGAAAACTGCATGTGAGCTGCAAATACGAATGCGCCATAGAAAGTGTCACAACAGTTCGTAATGTGCATGACGATTTAATATCAACTCATTGCAGCGACGAACCAGTTATATACCATCAGAAACTAAGATCTGACCCCTGTATCAATTTGAACAAGAAAAAGTTGTATGAGGTCAGCGAATTTGCTGGAGTCACTGGACAGTTTTTGTTGCCGACGTAAGAGTAACACTAAGACGAGAAAACACCCACCTGAGCCTCGGGGACCACACTTCCACCAGCTTTGCCACAACTAACTGCCTCCACGCCAAACGACAAGTCCATACAGCGTGCTCGCCGGCTACTCGGGAGCTCTCGCACAGCCCCGCCGAGCGTCCAACTTCACACTGCCACGCCGCTGCCGGACCACGCCGGTTTGAACGGTGCGCCGGCCAAGTGGGGAACCCCGATACTACCGGAGCACACCGTTACTATGGAGCCACCGCCGGCGACCACATCAGCGATTCAGACGTCGTCGACTCCGCAGCGGCTCCGCTCACAGCAATGGATCTAGCAAAGCCTGAGTTATCATTCGGCCTAAGTGTATGTAGAGGGTTGCCTAAATGCTACTTAATCAACAACCCCACACCATGCAGGGCGGTAGCGAACTTGACCCGTAATTTACTCGGTACTAGTCAACCTCAGCTCTGACGTCACATTGCCCGCTATGACGTCACACCTCAGCCGTCGCGGCGCCTGACTGGGCAGCCCCCACCCCCTCCCCACACGTGCGCCGCATCCGGTACAAAACGAGCCCGGGCGAGCAGACTGATTCGGAGTTCCCGCACCATTTCGCGAAGGACAGTCATAAATCAGTTATTATACTCCGTAGGTTGACGAAAAATATATTACAATTGGAGGGGACAGTTGCATCTGTTGTTTTAGTTATCCGTTGTAACGCATTGAATTTGTTCGGGATTTCCCACCAAGGCACATCACTGTCTGATACCCCCCTCCCGACAAAAACAGTGAATCAAATTTATCTGCACCCTATAACCTTCAGTTTATTTAACACGAGGAGTGGAGAGGGGTCTGGCGTCAACGCGCAGTGGAGGGGGCCCAAAGTGCCCTCTGAGATCTAAAAAACCAAGAGGGTTAGAAAAACGCCCGTTGGGTGATGCGTGGGGGTGATAGTGATCTAGATTTTGGCCAAGTTACATTGACCTAGGCTAATATCTTCAAGGTCAAACGAGGTCGTAAATGTCAAATCTGGGCCGCGCTGGAAACCTACTGGGAAATAACATGATTAGGCGGGAAAAAGCCGGGCATACACCAAAAGCGGACTAAGGTCATGGAGGGAAGGTATCACACAATGTTCTCTGAAATTGTTAGGTCAAGGTCATTCAAGGTCAATGACTTACACGACGTAACAATATGACATATTCACAATTATGTGCAATTTAACTGACACTATAGCAGCCTTTGGGCGGGATTGAGGCCATGACCTTGAGAAATACCTTTGACTTTGACCTTGAGTAGCCTTAACTATGAAGTCAAAGCATAACATACTTCATGCTGAATAATGTAATTTGACCGGAATACCGGGGTCAATGACCTTGACCTGTAACCTCGACCTCCATGTGTATAAACCTTGACGTATAACCTGATGATACGACGTTATGACGTCACCACTCGTTCTACAGTGCAGGCAAACTGGTGCGACCGCGCGATTGCGACGGTCTCACAATATAGGTCTAACTTTGTATGTCTATAAGTTAAAAAAATCATTGACCAATTTTCGAAATTCTTTCAGCAATCGACGCGCTTATGAATTCTCTCAATTGTGGCTGAGCTGAGTTCCCGGCGGCAAACAGTTCTCCGGCCACCTCGGAAAAATAGGTGGGGCACTATAAAAATCCTCCACAGCGCGCGTTTAGGGAGGACCACGTAATTCATGAGAGTACACCTGATGTTTTGAAATTACTTACTTCTGTCAACCATGCACAACATCCAATGGCACAGCCAGAGCACCAGCATGGGGGAGGGGTGGGGCATACCAGCTCCGAAAGGTAGCGTGGGAGAAGTTAATCACTTGCATGGAGACCTAGACATTTTGTGATCTTAATTCAGACTTTCAGGTGAAGTGTTAAAGTGGCGGAGAAGGTATGGCAGTGACGTCGTGATGACGGTAAAGCTGGAAAAATGATCATATTCTGCCAAATGCAGATTATTTTGAATGAGTTTTAAAAGCACAGTCAGTCGTTACTAACTTTTGACTGACAAACTCGTTACTTACTTTTGACTTAACAAACTAAATATGGACTAACCAATTTGACGAACTTTTGGCTCTTAAAACTCATTCAAAAGATATATTTGGCAGATTGTGATCATTTCTGCCACCTTTACCACTCACTTTCAGGCATGTTTGGCCTGAACCAGACAAAAACTGACTATTAGGAAAGGGAGGAAATCCCACTCAAATTGCGAACTGTTTTTGGTACGGCAAATTTACAGAAATTGGTCACAAGTGGCGAAAATTGATCGATTACAGGAAATTTATAAACAAGTCGGCTGGCGTATGGCCGCATCTATGAACATCCAAAAACTAGCAGAGCTTGGGACGTGTGCCATTCTGAGTGAGCAAAAATATGATGCAATAAAAAATGCACTCCTACATCACGAGAACCTACACCGTCCACGAACCCCGGTTAACGAGAAGGTGTCCCGACTGTCCGCTACAGGCATATCGTTAGCGCAGCCTCCTAGTGTTCCAGCTCCCTTCACTGACCACAATCCGGCGAAATGGTCTCCCGCTTGACCTCAAACACCAAACGCTTCCAGCCGAGGCAACTGTCCCTGCCTCCAGACCAGGTGTCCCAAAGCCGGCTGTTTCCCACGGTCTGCACGGGTGAGCGCGCGGTGTGGTGCCCCGTTTGACCGCGAGGGTATATGATGGCAGCGAGAGGGGATGACGCTCGGATAGCCATAGATGGCTCAGTTCCATCTACATTCAATGGTCGAGGAGCAATGACAGCCCAAAGGCGCATGCATAATGGAGTTATGAAGTTAGGCGACCGAAGGGGACGGCTTCATTTTTAAAGCACGTGCAACGAAGCTACGGAATTCAGCGGCCAAACAGCACCTTCGGCTTTGGGGTACATGCACAGTCATAGGAACGGGGGAGGGCGGGGATCGGGACATCGTGCACCCTTGGACGGACCAGGGGCATCACCATTGAGGTGCCTCCCCCTTAAATCGGTGAAAATAACAATGAAACAGCGCTTGGTCCGGGTTCAATATTATAGGTATTAAAAACTTTGGAAAAAACTTTGAGTTTGTAGGATTTTTCACAGACCCAGAGAGTCTGACAGCAAATAAAATATGTTGGTTTTCCTCCGATATATCTATGCCTTGCACATAGAATCATCAACCTCATTGCCATTGGTGGATTCAGGAGCAACTTAAGGATTAAGGAGCCAGAGCCCCGGCTGGGATTCTGGCCGTCAAGCGGGACCAATGCAGGCTGCATAGAGGACGGGGTCGCGCTGTGTAGATTGCGATTAGGACGCACCCACGCTACGCACGCGTATCTTTTAGCTAGTCGCATCCAGAAAGAGTGCCCGCATTCTGGTGATAAAAATCATCGCGAAACATGTCCTGGTGAAATACTCGGATTTTTACATACTAGAGAGCTCCTTATCTGCGGGGGTATCCCACAATGGATTTGCTCCCGGGAGCATGTCTGTTGATATTACCAGCATAATATATTATCTGTGGGGCGTTGGCTTTAATGTCATCTACTCCCCTTCGTAGCCGTTTAGGTTTCTTGAATAAAATATCTTGACCTGCCAGTGGGTGCGAGGGCTAAGCCCTATTTACGCATATATTTTAGCCAATTGTGTTCAGAAAGAGTACCCGCGTTCTGGTGGTAATACCCATCGCGAAATATATCCTGGTAGAATGTCACCATATTCCACTGACCTGTTATTTTACGTACCTTTTTTGGCCTTGTAGATGGCGACGTAGCCGCAGCTTGACGGGGTTTCCGTCCTTTTTACAATTATATGTTCCCCTATTATTGCAAGAAGCGCAAAATTACCTTAGTAGTCGGCGCACCCTAAAACACCAAAGATGCTAATAATGATGATAATGGAATAATGAGGTCATTGTGGGCCTAGCCCCGCTGTTCGTGAAAATTCTTCCATTTCAGTCAAACTGGGAAATGCTGGAAAGTATCAAGCAGCCAGAATCCGACGAGTTTTGGATTCTAGAAGTGAGGTTTTCTTTTCAGCAGGAGGAGGTAAATTACTTCGTCCCCTCACTTTTTACTGGTGGCGACGCTCACGTATTGCTATGCTATCATATCATTCCTCTTAACACTTAACTACTCCCTACAACCCAGTCTTATGGAAGGCGAATAAAAGCAAGGGGCATTAGACGCGGCAGTGGTGTAGGAAGAGCAATAATGGAACACGTGACTTTGCTTCGTTTTTCCCGCTTTAGCCTCACTACCTATCAGTTATACACTGGAATAGCATGTGCATTATCATCGCTTAAATCGTTTGCTCTCAGCACTGAGAGCGAAGGTGCTAGGACACTGTGAGGTGGTAGTGGATGAGGAGCATAGCCTTAGACCTCCCAGAAATTTTGTTGAAGATTCTCGAACATCTTAACTCCTGAAATATTTTGATAAGAAGACATGTTTTATAGCTCGGCGTCGCCCGAAGGCTGGATTTCTCTGCAACTGGGGATCATGATCAGCCTTTAAGCCACGCTTAGCGCTAATTCCAGGTTTTAGAGTTCCAGCTACATTACGCTTCATCCTTGATGGATCTACGAAACTTATTTTTAGCGCTGTCCTTATGCGGTGTCGGGCCTCTCTGCATTCCAAGGCTGCATCTGCATAATAAATCCACCCTGGCGACGTGACAGTACCTGCAGTGACGTCATAAACCCCAATAACCTCCTACCCGGTTTACTAGAGGGTAATGTGAAACATTACCATTCCGCAATTGCCACCCACTGACAACGACACAGCTGTTTTTATACTTGTCTTGATATCAAACAGTTTCTGTCCAGATTCCGACATTGTGCCACGAAGCGCCATACGTAGTTATGTACATTACAGTCGGTGCTGCAAATTCGACGCTATTTCATCGAAGTCGACTCTGATTCCCACCTGAGCTCCTGAGTCCGATAAGTTGAGGTATTCAGTGTTTTTTCCTCCACGGCGCGTTGATCATGGCTCAACACCCCCCACCACCCTTGTGGCTCAACTTATCCCGAAACCCCGCCGCCACTCCGGGGGCAGCTGACGCAGAAAGTGAGTGATCAGTGCTCATAGTTTCTGGCCCAAAGAAGGCGAAAAAACCTGCAGTTAACTTATCTAGTATAGCTTATCTTTATCTCTAATATCAACAATGCTATTACAAAATGTTTGACAAAAGTAAAAGTCACTTTTACGATGAAAAACGAGCTTTTCTGTCTTCGAACCGGTACTCAACTGATGATACTATGACGGTTTCCGGCTGAAAGACGGAAAGCGGTTGCACGCATGCGTTGTGATTACAGCGCTATCTTTCCAGAAACCGCGGAGTTATCGCGAGAGGCTCAACATGCCCCTGGCTGCAACTAGCTCCGTCTCCCCTACCGTCTAAAACTGAAGCTAAAGTTTAAAACCAAGCCACATAGCCGAAAAAATGCATCTAAATGCAAACACTTGTATATTACACGAAGGTCAATGTTTTGACACGCGCACTTGAGGGGTGCTTCGGAGGCCCCACCCCACCTACTTTTCCGAGGTGGTCGGAGAACCGCTCGTGGCTGAAACCGCTCGTGACTCGTGATACTTGGCCACATTTGAGGGAATTTAACGGCGCGTCAATTGGTGAACAAATTTTTTTAAAATCGGTCGAACATGTTTTGACTTATAGGTTTTCAAAGTCAGAACTGCATTTTGAGATCGCCGCAATCGCGCGGTCGGACCAGTTCACTTGCATTGGAAACCGAGTGGTGACGTCATAACGTCATATAACCGGGATGATATGTCAAAGTTACCTCACACGAAGGTCAAGGTCAAGTTGAAAGGTCACAGGTCAAGGTCATATATGCACTTTTCAAGGTCATTGACCCCAGTGCTTCTGGTCAAATAACGTTACCCGGTCCGATGTATATTATGCTTTGACATCATAGATAAGATACCTCAATGTAAAGGTCAAGGTCAAAGGTCATTGGTAAAGGTCAATCCTCGTTTCCCGCCAAACAGTTGCTGTAGTGCTAGTCATAGTGTACATTGTAGGTAGTATACCATATTGTGACCTCCTTGGCCAATGACCTTGGATGAAATTGACCTCAAAATTGTACGAAACATTCTTTGCAACCTTCCCTCTATGACCATGATCCACCTTTACCTTCTTCCCGTCTTTTTCCGCATAATTACGGTATTTCCCAAAAGCTCCCCAGCATGCCCAAGACTTTACCTTTATGACCTTGTTTCATCTTGAAGATCACACATGTCAATGAAAATTTGTCATGATGTACATCGTCATAACTCCCACCCAACCCTCTACTGGCGTTTTCATACACCTCTTACTTTCCGAGATCTTGGGGGCCTACCAGGTCCCCCTCGCGGTGAATGGCCAGGGCCAGGCGGAGAATGTTTATCTTTTTTTCTTCGCGAAAGCTAAGTTTTGAGAAAAATGACATATCGATCGAGTGGCTTCTCAGCATGCTGTCATCAAGTGGCTATCTCAGTTTAAATCCCATTATGAAGGTGTCATATTCCCTTTAAAGGCCTCGACCTATCGTCATTCTTTTACCCAAAACATGACAAGTATTTCATCACCACTTTGCAGCAAAATCTCACTTTTCCTCACGCATCACTTACCTGTATTGACAGGAATAACTTGGTACAATCCAGCCATGAGTGTTAAACTTCAGAAGACCGTTTATTCATTCCAACCAGCAGATGCTAAGAGCTTTTTTGGCACCGTCCATAGCTTATTTAGCCAAGTGTGGCTAATATTCCGCGTCAACATTCATGCAAACGTGCCACAGCAGTGTACAACTTGAGGCACCTGTACCTATCTCAGGAATCTACGGGCGGGGTTTCCAGTACACGGAAATATCAGGCTCACACAGCAGGGATTATATTTCGCGGTAAATGGGATGACGCGGCAGGCGAGAAATAAGTACCCAGCCGAAAGTCTGGCTTTTCACCTATTTGTTTACACAGGTAACTTCCAATAAAAAACCAAGCACCACCAGTGCATGTACCAGTTTCTATTCAGTCGGTCATTACAGTATCTTTCCGATTATGCTCTGCACACTGACATGCGCATGCAAGGGGGTCTCAGCCGCCTTCATGGGTGCGGTGGGGGGGTGCAGGTATCCGCCCCCCATGTCTCGAAAATCACGACAAGTAACAGAAAGCGGCGTTAAAAAGCTCGTTTTGTGTTAACCCAAAACCATCACAGCACACGTCTTAGTCCGGTTAATTTTACGAGGAGGCGGAGCCCAGTCTTTTAAAGCTGACAACCGCTCCACACCATTGCTTCCCCTCATTGCCACGTCCGAGCATTCTTGTTTCGCCTCGAACGCTCGGCGCGCTTTCAATTAGCTGCGGCCGCACACGGGCAGGCGTGAATCTGATTACCTGCCCGCAGCCTTCGAATATGGCATCCGACGGTGACCGGGGCAGAGATGACGTCAGTGTTCAGTAAAAGCAGATCTCCTGTCCTGTTCCGCTTTGCAGCCTGAGTACGTCTTCTGACATAAGCAGCGGCTCACGCTGAATAAATGTATGGGTGGCACACCAGGCGTCTCCTAACCATACATGGGCTTGGCCAGGAGGTGAATTTCTATACAGCTTCATTGCTCAAAATAGATCTACCAAATCTATGCAAAAACATGCAAATGCCGCGATCGTGACACCACATATCGACCCAGGATGATATCGACCACCTCAAGAAGGCTACCATATCTGAAGGTGAAACTCCTTCATAAACTGATGAAGTAATGTCTGTGTAAGCATGTCTGCTTTGCTTACTGATCCAATTAATGACAATATTAATCAGTGTCACACATTTATATTGAATGTATTAGAGTGGCGTACAAAAAATAATGGCGCACACGTTCAGCGTGGGCCAAGTAAGTTGTGATATGAAAACTCTTGGCAAATACTTGCCAGATGCACTGAGTATTAAAACAACATCAATTCATTGCCAATCCCCGCAGGGGACCAATTTTCATCTGCTGGACTTGTTGGCACCTGCTGACTGGTCCGGCACATGGATAATTGGGTACGGGATGTGACGACACCCGCGACCCCAGTTGGCAGGATGGGTTTCGCCCCCCGCCTTCGGGCGAGAGGCCAAATCGAAACTGCCATCCTCATCCTTTCCTGGCCTTCCTAAATTCAAATCCCACCAACTCCTTGTTCCTTTTCCTCTTCTTTCCTTATTTCCTTGTGTATCCATGCCTTTCCACCCGTATCCTTTCTGTCCACTCCTAAATACCCCTCCTATCCACTGTCTGCGATGTCTGGCCCGGCGTGTCTCCGTGGGTGGCGGGGATGTGTGCACTCTTGCTCGTCTTGAGTGTGGACATCTCGGTCGCGTGTGGCGCGCGGCTGGGCTGGACAGCGCAGACCGACCCTCTTCCTTTTCCAACCCATAACTTCCCAGTTACCCATTTTTTCCCAGTGTCATGGGCGTCCCCGCACGTGCCTATGATTCCTGGATGGTCTGGGTGTATGTGGGCCTCCGGCTCGTGTGGCTGGCGATTGGATTCCTCTAATCGCCGGCCCTGCGGGCCGGGGGCTCGCTTCTCTTGGACCAGCCGGGAATCAGTTGTGACGAGCAGGTGGTAGTCACCTGCTCCGATGAGGCCGTGCGAGGGCGCCTGTCTTTTTAAGGTGAGCTGCGCACCGACCCGTACCCCGGGATGAAGGAGTCCTGGTAGCTGAGCTGAGGGAGGCGCTGTGTTCGTTCGTCGTCCTCTAGCAACACTCTACTTTGGTCTGGATTTCCGCAAGGGCGGGGAACTCTTGAGGGCATCGACAAGAGTAGCAGCATTGTAAAAGTCTGTCGGCCTTTGGTGGGGCTCGGCTGCCCCTCCCTCCTTGGGTGAGGTCCCAACTTCACCCGGGGAGGGTGGGGTGTCAGGCCCCGCCCGGGGTCGTCTAGGCTAGGTGCAAGGGGGACCGTCGTCGGGGCAGGGGGGTTTGGTGAGTCTCTCTCCCCCTCTGTAGCGGCGGCGTCTCCCCCGTATAATTCACCGGCACGTCGGCACGCCTAGTAGCACCCTCGTTGGAAGGGGGACGTGCTCGTGTGGATTGAATATAAATCTCACTCTCATGGCAACCTCATACACAAAACCCCCTCCACCCCCCACACCCAACCCCGTCCTGGACCAGCCTACTGTTGGCCCTTCCCGCTCTCAGGTTGGTGGACCCGCACCTATGGGTTCCAATGCACCGTCTCGTTCAGCCGCGGCAATACTGCCGAAACCGTCATGTCCCCGCGTTGTGATCATACGGGGCCTAGATGGTCCCTTGTCATCCCTTTCGCCCTTCCAGCGCAGAGAAGCGTGTGACCGCATGGGTCGAGTAAAAATTGCCAACGCCTTCGTGATGGACAGCTTGAGGTCGAGTTTGTTAAGTATGAGGACGCCGAACGTGCATTAAGGGTAACAAGTCTGACATACTCAAAGCGTAGTCAAGGCGGAAAGCAAACAATAACAACTAATGTGTCAATTACTCCACATCTCACCAAAAACTTTTCAAAGGGTGTGATCAGATGTGCAGAGTTGAGAGATGTTTCGGAAGAGGACATTGTAGAAGGTCTGAGTAGCTTCGGAGTAGTTGGAGCAAGAAAACTGAGGTTTAGAAAGAATGGCGAGTTGATGGAAACAGACACCGTGATGTTGACTTTTGACAGAACTGATCGACCAGACCATGTGATCGTCGGATATGTCAGGACTGGGGTGAGGCCATACGTGCCAAACCCTATGCGATGTTTTAACTGTCAACGGTACGGTCACACGTCTTCCTCCTGTAGAGGTAAAAAGCTGTGTAGCTGGTGCGGCTGCGAAGAACATACAAAGAACGACTGTGACAAAGAGTCGCCGTACTGCGTGAACTGCAGGGGGCCCACTCTGCCTTCGACAAGGAATGTCCCGCTTTTAAGCGGGAGAAGGAGATTATCTCTCTGATGGTAGCTCGAAATGTGAGTTTCCGTGAGGCCAGGGAGGCTTATGAGGTCTCCCATCCTCGGCAGTCTTACTCACAGGTGACCGCCGCTGCTAGGACCCGTGTTCCTTCAGCAGCGGTCAACGCAGCCTCCATGATGACGCGGGAGGAGGCCATCCAATCCCTCTCCGTGGCGGACTTTGTCCGCCTGGCTGGGAAGGATGGGGCTGGTTTTCACTAACCAGCCCGCTGCCCCGGTACCTGAGCCGGAGGTGGTGCCTCCTCCACCCCCACGGCCCCCGGCTCCGGCCGGTGGCGGGGAACTGGGCGGGATTCTTCCCCCGCCCTTCCCTCCCCGGCCCCGTCTGCGGCCGGGGGGGCCGGAAGCGGGCCTCTGCTCCGGCCGCGGACTCGGGTCGGGATGGTGCCCCGACCCCTGAGCCTCCGGACGGTTCCGGAGGCTGGACAACTGTTGGCCGGGGAGGAAGACAGGCCTCCACGGTCAGACGTAAAAACTGGTCTCCAATTGGGGTACCGGCTCCCGGTCCTCCGCCCGGTGGACAGGGGACCACCCGTGACACTGACTCCCCAAACACACAAGTGCAGACACTGCGAGCCGCATTTGAGGGTCCGGTGCCGGCACGAGGGAGCACCAAGCGCCCTGCCGCCTCGCCTCAGGACCGTGATGCTACCTCTGTTAGCCGCGCTCGCTCCTGCTCAAGCGGCAGCGAAAGGAGCTCATTCACCCGGGAAGGCAGGCAAAGTGGGCCTCTCCCTATACCCCCAAAAAGCACCATGGGCCTCCAGGCCCTCACTGGAAATAGTGATTGGCCTGCAGCCAAAGCCTGTTTCCCTTTTTACACATGAACTATATCTCACCGTTGAATTGCGGAGACCTTCGGACTAACCTTTTGAACCTACAGAGTACTCCACTTGAACATAATACCTATGTCCCATATGTGCAGGAGACAATGTTGCCTCCTGGAAACACTTTTAGTTTACGACACTTTCAGAGCCCCAAAAAATTGTTTTTGGTAGCACTTTTGCCTACGGTGGTTTTGCGGTGGCGACCCACCACTCCGCTCTATGCATCCCTGCCTGCTTCGACACAGCTCAACGGGTTATGGCCGTCTGGGTGGACATAAGCTGCACCCCCTCCCTACCACCTTCCTCATGAACACCTTCATACAGTGGAACTGCCGTGGAGTTCGGACAAGTGCTGAGGATCTGCGAGTGATTATAAGAGACCATGGACCAGCAGCAATATGCCTGCAGGAAACGAAACTGTCACAAGAGACTCAATTTTCCCTCAGAGGTTACCGCACGTACCGAAAAGACATGCAACGCAACCCAGTCGCCTACGGCGGCGTTCTTTTAGCAGTAAATCACAATCTACCAGCTAAACAGATCCTACTCCAGACACGGCTACAAGCTATCGCAGCACGCATATACTTCAATCGACGGCACATTACGTTATGTTCCGTCTACCTGCCCCCTGGGGTAGACCTGCCCTCGCCAGAATTAAATATGCTCGTGTCCGAACTACCACCCCCAATCCTTCTCATGGGGGATTTTAACGCGCACCATACTGCATGGGGGTGTGAAGGTACAAACACTCGGGGCCGACACCTCGAGTGTTTTATTCGAGATGAGAATTTATGTGTCTTAAACACAGGAGAACCAACACATTTTACCACTCCATCTGGTCGCGAATCAGCTTTAGACCTGAGCATTTGCAGCCCTCAGCTGGCTGCTACATTTAGATGGTCAGTAAACAGTGACCCAATGGGAAGTGACCACTTCCCTGTTCTTGTGACCTGTGACGGTGCACCTGTTTTAGGCACGAGACCGCAACGGTGGAAGTTTAAAAACGCAGATATGTCCCTGTTTAATTCTCTCGTAGATGATTACGTATATGTCGACAGGAGAGCCACTCACAGTGGACGAGTTTTCGACCATACTCCGAGACGCAGCCCATGCCAGTATCCCCCGAACATCAAAAAACCCGCAGCGGCCACCGGTTCCGTGGTGGAGCGAGGATTGCCGGAACGCTATTCGTAAACGACGACGTGCCTACCGACAGTTTAAACGAAACTCCACACTATACAACTTAAATATCTATAGACAGGCCAGAGCCGCCTGCAGACGCACCATTAAACAAGCTAAAAGGAAGTCTTGGAGGGAGTATGTAAGCAGACTGAATAGATGTACACCATTGTCCCAGGTATTTGCCCAAATTCGCCGCATTGACGGCACGTCGGTCCCCACATATCTTCCAACACCAAACGTTTCTGGCAGAACAATATTCAACCCAGCTAAAGTGGCTAACTGTATAGGCAATGCGATTGCACAGCGCTGTAGCTCCTTGAGAGACGATAATACATTTATGAGACATAAAAACCTAGCCGAACAGAGACCTATAGATTTTACCACTACTGACACGCCATCTTATAACCAGCCGTTTTCGATGCACGAGCTGGTGGCAGCGATCCGTGCCCTTCGTTCTGTAGCTGAGGGACCAGATCTTATACATAATGATATGTTGAAAGCCTTGTCGCAATATGCGCTGAGGGCACTGCTTGCCACATTTAATGTGATGTGGGAGTCTGGCGATTTCCCTCCGGCGTGGCGGGAAGCCATAGTGATTCCTATTCTGAAACCGGGCAAGTCTGGCTCAGACCCTTTACACTTTAGGCCAATATCGCTGACTTCTTGCATGTGCAAACTTTTCGAAAAAATGGTGAATGTGCGATTCGTGTGGTATCTGGAAAGCCGAGGTATTCTCAGTAACAACCAGTGCGGTTTCCGCAAAGGCCGGAGCACAGTGGATCACTTGGTGTCTCTGGATACATCAGTGCGATGTGCGTTCAGAGAGGGGCGACACCTAGGAGCGGTGTTCTTTGACGCCATTGCCGCCTATGACACAGCGTGGCGACATGGTATCCTGTTAAAATTGTATCAGTGTGGTATTCGTGGCCAGATGGGTCTTTTTTATGAAGAACTTCCTGACTGATAGGACTTTTCGCGTCAGGATCGGTGGCATGTACTCCAATGCATTTTATCAGGAAGAGGGCATCCCACAGGGGAGCGTTTCAAGCATTTGTCTCTTCGCTTTAGCCATAAATGACGTCACAACATCCCTCCCATCATCCATACAGAGTTCCATATTTGTGGACGATATTGCAATATGGACAACATCTTCAACAACATCTTCACTATCACGTCAACTCCAGCTGGCCGTGAACCATTTGGAACGCTGGAGTAGTAAAAATGGATTGTATTTTTCGACTGAAAAAACCGCTGGTGTTCATTTCTGTCGCAGGCGCAGGACCTGTCCGGAACCTATGGTATCGTTGCGCGGTAAAACTATCACTTTCCAACCGACAGCGAAGTTTCTCGGAGTAACGTTTGATAAACGGCTGACATACAACGCACACATTAGGAATATACGTGACAAGTGTTTTAAATCTTTGAATGCCTTGAAATGTGCATCTCGTCTATCGTACGGAGCGGACAGGAAGACACTTCTCATTATTTATCGGTCTCTTGTTCGTTCCAAGATGGATTACGCCTGTTTTGTATACGATTCTGCGTCGGAATCAGTTAAACGCTGTTTAGATACGATTCACCATAGTGCACTCCGAGTGGCCACAGGTGCGTTTAGGACAACACCGTGCTCCAGCTTGTTGGTGGAAGCAAATGAACCACCTCTCGCATTGCGACGGCGCCTGCTCGGGCAGCGTTACGCCTGTAAGCTGGCTCAGTCTCCGTCACACCCAACATATAACGCAGTTTTCTCGCGGAACATGCTACGGCTGTTTGAGAACGTGCAAAAAGGAATCCCACTGGGCGTACGCGTCCAACGTTTCTCGGCCGAAAGTGGTATCCAGCCGAGTGTTGTGACTCATAGCGAGCTTTCAGACATCCCTCCTTGGGAACTTATCTGCCCAAAAACCGACATGACTCTCGCAGGGAAAACCAAATCCGATACTATCCCTACTGAATTTAAACAATTGGCGCTCGAACACATTGCACAGTATGCAGATCATGTGTCGTTCTACACTGACGGATCAAAAACTGATGTTGGAGTGGGATGCGCTTTTGTTACGGATACAGTAACAAGAAATTTCTCACTTTCATCTTTTGCATCGGTTTTCACCTCTGAACTCACCGCCTTGGATAAAGCTCTATGCTTTATCGAAGTTAGTGATGCCACGAAATACGTTATTTTCACCGATAGCCTTAGCAGCATTCAAGCTGTGAGTGGTTTCAACCCAAGTGATGGACTTGTTTTAAACATTGTCCTGCGCTTAACCCGCCTTGCCAGACTGGGAAAGTATGTAACACTCTGCTGGATCCCAAGTCATGTTGGAATACAATTGAATGAAGTGGCAGACGCAGCGGCCCGACGTGCTTCCCGTAGGCCCTGCAGGCGTGCGCAACGAATCCCCGCTAGAGATTTGTACCCATATATATGTACTCACCTTCGCAGTGTATGGCAAGAACAATGGAATGATATAATAAACAACAAGTTGAAAGTTATCAAACCTGAGATCGGTGAGTGGCCATCCTCGCTGCGGCCTAACCGCCGTGAGGAGGTGGCGTTGTGTCGATTGCGGACGGGCCACACGCTGGCCACTCACCGATATCTGTTATGCGGCGAACCTCGACCACAATGTCAGCGATGTGCGGCGCCCCTGTCGGTCCGACACGTGCTAGTCTCGTGCCCGGAATATGCTAGACACAGGTCTTTGCATTTTGGCGTGCACCGGCAGGAGTCCACACTCTTAGAATTGATCGGCCGTGACTCCAGTATGGTTGAACGGGTGCTGTCCTATCTTAGAGAAATTGACTTTACGATAATATTTGATCCTGGTTAAAAGCGTGTGTTGTGGTAGTCAACCGCGCTGATAGGCGCCTGGCGCCGATTTGGCAGGTCCTCCCCTTTCGCTCCGGGCCTTTCAAGTCTCGGAGCGACGGGGAGGGCCTCCGTTAGACGTCGGGCTTTGGTCCGGCGTCTAGGCTACCCGCGCCCCCGGGCCCCTGGGTCCGTTGGCGCGGGGTGGGCGCCGGAAGTGATGCCCCGGCGCCCCGCGCCGAGCGCCTGCCGGCGCGGTAAACCTGTTTGAATCTGTGACCATGCATCCGTGCAGTGAGAATCATAACTACGATGTGAAAGAATCACTCTTTAATGTAAATATTAGTTCACTTTAGACGAGACTTTACTTTCCCCTAAAGACAGACAAAATTATAAGCTTTGACTGCAGAGAAGTGTTATGGGCGCTATATGACCTCGCAGGTTGGCGCGCCCCTAAAACCCAATAATCAATCAATTCATTGCCAATGTTTTCTTAACATCTTCCTGATGGCTAATTTTCTATCTTCATCTGGCCCAATTTAGATTCCATCAAATTTCCACTAAGATGCCAGCACGCTGTGCCTCCTAAAATTGCAAAACATGGGTAGGCGGAAGGGACTAACAGAGACCCGATAAAGAACAAACCTTATTTACCTTTCCACGTAACAAGCAATTATAACAGGCAACAAGCGTAACAACAAGCAAGCAACAAACAAACAAGCAATAACAGGTCTTCAGTTGTTGAATTTCTGTGAAACAACAATACATAAAACATATGCTTCAAACATTTCACGGACGAAATTTTCGATCGATCAATCTACGAAAATCAAGATTGGACTGATGCCTGACGTACCAAGAAGGCTGAAGCTCAGGGATGGAGTGGCGGCTTCATTATCTCTCTGAGTGTTACAGTTCATTGAAGTTATTCATGAAGTCCAATCGAAAGGGGAATCAGTGTTATTTTTTGATTAAATACGCATATGTTTTAAACGTTTTATGAATAAGAGTCAGGTCTAGCATCGACATCCACGGCCAAAGGCATGTTCTAGACTCTAATTGCAAAGTCATGCGCCCGACGCTACCGTGTACTCCTTTTGAGTTTGGTCATAAACGGTCGTCACGTCTCACGAGGGGAAAGAAAAGCTGACAGCCTGTCACCAATTGAAATTTAACGCTGCAAATGTGTCAAAAAAATTAAAACACTATTAAAGCGATGGTTCTTTGGGACTATTACAACGTTTCTGATCAAATTGTGAATATACTCTCAATACACACAAGAGCTGAAGTGTGATGTGTTTCCAACCATTGAAGCCGAAGCACCTACATTCAGGGCTTCTTATTCCCCAAAATGACACGGCAGTGACGGCCACAACTATTATGAAATTGAGTGATGGGCTTTGAAATCGACACGGTTTTTCCCCATTGACACGAGTTTAGTCTTCATGCCGTGATTTACACGCCAGTGCCACTACTAGGATTCCAGAAATATGAAGGTCTGCATACATTGGAGTCCGAGGCTGGCATAGGTTCCCCTCCCCTAAACCAACCGCCTGAATCCGTCACTGTAGGTGGGTGCTAGGTCCTCGAATTTCAAAGTTAATTTGAGACCAAAGCAGCACAATGGAGCCATTAAAAGAAACATAAGATGGCTTTCATAAAAATCTAACAACATTAATGAATTCATTAAAACTAGATTAGCCTGCTTATCGGTCTAATAAACCCCACACCTCTATTGTTTTGGGCTTTTCCAGAGTTTTGGATATTGACAATTTTGTCCTAGGTCTTGGGACACCTATGCACTGTGATTGTACTGATACTCCGGGCTCAGAAACATGGCGCATCGCTTCGGTCGAGAGGGGCGACTATGGTAGAGGCGGATACAGGGTCATGGCCAGTGACGGCGGAACGTCCGAATTTAATGGGGCACCATGGGCTTCCAACCCATTTCTTTCCAGTCAACACCATAGGGTCAGTGTTAACATTTCTGATTTAAGTGGGCACCGCGCCCTGGTCCCCCCACCCCAGTTCCGCCGCCAGTGGTCATGGGCTAAGTGCCCCCTCCCCGGCCCTGGCACAGCTCGGTCTGAAATGACCTCGTAGAACTGAAAATGCGAACATCTAGTACCAACTGTTTTCCTAGGGAATGGAAAGAGTATAAACTAAGTGCCTTTTGCTTCTGATATTAAAACCGTCTTTGTTACCCACACGGAAGTACTCACAAGTATGTACATACATTGCGATAATATGTGAATATCAATAAGGTACGTATTAAGAAAAATGCGGCTCCAGATTAAGAACCCTGCATGATTGTAGAGGTGGGTTCTAAGCTTATTCCAATTCTCGCATATTTCGGTTTGAAAAACCTGAAATGGAAAAACATACCTACCCTTCAGCACCGTTTGTCGATTATATAAAATAAATCGCGGAACAGTCACCGAAACACTACACCTTTTCTCTATTTCAATGGTATTTACCTCATGGAACTGACCAGACACAGCATGTCTTGTTTAAAGAAATGCCTTGACTCTATCCACTCCACATAGCATTTTGCAGACCATCGAGCCTCCGCATAGTCATACATAGCCGATACAGCTAAACAAAGCCGCCGAAACCCAGCTTCTCATGCCATCTAATTTTAAGTTACCTCTTTGCAAAATTGCAAGCGATGAGTTCCTCACGGCTTAGAATTTCTTGACATGTTTTCAATACGGAATATTACCTATACTTAAATCCACGTGCTGATAGTTTTGTATTTACTTTTTTTGCATCGCATGAACAACCTCCGGAATACTGAATTGCTTGTGGTCAATATGTGACGTCAACATATGGATTCACTGGACGGCCAAAGTATCGGTCATAGGCGGATCCAGGATTGCCGATCCGGAGGCACCTTCCCGGGGGGGGTGCCATCCGGACCGGGGGGCGCCTCTTTTGACCGGCAAAACCTATCAGGTAGGCGAAAAATCCTATCGGTGGGCGCCGATTTTCGCATCCTGAGGGAAGGGGGTGGGGGTGGGGAGCGACATTTCAGGGAGGCGCCGTGACCGTGACCTTTGTCCCCCTGGATCCGCCTATGGTATCGGTAACCTCAATATAAGGCCTTGGCTGGGCAGGCACAGCTAATGCCACCACTCCGCGGTCTATTTTTGTTTTAACTTTGATCCGGAATTTTAAAAAGCTAAAACATTACTGAAGCTTTAGAATATAATTCAAAATCCCTCCCTTACATCCTGTTCAAAGCTACCCACTTCCACTAAGTGTTCTATTAGTTATGAGTGTTGATTCACCACCCTCTATCCCCATCAGAAGATGAAGATAGCGGGACGCCGCCCAGTAGTACGGTATACGGTACAACACCAATAAGGGTGTTCCCCACATCCGCCGACAACTATTCCAGCTAACTGTCCAGAGCCCAGCTTAACCCACTCTGTGAGTCACTCGCGTGACGACAGCGCTGGACGATACGCCGTGATCAGATTCAGCGAGAACATCCGCTAATCCACACAAAAGTGCGCATCAGATTCAGCGAGAACATCCTCTAATCCACACAAAAGTGCGCGACTCTGATCTGCCGACAGCGCGCGACAGGACTGTCGTCGACAGTGTGCGACAGAAATGTCGTCGACAGTGTGCGACAGAAACTAGTCGACAGTGCGACAGAAATGTAGTCGACAGTGAAGACAGGAACATCGCCGACAGTGTGCGACAGAAATGTCGTCGACAGTATGAGACAGGAACGTCGCCGACAGTGTGCGACAGAAATGTCGTCGACAGTGTGAGACAGGAACGTCGCCGACAGTGTGCGACAGAAATGCCGTCGACAGTGTGAGACAGGAACCTCGCCGACGTGTGCGACAGAAATGTCGTCGACAGTGTGAGACAGGAACGTCGCCGACAGTGTGCGACAGAAATGTCGTCGACAGTGTGAGACAGGAACGTCGCCGACAGTGTGCGACAGAAATGCCGTCGACAGTGTGAGACAGGAACGTCGCCGACAGTGTGCGACAGAAATGTCGTCGACAGTGTGAGACAGGAACGTCGCCGACAGTGTGCGACAGAAATGTCGTCGACAGTGTGAGACAGGAACGTCGCCGACAGTGTGCGACAGAAATGTCGTCGACAGTGTGCGACAGAAACGTAGTCGACAGTGTGCGACAGAAATTTAGTCGACAGTGTGAGACAGGAACGTCGCCGACAGTGTGCGACAGAAATGTCGTCGACAGTGTGAGACAGGAACGTCGCCGACAGTGTGCGACAGAAATGTCGTCGACAGTGTGCGACAGAAACGTAGTCGACAGTGTGCGACAGAAATGTAGTCGACAGTGTGCGACAGATATGTAGTCGACAGTGTGCGACACATATGTCGTCGACAGTGTGATACAGGAACGTCGCCGACAGTGTGCGACAGAAATGTCGTCGACAGTGTGCGACAGAAACGTAGTCGACAGTGTGCGACAGAAATGTAGTCGACAGTGTGCGACAGAAATGTAGTCGACAGTGTGCGACAGATATGTAGTCGACAGTGTGCGACACATATGTCGTCGACAGTGTGCGACAGGAATGTCGTCAACAGCGTGCGACAGAAATGTAGTCGACAGTGTGCGACAGAAATGTAGTCGACAGTGTGCGACAGAAATGTCGTCAACAGCGTACGACAGAAATGTAGTCGACAGTGTGCGACAGAAATATTGCCGACAGTGTGCGAAAGAATATCGCCGACAGCGTGCGACAGGAATGTCGCCGACAGTGTGCGACAGGAATGTCGTCGACAGCGTGCGACAGATATGTCGCCGACATGTCCTCAGGCGCCGCAGCAGAGTTCCGAGGACTTCCAAGACAACTGGAGGAAGACCGTTTGTCAGCATGTTCACCGGGAGACTCTTCCTCTTGGGCCAGGATCTTGCGGCTTTAGAAAACGTTTCACTTAATCTAAAAAATGGTAGATCAATTTGATGGCATCCTAAAAATTTCCAGAGATCGAAACCAGCGTTTTTTCCATTCCTTGATATCACTAATTTTCGTTAAAAAACATTAGATGGGTTACATTAGATTCAATAGCATGCCTACACACATCGAGGGATCTTTATTAAAACTACGATCTGCTGTATGGCCAACTGTAGGAGCAAAGTCCAGCTTTAAAACGGACAAACATTCGCTTCCAGCACCAGCGACGTTCTACGATATGACGTGGTTGAAATGCAGGCAGGTGTGACTAAAAAGCTGCAAAGGGCTGAGAGCCAGCCTATTTCGATTCAACTGTCTCTGTAAGTCTTTTGTTGTTTTTAAAAAATAGCCGATTGAATATCAACATGTCACCTATAAAAAACTGTTTTGACATTTCACATTATGTTCAACTCACTTTAGTGAGCACTTATTTACCAAGAGCTGACAGGTCAAATAAATGGCTTCGACCACCACTATCGAACATCCCTGAAATTTACTGCCAACCTTTACAGCATAATTCATAAACAGAATGATACTGAGCAGCACTGGATATATATTTTGAGACGAAAGAACAACCAGTCAGACAAGATGCAGATGGCGAGACACCAAGGTGGCATAAATGACTATACGTTTTTGAAATACAGATGACATACAACAGATTGTGCATATTCTCAATATTGTTTAATTTATTAGGAAACCTCGGAAGACAAGATTGTACATCAAAGCATTCATGAAGTCAAATGGTTTCCCACCACCATTGCGGTTACCACGCGGCAACAGACTACCCCCTCGACGGCAAACTGCTCCCAAGCGGTGCGGGCTGTTGTACGTACACACAGGCAGCCTATTGTAGACTGGGCCCGTAATGAAACATGCTGGTGAAAGTAGATGGATCTCATAACCACACCAACAGCACAGGTAACATCGGGTCGCCGGCTCTGGCCCTGTCGGAACCAGACCCGAAAATCAGGTCAATCACGTGACCCGGGACTGACGAGGACTTCAGACGACGGGCACTCCCAGTGAGGTCACGTATGGCGGAGGCCATAGTGATACATTGGGGCTTTAGGGCGCCCCGGCATCAGATACAATTTGGAGCCCAGCTATGCCAGCTGGACCAGCACACCTTGATGCTAGCAGGTCTTCTCCAAGTCCACCATAGCCACCAGAGCCACTCGCCCCAACTCCCACTCGGCTCGTGGGTAAAGCAATAAAACTTTCCTGCAGCAGGTGGCAGCACCCGTGCTGACGAGGAGCTGTCCTGTGTTAACGACGGCAGAAATAGAAAATAAACAGTCTGTCGCTCCCACCCGCTCCGCGCGCGCCGACACCTGCGCCCTAGCCCTAGGTGGCAGCACCAGTACTGACGCAGAGCTCTCCGGCATTAGCGAAGGCAACAAAAAGAAAATAGTCTGTCGCTCCTGCTTGCTCCGCGCAGGCCGACACTGGCGCCCTGGCCCCAGGTGGCAGCACCTGTCGCGGCCTGGGGAATCTCGGACGACAACAACTTCAGGTACTACACGCACACCTCAGCCAGCCAGTAAACTCCATCGTTTCACACCCGCCTTTCCTCGGCCGACACCGGCCAGGGATTGGAATCTAGCGTTGCATTTGTGCAATTGTGGATTGAGGTGTAATACTGTATTGTATTGTATTGTACAGCGTAGGCCATCCACGATAGAAAACCGGGGTTAACGTGGCTATTCTTGGACCCGAGTCATTTGAAAGCAGAGAGTAAGGCAGGTAAAACCATTAAACATTCGCACTCCACCAGCATTCAAAAACATGACTATATAATATGACTAACAAGCCCAATAATGCCCACCACGCACCAGGTGTTGCTTCACGGCAAGCTTAAAGCGGGACACAGTCAGTTCAAAAACTCAGGCGGCAGGCATTGTAGATGGTCAGAGCTGTGGTATCAGCTCGTTTATAATTCAGAGATGTCGCCTCGCTCGAAGCGTGTTGCCAGTACAAAGTCTGTTGAATGTACCCCTCGACCCGAAAGCGGTGTTATTGGCGGGTGCCTTCGTGTGTTTTTTCTTCAATCTAGTTCAACAATACAACAGCCCGGATACAGATGAAAGATATTGTTTCTCCTTATCTTAGGTACTCGCAGTCGTAAAGCTGTTTGGAAAATTCAAATTATTTCTAGCTTTTTACGATGGGGTTCGGTGTATACTGTATGTGTATTATCTTCATTTGCGTGATTTCAAGTGACAAGTCATCAGCTGCCGTGTTATAAAAAAACTCAATGTGTTAGCTAGTCTAATAAGACCGCTCAGCTCCTCACTCATCTGATCAAGCTGAGTAGAAATGCGACCACTGCATCATATTTCGACTGGACACAAAGCTCAGTCGTGACCCATGTGTTAGCGCTTGCAGCACTGCAGTGCACTGGAACGAGCAGTAGCGATGATGCAAGCTGTATATGGACGTTCTAGCACCTGAGGTTACTGCAGCAGCTGAACATGATGCAAGGGGTATGTCCACTGTGGGACATCAAGTCATCTTAGCTATGTGCGATTTATCTCAGCTGCATATCTAATTCATTCCACCGGACTAGAGTGAAGGGTTGCAGAAGGAGCACATCCTAAAGATGGTGTGCTTAATATGCATCTACGTCATGAGAGAGGCCAGCAAGTTCGCTCATATCCATGCGGGGAAGCACCTTAGCTGCGTCAAAGAAGACACACATGCCGAGACAGCGACGCCTTGGTTTCCGAGTATTCAGCACTTCCCGGCGAGCATGCCCCGAGTTAACTCATGTTGGGCTGATCAGGGTCTGTCTGGGCCTGTCATGTCTGTCAAAAAAACTGTCATGGTCATATGGCGCTGCCAGTTCTTTCGCTGTTGAAGGAAAGAATTGTCAGGAGAACGATTCCAAGTGAGAAAATCACCCCTTACAGAAGACAATATATCAACAACAGTAGCATCGAGACGGAGTTTCCAAATAAAATAACATAACAAAACGGGGAAAAACGGCGAGACACAATGTATTTAAAAATCGTAACTTTCTATATTAGTACCCGGGGCATTCCACATTTCAGCAGAGGCCTTACACCCTCATATCTCCGATTTTCTTCAAACATTGTCCATGGGTCTATCGGCAGTCCAGAACACGCCTGTTACATTTTTAGTTACCTAGGTGCAACGGTTCAGGACTTAAAGCCTCCGGCAACTTTACCCTGTGCCAGAGCAGCAGTCTCTTCTACAGCTATTCTATCCAATCAGAATAATGATAAAATGGTAAAATTATATATCAAAATGTTTGCAATAAGCCCATGAATACACCGGTGGCAATGTCAAAACAATTTACCTTTATCAAAAAAGTTGTAAATATTAAAAAAATTCAAGTGGTTAAAAAGATGTTCTGCAGCGTCGATTTGAAAACTGACCTCAGCACGTAAAAGAGCCCGTCTCGAAGTGTTAAAATCAAGAATAAAAACCATGGGCATTCGCTTTTAACCAGGAAAAACTATCAAAATATATCATGGGTACGTGCCGTCAGCGCACCCCGCGCGGTCCGCAAGGCTCGTTTGCTTCCCCTATCCCTTAGACGAGGTGGCATTGACCTCAAAATAATTGCCGATGGAGCAAGGGGTTGTGCGTTGACAGAAGACCTTTTTCCAATCATTTCTGTCGTTTTTTACTCCTTTTTCAGCGACTGAAATTACTATCTTAAAGCTCTAGGCGTAGATAAGAGTTCAACCAGCAAGCTCGTTAAAAATGTGTTCTTCAGCGTGTATCTGAAAAGTGACGCTGACACGTGAACAAGGCCGTCTCAAAGTAATGAGACGAAAGCCTAAAACTGTGGAAATGTGCCTGCAAGCGTATAATAACTCATGTACGATAACTGTTGATAAATGTTTAAGCACTCTCTCGCCAGTTACCCACATGTTCCGTGAAGCAAATCAAACCGTTTCGTAAAGCAGTGTTTATAATGATTCAGGTGATTATATTTCAGTAATGTTTTCCCTTAGCTGACGAAGGCTGGGTTTGTAACTTCCCTTCCCCATGCTCTCGTGGAAAGGAGACATTTGTGCAAATCCCCAAATGTGAAACATTTGCCGCTGTACCTCGCCGTTCAAATGATGGCGGACAGCGACATCAAATTTTAGTTCTTAAACGATGGCACAATTGTTACAACCTCCAAAGTTTAGGTCTAACTTTACTTTGGGTTCGTTCCTAACTCGCCTCAGGAAACAAAGTTAGGTTTGGTCGCACTTGCAGCTGCGCCTTTGGGCGTTGAGATGGAATGGGGAATAAAGTAAGATAACTATTTGGCGTGATATTTGAAACGATGAAGTGCTTAACACTTAAGACCACACTTTTCTTCGGCATCTCTTAAAAAAAACTGTATACCGCCACCGGGTCTTGGAAAAATGTGATACGCTTCGGAAGATGCAAGAGCCCAACATAAAAGTACGGATCTGGAAATTTGTCCTACTCCCAAAGAGGTGTTGTTAAGTGTATTTTGGCATCAAATATGATAAGCATCATTTTGCCATTCCACGTAGCAAACATTCGGAAGACAATGTGTGGAGTGCATTGAAAATAGTCGCAGCCAATGTGAATCTGGCCTGTCCGCGGTCTCAGACAATTATCTCAGCGGAGAAGCCTTGCCATTGTAAGGAATGCAAACCGGACTTTAACCCACATAATTAATTGTTCCTAAAAAAACATTTTCGTTTATTGGCTGTGATTTGCGCGTTTACTGAGCACAAGTCATTACACTATAATGGGTAATGCATTTCTCACGAGCAACAATAATCACAAATCAATTTGTCGTTTCACGTAATTGAAGAAGTTGCAAGTAATCATTTCGATAGTTCCTTGGCTAATCCCGAACGCAGTCGTTTTCTCACTGCAAACGGC
Source organism: Lepas anatifera (assembly GCA_034440635.1). Classification (NCBI taxonomy): domain Eukaryota; kingdom Metazoa; phylum Arthropoda; class Thecostraca; family Lepadidae; genus Lepas; species Lepas anatifera. Next base: position 554,205 of record JAOTON010002016.1, on the reverse strand, counting down.
CAAGCATTTCGATATCCGTTTTATGCCATCATCTAATACCTAACGCTTCTAAAACGGTAAGCTTTGTGCAGTGTTCAGACAGGATTGAAAAGACCATTCAGATTGAAAAAACGGGCCAATTTTGGCACTGACCATCCACTTATTCCATCAACCATCGTCTTTAGGTCAAGTTCAGGGCGTATCATGTAAGGGAAGAGGTAAGCGTACGCTGCGCATTGCGCAGGTTTCACCAACGGCGCTTACCCATATTATATGCCGCCGGTTTTTCATGCTTAAAAGCAAATACCCGGGCCTTTTATTTTTGATCTCAACACTGATGTGTTCTTTCACACTCTGTGTCAGTTAAAAAAAACTTACTGGTTGAACTCCTCATACCTCAACCGGCAAGTCTCGAGCTTTAGGACAGCAATTCCAATCGCTGTAACAAAGAGTGAAAAACGACAGAAATGATGGAAAACAAAGGTCTTTTGTCAATGCACAACCATTGCTCCATCGGCAATTATCTTCAGGTCAATGTCATGGCATCTGAGGTTTACGGGGAAGCACACGTGCAATGCGCACTGCGCGGGGTGCGCTGACGACACGTACCTATGATATATTCTGGTACTTATTTTCCTGGTTAGAGGCAAATACCCATGGTTTTTATTCTTGATTTTAACACTTTGAGACGGGCTCTTTTATGCGTTGTGGTCAGATTTCAAATCGACGCTGAAAAAATATTTGCAAAATCACTCAAACTTTTTGAATATTTACAACTTTGTGCAATGAAGTAAAATGTTTTAAAATTGCCACCGTTGTGCTTATTGGCTTATTCCAAACATTTTGATATATAATTGTACCCTTTAATCATCATTATAACTGGATTAAACGGTTGTAGAAGAAACTGCTGCGCGCGCCGGCACAGGGCAAAATTTCCGGAGGCTATAAGTCCTGAACCGTTGCACCTAGCGAGCCAAAAATGTCACAGGCGTGCTCTGGGCTGCTGAAAGCCCCATGGACAACGTTTGAAGAAAATAGAAGACATAAGGGTGTAAAATCGACACGCGGTGAGCTAAAATTTCGTGGAATGCCCCACCGAATGCACGACAATAACGGAATTTCTTAAGACCGGTAGAAACATGTTGTCCATCTATTACATGATGTAATTTTCTTACTGTTCATCAGACACAACGCATATGATAACAGCACTAGTAAGACATACATAGATTGTTTTGTAGTTGGACGCCGCGCTGGTAACTAACGGCGTACCGCGTTGACAACTAACTGCCCGTTGGGAGGGATTTCTGAGACCAGCTAGCACCATTCAGTGAACCCGTACGGCCACAGTTGTCAGCTGTTGGTGTGACGACAGCGCTGACGTCACGGTGAGTAATCAGCCCATTGAAGCCCTTGAAGCCTATTGAATATGGTAGTAGTTGGGGCATTCCAGGACAGATCGACCAAGGCTTGACACCACCATATCTAGCAAAAATCAAACTTTGTCTCCGGGGTAGTTTTGGGCCAGAAACACGCCTGTGAGATTCTTAGCCCCCTCCGACCAACGGTGAGCGAGTTATAGCCGAGGCATTTTCGGGAGGTCACCTTATAGACTCATTTTGATGCTTCATAACTCAAAAACGCATAGCCTGATTAACAAGTTTGTATATCATTGAACTCGTCTTGAACTATACTTTATTTTGAAAAAGAAAATTTCAAAATTTGAAATTTTTACTTTTAATTTGTTTGACCTTTTCTTTTTGACCTAGCTTGACCTTTTCTCAGTTGAAATTGCCATTTTAGACACCTCAAAAATTTTGATTAATAAAATATCTTTCGACAGGAAAAATAAAAAATGCGTTCTTGCTATAAGTTCCAAATATTTAGCACCTAAGGTAGGTATGTAAACGGTTTTACCACTGCAGTAGTACAGCCTTATGTTTAACGCCGCAAACATAGTGATTGTTTTGTAATCGGTTGCTGGCAATCATATTGCTTTGTCTTTACGAAATTTTCATCGTGCAAGTGTCAGAATTTATGACAATTAACACACGCCCACCCGAGGGGTGGGCAACCGGCCTCCTCAGGTCTCTACAGGTAGTAAAAAACACCTTAGCGCAGCGCCACCGTACGCCCTCTATCTCTAACACAACATATTACAACTTCTGGAAAAATTTTAGGACTGGGTCATACCAGGTCAAACCGCCAAACCAGGTCAAGAGACCTAACCTCGAAAAAACTTTGGGAAGTGCATCAATAATATCAAATTTAGCCTATCGTGGTTTGATTCACATTACATGGTAAGGTCGCCCAGCAAGATAATTTTTCGTAGCAGGATTTCTATGTCGATAACCGGGAGCAGGGTCAAGGTCATGGTCTTTCCATTAGAAATGCATGGGAAATTGGTAAATTTTGATAACTTGAGAAAATTGAAAATTGTCGAGAATTGCGATGGAGGTTTTTACGTTGTCGTGTCTGGCTTGCCACTGCAGTTTAATTAGTATTCTTTTACCATACAGACCTAAGCCTGGCTCTAGGTCAAAGCAGGTTAATTTTGGCATTTGACTAGGCAATATTATAAGATACATAATCCGTTTGGGCTCAACAAGAGTGTTCCAATGGCGCTGAACATTTCTTTCAACGGCTCTCCTCTGTCACCTATTATGCCACAAAATTTAGGTTCCCACTTTGTTCCTGTAAGAAATACTGTGACCTCGAGCAACCTCAAAGATGACACGACCAAACGATTGTGTTAACATATTCGGTAGTGATTAAAACTGGCTGTTTAGCGGCCTCACTCCCAGTGCACAGTGTAATTATTCATCTGGGATTCTGGGATCCGTGTCAGCTATGTAAAAATATCATGAGACAATCTGTTCAAGTGACCAAGTCGAATGCGTTACAATTTCAGGACACTTTCGCATATATGAGCAGATTCAAATTACTTTTTGGGAATGAAATTCTTTCAGACACGTTTGTTTACATTGCATGAATCCTCTCAAACGTATGCTGTGCTGCACTGGGTCACCTTGTATCGATACTATTTTTCCATCTCGGGGACGATGTAATTGTGTGAGTTAGTGGTGCTCATAGGATAATTTATAATTGTTTCAATTATGGATAAACTCGCGACATCTTTGTAAATTTTCGTTTAAGGCTGAAAGGTTATTTATTAATAAGTTCATTTGCCCTCGTCTCCCTCGAAACAATGGATCCCTTTCTATCACTTCTAATGGCTGCAATTTTATTTTATAAATATTGTCCAAGTTGTTTCCAGTTCAGTTTTAGGAGTAGGTGTCTCACTAGAGTCATCACGGGACTTTTACGGAGACCCCGACCCCACCACCCAAACGAGCAACTCCCACGATGAAGTGTTAATCAATGAACCAAATTTGAAAGTCCCACAAGGCATAACGACGACCGTCTACCTCAGGTACCACCTCCCAGTTGACCTAAATTATTTTTCCAGAAGTTGTAATATGTTGTGTTAGAGATAGATGGCGTACGGTGGCGCTGCGCTACGGTGTTATTTACTACCCGTAGAGACCTGAGGAGGCCGGTTGCCCACCCCTCGGGTGGGTGCGTGTTAATTGTCATAAATTCTGACACTTGCACGATGAAAATTTCGTAAAGACAAAGCAATATGATTGCCAGCAACCGATTACAAAAACAATCACTATGTTTGCGGCGTTAAACATAAGGCTGTACTACTGCAGTGGTCAAAAACCGTCTACATACCTACCTTAGGTGCTACATATTTGAAACTTATAGCAGGAACGCATTTTTTATTTTTCCTATCGAAAGATATTTTATTAATCAAAATTTTTGAGGTGTCTAAAATGGCAATTTCAACTGGGAAAAGGTCAAGCTAGGTCAAAAAGAAAAGGTCAAACAAATTAAGTCAAAAATTTTCAAATTTTCTTTTTTCAAAATAAAGTATAGTTCAAGACGAGTTCAATGATATACAAAACTTGTTAATCAGGCTATGCGTTTTTGAGTTATGAAGCATCAAAAATGAGTCTATAAGGTGACCTCCCGAAAATGCCTCGGGCTATAACTCGCTCACCGTTGGTCGGAGGGGCTAAGAATCTCACAGGCGTGTTTCTGGCCCAAAACTACCCCGGAGACAAAGTTTCAGATTTTTCTAGACATGGTGGTGTCAAATTGAAATATTTTTGGTCGTTTTGTCCTGGAATGCCCCAGTTGCCAGATCAAATTACAATATATTCCTGGATTCGACCAAGGTGTCACATTCCCTTTAACACGGGGCCCCCAGCGTAAGAGGCCGATTAGCGGGACTGGTGTGAGTGCCAGAACTTACAATTAAAGGACCCTACTAGGCACCGCTCATTTCTTGATGGATGCCCTGTTCACAACGTGGCACTTAGAGGACAAGAATAGAGTGAGAATCACCTAACCGAACCTCTACAGCGTACTGAACATAATCATAACGGCCACTGGTGGTGGAAATAACCCCGCCTGGCTGACCCAAGGTTTAGGCATGTTCGTCAGAACCAGTTATCACTGTATAGTACACGAACGCCAAGCTGAGACCACTATAAACAATCCCAGCTCAACGAGAAAAAAAACACTGCAAATCCAAGGTGACGACATCGTTGTGACGTGGGGTGGTCCTTACCGAGACATCTCCGACAAGAAGTGCGAGTGGATGAAAGCCAAGACACCTCTGAGGGGAACTGTAGTTGAAAGAATACCGAGAGGCGTCGGCAGCCTGCGAGACTATCTGATTACGCCACAGCGTACAGGTCATAGCGTATCGTCCAGGCGAAGACTCCGAGGTGCAAAACGACAAGGCCTGGTGCCAGCTAGATCACAGCGGCGGTTTCCGCCGCCGACGGGGCGTTAGATAAGAATCATAAATAATTCTGCAGTTTTTCCAGATCACAACCGGAATATCTCAAACGTTATCACATGTGCACTCGCCTGAAACTGTGCAACATCAATATCTAGCGTTTTCGGCACGAAGCTCGGCCCGCACTGTGTGTGGGGCAGCCATCGCACCATTACTGACCCATCACACGGCTGTAACATTCGTCTGTAACATAAGGGGTATCAGGGGATGGAGTGGCTTAGTGGATAGCACCCTTGTCTTCTAAGCCACCGGTCCCGGTTCAAGTCCCGGCGGAGCCTCTGAATAAGTCGATCTGATCCCCAAAATCCCTTCCAACAGGGTGAGAGTTGGCGACGCCGTATGAACCTGGCAGTTGGTGCGTCGTTAAACCCCAACAATTATCATTAGAGGTGCCATTCACTTGGATATGTAACTTTCACACAATGTTTCACTGCAGAGCGTAGATGGCCCTACCCCTCCCCCAATTAAACGAGTCGGAATGGTATAAAGCACGCTTCTAGACATAATCCTCCCGAGTCGCACTTCAGCCATGCGTACCTGTACTGGATTTAGCTAAATTTGGTGACCGACGGATTCACAGACCCTCCAGCGGCAGTCTCATTCCGAAACTCAGGCAGGGGAAAACACATGTTATAAATATAACTTGCATACAGTTTAATTTTCTATATTGCAAGCGAGGGCACAGGAAAAAACCTATCTTGACAATATTCGGAACATATAAAGAAGACACGTTTACAACGAAAAACTAAATGCATATAAAAATTCAGGCATTATCAAGATGTCCGTTTATAGATAGATCAGGATTTGTACTTACATACGTCACTCATGTTGAGGTTGCCATGCCGCGGCAACTCTGACGTCACCAGGGTGTCCATTACGTCACTCAAAATGACAGCCGTGGGACAGAAATCAGGGCTGAAAAAGAGAATATATTTTATCACACAGAACGATATGAATAATCCAAGAGAGGCAAGCATAACATTTGGCACAAGGTTGCCCCTTTCCACGAGACGCATCCCTTCTCAGGACCAGAATGAGGGAGTTTCCATCAGTCATGAAACACTGGTTTCCAGAGCTTGAAACGAATGGTGTAAGTCACGGAAAACATAATTCCGTAGAATCAATTAACATATGCATACACAAAGACATATCTACGTATTATAATATTTAGATAACGATTAGTCTTTCAGACACACGTTGAAGACGACGGCGTTTGCACTTTTTGAATTTGCTGTGTTTTCGTTGCCTATCTGAGATATTAGTTGACGAGATGTTTAATGACTTGCCTCCTCGAATCTTGGGTACGAAACGGAGTTAACACACTGATTTTACATTCAGGATTCGAGGCAGCAGGTCATTAAACCATTAACTCCCTTTTTCTTTTTATAAAAATTTCGTCCAAGTTATTCCCAGTTCGGCTGTTGGAGTCAGAGTCTCACTAAAGTCATCAATGGACTGGTCACGGAGACCCCGACCCCACCACCCGAATGAGCAACTCCCACAATGAAGGCTTGATTTAGAAGCCAAAGTTCAACGTCCCACAAAGCACAGGGACGGCCGCCCTGCTCAGGTCACCCTCTCATCAGTCAGTTGCCAGCCGACCTGTACATCGGGTTAACTATTGAGCGCCGGAGCGTCTCAGGGGAACCGATCCCAAGCCTGGACATGCACTGCCACTGCATGCTTCTGAGCAGCGGGCCGGAGCCCAACGCTCTACCAACTGAGCTACCGGGGCGGCAATCGAGTTTTGCATCCAGGATTCGAGGAGGCAGGTCATTAAACACCTTCTCAACTTACAATCATGTTCCTCGGCTCAGCACCGCGAAATCTATCACGATCTAAGTCATTCAGTTTGAATACAAGTTGCTAAGATGTTCACTGGCCTCTCCCTCGAATCCGGAAATGTAAAAACACTGAAGATTGTATATTCGGGCACAGCCCTCCATCAGAATCGTAGTAAATATCAATAATTCTCAGTCCTAGTATAGCCATCATGCTCCTCGCCGCAGCACTTCAAAACTTATCAACAGTTTGAATACATTCAAAGACATTCATCATCATCGTCATCAATTCACCTGCTCAAGGGATTTTCATTTTCTTAGTTTTGAAAAACAAACAATCGTATAAATTTCTCAAACACAGACCATCCAATGCAGAATCCTCGAAAGAGAAATTCACCAGACAGAAATGCAATCTCAAATATCCGCAGCAATTTAAAGCGTCAATGTCGGCAAATATATATTTTGAAACAAAGAAAATAAGCACCAAGAATCACACAATTGAAGCAGCTTCAAGATTACAATCATATGTCTTATATTAAATTGAACATAGGGTTCCCTAAAATAAAGAATTCTCCGGCTTTCTACCATAGCATGTAAAAAAGGTGTCACACAATCATGGTCTGTGTACATTTCGCACAAGAATAAAATGCCATTGTGGAAAAAAGCGCAGTGCACCGATCATCGTGAGATGGCCCACACTCACTAATTTAACGTGTACCTAGGACCTATGCCACTGCCGTGCATTGATCTGCAACATCTAGAAGAGTTGAAGCTAAAATAAACAATTAATAAAATAGTGGCAAATGAATCAGAAACTTGATTAGAATTAATTCATTAAAAAATAATACTGTATTTTCAAATGCTATAAAATCAGTCATCAAGCTACTAAGAAGAGGTAACATCATTCTGGAGTTGGACGTAATTCACGCTGTATTTCAAATCTACACCGTTTTCGGGTGAATGTCTTCACTCTTAATGAAACGTGGTTCTAGGTACGGCACAAATCTTCGGGTGAGCGTGGTGTCGAATGCATCGCATTCCGGCACCTTCAATGAAACTGGTCTCATGATTAAAAAGAGCTTTTATATTGGTACAAACATGTGTAGTTTATTTTCACTGATCCTCCACCTGCTACATGAACCATCCTCTTCAGGCAAAGGTTCCAGCGCATCAGGCAAGGGAAGATACAGAGTGTGTTATGCAAGGGCACCAGCGCCAAACAGGATTGGGGCATGATGGTGTGGTCAAACCTGGTGTGAAGAGGGTATGATGCCACAACCGTGTGTATAGTGTCACTGACAGACACAGAGGGGGGGTAGGGGGCAAGGGGCCATGCCCCCGTAACGCAAAATTTGGACCGATTTTTTTGGCAGATCCAGTCTCATTCTTCCAGAAAGCTCCTCTGGCATCAGCGAAGGTATGAGACCATAATATATATTCAACCGGACTGTCTACTGGTATACCGGGTGTTATTTGGATGCTTTCCTCGGGTGTTTGAAATAATGCCCGAACGAAGTGAGGGCATTATTTTATACAAAAATAGTACCCGAACGAAGTAAGGCTACTGTTTTGAAAATTGCACGAATGAAATGAGTGTAATTTTCCTATTTCATGCACGAATTTATGAGTGCATTAAAATGAAACACCCGAAGGAAAGCACACCGAATACCATCCGGTGTACCGAGTAGACAGTCCGGTTATATTTATTATGCCCAATTTTGGACGTTCTCTGACCCGAACTGTGGAAAGGGGTTTTCTTTGGGGAGCGTTAAAAGAAAAGGGGCTTGGCAGACTTTGGGGGAGGAATGTTAAAGAGAAAATCTGATTAGAAAGCCGGATTATTTAGAGCATATATAGAGGTCGTATATTACTATTAATATATTGTTTCCAACAGTTTTGATAGGTGATATACTATTTATTAGTTTGATTTTCAATGATTGTTCTAACGGGTTTTGAATCAATATTTATAATGAATAAAAAGTGATTCCTCCAATGGTGAAACTTGGTTCTTTCTTTGTTCAACACAGCTCTTTCTCTGGTCACGTTGTAAAAGATGATAGGCATGCCTCAAAACTATATTTCGAACATTGTGTTTAATTCAATGTTAGCATAATACAAAAATGCATTTTGTAACATGTCCAATCAATGTATCATCCAAACCGCACGATCTAGTGGAAAGTGCAGTTGTGGAAGACTCCAGAGTACACCTTGGGTGGGCCAGCAGCCCGTGCCCAGAGCGGGAGTGGTGTCGGCGGCTCTGCCAGGTTGGCCAGGTGGAGAGGCACGACTCCCGCTGCAGCCGCAACGGCTGGTGCGGCAGCTGGTGCCGGCGGCTCCTGCTCCTGGCGTGGCACCTCCGGCCTGGTTCCCTGGTTGGTTATGGTGGTCTTCCCAGCAGCTGAGGCCCCTGCTGGTGCCGTGGGAGGTCTGACGCCGCGCAGCGGCTTTGTTACGGCGCGGGTTTCGTCCGTGAGCCCTCTGCTGTCCTGTGGCCGGTGTACCACTGCAGAGTCATCGCGGACCTCAGTCGCAGTCGAGCTTGGATGGCAGCCAAGGGGAACCCCAGCCGGAGCATGTTAGTTCCCAGAGTGTGGCGAACACAGTGGTTCGTGTAGCGGCGAGAAGTGCCCGCTGCAACAGAGATTCTTGGCATCATCTGGTCTATCGTGTTCTTCCCCATAGGGAGTTGACGAACCAATGCTCTGCATCCGGGTGTGCTGCCATCTGAGCCGCAGTCTTGGCTTTCTGAAGAAAGGCCTCTTGTCTGGGATCCAGTCTTGAAATATAGAGCTTCAGAGTAGAGAAAGGAAGACTCCCCCTCCACATCGTCGATGACTGCTGCTACACGTCGACAGGTGGCGTTGGGTCCCGTATGCTGATAGTTCTTTCCATCAGCGCCTGATCGATCTTGATTCTCGGCTGGCCCAGTTCATTCTTTTCCTCCACAAAACTTGCTGTCTTCAACTGGCGCCAGACCTCGCGACCGCGGTACCCAAAAGTCATCGACAGCATATAGTAAATGTACTGCTGCAGCACAGTAGGGTCCTGGTAGGTTCGCTCAGAGGCGAAGTACTGCCGCACCTTCTCTTGGTCAGCAGGATCGAGGGGAAGTTTTGCTGTTCCATCGGCCTTGTTAATACCTTCCAAGGCATATCTTCGTTTTGCAGCCTTGAACTGCTCATTTGAACGCTTGAAAGATGGGTGGTTAGCCATGAGTGGCATGTCAGAGGTTTTCTCTGACAAGTACCGTTGAAGCCCGGCCCGGAGTACTTGGAGAGAGCTTGGTGTGAATTTGGGACCATCGATGGTATGGACCTCCGCATAGAACTTAAAAGTGCCCTGTCCAGTGCCGGTAGGTCGTTTTCGTACTGTCCTATATCAGGTTTTATGTGTTCGGAATGACGTCTCCGGGCAGCCCACTTGCGGTAGGTTTCTACGGCCCATGCCGTAGTTTTTCTCGTGTTGTGTCAGGAATGCATTGCTGGGCCTTCTCTTGTAGTTCCTGTGAGTCTAGATTACTTCCATCATCTGACGACTCGTCATCCATGTTTAGAGTAATTGATCAGAAAAAACTAGGATATAAAACGAAAAATAAGACAATCAAACTCAGCCTTGGAAAATATTTTGTACAAGTCCACGTAGCTTGAGATGCATCTCTTTGGGACTGGTTTGAAAATTTGTCTGCGTGCCTGGACGCGTGAAATTGAGCATGACCCCTGCGTTGCGAAGAACACAGGGCAATAACAAAATTAAGCCCGGGATTAATTTTATTAATCCGACTTCTTGCTTAAAAACTGAATTCACGTGCGAACTTTGTACAAGGAGGCCGGTATTTGGAAAATCATTTTTAGATACGCATTTTTATTACGATATTTTCAACATAGGAGAATGGCCAAAATTGGGTATAATAGAGAATAATTTCGGAAGTAGATTGGGAATTTGAGCTTGCTCATGCATCCCCTCATCAGGCATTTTCCAAGCCGAAAAATACTTTAATGCCACTTGTTTAATATTTTTTCCTGGTAATGATGGCAAAACAAAGCCTCACAATCTGCTCTGGAAGAGTAACCCCCGAGTTCTTTGATATATGGATGAGTCTGACTCAAATAAGCATTGAGTCAGATTCAACTATGACTCAGAATGGTAGCAAAGTATGCACACACAAAATGCACAGCTCCTTCAATATGCAAATTCCAGTACATTTATTCATGACATGAACCATTTACTAACTGCATATTTCGTTTAAAGGGAATGTGGCACCTTTATTAACATGATTTTAACTGAGATAGCTAAGTTGTAAAGCATGCTGAAAAACATGGTACTCTATATATCATTTGTCTTGAAACTCAAATTTCCATAGAGAAAAGCTAAAAACTACCTGAAATATACCCTACATGTACCCTAAGCAGCAGGCCACAGTTGTCATGGCTGTTGGTGTGACAACATATGCTGATGTCACAGTGAGTATCAGCCAATCAAAGCCCTTGAAGCGTATTGATTATGGAAGTAGTTGCCAAGTCATGACATCATCCACAGGCAGACACTTATTTATTTCCCTGGAGGAGCATTTTAAAAATAAAAATATTCAGCTTATTGTACTTTTTCAGAGAAATCATGGACGCTTTTATGATTTTCGGCTAAAAGTACCCCTAATTACACTAAATTCCAGGATTAAACCAAGGTGACACATTCCCTTTAACCCACGCCCCACCGGGGGTCCGGCACCACCTTCGCCCCACCGGGGGCATCGATGGCCCCCTCTAGCTCCGAAAATATGGGGGTTAGCGCAAATCTGCAAAGTGCATTTGAAAGCTCCCGTGAATTCAGCAGGAAATTACTTGCATGTTTAAGCGCTCAGGGCAATGGTTTGACCTCCAGAGGTCAAGTTAGGTCAAGATCAGATATTTTCACTCAAATATGCAATGCTTAAGCAAACTGGGCATAACTCTTATGCCATTAGAGCTATTGAGATCTGGTAAAGTAGGGTAGGAAAATGACCGACCTTTTTCTGCTATGCGGAATGTAATGACCTCCCGCCAGTGGTTTGACCTCCAGAGGTCACCTCGTGACCTAATATGACCGGAGGTCCCGAAGGGTCAAGTGAACTTGCCATATATCAAATGAAAGCCAGTGACGAGACATGCCCGATGGTATTTGATTCAGCTCTCTAGCGTAATTAGGTCAAAAGTTATAGACAAAATACTTTTTTTGGCCCCTGGTGACCTTGGATGACCTCGGAGAGGTCAAGGGAAAATATGGCCCCTGGGATCCGTGAAAGGGTGTCCAAGAACCTTTTTCTGAGCAAGCCGAGCATTTGCAATCGTTTTTGTGACTTTAATTTTTTTTTTTAACCCTAAGATCATAAGACAGTTTTCCCCATGGTTTTTCAATGGGAGAGGTCACCTCGTGACCTTACCTCAGGTCACGAAATCGAAAAATCCCGGATATACATCTTGTAGACCCTGGGGAGGTCATGAAGTGTAGGAAGTTTCAAATCGATCGACTTCGAAATGTAGCTCTTATAGAGCTCAAAAGTTGGAGTGAGGTGACCTTAGTTGACCTCGCCTGGTGACCTGACCTTGGGTAACCCGGGGTAAAAAATTTCAGGGATGGTGAGAAAATGATGGGGTGAGAGGTAGAGCCCTCAACAACGGTGCTGCGCCTCGTAGTTTTTCTGCTATCTCGGAAAATCATTGGAGGGGGCGCCATCGATGGCCCCTGGTGGGATGAGGGTTAATATGCCAACTGTAATGCATTAAATGAAATGACATACATTATTTCAGCATAGGAATGATGAAGAAAGATGCTAAGTGTGAACAGGTGAGTAAGAGGAAGGGCCAGAGGGCTTTTAATTTTGAAGGCATGTCCTTCATGAACAGTCATAATCTAGTGTGCAAAGTATGACACTATGAACAAGATCTCATCTGTGTGAGTGCTCTTGAAGACAGAAGCGAGTGTTGTGAAGTTTATTATCTAGTGCAAATTTGTGAGACTGGTGTGAGGGAGATGGTACTGAAAACCAAACAAATAATGAATGAATTGTTAAAAAGACATACGAGGGAGCCTGATTTAACTATTTAGCTAATAAGATAGGTAGGTACCTAGCATTGCATAGTGTGGGTAAGGATGCATGCTTTTTTCTCACTGGTATATTGCAGATTGGTGCACATTTTATGAGGCTGGCGGTGCGAATTTACACAGGAATTTCAAGTGGCTTAGGCGACTCATCTGCCCTGCTCCCATTCTTTGCAGACTGAGGCATTATTACCTTACCTAACAATTTCAGAATTTTGGGGACCACACTGGCCCACTGGCTCCGATTCTCTGACAATTTCAGGATATTAGTGTCTGGGCGTGATCCTCCTCATGAAAAGGAGCCTGAGGGTGGCTAAGAAGTTGTCCTGAGGCAGGAGGATAGGATGCATCAGTTTCAGACAAGGTCAGGGCCCCCAAGCGGCCCCCGGACCGAACCCTGCGGTACTCCACTCGCAACCAGGACCCAATCGGAGAAACACAACCGGACAATGACACAATGTGATCGAAGAGCTAGGAAGCTCTCAATCCACTGAAGCATCTTACCTCAGACACCATATGATTTAAGCTTCATGATAAGTCGCTGGTGGGGGACAGAGTCGAAGGCTTTACTCAGGTCAAGGTAGATGGCATCAACTGGTTTGTTTTCCTCTAGAAGCCTGGTCCAGTTAATGAATACCTCAAGAAGCTGAGACTCACAAGAGTGCTTGAGATGGAAGCCATACTGATGTGGGGACAGGAGGTTTTGTGAAACTAGGTGGTGCAGCAGAGCATCTTTAACAATAGACTCTAGAACCTTGCAGGGAATGGAGATAATGCTTGTCGGACGGTAGTTGGCAGGATCTTGTTTGTTGCCTTGCTTGAAGATAGGCACCACCATTGCGAGCTTCCACTCCTTTGGTACCTCACCTTTATCCAGTGACTTTCTGAAAATAATAGACAATAGCACATATAGTGCTGCAGATGCGTCATGAAGTATCTAAGAGTGGACCTGGTCGGGGCCTGGGGAACTTGTTATCTCGAGTGACTTAAGTTTGTTGCAAATAATATCCTGTGAAATGGTGAGATGCCTTCCAGGAATGGACCTGTGCATCTTGTTTTGAATGTTGGGAAACTTGACATGTCTTCCGTTGTGAATACACTAGCAAAATACTTGTTCAATAGCCTGGCTATTATTGAAACAATAAGCGGCATTTCAAATGCAAAGTACAGAAATCAATGTTTTAACATGTGAAATTTTGAGAGGAAATTCCTGGCTTGGTAAATTCTGAACAATCCTGTGATGAATTTAGCTCAGAAATAAATATGTAATAAACTGCGCACCATCCAACCATCTTACTTATTCCAGCAGCACCACCTCAATCAACAAAAATCTGTCTCCTCGTCCTAAAAGCTGTAGTAAACAGCATAGATGGCGCATTGAAGACACTACGAACCAGACCCCGTTCAAGTTGTTTGGCAGCATTACGTCATCATGGCTGGAGAGGCACTACAGTTACTATGCAGAGCATTGGAGAAATTGCACTTTTTCGAAGCTCTAAATAACCTGTTTTAGAACTGTATCAACAAAACTTATATGGCTGAACAGAAAGCTAAAAGATTTTTATTTGTGAAACCATCAGACGTTTTGCAAAAACTCCAGTGAAGAATATTATTTTTACAAATTTTCCAGAGCGTGTCAAAATAAGGACATGTTCAGCACTAACAGCTGTTTGCAGTAAGACTAATCTCGATTTTGATTGGCTGTTGATTTCTGATCTTTGATTGGCTGTTGGTGGTACCTGCAGCAGAAGACAATAAACATCGGTGATCTTTTGAGCGAAGGTAAATTTATTTCTCTCGGCTATTAGGTAGGCCTGAGTTGATCAAATAAATGCATGCCCTTTCAACAAATTCTTTGAAGTGTTATAATTTTTTCATTAGATTTACGTAAAATACGCTGCTCGCCGTTGAGATCAAGGTTACTGTCAAATGGGTGAAACAAGTTGATTTCGATTTATACTAGATTGGTGCCAAATACGCCCAAACTTGGTATGTTTCAGCTGATCCTTCCAAAAACTCAGTAGAATCTCCTATAACTTAGTAGGAAAGGGCGGTGACGTCATCATGGGAGGACTATATTTAGTAGGACACTTGGTTGTACCCGTAGTTAAAGTACCCTGCTACGAACCATACCTCAGATAGTACAAAAGATAACGATAAATAACACTTTATAAATCACGTGGTAAAAGAAATCTTCGAAATCTACAGGTCTCTGGCAAAGAAATTATACCCTCAGGCTACTGAACCCTAAATCACAAATATTTTGTTGCGCACTATGATTGTTTTGTGACTACCGTGGCGCACACGGGGGCAGCAGTCATCAGTGAGTGGTGGTAAATAGAAATGATAGTGTTGAGGATACATAGGGATAATATTTATTTTTCGTTAACAGGCTCCAGCTGAAACTTCTGGAAAACAAAATTCTTAAAGTGGGTTGCATTTACCTTAGTCCCTCATATACCACCCACAACAACGTTGAAGATCTAGAACGTCTTTTTACGCCCATACATGTATTTCACAGAAACAAGCCAAACAGATACACACAATGTAAACGTGAAGATTAAAAACGGATGAGGGGTAAAAATTATGATATACAATGTGAACATGTAGATTAAAAACAGATGAGTGGTTAAAAATGCAAGCAGGGTACACCACATCTGGCGCAGGGAAACAACTTCAGTCACACAAACCGAGAAAGTATTTGAACTTGGAAAATGCTCATCTTAAAATGAAAAAAAGACAGGGGAATAGGAAAAAATTCAGGGGTTAGTGGTTAACAACAACATCACATGGTCAATGCCCAGGTAACATCAATCAGCTGCATAACTCTAGCAGCGCCAACCAGTGCTGAGACATCAGTGTTGCCCAGAGGCACACCAGCGTCACCCAGCGGCCATGCACCAGTGCTGTCCAGCAGCCATGCACCAGCGCTGTCCAGCAGCCATGCACTAGCACCATCCATCGGCCACCACAGCGCCACCCATTGGCCACCACAGCGCCACCTTGTGACCCAGCACCATGGTAGCACAGCATCTGGAGCTACTAGTCGCAGCCCGCAGCACCACTGCTGCCCAACACTGTCCATGCAGCGGCTAACGTGCAGCATTGTAGCAGCAGAGGATGTGGTAGCCAGACCCCGTTCAAGTTGTTTGACAGCATTACGTCATCATGGCTGGAGAGGCACTACAGTTACTATGCAGGGCATTGGAGAAATTGCACTTTTTCGACGCCTAAATAACCTGTTTTAGAACTGTATCAACAAAACTTATATGGTTGAACAGAAAGCTAAAAGATTTTTATTTGTGAAACCATCAGACGCTTTTGCAAAAACTCCAGTGAAGAATATTATTTTTACAAATTTTCCAGAGCGTGTCAAAATAAGAACATGTTCAGCACTAACAGCTGTTTGCAGTAAGACTAATCTTGATTTTGATTGGCTGTTGATTTCTGACCTTTGATTGGCTGTTGGTGGTACCTGCAGCAGAAGACAATAAACACAGGTGATCTCTTGAGCGAAGGTAAATTTATTTCTCTCGGCTATTAGGTAGGCCTGAGTTGATCAAATAAATGCATGCCCTTTCAACAAATTCTTTGAAGTGTTATAATTTTTCATTAGATTTACGTAAAATACGCTGCTCGCCGTTGAGATCAAGGTTACTGTCAAATGGGTGAAACAAGTTGATTTCGATTTATACTAGATTGGTGCCAAATACGCCCAAACTTGGTATGTTTCAGCTGATCCTTCCAAAAACTTAGTAGAATCTCCTATAACTTAGTAGGAAAGGGCGGTGACGTCATCATGGGAGGACTATATTTAGTAGGAAACTTGGTTGTACCCGTAGTTAAAGTACCCTGGTGGTAGCCACATCAAGAACACACAGCTGAACTGCTCCTGCCCGCAGGGGATTCAGAGCGGCAGTGCAGAGTCAAGCGCTGTCTCAGCCGTTCATGGCACAGGCATCAAACAAGGGGCAGGACCACCAGATGCAGAAACAGCAGTGCCCCCTCCCCCCCAACACCACCAGATGAATCAGCAGCAGAGGAGCCACGAGTCCCGGCATGGCTGTATTGAGCCTGCTCCTCCAAGGCTTAATGAAATTTCTCCTGTTTGGCAAGAGAAGTCTGTCTGACCTGAGACGTCTGTCTAGGATTTGATCCAAGGTGCTTATTCAGGTGACAGCACCAGGAAAGCCGCTGAGTGTGCAGAGTCTGATAGGATGTCCCCTCTCAAACAGTCAGTGCTCCCAAGCAGCCCAGGCTTTCCCAAAAAGAAAAATCACCAATTATCACCACTCTAGCTCACCAACACAGCACATCCGGCACTGACGAGGGACAGGACAGGAATGAATTTGTTCATGCAATTTGTGACCAAGCTCCCACTCACTTATTGGTAGCTGGAGATTTCAACTTTCTGCTGATAGATTGGGACACAGAATATTGCTCGGCTCCAGAGGGCCATCCTTCCCACAAGTTTGTCAAAGTTGTTCAGGATTGTTTCTTATTTCAACGTGTGAAGCACCCAACCTGTTATATGCAGGGTGAGACTAGCAATATATTTGATTTAGTATTCTCCAATGAAGAGGGTATGGTGCATAGAATGGAATACCTTCCAGGTTTAGGTAAAAGTGACCACATTAGAGAGAATTCCCTATATTTCTCACCATTCAACGAAGACATACGAGATGACAGACCGATGGACGCCGATTGAGGCACAATAAATCCGTTTATCCAACAGAATCGTTAATGATAGATGGAGACGATCTAGGCCCGTACACAGCAGGAGAGGGCCGCTTTCAACGCACTAAATTCCAACCTTCTGAGGGCGACCCCTGTACCGCCCGAAACAAGCGTGAGCAGGTAGTCGAGTCGAAGCAGGTGGCGGATGGGACGAGGGAAGACCACGTTTTACATTCGGCAGGGGCCAAGGACGCACTGAAGGTGACTAGGCTGATGATATGTCGACTCACATCAGCCCAACCACCAGCGAATGCAGCCCATGGCCCCCACCGAAGCTCCGTTTGCTAACGCGATCGTTCTCGGCTTAGTGCGGTAATTAAATGCAGGGCTGTCACCCTAACCGCCCATTGCCCTCGTTACATTCAGGCACTGTTAGGAGAATCACGAAAGAAGCATGACAATGTTTATGAGTGCAGACCGGTAAGTGCTTCGTATCAGCACAGTGATAGTCTATGGGGCCTCTTCTCGTTATCGAGGTTAGATCAGTGGGCATCCGAGCACACATAACGGCAGAAACAGGAACCACAGCTTCCAGTGACGGCGCAATGCAGTACACACCGGCGGCCGCCGAGGCTGCGGATTTGATGTCATTCTTAAACGTTAGGATATGTGACAACTATTGCCCCCGTTCAACCAGAGCACACACCACATACATGCAACACTGTGGTTGGTTGACAGGCGCAAGGCGTTCATCTTCTCAATATTTCTACCATGTTAAGGTTTAGAAAAGGGTTATTTAAATTGATACAGTATGTTAGAATGAGATATAGTATTTCTTACACAACATGACACAATTCACTGATTCGCTCTAAACATGTAGAAATAACAAATCCTCAGAACGACATTGCATCACGGTATATAAACTGGGCGTTCTATCAAATAAGGCAGAGAAAGCCAGAGATCCGCTAGAGATCACAGAGATCGCTAATCGTCCAACCTAGACTAGTAGTAGCTGCAGCGGCAACACCCCCCTACGTCATATACCCCACGGCGTGGCGAATGCAAAACAGGTGCCTGGAGGGCTGCTTTCTCTATCCGTTTCTTGTGGTGCTGTCGATTTTCCGTCCCAATGTGAGCGTTCTGCAGAACCTCCGAAGCCGCACCTCCTCTCAGATCCGGCTTCACTGAGACCTCCATTTCTACATGCGCCGCCGATGCCGCCATGATGTACGAGAAGGCTGTTGCCGCCGCCTGTTCACACCGGTCCTGCCTCCCTGAAGCGAAATCGGTAGGTTTGCTTTCGTTGGCCGTTTCCTTCGTCGTTGTCAGACGCCGTCATCTCCGTTTCCCGGCGCCGGACTGACAGGGCCGGCGCGCTCCCCGTCACCCCTCGAAGTTGTCGATGGCGACCGCCTGCTGCGACAGCCCCCGCATCTGCACGCCCTGAGTTGCCCACTGAGCATAGGGGAATGTAGCTGCTGCCACTTGTATGATTGCAGCGTCTGGTCCGAGGTCCCGCTGGGCATAGAAGAGATCTCTCTCTCTCAGGCGCCCTCGCTCTCTCCCGCCGGCGAAGGTCTCCTCTCTTTCCGGTGCGCTCGTCATCCTGAGTCGACGTCCGTCGTGAGTGCCTCCGACACTGCTGTTTGTCACCGTTGGTGCGACCTGTACAGGCGACTCCATCGCCTACCAGGTGCCTGGTACCGCTCTCCGAGCTGGAATAGGAATCCAAGGTTGGGTATACTTGCTCCAAGGTTGCATACTTTGCCACCATTCTGAGTTGTAGTCACCTCCACTCAGGACTTATCTGAGTTGGATTTGAGTTGACTATTTTCTGAGATTGGACTGTGTCAAGCAAACTCACCATTTTCAACACTGTGAGTCAAGTCAGAATCAGAGTTAACTGTTAAGCTGTGAGTCAGAGTCGAGTCAACTCAGGAAAATTTGAGTCATCAACAAGCCTGTCTTCTACCGGGAATAACAACTTATAAATGGAATAATGGTGGTCAAAAACATGCGCCAAAAGCAAAAATACAAAATAACAATTATCAACATCATAATTGTTTAGAAATTCTTACAATTGATACGAGACCAGAGATACAGAAAGAAAAGATAAGGCACAGAAAATATAACTTACTACAGCATATATATATCGTAGAACTAAGAAGAGACGAAACGCGTTTGCCACAAATAAATTTTAAAAAATAAGTGTTCAGATTCATCGTTGTCACCGCACTTCACAAAACGTCATTAGAGCCAAACACATATATATATATATATATATATATATATATATATATATATATATATATATATATATATATATATATATATATATATATATATTGATGTATATAGATTATACATAGTTATGTATAAGGATGGGCCCATAGATTATTAAAATGTCAATCTCTTACTTCTGTTCGACGCATTGCCTCACTGGTCTTTTCTCCTGTGTGTGCTCAGCGTCTGCCAACTCTTGGCTTGATGCATCATGTCAAGCCATGGTGATTTGAACAAGAACGTCTCCGCTGACGAGGCGGAAGACGATGCTGGCGACTCCAGCATCTTGTACGAGCTGCTGGAGCTGTGCGAGTGGCAGCCCGTGGAGCAGCGGCCAGCTCGCGCCGCCGCGCCCGCTGGGCTGCACCACTGGCTGGACTGGCTGCGGACCCCGGCCGAACCTCCGCCCGCTGTGGCCGAGCTGTGGGCGGCGCAGCCCAGCTGGCAGCTGTGCCTCAGCATGGACGGCGCGCTGCTGGCGGTGCTGCAGCCGGCTCTGCTGGAGGTGCGCACGGCTCGCGACAACTTCACGTCGCTGGCCGCCAGCGCCGCCGTGCCGGCCGACACCAGGCCGCAGCGCCGCCGGCTCTGCTGGGGCGGCCGGGCCGACACGCCGCTGCTGGCCGCCGCCGACAGCGACGGCACGGTACGGCTGTACGACGCGCTGGCGGCGCTAGTGTGCACGCTGCCGACGGTCGCGGCCTCCCGCGGCAGTAGCGTCAGCGAGCTGGCGCTGGCGCCGGCCTGGTCGCCGCGCTGGGCTGCGCTGGCGCTGGTGGTGGCCTACTCGGGTGCAGTGGCGGCTCACCATGTGTCGGCGGAGGGCGCGCACCAGATGGTCTTCACCGTGGACTTGCAGGTAAGCTGAGACCCATTATACCCTGACCCATTGGTACGCTGCGAACATCTACTGTATCGTCTTGGTGTGTGCTGTATATGCAGAAGTGAGCACCACTGGTTGAATACTCGATACGTTTGCCTTTGTTCTCCCGTACTGTATTAGAACATTAGGTCAGTATCTTAATTGTTTCGTTTCCTCTCAGTGAATGTCATCTGGTTGAATGTTGGCACTGTTTGAAAATGTATTGGGATGTGGTCATAACAGAACCGAGCTCACTGAACCCCCCTATACATTAAAGGTGACAGATGCACCGCCGCAGGGCAAGCCGCCTGCCGCGCGTTAAGGCCTGCTCAAGACTCGAGTTTTTCAAACTGTGAAATTAGCATCCGACCCGTCCTTTTTATAACGTTCTAGAAATATGTTACACATGTTGTCATGCTATCTTAACATTTCATATAGAGACCTGCCGACCTTGGCACCATAGCCCCCTCACTCGGACACATCCACTGGCGTTCGAGGCCTGAGAGCACGCGGGCGCCCGTTTGCAGGGCCAGCTGTACCCGCGCGGGTTCACCAGCGCCACCTGGGACGCCGAGCGGCAGCTGCTGGTGGTGGCGGGTGCCAGCTGCCAGCTGGGCAGTCAGCAGCTGCAGGGGCTGGGCAGCTGCGAGGGCATCAGCTGCTGGCGTCTGCAGGCGGAGTATCCTCACCTGCGCAGTCTGCAGTCGGCGCAGGTAAGGCTGGCAGCCAGGGTCTCAACAGCTGGCTCCATTAACATCACCCCCATTGTTGTCTTCCAGTTATCGGGATGTGAGGTACGAGTATATTCTTTGGGGTGTTTGGACGGGTCGGTATTGAGTGATGACTTTCGCATCGATGGGGTTTTCGAAGCGCATAGGTGTCGAACATCACGTAATATGTCAGCATTTTATCAGGAAGCGTATGTTTGGAGATTGTGGTGTGAATTCCCCATTAGTTTTTGGACCGTACTTGTGGATTAATAGGTCGTTGCCAGGTAAGCAGTGAAGTTTGTTGTCCAACACTGTTCAGAATCTAGATTTTCAAAATCATCGGTGCGAATTTAAGGCATTTTTCTTATGACATTTATTATCATATAATTCTTCAACTTAGTTTCATCAATATCCCTCCTCTATCGGTCAAAATTACATGGAGTCTGTGATACGTGGGTTTGCGTTTTTTGTTTGTTGTGTTTGTGTATATTTCCACTTTTTTACTGTGCTGTTTTATTGTTCTGATTTCCGTCTTTCTGCGATGTACTGGGACGTGCTGGTCTGCTCGACTCTGCTATGCTCTGCTCTGCTGTATTTTGCCTTACTTTGCTTTACTAAGACGCTCGATGTCGCTCTGTCTTGCTTTAGTGCTGCGCTCCTCTGTACGGAGACGTGCCTTTCTGTCATTCTGTGTACGCAGGGCTGCAGACTCCGCTGTGCTGTGTTAAGACGCTCTGTGCTGTGCTGATACGCTCTGTGCTGCTTTGCTTTATTATACTGGGTCGTGCTGCATTGTGCTGTTCTGTGCGGAGAAGTGTTGTGCTGTTTTGAGGAGAGCTGCCGTTCGGCCCCACTGCGGTGCTGCGTTGGTCTGCTCTCAGCTGAGTGTCGGTGTTGGCGCCAACAGGAGAGGGAGGTGCGCGGCGCCGGCGGCTGGCTGCCGTGGCGGCGCGGCGCTCCTGCCTGGGACGCGGTGCTGGCGCTGGCCGTGTCGGCGGAGGGCCACCGGCTGGTCTCGGTGCACGCCTCCGGTGCGCTGACCGTCTGGCAGTTCCCGGGCCTGCGCCGCCAGTGGCACTGGCCCCTTCTGGCCCAGCCGGGGCAGGCGGCGGTGAGCCCGCAGCTGCTGCAGCTGCCGACGGCGCGCCGCCGCCGCCGGCTGGCCGCTCTGGGCGCCGCCGCCGGCCGCCCGGTGGCCGTCGCCTGGTGGTCGGAGGCGGCGCTGGTGGTGGCACGCCGCAGCGGCGCAGTCACCGTCAGCTGCGCCAGGTCCCTGCGCAACCTGCTGGGCGAGAGCGCCGAGTTCTTCGGGCCGGCGCTGCGCGTTACTTCAGGTCAGACCGAGGCTGAGGCGGGACACTCGGCTAGTACTGCGCCCTGTCCTGGGGTGAATAAGCTCTGAAAGTGAAACCACCTAATGGTGCAAACCATTCGTATCTCATTATCGCTATCCGAACTTGCATTGTAATAGTATGTTATCTGTTTTCCCCATGAAAGCTCGAGTTTGGCTTTAGTGTACAATGGATGGAATGTTTAACGATGCAGTCAGCTACCATAACATCAGATAGTTTCCTACGTCCTACTGTGGCTGTCGACTTGGTTGTTTTTCTTGGTGCATATTCGATTGCGGTATTCGAATTAGTGCGGAAGTGCTGTGGATGTATTCAAACCCGGACAGGAGGATGTGGGTGTAGTTCGACCGGGGAGGAGGATGTGGTGTGGGTGTAGTTAGACCCGGACAGGAGGATGTGGTGTGGGTGTAGTCTGATTCGGGCTGGAGGATGTGGTGTGGGTGTAGTTAGACCCGGGCAGGAGGATGTGGTGTGGGTGTAGTTTGACCCGTACAGGAGGATGTGGTGTGGGTGTAGTTTGACCTAGACAGGAGGATGTGCTGTGGGTGTCAGAGGGCTGTTGTTCCGAGGTTAGGCCGATCAGTGTTCTGTTTTTGCGGGGGCGGACGGTGACGTTTGGCCGGACGCGGCGGCGGCAGGTCGGGCCACTCCGGACGGCGGCCAGGCCTTCCTCGTGCTGCAGTGCGAGCGGCGCCGCCTGCCGGAGTCGAACGACGCCGCAGAGCCGGCCGCGCCGCCCTCAGCCCAACCGGAGGCCACCGACGACGCCGACGAGGGCGACGATGATGACGACGAGGATGAGGAGGGGGAGGAGCCCGCGGCTGGTGGTCCTCGTCGACTTTTGGAGGCTATCAAGTGAGGCAAATGTGATAAAGAAAAGTAATAAAGATAGAGTATAGAGTAGTTATCCATTATATCATTCCACTTGGTCATAGGCGGCTTCAGAGCATGGAAAATGGGACAGCGGCCACTTTACCAGTGACGGATGTATATCCCGTGTATCTGGAGTGTGCGTGTCTGTGTGACGGGTGTGTATCCCGTATGTCAGTACTGACCTGCGTGTCTGTGTGGCGGGTGTATATCCCGCGTATCTGGGGTGGGGGGCTGCGTGTCTGTGTGACGGGTGTATATCCCATGTGTTAGGGGTATTTTGCGTGCCCGTGTGACGGGTGTATACCCCTGTGTCAGGGGCGTGTCTGTGTGACGGGTGTATATCCCATGTGTTAGGGGTATTTTGCGTGCCCGTGTGACGGGTGTATACCCCTGTGTCAGGGGCGGCCTGTGTGTCTGTGTGACGGGTGTATATCCCGCGTATCAGGGGCGGCCTGTGTGTCTGTGTGACGTTTGTATATCCCGCGTATCAGGGGCGGCCTGTGTGTCTGTGTGACGGGTGTATATCCCGCGTATCAGGGGAGGCCTGTGTGTTTGTGTGACGGGTGTATATCCCATGTGTTAGGGGTATTTTGCGTGCCCGTGTGACGGGTGTATACCCCTGTGCCAGGGGCGGCCTGCGCTGGGCGATGGACGGCGAGCGGCCGGCGCGGCGTGCCCGTCGTCGCCGCACCGTCTGCCGTCTGACCTGCCTGCGCAGCACCACGCCGCAGCAGCTGTACGCCAGGAAGGTGGAACTGGGCGAGTATGCCGAGGCGCTGCTCATCGCCGAGACCTACCACCTCGACAGCGACCTGGTACGCCATCCTCATCCGCCCCTTGGACAGCATGCCTGTTTACTTGCGACTGAGCAGTGAGCAGCGTCTTCCCCTGTCGACCTGCCTGCCGCGTGTGACGCGTCCGGTGCCGGCAGGTGTTCCTGAAGCAGTGGCAGTCGGCGCCGGTGACGGAGGAGAGCATCGGTGAGTTCCTGAGCCGGATCCGGCGGCGCGCGCTGGTGCTGGCCCAGTGCGTGGGCCGGGTGCCGTCCGACCGTCGCGCCGCCCACCTGCTGCTGCAGCACGGCCTCAGCGGCACAGACCTGGAGGCGGCGCTGGCCGCTGTCGACGCCGACGACACCGCCTTCCAGCTGTGCGACCCGCGCCGCTGCTACGAGGTGCGACGCGGATACCAGCACCGCCACCCCGCGCCGCGCAATGCCAGTTTGTTTTGTGACACACGTGTGCAGTGTGTATAGCGATCCTTTGTCTGGTGATATGCTCGATGTCTGCATGTTAAGCAGCCGGCTCCCGGTCTGACCAGTTGTATCGAGGTTTGAGCATGCGGAAAAGCGTGCGTTGCGGTGAGTTGTTTGTGCTGAGTCCGGCTGGGTAACCGTGCCGCTGTTGGTCAGGACCTGCCCGCGGAGCAGCTGGCCTCGCGGGAGAAGCAGCTGCGGCGGCGGCTGCTGCAGCGGCTGGGACCGGCCGGGCAGCTGGCGCCGCAGCAGCTGCAGCTGCTGCACTACCGCCGCCAGCTGCTGCAGTACAGGGAGCGACTGCGCACCTACGAGGCGATGTTGGGCGGAGAGGAGGCGGCTGACACACAGTTCCGACCCTCTGAATACAGCCGCTTCAGGGACAGGTGTGTGGGCGTGCGGTGGGTGTAGAGGTGGTACAACCCAGCATCTCACTTTCTATCCTAGCAGTGTGCCGAGGCCTGGCGCAGTCACGAACTGGATACGGTCCCCGCTCGTGCTATGTCCGATTTGCTGAATGATTTGTAGCTCAGTAGAGTTTCACAGGCTGATCGCTGATGTGGCGTAAAAATATTCCAGGCATGTGTTGGATGTATTATTTTGGACAGTCATTTTAGCCGCATTTGAAAGGGGCAAACATAAGTCATTGGGCACCAGGAGGAAGGACAGGCAGAATATTTTCAACGATGCAAGTGAAATATCTTGTCCTTGGCATAGCTCATGACATTTAATTAAAATATCCATTTTGAAGTTCCGTGAAAAAATGCCCTCGACACAGAATTATCTCGCTGACGCCGAAAACCAGCTAGCACGCTAGCCCAATCAACTACTGTCAACAAACTCTGAATGCTGGGGTCTAACAACAGCTCTCTTGTTCATTCATTTACATAGGTATGTACTTATACCGTTTTATTTGGCGTAATCAATCTATTTGTAATTGTCTTCGTGAGCTTCAAAGGGGAATACAGTCTCGTACACCCCACTGATACACACACAATACAGACGTACACCCCAACTGGTGAACCAGAGGCACATCCATCCCGATGAAAGTTTTGGATGCGGCGTAACTTTTTTCTGTTTTTTCCTTTTTCTTTTATTTTGCCTGTGTAGACCTAGGCAGTTAGCAGGGTGCCGTCGCCAGTGAGCAGCTTCACCGAAGACAGCCCATGTATGCATGCTTGGCTTCATCACTAATCCAGAGGCCATCTCTCCAGTGGAAAATACGTGTCGTCGCCACTGGTTGTGTACGATTCGCCTGTTCAGCGTTGTTTGCCGTGCGGCAGGTCGGCTCTGGAGGCGGCGCTGCGGCTGGCGCACGCCGGGGAGTGGCGCCGCCTACAGGTGGTGCTGCGCTACCACGGACACGAGCTGGGCCGACACCGACTGCCGCTGCTGGCCAGCCTGCCGGAGACGCTGCCGCCGGCGCTGTACGCGCCGCTGCTGCCGGAGGTGAGGCCGCTGCACGCCTCACCCACCCGCCCTGCCGCGCACGGTATGTGTTGGTGGTCTGTGTTGTGGGGAATGTGCGTGGGGCGTATATGCTTCAGGATTTAAAGTTTATCACTTCAGGCGGTGAATATGTTACCAGAGGTGGGAATTATGTGCTTTATTGCTCCACATTTTTTATATTGCCCTATGTATTATTGCTATTTTTATCATAGCTTGGGCCCACAGACAAGACTTGAAGCGCCGTTAAATTTGTAAGTGCCATCCCCAGAGTTAGTCTGTCGTTGTTTAACGTCAAAGACCAGCTCCCAGGAAATGGTAAGTCCTACTAATGCGTATCCAATGGTATCCCTCGTAACCGTGTTGCGGCATTTTTGTAATGTTTTTGTTTATGGTCTGGATGACCTGGTACAAATGTTGGGACCTGGTGAGGCTTGTGTTATGTTCAATTGACCGTTTTTATAATTTATTTTAGAAACGTTTTCATATTCCTGATCTGTTTTTAAGCCTTCGTTAAAGCTATTATTTTATACATATCATGCCATCTCATGTTTCGGTCTCGCGTCTGATTAATTTTGTAACAGTGAGCCAAAAGTTTCCAAGAAATAGGAAATAGGTACAAGTGGGGCGAAGCCAAGAGCTCTCTGTTTGGGCCTGTGGATCTGCTCCCTGTCCTCTTCAGGCGCCCTTTATCTACAGCTTAACGGCTGTGATGTTCCTAAATGGCGCGGTAAGGCCGCCTTAAGCTGACTTCGGACGTTGGTCCGGGCAGAAGCGCTCTGTTTGACGGCGTCTTCCCTGTTTAGCCGCCCGTCCAGTGGCAGCCGCAGACCATGCTGTACTATTTTGTGGGACAGCGATCTCCTGATAAAACTAGTTCGGTTGTGTTGCAAGGATACAACTAGTCTCGGTGTGTTGCAAGGATAAAACTAGTTTCGTTGTGTTACAAGGATAAAACTAGTCTCGTTGTGTTGCAAGGATAAAACTAGTTTCGCAGTGTTGCAAGTAGAGCCATTTAGCACCGACCCCGTAAAAAAACACAGTATCGTTGAGAGAACAACTTTCTTAAAGGGAATGGGACCACGTTTTCGGGTTTACAAAGGGACTATTTATGGACATCATGAGTCTGAATATCTGGAAACCATATTTTGTCGCCTTCAATCGCCCAGAACAAAAATGGTTTTATTCTTCCGACCTTGGGTTGATCTAAGTATCGCGTGAAATTAACGAGACTGGTCGCTAGGGTGCTGCGGACGGCATGGAACGTTGCGATGGGTGCTGCGATTGTTAACGTTTATCACGTGACCTGGGTGGCCGTGAGACCTATGCCGATCAAATTGTTGCAACGAAATGGAAAGGTATTCCTTCCTGGTTTAAATTAAGACGTTAAGACCCTTTATTTCGAACTTTGAAATGTGCGGGAAGTTGATACAGAGAGCTTTTGGTGAAATGAAATATGCCTTTAGTGGTTTCTTGACACGCTCTACAAAATTACTACCCCAGATAAAAACCCATTATAAAAGTGGGACACTTCCTTTGATATCCATAAGTTGCCCTCGGGTCGAATGTGTCCGCCCCCTGGGGCTTCTCTCCCCAACAAAAATAGAATTTATCACTGGAAGGAGTAGGTTGAAGCCAGGTATTGGCAAGGGTTACTGTTGTGTTTCCTGGATACGTATTGTCAGTAGTGCAACTGTTTGGAACCCGCAGGCGGATGCGTCAGGCCGCGTGGTTGCTATGGAGACGGAGCGGTGGGAGGAGCCAGATTGGGTGGACAGCCTGCTATTGGATGAAGGATCGCCACGTCACAAGTACGGCTGCTGATGTGGAATTTTACAGGGTGGGAGGGGTTGTCATTAGATTCTCAACATCACCTTCAAGCTCTCTTCAAATGTAGTCATATACTCGTACATATTTTGCATTAGCCTTAAAGTCGGATTTAAATCCCCTTTTTACAAAGACATCAGTGGCCGGAGTGGCCTTCGCAATTAACGTGGTATGTCCTGCTTGAAACGTGCATGTCGCTCTAGTGCTGTGAAACTTCCTTTGCGCCCATTGGCTCGATGGGGTCTGTTTCTTATATTTGAGTGGTTCTGTGGTGCGGGGTGCCTGTTCTCCGGGGCCGGCATCTGCTGTTACTAAGTCTCGGTGGTAATGTTATGTAATTTGGCTGTCCAATGACTGTAACTGCTCAGGACTCATGGCTTTGCGAACCCGTCCCTTACCGGTAGGGATTGCCAGACTGGCCGTATTTACAGCACCCGCTGCGGCTTAAACCCATGGTACTTCCTTCAATGAACATGTGCGTAGTTCAGGTCCTCGGAATATGTTGTTGTAGGGTCGCCGTAATCTCCACCAATAAAGGATGAGGTGGTGACGCAATTTAATCTTATCGTTTTGTGTGTTGACAGACCGACAACTGGCATTGTTTTTGGTCCTAAGATTTAAGAGCATAGACCTGTACCTGATCAAAGTCATCTAACGGTACTCTACAGCATGGCTACTCCCGGCTCGTGCTATTCAAAACAGTAGCAAAAGACAAGCAGGCTGTGTTCTCCCCCCGTGGCGTCGTATTCAGTTGTGTAGAAACTACGCGTAAACATGTGCGCCGGGGCGACTCCGGCAGGGCTTCGGTGCCAGACCGGCCCGAGTACGCCGCCGAGACGCCAGCGCCCTCTGCGGACCAGCTGTCGGCCTGGTACTGCGGCCGGGCCGAGGACGTGGTGCATCGCACCGGCCTGGTCAGCCACGGCCTGCAGCTGGTGCAGCTGGGCCGCGAGAGGAACGTGGCCGGCCTGGAGTCGCTGCAGGACCGGCTCCTGACGCTCAGCGCACTGGTCTACGACGCCGGACACCTGGAGGTGGGTCAGAGTGTTGTCTACGACGCCGGACACCTGGAGGTTGGTCAGAGTATTGCGTACGACGCTAGACATCTGGAGGTGGGTCAGAGTGTTGCCTACGAGGCCTAAGACCGGGAGGTGGGTCGGAGTGTTGTCTACGACGCCAGACTCCTGGAAGTGGGTCAGAGTCCTGGTCTGGGACGAAGGGTCACTCTAACGTGGGTTCGTTGATGGTTGCTCACTATCAGTTAGGGTTCAATTGGCTTTTCGGAACTCGAAGGGAAGGTCTTAGGCTCTTAGCTCGGGAAGAAACGCGAGGGAAGAACTGACTGGAGGAAACACGATAAAGAATAGCAATAAAAGAGACTGCGTTGCAGATATGTATTATGGTATTAGTAAGCTTTTTGGTCGAATTACATGGATGACAAGACGATAGACCTTTCATAGTAGTGACTTTGTAGCTTACTAGAAATGTGACTAGTGATGTTGGTTTTTATCCTTCAGTGTTCGGAGCTAATTGTCAGGGCGAGCAAGGCTTTGGCTAGAAATAGTGATCAAGCTTTGCTCGAACTGAACAGCCAGAGTGTCGGCTACCGCTGGTGCGTAAAGTGAAACTGTCTCAGCGTAACGCCACACTGTCACCCTATGACGTCACACCTTCCACCTGTGACGTGTCACCGTGCCCCTGTGACGTCTCACCGTCCCCTGTGACGTCGCACCTTCCCCCTGGGACCTGCCACCGTCGCCCTGTGACGCCACGCCGGCCGTGCCGTGACCGGCAGGTGACGCTGGACACGCTGCCGTCGCTCTCGGAGCAGCGGCTGGTGGCGCTGCTGATGGACGGTGTGGAGCCGGCGGCGTTCGCGGCGCAGGCGCGTCACCGCCTGCTGCCGTACCTGGCGCGCCGACCGGCAGCGGACGCGGCGCGCCTGCTGCGCCAGTGTCTTCTGGCTGCCTCCAAGAGCAGTCTGGCGGCGGCGGAGGCGCTGACCACCGAGCAGCCGCCGCTCCTCACCTGTCCGGCGCAGCGCACCCGGCTGGGACTGGACGCCGTGGAGGCCTGCCGCGCCGCAGATGGCGCCACCGTCGACGCCGCCGAGCGCATAGTGGGGGCGCTGCCGCGAGAGGTAGGCCCAGCCTCTGCGACAGGGTTTGGTAACGACGGAGACAGGCTTGTGTCTGGTTTACTGTAGCAGTATGGCAGTCCGGCTGACCCCCAGTCCCGAAGGGAACCAGTTCTGCTATTTTGTCTTTTTTATAGTTGTGCCAGCTGTTCGGACCTGCTGTAATTGATAATTGTGCGGCATATGACTGGGTGATGGTAGGCACAATAACCACGGCCACGAAAATCATCGTTTTTGCAATCACTCTTTCTTTGCCTTACCACTGAACCGCTTCCGCCGTTTTCAAACAATGCTGTACATGTATTCGAATTATGTGTTCTATCTGAGTACAGCTGCTGACGCCGGCGCGGCCGGCAGGAGGCGGTGCCGGCGGAGCAGCGGCGGCGGCGGGAGCTGTGGCGGGTCCGGCTGCAGGCTCTGCGGCTGCTGCAGCGCCGCCAGATGGCTCTGTCGCCCGCCGAGCTGGCTGAGGTGGCGGCCGACCCGGCGCGGGCGCGCGCCCTGCTGCGGCGGCTCAGCGGCGCCGAGCTGAGCGGCGCCCAGCCCGACTGGCGCCGCCTGCTGGATGACATGCTGGAGCTGCAGCAGAAAGTGTTCCAGGTACGCCTTTACACCGCCGGACAGCTGGCGGGGTGTAAGAATGTTCCCTGGTGGAGACGCTGGAATTATGCCTGCTACAAACTGATCGCTGAAAACGCGGTACGCGGGAGGGCCATTTTGCACAATAGATCAACGTCGGACCCCACACAATAGTGTATCCCAAACATTGTTCTCCTTGTTAAAAGGCAGTTTTTGTGTTGGTTGCAAGATAGCATTGAGCTGGTATGATTACTGATCCGCATTAATACTAATTCACCCAATGTTGAAAGGTTAGAAGTGTACCATGGTATGTTCGCAATGGCAGTCGGCACGGTGGGGAGCTGAAAATGGTTACTAGTGAGGGTTGTTTAGGCTGGGAACAGGCGTCATCTCGGAATTTCACTGGGAGAAAAAATAGTCGCATTCATAGTTTTTGTGGTGTAACGTGACCCTTCCCGCTCTGTGTGTGACGACCCCATCCGCTGTGTGTATAATGTGACGTGGTGCTGCCCGCTGATGTGTGGGTGTGGGTGTGACGCGGTCCTACCCGCTGCTGTGTGTCATTGTGGGAGGGAAGGGATTGGTGGGGTGGGGTGGGTTTGGTGTCGAAACGATAGTACGTTGTAGCGACGGGGGGTTACCACCGTGACACGAGCGTTAAGGTGTGAAGGAGATTTTTCCAATTGTTTTGCAAAGTTTGCAGCTGTTTTTTTATAAAATATATTCTTGTCAGATAAAAAATACCCGCTGATGTGTGCGGGTCTGGTGTGACGCGACCCTGTCCGCTGATGTGTGTGTGGGTGTGGTGTGACGCGTCACTGTATTCCAATGTGTTTGGTGTGACGGGTCTCTGTCCGCTGATTGTGTGGGTGTGGGTACGGTGTGACGCGGCCCCGCCCGCTGATGTGTGGGTGGTGTGACGCGTCACTGCGCGCCGGCAGGTGGTGCCGCCGCAGGCCTGTCACGAGACCCTGGTGTCGGCGCTGCTGACCTCGGGTCTGTCGTCTCACGTGCGGCTGGCCGGCACACTGATGGAGACTGCGCCCGCTCAGACCAGCCTCGTCACCAACGCTTACCTCAGGTCAGTCCGCCCCGGCGGCCCCACTGGACGAAAGCAGCGTTGTTGCCGGCATCTCCTCCCGGACTGCGGACCCGCCCGGAGCATCACTTACTTCGGATACATGAGCTTATCAGTCAGGGATCAGACCTCAGCGGTGCACCCTTTCCATCAGCGTCGTGCACGAGCAAAACGTGATATGGCGAAATCCTGACGTAATGTGGTGGCACAGAAAGGACCTTGGTAAAAAAGAAAATTAATAAAAATGATTTTATTGGAATCAAGCATTGATGTAAGCCCATCAACCTCTTTTTGGGAGGTTGATGGGCTTCTTTGCTTGGGCTTTTGGGAGGTTGAGGGGCAGATTGTTTTTTTTTTAACACAAAGTTTATAGATAAAACCTTCCTCTGTGTTTTATATGAAGTAAAAAGTGTTAATTATTCGAAATTGCAAAAAAAACGTGGTGGGTGATATCCATAAACAACACGAAAAGCGGCTAGTGGGTAGTGCCAACCCTGCCTCTCACCAGTCATTTCTGGTACGATCCAAAACCATATTTGCATGCAGGGCGGGATCGGCACGGTTTCGAGAGAGAAAAATTACGGAAGAGATTACGGAGCTGCGACTATGTGACGCTCTCTGACTGCCTGCTGCAGACAGCTGCCGTACCAGGCCGCTGTGTGACGTGCTGTGACTGCTGCAGACAGCTGCCGTACCAGGCCGCTGTGTGACGTGCTGTGACTGCCTGCTGCAGACAGCTGCCGTACCAGGCCGCTGTGTGACGTGCTGTGACTGCCTGCTGCAGACAGCTGCCGTACCAGGCCGCTGTGGAGCTGACGGTCAGCGCTGCGCAACACTACTTCGACAGCTCGGCCAGCCTCGTCGACCCCAACATGCAGCTCGCCAAACAGTGTCTTCAGGTACTTGTCTAACGGTAGTGGGGCTCTCAGCAGGTAGGATGTGGCTGCGAATTGGGCTCTTCTGGTGGAGTGCTTGCTGTCCTGGGGTAGTTTGTTAACCTTGCGATTAAAAGGCTGCGCGTTCCAATCAGGACTGTTCCAGGCGCTTTTTTTAGCTCCATTCAAGAAGTAATGGGCGATCGCGTATTAGTATTGTTGTTGGCTCTCTCTCTCTCTCTCTCTCTCTCTCTCTCTCTCTCTCTCTCTCTCTCTCTCTCTCTCCTCTCTTTCTCTCTCTCTTTCCTGACGCCGTCTCGCTGCTGCGGTCAGCTGCTGGAGGAGCCGGTTCCGGAGTCGGTGCGCCGGGAGCAAGGTCTGCAGGATAGCCTGGAGCTGCTGCTGGAGCTGGGGGTGAGCCTGCTGCCCGTGCAAGTGCGGCTGGCGCCCGACAAGCTCAGCCTTCTGCGCAGCTGCCTGGACGCACGGCCAGGCAACTACCGGTCAGTGGTCGGGCGAGCGAGCGAGTGAGTGAGTGAGTGAGTGAGTGAGTGAGTGAGTGAGTGAGTGAGTGAGTGAGTGAGTGAGTTAGTGAGTGAGTGATGTGCCCTAACCCCTGCTCTGCCGGTACCTGGGGAGTTATACGCTTTGCTGGCATGGCTGAAAAATATCCGGTTTACTGACTGAGAAGTTAATTGTGGGCGGTCGAATATGCCGTACAAGATCTTAAAAGATGCCCCTATTGTTGCTGTATTTGTTGGTATATGTTTAATCTATGATTTCCCATTAAGAGTACCTAACCCAGTACTTTGAGATAAGCCCTGCAGTTACCATCCCGACCACAGCGGCCGCCGCGCGTCGTCGCCAGCGACCTCGTGTCCCAGGTAGTCCCAGGCAAGCAATCCTGATACAGGCCTACCGACGCGAGCCCACGCAGCTCCGCAGCGCAGGCCCCGATCTTCAAGTTTTCACTCCCAGGGTGGGAACTTCCGCGGAGTAACAATGATATGGAGGAGGGTGGCCTCAGACTACCCCCCGCACCTCCATACTCCCCTGCAAATGTTACCAAGCCTGGCCCTCCCCATGCCTTCTGGGCACGTCGTCCAAGAATCCAGCGTTAGAAACGCTAACCGGGGTTCACTGTTCCGGGAATATTTTCACGTCTGCTGTTGCCTTCCCGCCGATCGCTACCGCATGACCAAACCATTAAGATTGTCACCCTATCGTCCGTCGGTGGCGCTGAAGAGCCCGGGCTGTGTCAGAGGCTGTACAGGCCTTCCTCAGCGGGTACTGGCCGGGGACACGCGCCTCTGCCGCCAGGCGCCAGCAGACACGCGCGAACACCGTCTGACTTGAATAGATTTTGTGTAGTACGATTCACCACTTTCTGTTTGTGGAGAATTTGCAAAAATCACAGATAAACGGCTACCCTGGGCATTATCTACGGGACGGCTCATTAGCGGGAGATATTCGGACATAACTGCGGAAGAAGGAAAAACAGCACTGCCGGTACGGAGCGGTTTTAAAATTATCATCTTCGCGCTTCGGGAATATGCTGTATTGCGTAGCCTAAGTCATTGCCCAGAGGATTGATGACATATAGTCCTAGGCCATGCGGATGGGGAGCCTGACTCGCTACCCCCGGAGGCTTTAGCTGCGTTACGGTGTACGAGGTAGTTGCACTGTTTACTACCTGATGGTGACGTTTTAGTGACCTTGCGGACGTTCACTTAGTAACGGACCGTTTTAGTAACGGACTTTCACTGACTGGCTCTGCTGATGGGCAGGCATGATCAGCTGCTGCTGAAGCTGAGCGAGCTGCTGGAGCTGCCGGACAAGTGGCGGCTGCTGCAGCTGGTTGCCGAGAGGGCGCTGACTGCCGACGACCCAGCCGCGGCCGCTCGAGTATGCTGTCATCTAGTGGGAGGTGGACACACCACAGCATGGGAAACATGTCAACAGGTGGCAGAGCGTGACGATTACACCAACATCGAGGATAGGTGGGTTTGGTGATTGTTTTTGTCTTTGTCTCGTTATCTTAGATGAACAACTGCTGTTTTGTTTCCATATTTTTTTCATTAGGGAATTTAAAGCAGATTGGGCCTATTTTGAATTGGGTGGAAACTTGCATTTCTTACTCCTGAGCCACTCGAAACGCTTCGTTCTTTATGCAATAGATATGCGCAAAACATGCCTCGCTGTTACCCAGAAGTGCATGCTGTTACCTTGATAGTTCTTGGGAACACGAAGTGTTTGTTGATAGGATGATCAGCACTGAATTAATAGCTAAGCCGAGGTAGCGATAAATCAATTAGCCCCCGCCATAGCTTGACCATGCCATTAAAACGCCTTGGCTAGATTGCACCCTATCGTTGGATTCCGGGGCTTTCCTTTCGTTAGTGCCAATCGCTGATATGACTAAGTGAAATCGCACTGATAGCTTTTGCGTGGAATGAGGAAGACATGGTGAATGCTCGCAGATAAATATATAAAGTGCACAACTCAACTGACGTTTTGGAGTGCGAATTTTTCTACGTATAATGTTTGAATTGTACTTGACATGCATTTCTGAAAAACCCTGAGCTTCTG
Source organism: Lepas anatifera (assembly GCA_034440635.1). Lineage (NCBI taxonomy): Eukaryota > Metazoa > Arthropoda > Thecostraca > Lepadidae > Lepas > Lepas anatifera. The sequence goes on along the minus strand of JAOTON010002016.1, from coordinate 518,957 downwards.
CTGCGTCCTCCGCTGCCCGGTTCACTCCCAACTATTGGCATAGACCGGAAAGATCTGTTCCGGTACGTGGAGCGGTCAGTAGTTGTCTATGTAATCACCCTAAAACTAATGGCTATAAGAAGCTTTCCTTAGCCGTGTGGCTCATTCAGCTGTTATTTAGATTAAATATAATTTACCTGCTAAGCTTGCTCCGGAGAGCCTCAGTATCAGTGCACATTTCTCTGTCTAGAATTCTTGTAAAATATTGTTTGATGTGACCATCTCTCTGCTCGCTTTATGTGACCAAGGGATTATAAGACTCCCCGAAATATAATATCCAAACTAAATGCGGTTGGGTTCGCTTTTCTCTTATTCTTCCAGGTTTAGAGATATTCATAACAGCCTATTTGAAGCGATAACTGTTCGCTAGTCCTATGGTAGACACACAGTGTGCTATCGGTACACATACAGCACACTTGGTGATGTGTACCGATAGCACACTTGGTGGCGCGGGTTGGCGCGCTTTGCTGAGGAACACACCGCGCGTGCGCGACTAGGGTTGTGTTAAGCTGCCCCCCCCTCCCGCCGAAGTGATATGGCAGCCTGCGGATTGGGGGCTAATCCCCAGCCAGGGGCGAGAGCGGACGTGAGCCGATTAGGCCCTCCAAAGATAAGGTGTCAGTGTGAAGTGACACCATAAATCCCGTTAAAATGCTGACTTTCATTGATTTATTGCGGCGTTTGTTTGCTGAATCTCTGCTGGTATCAGTTTCCTCTGTAACCTTGTTCCAAAGTGTAGTCCACGCTGGATTACTGCGTATTGTGCGACCGCCATGCATGACTTTTTCGCTACAAAAGATTTTTTTTTTTTTTTTTTTAATTTTTTTCCACATTTATTTCACACAATCAGTGAACAATGGGTATAGTACACACGAATATGGCAGAAACATGACAGGAACAGCCCTTACCTATGTTGTTGTATTTTTTAACTCATCACTAACACGGCGAGCCACGAAACCATTCAGGTGTGTGTGTGTGCGTTGTGAATATGTGCACTCTATGTAGCGTGTGAATTCAGGGTAAATGTTCAGAAATTAACAGAATGTGTAGTAATGTTAAGAATGTTAAGAAGGCTGGTTACGGAATTCTACATAGTCAACGATTCGGCCGAGCCCACTCCATTTTCTATCAAATGTTTCTAATGTGTTTTTCATACAATTAATAGTTAGCTCTTTTTTGCCTCACATTTTAAAATGTTCATAAAATGGGCCAGCTCAGGCCTAACGCCATTGTTGCGCGCTTTATAGATGACTGATTTGCATATCGTTACGATTAATTTTTGAATCAGATCTAATTGTCCTAAGAAAAACCAGGACTGTTGATTTATTGGAAGCGTTGTTTGAAAGTCATTTGTAAGCTTGTTTTGTATATCGCGAATAAACTGTTGAACAACTCGACAATTCCAAAATAGGTGCGTTATTGTTTCGATACTATTAGAACAAAAGGTACAAGAATAAGTTGTAGATAGGCCTATTGTATACAAGAAACGGTTAGTGGTTATGATTCTATTTGTTATTCGATAATGAAGATATAGAAAATAGGATCCTTTGGTGACAACTTTTAGCTCTAAGAGGGTTCCAGGCTGATAGAATCCAATATCTCGTTCCCATTTTTGTTGAAGCGTGTTATTGCTACTGTTTGCATCCTTGAATGTTACAAGTTGTTTATAGCAGTAGCGATTTAAATTATGTTTGTGTGTAAAAATCTTTAATCTTTGTGGGATGTTTGGTCTTTCGAAGGGAATCTGAATGTCATGGTTTCTCACCACATTTGGTAGGCTTCTTATTAACGCCTCATAACACAAAAATGTCATAGAAATTTGGTATTGAAGTTTGATTTCTTCACGAGTGAGTATATTACCATTTTCTGGATTAATTAAATCCCCTATAAATCTAAGCCCTTTTTTGTCCCATTCTTTAACACACGATGTTTTATATCTAGTCATATCAGAATACCATATTGGTTCCGTAAGTATTTCCTCCAGCACCGGTTGATACGCATGATTGAAATTGATTAACGACTGCAGCACATCTGCCCAAAACTGGTTTTTGACCTTGCTCTGAATTTGTCGAATTTTTTTCTTCCCGTACATTAACAATTTTGCCGGTTCTGGTATCTCCAGTTCCGCAATTCTAACCCAGTCTGCGGATGAGTCCATGGCTCTCCGTATCCAGGACAGTTTGAGGCTAAGTATAAATGCGTGGACATCTATCATTTGTAGGCCGTCGGCTCCATAGTGCTGAATAATTTTTGAACGCTTAATTTGATCAGGCTTGCCATTCCAAAGAAACTTAAACAGCATTTGCTCAATCTTTTTGACATATTTAGAAGATGGGTTTGGTAGCGCTGTTAAGAGATGGACAAGCTTCGAAAGGAGTAGTGCTTTTATCACGGTAATTCTTCCAAGCAGTGTTATATGGCGTCTCTTCCATTGGATGATTTCTTTCTCTAAAGCTGGCAACTTTTTATCTAGGTTGAGTTCGGTGATGTTACAATTAGTTCGAGTGTATATAATGCCGAGGATTTTTATCTGATCTACCCATTTGAAACAATATTGCTGAGTTAGGTCTTTTTGTTCCATTGATCCAATTGGCATACAACAAGTTTTCTCCCAATTTAGCTTCAATCCAGAATACTTTGAGAATTCAGAAAGTTCACCAATTGCGCCTCCAATAGACTTATCTGATCCATCTAGGAGGAGAATTGTGTCATCAGCAAATTGACTCATTCTTATTTCCAAATCGGGTGCAAGCTTAATACCTGACAGATTTTTTGATTGTTTAATTTGATTACCTAATACGAGGACAGACAGGATGAATAAGTATCCAGAAGCAGGGTCACCTTGGCGAATTCCACGGTGCAAACAAATTTTTTCACCTAAGAAACCATTCATTAAAACGCGAGCGTAGTTAGAGGAATTTAGGTATTGCGTTTGTATGAGCTTGATGAACTCGGAGCCAAAGTTCAATTCTGTCAAAACGACTGTTAAAAAAGGCCAAGACACTGTCTCGAATGCAGCTTCGAAATCAGCCGCCATCAGGATCCCTCGTATGTTGCGTTTGTTGACGAGCTCCAAGACATCGTAAAGAAGGCGGCTATTCTCACCTATGAATCTTTTACTCATGTATGCAGACTGAGATGGCGGTATAATTCTGTCCAATACTTGCTTGAGTCTGTTTGCAATTACGGTAGATAATATTTTAAAGTCAACATTAAGCAAAGAAATCGGGCGCCAACCCTTCAAAGAACATTCAGATTTTCCTGCCTTGGGAATCATTGTAATTATTCCCTCCCTATGAGTCAATAGGTTTGTTTCATTTGATATACTATGGTTGAAAGCTCTATGCAAAAACACTCCTAAATATTTCCAAAAGCATCGGAAAAATTCAACAGAGAACCCATTGCTACCTGGTGTTTTCCCTTTCTTCATTGATTTTAGCGCTAACGTCAATTCCTCTAGGCTTATTGGCTTCTCTAAACCATATCTCTCTGTTTCACTTAACTTTGCTGTCAAGTTTTTACGAACGAAATCAATGTCTATTTCAGTTCCGTTACGTTTTGCGTATTTATTCTGAAGCGTTTGAGTGAAGAGGGATAAGATGGCGTCTGACTTAGTTATTTTTATTTCCCCATCCTGAATATACTTAACTGATTTCCTAATCCTATTACGTTTTTCTAGAGAAAGAAAATATTTAGTACTCTTTTCACCTTCTTCATGCCACCGCGCTCGAGACCGTACGATTAACCCTTCTATGTATGGTTTTCTGTGTTCTTCGAGTTCAAATTGGGCTTTCCTCAGTGTCTCAAAGTTTGCAGGGGAATTAATTTTCATGATGTTTTCATGCGCTATATCTACTTTTTTCTGTAGTTCTGTTTCTAACATGCGGTTTCTACGCGCCTTCCTCTTACAATATCGGACAGTCTCTCCCCGTATTAGCATGAGAAGCGTTTCATAGAAAAGACTGTCATCAATTTTGAATTGTATGTTTGAGAAATTTTCAACGTTAGTTGCAAAACTTTCATCATAGCCGGAAACTGAATATTCAAAAACGGTTCTTTTTATGCATTCTTTTACGAGGTTTAGGTATTCATTATCAAAAAGGACGGATTCGTTAAACTTCCATAGTCCAGGCCCACGAGGCTTTTCTCCGCTTTGAATTTTCAAGATCAGCATATCGTGATCAGTTCGATATCCTGGTTTCATTTGCACGTCTTGAACACTGGGTACTAGTTCTTCATCAATAAAAAACATGTCTAGCCTCGCACCTTTAAATGGGTTGTATCTTCTCCAAGTGTACTTATGTTCATTTAGGTTTCTGCTCCGCCAAATGTCCACTAAACAGGTATCATAGGCGAATTCCAAGAATCTATGTTTTGCATTGATATTGTATTCACGAGCGTAGTTATGGGCATCCTTCTCTGAATCTACGACAAAATTAAAGTCCCCTCCTATAATTATGTGATCAGACTTAATAGAATTGAGCTCGGTGGCAAGAGAACTGAAAAATTCTGGCTCGTCGTTATTTGGTCCATAAATGCTCGCCAATGTAAATGTTTGCATATCGATTTTGCATACAATGATAACGTAATTTCCGCACGCAGACGATTTCTGTAATATAATTTCGTGTTGAATGTTATTTTTAATTAGAATACTTGTTCCTCGGCTTCTGTTGGAAAATACAGCATGATAGCACTTCCCGTCCCACAAACAGTCAAAATATTGCGTGGAAGGTTTAGTCAAGTGTGTGTCCTGAAGAAACAAAATATCCAAATTCGCTTTTCTTAATAAATGCATCACATCCCTACGCTTCTTAACATGGCCTAGGCCACGACAGTTAATGGATGCAATAATTAACTCATTCATTTTATCGGGAGAGGAGCGGACGCTCAGCGCGCTCAGAAGTGATCGAAAGTGGGGGGCCTATCGCCGACAAATGTATCTCCGAACCAGCCTCCTGGAATACTAAAGGTGCGCTGTGTGCTACACATGCTGCTTATAGAACCTGCAAAGGGCTTCAGTACTGCTACAGTCCTGTTAAACCATTCAATCCCTTGAGCACCTTCAGAAAATGAATAGCGTCTGTCGACACTCACACACCAGTGACATCTAGCGCAAGCAAACAAAGTACCAGTAGTGGCTTCCAGTGCACCGCATCCTGCTTCTCGCCAACACCACCTAATTACACCAGGTGGCATAAGTGTTCAATACAAAAGCAGCGGGCTGGGCCCAGGAGTGTGAACTAGCACCCCTCCATCTAAGTACTTCAACTGGGACAGTGGGAAAATGTGGCGCACGAAAAAGACAAACATCAGCATTCTAACACATAATCAACTCACTCTCGAATCTGTGAAAAAAACCGCTCCCCGCCACGGACGCACCACGCCGCGGCCAGCCAGAGGAGGTTACCAAACGACGCAGCAAGGATCGCAACAGTGTCGGAATGCTCCAACCACCAGTCTGGCCGCGGCGAGGCCCGCCCGCGGGGGACCGGCGTTGTGACAGGCTCAGTGTAGATCTTGGTGAACGAACCTGATGAAAAACAGTAGAAACATTTCAGCTTGATTAGTTCAAATCGTTGAAAGGACCACAAGGCTTCTGCAGACGCTGTGGACTTTTTTGCTTTCCCTCTTCCGATTTTCGAGTTCAAATATACATACACTATTGAATATTATATACGCATGCTGTTGTTTGAAGTGGCGAGTTTCCAGCTAATACATTCATGTAAGTTTTGCGGCAAAGTGTTTCCTTAGGCGCATTCTAAGTATAACGAACATGTAAACATCTGCAGGTTTTGCTACAAACAAAAAGGCGCATTTACCTAATATAGCAAACAGGTATAGAACATTTTATGCCGGTAAAAAGATACAAACCGCCGGGTGCGCCCCCGCCACAGCGCGCCCAAGGATGCCGCCGCCTCCGTCAGGATCTCCGATAAAGCGGATTGCCGCCGCCCAAGACGAGGCGGCGTCAACCCCGGCCCGGCCGCGGCAGGGGACGCCCCAGCCGGTGTGGTGCCGCTGAACAGCCAAGTTCCTGTCCGCAACGATTATTCAAAAGAAACACTGTCATTGTTTGCAAAAAAAACAGCGTACACACTTTGATTTGCAGGTTTCCGACCAGCACACATTGCTAATAGGTACATCATAATCAACAAACACGTTGGAACCAACTTTCTTCAACTGGCTATTTCTCCGCCAAATTTTTTGGAGAATTAAATTGCTGTGGTTTTGCTTCTGCAAAAAGCAACTGAAAAAAGCAAAACGCAGCCAAACAAGCTCATGCAATCAGAATACCAACGAGCGAAACGACGAAATTCCTACGTTTTACAAATACACTTTAAGTGTGAGCAAATCACGCTATTGACGAAAAAAGGAGAGAAATATCAGTCTGCACTTTCTTCCTTCATTTCTAAAATATGATCATAAACAATGCAGTAAAGTAGTTGTCAGTACGTTATGCAATGTGTTTTTCGGCTGGGTTCACTGCAATTTGACTCATTACCCAGCGACAGTGAACACTTATCGCACTGCAAAGTGCTACTGCTCAGCGGCGGTCATCACAGCTTGCAAACATTACCGGAAAGAAGAACGAAGACAAACCAAGCCTGTGTGATCACAGCTATGGTTGAGACTGTGTGGGCTTGCACGCCGATGACGCTGTCGGCGACTGGCAGGATCCGTCTAGGTGGCGTGGTGCACCCGTCGCTGGCGTGATGGAGTTGTCTGCTCTGTCGTTGCCGGCTCTTGCCGGTCGTAAGGCGGCTGGCTAGGCTGTCGTCCTTGCTCGGCCCTTCGTCTACCCTCTCCACGCCACACGCGCCGCTCCGTATGCCACTGGGGGCGCGGCCTCCGCACGGAGGGGAGGGAAACGACGGCCACCCAGAACTCTGAGTAGATCGTCCTCGTCTGTTATCCGGATGTTCGTGCTGTCTCCCTTCCGGCAATAGACCACGCCGCGTCTGGTGAACACTGTTGACACCAGGGCACCGTTGTCCCGGTGACGTGCTCTGAGAAGCTCCTGATACAGGTCATTGTTCCTCGGGCTCAGACACTCATTGATGAAGAGAGGCCTAGCCCGGTTTGAGCCCGCTGCGTCGTCTGAGCCTCTCAGACGGTGTTCGGATTTCGGCATCAAATCAAATCGGCTGTCGAAGACCTTGTCTCGCACTTGCCGTCTTACAAATCTCGCGATGATCTTGTCATCTGATTGCAGACGATGTGCCGTACTTAAATCGTCAGCACACAATTTCAGGTTTGGGACACGTTTGTTGAGTGCTTCGACAACCATGTCTTCGACACATTCGTTGTTTTGTTTCTGGTTGAAGTCTTGGCTCGTTAAGACTAAACAAGCCATTCGCAGCCTTCATTTAGCGTTCGTAACCGCACCCCGCGTCCGCCCCGCCGCACCACCCCGTACCGCCACCAACCTAGGGACTGCTCCCGTTATGACTCCGACACAAGATATCGCCGAGACAGTCTTGACCGATGAGATCGACAGTCCGACCGCTCCTCAGACCATTCTGGTGACAATCTCGCTCCAGGATTGAGTCACGTTCTCGGTCACCCCGCCGTGATCGTTTCTCTGATCGTTCGGCATCTAGCCGTGATCGTTTCTCTGACCGTTTGGCATCTAGTCGTTCCCCCGAGTCCAGCCCATCCTCTTATCGCCGTAATTGACTAGCCACCGATGTCATGAGCGTCATTAGGCATGACCCCATTGGTGTACCACCAATTCTCACTTCCGTCCAGATTAACGCACAACAATTTCGCACTTTATATGATACAAGAATAGTCCGTCACTATTTTGACTAAATCCTCTTTTGCTCGACTTAAGAGCAGGACTCAACCTTCACCCGTCCCTGTCGAAGTCGTTGGCGTCACCGGTTCCCCTCTGAAGTTGTTTGGTCGTTTCGTACTCCCGTTGACCTTATTTGGCCGCACTATTCATCACCCCGTCTTCATCACCACCAGTTCGCTTTCATCACAATGTGATTTGATCCTTGGTGCAGACTTCATTCAGGACCACAAACTTTCGTATGATTCCTCCACTCAGCGACCCTTCTTTTCTGAGGCTATGCCCCAGGTTTCGGTCCTCACCTTGCACAAAAAGCTGCCCCAGTCTGTTCGCTTTCAGATCAACGACCGTGTTGTCTATCCAGGCCATCGACAGCCAGCACCGGTGTCATCTAACCTCCGGCGGCCCAACAAAAGCCGCTGTTCCCCAGCTGGTCCCTTGGTCCAGGACCAGCCCCGGCCCCCCGACAACCCTCCTCAGCAAACATCTGATCATCATACTGCCGACATGTGCTATTCGGCTTACGTCCCGAAAGACACAAGCATTCCTAGACTGACTGAGAAAATCATTGTCGCGCAAAAGTGTCCCACACCCTACCCAATACTTCTGCTGCGGAGTCATATCTTTTAGAACCCCATCCACATCAGCAATATAAAAACGATATTTTCATGGCCAGATCCGTTAACAAAGTTAACGGCAAGAAGTCCCGCACCGTGTTTGTTCGGGTTTGCAATGCCTCTCCCGTGGATCTGACTCTCACCAAATTAAGCTCTATTGCCACCCTTAGTCACTTGCCTGATTCCGCGGTATGTTCGGCCGACACTACTGTGCCAGACATGACAGAAGGTGATTCTGTCCCGGTTTGCGCCACCAGGGCGCAACCCACCCACCACGAGATCACATTAACTGACTTTGACTTGACCGATGTTCATCCGGAAAATCGACCGCGCTTAGAAAACCTTTTAATGAAATACCGGTCTGTTTTTGTAAAAACACTCTCGGCTTTGACGGCCACTGATGTTTACCAGCACAAAATTGAAGTAACAGACCCTGCACCCGTCTACCAGCGCCCGTATCCCATTCCCTTTGCCCATCGCGCTGAATTACGATCCCAGGTGGCTGAACTAGTTGACGCAGGCGTGATTGAACCATCCATATCGCCGTACAACTCCCCCACGCTGCTAGTCCAAAAAAATCCAGCCTCACAGCCTCGCTTTGTTCTGGATCTTCGTCGTTTGAACTCCCGGGTATTACAAGAGCAGTATCCCTCCCCTCACTTAGAGGACACCCTTTGTCAACTATCAGGCTCTACATTGTTTTCCATCCTCGATCTCTTACGATCTTTCCACCAGGTGGAATTCGAACCCTCTTCACGTCCCCTGACTGCGTTTTCGGTAGACAACCAGAAATATCAATATTGGAGAGTTCCATTTGGTTTGACCACTGCCACGGCTGGAATCAACCGAGCATTACAGATTGCGTTATCTGGCTTTGACGCAGACACTGTTTTGTGTTACGTTGATGACTTAATCATAGCTGGCAAAGATGTTGACTCACATTTTCAGAAACTAGAGACTGTCGCTCAACGTCTTCAACAACATCACTTCGTTTTGCGACCCTCTAAATGTTCATTCATGAAGAACACCATAAAATATCTTGGTTTCCAAATCAGTTCTGAAGGTATTTCCCCTGACCCAGAAAAAGATTGCAGCTGTCAAAGACTACCCCAGACCCCAAAATGCCAAACAAGTGAAACAGTTTCTTGGCTTTGTTAACTTCTTCCGCAAATTCATTCCCAACATGGCAGCAACCTCACGATGTTTGAGCAATTTGACCAGGGATGATACGCCTTTTATCTGGTCTCCCGAATGTGAGGAGGCGTTTGAAAGCATCAAAACTGCATTAACATATTACCCTATGCTTTGATTACCCTCTTTCGACCGTGAGTTTTACCTATCGACAGACGCCAGCGAACATTTTATTTCGGCAATCCTGGAACAAAAATTCCACAACGTGTTTCATCCGATAGCTTACCTGAGTTGCAACCTCAACAAAGCAGAGCGGAATTACTCCGTTACTGAGAGAGAAGCGTTAGCCATTGTTTTTGGTTTCAAGAAATTGCACACGTATTTGCTCGGACATCCCGTCGTGGTTTTGACCGATCATCTGCCTTTGACTTCTCTTTTCAAGTCCAACCATGCTGGTGGCAGGCTTACACGATGGGCACTGAAACTTTCCCAGTATAACTTTACGATGCAATATGTCAAAGGCGCAAAGCATGTCAGGGCAGATACCTTATCTCGAATGCCTATTGTAAACCAACCGTCCACAGAATTCCTCAGAGGAATTCAGGCCGTCACCGCTCGTCCTGATGACAATTGAACCCGGTGCGCTGACAAAGACCAGGAGGATATCATGGACCAACTGAATGGAGACCATCATCCACTCCGTAAGAAATCAGGCTATCCTCCTCTTCATAGTTTTTCCTTAGCTCGGACAAATTGTTGTATGCAATAAAAATTAAACAGTCAGTACATCACCCCACATATCAAACATTTTTGGTGACGCCCAGCTGCGTCGAATCGATAATGGTACGCGTGCCTCAGCCCGCCACCCCGGGGTACGGGTTCGGGCTTGGTTGACAGAGGCTGGCATTGACGTTGACCTTGTTGAGCATTATGACGTAGCTACTGTTGAACCATGGGTTGTGTCGGCGGTCAACACAAACACGAGCTTGCTCGAACAATGCAAACATTTAACACCTGAAGCAATACGCCAGCTATTTATGGATTTTTGTTCTGAGTCTTTTGAAAATCACGTCCACTTTTATACAGATGGTTTGAAAATGATGATGGCACGGGCTGTGCATTTTTGGTGATGGGGTAGAGATGGGTTTTAGTTTGCCACGCGAAGCATCTGTTCTTAGCTCTGAACTGTATGCAATTTTTCGGTGTTTGGACCAGGTGTCCAGGTCGAGGGCAAGACAGTTCGTTATTTTTACCGACTCACTATCCTCTTTACAGGCCTTGAAATCTTTTTACTTTTATACTGCATCGACGTCTTTTCTATTAATTCTTATAAGACAGAAGTTGCACAGTCTGAAGGAAAAGGGGAAATATGTTGTGATTGTGTGGATTCCAAGCCATTGTGGCATCAGTGGCAATGAACGGGTAGATGCAGCGGCAAAAGCTGCAGTAGAACGTGACGTTCCCCCTGGCCTTCATGTTCCATTTTTCGACCTATATGCTCTTGTTAAGAAGTTTTTAGTAAGTGACCGGCAGCGGAGATGGAATGAGGATCCTAGAGGAGCCAAGTTGAGAAGCATTAAACCTAAACTAGGAAAATGGTTTTCGAGCAGCGCTGGATCCAGGAGAGAGGAGGTTGTTCTGTCGAGGTTGCGGATCGGCCACACTCATGCCACGCACTATTTCCGCTTGAGTAGAGAGGATCCGCCGCACTGCACGCGCTGTGGCGACCCGCTGAGTGTGAGCCATGTTCTCGTTGAGTGCCCGGACTATGAGATTGAGAGGCTTAGACACCTGGGGGGATCACCCTCATTGGTGTCTCTTTTGGGAGAGTTTCCGACCGTTGACCTTTCACGTATTTTATCGTTTCTAAGGAGCATCGATTTTAATGTTATTTACTCGCCGACCTAGGTTGTGATTTGACAATGTGTTATTCTATTATTATTATTTATGTGTTCATGATTTTTTTTAATTTCTGACACAGCTTTAGTCCCGTGAGCTGTTGAAACGCCTCTGTATATATTTTACTTAGTGTTATGGGCGCCACATGACCTTTGTTGTCGGCGCGCCCTAAAACCACCAATTATGATGATGATGACCTAGGGATCAAACGCGTGATGTGGAAGAACTTGTTGTGCCAGCCCCCTGATTCCGTATGTACTGTACCATGCTCATGACGCCAAGTTTAGTGCCCATTTGGGCATTGCTCAGACCTTTGACAAAATCAGAAGACAATAATTTTGGCGTGGTATGTACAATGATGTGAGACAATATGTTCTTTCCTGTACCTCTTGTTTTGAGCGTAAAGTCCATCGGTACACTGAGAACCCCCCTTTGAGCGATTCACCCCCATCACTCGTCCCGGTCAACTGCGGTCTCTTGATATCGTGGGTCCCCTCACAGAAACTCACCACGGCAATCGTTACATTTTGAGCTGCATTGATGAATTCACCAAGTGGACAGAATTATTTCCCATCCCTGATCAAAGCGCAGATACTATCTAAAAAATTTTCGTCAAGGATATTGTTTGCCGATTTGGTTGCCCAGAAAGTTTACTCACCGATCAAGGCCGAAACTTTACATCCAAACTTTTGAAATCGATCTGTGACCTTCTCGACATCCAAAAGGTTCAAACTTCGGCTTACCAACCCAGCTCCAATGGCAGACTCGAACGCTCTCATGCCACTATCGCTGCCATGCTCAGTCACTTAGTTGACAGTAGTGCGAAAGATTGGGATGAGAAATTGCCTTTCGTTCTGCTCTCATTACGGACCCGCATTCATTTAACAACGCATGAGACTGCTGCTTTCCTCATGTATGGTAAGGATTTGAGAGTGCCTAACAGCGATATATTTGAAGCCGACGATATTCTCTATGCATCAATTGACGATTATAAAGTCGAAATGCTTAATCCCATGAAGAAGGCCCATGAACAAGTAGTTAAGTATGTGTCGGACGCCGCAGAGCGTCAGGAAGCATACCAAAAGGACAAGGCGCGAACCAAAGGGCTTAAGGTCAATGAACTTGTATATCTGTATGTACCCCGTAGCCTTCCCGGGGTATCAGCCAAACTGGTGAAGAACTATGGACCCTATCGCATCACAGAGATGCCTTCTCCAGTAACTGCAAAGATCACCCACATACATAAACCCGGCGATGTACAAAGTGTACATATCTCTCGACTTCGGCCCTACATTGATTATTTACGCAGAGGCTCGGAGGAGCCACCACAGACACAGGCAGAGCCAGAAATTCGCGACCGTGAGAACGCACCAGAACTATTGCCAGCCGCCGATTTTGAGGCCCTGTTTATCCCGGAAATTCACCCCCTCCAGCACCCCCCCATACCGTATGGCCTCAGGCCCCGTCAGACCATGAGAGCACCAGACCGTCTGAACTATTCTTAACCCTCTCGCGTGTTTCAGATGTTCACGTTATGGCTCTTTTGTATGTTTCTTCTCGCCAGTCCGCCTGAGCTGGCCCAGGCGGCAGCGGCACCAGTCTCTCAGCCGCGATACACGGTCTGCACCAACACCGGCGGCGTTGAAACCTGCAGCATCCGGACGTTCGATGGCCAGCTCCCCCCGCGTGTCTGTTCCGAAGATGATTGTCCTACCTGTTATCCTTGTTCGGCCTGCGATGTCGTCAGTTGGTCGACTTTTGTCCTTCACCATCATGAATGGATCCAACCTTCCTGGTTTTACTCCACCATTCAGCCGCACCACAAAGGTTCTGCACAATTTTACGAATGTTGGAATTATCGCCGAAATCAAAGCTGCGAATGCGAACCCACTGACTCTTGTTACGGGGACGAACAGTCCTGTGCACAAATTTCTTGCATTGAAGGTGCTCCCTGTGCTTGCCATACCCGCTCAGGATATACAACTTATTGACTTTAAATTGACTCCCAGGACTTTACCATTGACCCCACCTTTTTTCTTTTTGAGACGTATGTGTTTTCTGAAAGTGATCTCCGCTCCTCGAGAACCTCACGTCACCTCCTGAGTGAAGAAACGGCTTTTTTCAAATACAGCTGATCTCATCACCTTTCACAATCCCATTTCTACGGTAAATACACCTGGTCTAATGATTCTTAACCCGCGCCCCACCGGGGGTCCGGCGCCACCTTCGCCCCACCGGGGGGCCATCGATGGCCCCCTCTAACTCCGAAAATATGGGCGTTAGCGCAAATCTGCAAAGTGCAATAGAAAGCTCGCGTGAATTCAGTAAGAAATTACTTTGCATGTTTTAGTGCTCAGGTCAATGGTTTGACCTCCAGAGGTCAAATTAGGTCAAGATCGGCTATTTTCACTCAAATATGCAATGATTAAGCAAACTGGGCATAACTCGTATGTCATTAGAGCTATTGAGGCCTGGTAAAGTACATTTGATAGTAAATTGCCTGTACTTTTTCCGCTATGTGGAACGTAAAGACCTCCCGCCAGTGGTTTGACCGCCAGAGGTCACCTCGTGACCTAATATGACCTGAGGTCACGAAAGGTCAAAAAGTGACCTCGCCGTATATCAAATGAAAGCCAGTGACAAGACCAACACGATGGTGTTTGTTTCACCGCTCTAGCTCAATTAGGTCAAAAGTTATTGTCAAAATACTGTTTTTGACCTCCGGTGACCTTGGATGACCTTGGAAAAGTCAAAGGGCAAATATGACCCCTGGGATCCGTGAAAGGGTGTCCCAAAACGTTGTTCTGAGCAGTCTGAGTATTTGCAATCATTTTTGTGGCTTTTATATCATGAAATAGCTTTTCCCCATGCTTTTCCAATGGGAGAGGTCGCCTCGTGACCTGACCTCAGGGCACGAAATCGAAAAATCCCGGATATACACCTTGTAGACCCTGGAGGGGTCATGAAGTGTAGGAAGTTTCAAATCGATCGACTTTGAAATGTAGCTCTTACAGAGCTCTAAAGTGAAGTGAGGTGACCTTGGTTGACCTCGTCTGGTGACCTGACCTTGGGTGACCCGGGGTAAAAATTTCAGGGATGATGGGAAAATGATGCAGTGAGAGGTAGAGCCCTCAACCGCGGTGCTGCGCCTCGTCGTTGTTCTGCTATCCCAGAAAAACCTTAGGGGGGCCATCGATGGCCCCCCCGGTGGGGTGAGGGTTAACAAGGAAGGACATGAAATTATTCATCAGTTCGACCACACATCTCACCAGTTCCACATCCCTAGTCATTTTCGCTACACATCAGGCCTCCTTGAATTCAAATTAGTTTCGCTGAACGGGTCACTGACGGAAGGCTCTGTTCACATCACTGGTACAACTCATTGTCAACGTATTAAATGTCTCTTGTGTCTCGACCTTTTCTATAATCTAAGCTGCCTGCCGCCACTTGCTCAGTATATCGTTTACACCACGACTGCTTTTATTTCTCTGATTGTACTTATTTACCTTCGTTTTATCTGCAAATAGACCTATTTTATACTTCGTTATATCGTTTGGTCTCTTCTCATCATTTTCCGCAGCTTAAAATGGCTCTTTCATTTTGTCATGCGACTCGGTGCTTCGACCGGCTTTAAGGCAAGAGCTAAATTTCAAACCTTGCGAGTGCACGCCCAAGATCCTTCTCTCCATTCTTCGACCCGGCGACCCCTCTCCCCGACCACACAGGTAAGATATTCGTTAGTCATCAACGCAGTTATGCTTCCCCTCATCATTTTTGCTTGTAATGAACACGAAATTATTTACTCCATGTCAAATGCTGCAAAAATATTAATGACGTCAAAACCTGTCAAATCAGCGCCGTTATCCAGACTACGTTGAAAACTTTGCGCTCTACCACATGTCTCTGGCTCCAAGATGAAAACGGTTCCAATATTTACCATCTCCAGATCAAATACCACCGTGCCCAGTGCCACTGGCACTGCGAAAACATGTATTATACCTTTGCTACCCACCTGAAGACAGTCGGTGATGTCAGATGTGCTAATGATCGGGACTGCGCATTTGGTCTCTGGTGTAAGACAGGCGTTACGAACTTTCCCTCTCGGCACAAAGAAGCCGCGTTTTGGCCCGGCCAGACACATTGTTTTGGTTCTCCTAATGCTATGTGTGCAATCATTCATGCCCAACCGTGCTTTTTCTACACTTGGTATCATCGGCCAGTATAATCATACCTTTGAAGTTCGCCGCACTACTGGCGGGACCTGCCAACCCGTCGTCACACTCACCGAAATTTTTAACAATACTGCTGTTGAACTGGCCACCACCGGAACTGCTGTCACTCCCAGTGCTATAAAAATAACCGTTCTCGGGAATTACGACCAGCCCTCCGTGCAAATTTTGGATAGCTTCATCCGCAACATTCGTAACCGACAGGAGGTGTATCTAGCCCGTAGTTCCGCGCAAAATCGACCCGTAAAAGGCACACTTGGGGATATTCAGAGCAAAAGTCCTTATGATACCACATTTCTCTTTCCCCATGACTTGGTATCGCGTCACACTTATGAGGAACGTATTTCTTGTGAGGCACAAGAAAGCTTTGTCACTACCCTCACCACGCACAAATCCCGCATTCTGCCCCGCGTATGCGCCAACCATAAGTTTTACGTTGACCAGGCTGGCACACTTCAATCTCAGCTCATATCGTCTAGCCCCGCAATCGCCCATCTCACGATAAAGGATCTTGAGGTCACTGTACGAAAAATTTCCGTCTGTTCTAAAATTTCTAGCTCAGTCGCAGTTCAAGGCTGTCATTCTTGTGCTGTTCCGGCGACGTTCAAATTTAAGGCCCGCTCCACTTGTTCCGATGGTCTTGTCGATGTTTCTTTGACTTCAATCCCGTTAAGCACGAGGTCAGTGTTTTTATTAACTACTAACACAGACATCACAGTAGAATTCAAAACCTCCCAGGATTGTCATCAGGAGACGCTTTGCTTAGTGTTCCATGAGCTTCGTAGCTGTGAATCCGTGAATTTCTGCTTGGACAATCCCAACATCGATCTTATCGATCGAAATGTCTCTATTGCTGCTGCCGGCGGAATTACTTCTTCTCCAAACTTCTGGGAAAATTTGAGATCCACCACGTTTGGAGCCTTTTCCTCTGTCAAAACTCTTTTCTATTACTTTGGAAACGGCTTGGTTGCTCTGTTTGCTATGTCACTGCTCATAACTCTCCTCAAACGCTAAATGAGCCCACAAAAACGGGTATAACGCTCAGCACACTGTGCCCCCTGCCTCGGCGCACCCACCCGGCAACTGAGGAACCCGATGTGTAGACATCGCGCGCCGCGGCACTGTCACGAAAAAGACAAAACCCAGAGTTTACCCCTCCTGCTGCATCTCAGCAGTATTGGGATAAACAACGGCTGACTGTCGCCTGGCTTTTTTATCTCCGCGACAGTCTCCGCGTTCACCAGCCCGGCTCCCTCTTTTTAATTTCCCCTCTTTTGCTTATACAGCAGGATTCGAGTAACGGTAACGCTCTGTTTTTTTCACCACCTGCTATTTTTACCATTACACTGGCCAAACCCCCTCCCCCGATTCACCTTACCTTTTGGCCCAGGTCTTGCTCTCTTGTTTAAATTAGGTGAATCATCCCCTTGCTTTGCTGGCGCCTGCATGTACTCCCTTATGGACTTATGGCAATTCAAAGTAAATAATCCGTTCCCTTTTCTTGCCTTTCTTATTTAGTGTCAACTAGGTCTGTTACTCCATGTTACTACATCTACGGTTCCTGATCTCTACTGGCGCTCCCGTCATCAACATCGGCCGGCTCACCCCGTACTGCCGCCGCCCTGAAGGTCCTATCACGGTCGGCTTGAATTCGCACGTCCTGGCAACTGAATACGTGCTGAGACGGCGTCGGATGTGAGGACCCCAGAAAAGCTCAGGACCTGCTTCGCACGCTGCCGTCGTTTTTGCCACCAATACTGCTGCTGCTGTGTGCAAAAACACGGCCCGCCTCAACTGCCAGCCACGGCCTCTCGGTTTACAGAAGAGGCTTCAAATCGTTTTTGCGGCTTGTTTTTTAGCCGCCCGCCACAGGCCATTCTGGTCATTTAGCACTAATGTATATACATATCTGCGTTCATGTCGGTAGTTTATTTTATTCTTTGTTCGCCCTTGCCATGTGTTTTAATCATTGTTATCGCTTGTAACTTAACAAATCTGACCGACGACATGGTTTACTCTCCGACTGGGCTGCCCTGACAGTCCCGTGTTCCCCTGTTTATATTGTACAGGTTATTCCTTACTGACCAATGGCTTCACTTCCAGACCTCTCTGCAACTGACTGAGCTGATCGAGTGAACTGAAAATTTCCCCACCGTCTCTGAGCCGAGACACTGGCGGTGCCTGAGAGTTCCCCCTAGCGGTGTCCCGCTACATATGGACACTGCGGTGACAGTGGTGGCCTGCAATCACAAACAACTGCGACTCTGTCCGCATCACGTTCTCTACCGGACGCTTGATCCCCGTCGGATAGACAACGTCACCCGGACACTGAAACCTCCTCGCGTTTTCGGCAATCATTACCAGGACAACCGCGCACGTCTACAGCCTTTCCACTTCGCTGACTTCGGATGACCACCTTCAAACGGCCCTCTGTTTCTGGCATCTCATTAGTCATCTTACCCGCCGCCCGTCTCCGCTAGCGGCTGGAAGTCAGCACTCATCGTCGCATCTGGAAGTTTTTGAAACTGATTTCGCTCGGACACAAGCTTGCGATTTCAACAGACGCCCTGCCCTGGAAGCCGTTTACACCAGCGGATAACCACCTGCCACTACGCCAACGGGACATCTATAAATGCCAGACCATTCTCACTTGCTCAGATTTGACCAATTTCTTGTTCCACCTTTATTACCGATCGTCAGCTCAGTCAGCCTATTCGTGCAGACGTGCAATTTTGCAGAGAGGGAGGAAGTAAGCGTGTTTTTGTGTGACGAATGATGATGTGTTACATGATAAATATTTCAATACGATCTATGATGAGAAAGTGAAAAGAGACAAGTGTTCAATGACAATAAATAATTTCCACAATGGTATTCTGTGGACAAGTATGTAGATTGATTTAGCAGACTTTAAAAAAAACCTGAACCAATGTAAATATATAAATTGTGTGAATGTATAGCTCTAACTTTTGTAAAAGGGGGAGGTGTGGTGTGCTGACCCCGCCGCGCCGAGCAGTACGCCCCTCGATGGCGCAGTATGGTTTTTGTGTAGTTTTTGTGTGAGTGACTTCGCATCTGTTGCTGTGTGTGAGGGTATATAAAGAAAGAGTGCATGTCTAATAAACAAGGGTTCAGCAATTTTCTTCTCTCATTCCGGCACACAACAAGAGCATTTATTTTAGTTACATTAGACTCGCCTGGGCTTTGCGTTCTAATGATATGCATTTTATATAATTTGACCCTGACCTGACCTCAGGTCAGGTCAAATGCTTGATTTGACCTAGCAAGGTCAAATTATATATTATTCGATTCGGCTTTCTGAGGATTCATATAGTTTAAGTCGTTTTGCTCTATCTTTACTTGTTCAGATGTAATGTCCGAGAAACTGAATTTACATGTTATCCCTATGACGGCATGTTTTGACCTCTCGACCTTAAATGTGACCTGACAAAAAATGACTCAAATGTTTTCGATGGAGAAGTGGACAAGCAGCCCAACGCCGTTTACCGTTTTTCGCTACCTTCCGTGGTTCTCGAGATCTTAGGGGAGGCGGGTATCCGCCCCCCCGTCAATGCGAAGGTGGCTCAGACCCCCGTCAATGCGCGTGTTAAAATAACTTATTTTATTGAAATGGTAGTATCTTAGGCCATTCGCAAGGGTCATATTGTAACTTTTACCTGTGGCCTCTAAAAGACAATTTGTGACTTCTTAAGCAGGTTTTGAGACTTGTGCCTATAACTTCGCAGGGAATCGCGATAAGGCTTTCATTTTGATACTAATACTTTTGGACTGTCATTGCAAGTCGATCAAAATGCATGTTGGTTATGTTTAGTCAGATGGTGACCTTGACCTGGCCCTAGGTCTGGTCATTTTTATCTTCGTTTTTGCGTGGCCATGTTATACATTACTAGTTTGCTGTAAGCAAGGGAATTGAACGACGCCTGGCTCTTGGCTCCAACGGAACCCAGTCAGGCGCTAGAGTCAAAACGTATTTTCAAAACTTTCACTTTTTGAACGCATCATGACCTCAGTATTAACCTGAGCAAAAAGGCTACTGACATAGCATCCTCAATTTTTCACGGACTATTCACCGCTTTTGCGTTTTTTCACTACCCCGTCCAGGAGCCGACTTCAAGGGGATGCTTACACGTGCATTGACGGGGGCGGACACCCGCCCCCTCGAGTTTTTGGAGAATAAAAACAGTGGCGTGCAGCGCCGCCGTACCTGGTATAACTTTCTCCCGAACATTGTTACGACTTAAGTCAGAATTTTAAGTTTGGATCATCTCAGCTCAAGTCACTAGAGCAGGTCAAGTGACCTGACCTAAAACGAATTTAAAATATCATAAGACAGAACAAGGCAATGTTATTTGGTGCAAACCAATATGCATTGGAAATGCACGGGAAAATGGTTGGAGCGGAATAGCGTAGTAATAAATGGTGGTATAACTTTTATTTTAACGGCTTCAGGCTTGACTCAACCTTGCGGTTGTAAAAATATGTATTTTGACCTAATTTGACCCTGACCTGACTTTAGGCCAGGACGAATTCTAAGATTGGTCTGAATTGACCCAGCAAGGTTATATCATATATCCTTCGATTCAGCTTGCTGCGACAATTCCAATGGCATACATTGTTTTGCTCTGACTTTACCAGCTCAGATAAAAATGACTGAAAGCCTTTTTTACACGTTATTCCAACGCTGGCATCTTTAACCTCTAGTTACCTAAATTGTGACCGGGAAAAAATGATCAAAATAGTTTCGATAGAGACTTGGATGGGCTATTCAACTATGCTTACGGTTTTTTCGCTATCTAGCGTGGTTCTCGAGATCTTGGGGGGGGTGGGTATCCACCCCATCAATGCAAAGGTGGCTCAAACCCCCACCAATGCGCGTGTCAAACATCCCCCCACCATAGTCCAAAAATGGTTCTGTGCCTTGATGCCGAGTGTAAAATTCATATTGGGAAATATAATTGGCGAGTGGAAAATTCACGTAATATTTTGAGAGTCATTTAACACGCGCATTCACGGGGGTCTGAGCCACTTTCGCTTTGACGAGGGGGCGGGTACCCGCCCCCTATGATCTCGAGAACCACGGTAGGTAACGAAAAACGGTAAAGGAGTTGGGTTGCCCATCCACTTCTCCATTGAAAATATTTGAACAATTTTTTTCAGGTCACATTTAAGGTCACGAGAGGTCAAAACATGCCGTAATAGGGATAACATGTAAATTAAGTTTTTCGGCGATTATATCTGAACAAATAAAGATAGAGCAAACCGACTTAAACTGTATGAATCCTCGTAGCAAGCCGAATCGAATGATATATTAGTTGACCTTGCTAGGTCAAATCAAGAATTTGACCTGACCTGAGGTCAGGGCAGGGTCAAATTATATAAAATGCATATAATTAGAACCGCAAAGCCAAGGCAAGTCTAATGAAGCCAAAATAAACGATCTATCACTATCCGTTACTGTGTTATACAGTAAAAACCATTTTTCCCATGTATTTCCAAAGGAGAGGTCATGCCTCGTACCTGACATTAGGTCACCGATATCAAAAATACCGGAACATATTTTAGAGAACTCCGTGGGCCCATTATGTGATATGAGTTTCAATCGGATAAGTTCACTCTGCTCCGACTTATGCTATCTTAAACTTTTTTTAGGTCGGGTCACTTGACCTGTACTGGTGACCTGACCTGAGATGACCTAATCTTAAAATTGTCACAGAAGTTGTAAAAATGATGAGGAAAAGGGTATGCCAAGTACGGTGGCGCTACCCGCCGCCGTTTTTATGCTATCTCCGAAAAACCCGAGAGGGGTGGGTACCCGCCCCCCGTCAATGCGCGTGTTAAAACCCTATTATGACCCTTATTCACAGTTGAGGAATGAATTTTCCACCAAAATTGTTCGTAGTCCCATATTCTGACGAGTTCATTGACACTAGGTTCTATTGAATTCTGCTGAAAAGGCTCCACTTGAAAAGTGAGTGGCAAAATAAGTAAAAAAAAAAACACACACACACAGAAGAGAATGTAAAATCCAGCTTAGGTACTTAGGTAACGGTCTCCACCCAGCAGCCTGGTATTTGGAACGGGGCGAAGATGGATCTGAGACTGAACGGGGCGGGTATTAACAATTAATATGGGTAATTGAAACTTTTAACTGCCAAGGGAACGCTTGAAGATCAAATCACAATATTGAACGGAAATACGTATGTATGTATATACCTTACGTAGCGTCTTTCTATAAACTGTCGTCTTCGGCTATTATTCAATTTCTTCATACGGGCGCCAGATGATCAGTAATTTTCTTCACGTGGGCGTGAGGCACCTTATCAAAAGGGCCCTCCGTTCAGGTGATATCACACGTGACTAGTATTTGCCACTCCTCACACGTCCAAAAAATTGTCGTTCGAGCTGAGCCTGATCGGGAGAAAATAGCAGTGAAAAGTAAAACGAAGCTTTTTGTACTGGATCCTTCTCGGGAAACAATGCTCTATGCAATTTGAAAATGAGGGTTGATGAGATCCTGCCCAGCAAAAAAATCGAGGGGGCCAGCAAAACTTCAACCTCATGCCGACAAGAAATATACCGCGTTAAGATAAGAAACTCTTCGAATTTGGGCTCCTCGCTGCCTTTTGCACCGGTTGGTTATAAAACCATTCGACATTTTCCTGTTTTGACTGATATCAGGGATTTTTTACCAAAAGACGCCGGGCGGAATAAGAGGAAATTTACTTTCAACTTATTTTCCTTAGTCAAAGCCCAGTACCCCTAGATCTGCACCTGTTATTGCAAATATGCATACCTTGATACGTTCAACGTGTCGTGTGTGCCCCTGAGCTCGTTGTGTTTGTTGTTGGGAGCCGTAGTGTAAGATCTTTAAAGTGTAGGACTTAAATATTCTCTTCCGTTACTGCTGGGTGTCACTTTAAATTTTCATTGAGGCGATTATCTATGCATATGCTGGACCCATTTAAACATGAACATGCTAATTGATGCTACATTAGGGTCGTTCAAAAAAAACATTTTTTACTTTTCAGACTCGTACCAACTTTTTCCTATTATCTTTTCAATTCTGATTCAAATGCACACTTTCCAAGCGTCCACGACAATGCGAAAGATCGTCTCAAAACGGTTAAAGATTTCATGTTTCGGGCGCGATTGGCCGCCCGGCGTTGCAGTCTCCCTTGTTAAATTGGGATGAAAGAGGTGCATAACCTACCAGTAAAAACAGCGTGGCATGTGCGTGCGTATAAGAGCGGTAGATGGGATTTAACATGCAGACATTTACTTGTCAGATGTATTTGCAGCGCAATAAAAATATATGGTATTCCACAAAAGACTTGAAATTAAATGGTTAAGCACCCTAGTACTCTAAATCCCGACAGAACAGGAATGCCTTCCGGAGGCGAAACTTTCTCTGGTAACATTCGTTGGAGAACGTCGTTTGGGGCAGGTGCCAGTGGCGGATCCAGGGGGGGCAAAAAAGGCAATTGCCCCCCCCCCAAACGGAAAAGCTCGGGGCAAAACTATGTTTTTGCCCCCCAAAGCGATCGACCTCCTTTTTCCCCGACTCCTTTTTAGCTTGTAAGCAAAATTTTGGTGCTTCAACTCTCAACTTCAAACAGAATTAGAGAAGTTCAGTGGTAATATTGGGGCTTGGAGAGAAAAAAATGTATCTTGAGCCCATATTTTTCACCCCGTGACGTTTTTTTTGCTTTTCGTCTCCAGTTCCCAAAATCCTACCGAAAAGGCATATTGTAGCGCAATTTTTCACTGCGCGACGTTTTTTTTGCTTTTCGACTTTGGTTTGCCCCTCCCAAACCAACCGGCTAGATCCGCCACTGGCAGGTGCTTCTCCCTATTCTCCTGCAAACTATTTAAGAGCTCTGATACTGCTAGAAGAAGACCCTGCTGCATATTTTTACCCGCTGGTTGGCTCACGAAATCTTCCACCAGCTTCACACCACGCTGTGGGATCATTCACCACATTAAGTTCTGGAATACCTTGAAACAGGAGAAGTTATACCAGTTACCAGCTTATTAGCCATTTCTAATCAGAATATTTCAGATTCAGGCAATCGAATACCAGCCAGCTGTCAGGAGCGACAAGCTGGCTGGGGCTTAGTACCGAGCAATTACAGAGCTCTTCATAACCTCTATCGGAAACTTAAGCCTGCCCAGGTCAAATGTGAATCCCTTGCTGTTTTGGCCAATTGTTGTGTGACTGGCTCCTTACCTCCAAGATGGTGGTTCTCCCCAGCGGGACAGAATAAAACTTTCTGTGCACAGATACCATAGCTGATGGTAGATTGACTTCGGCACATTCATGGCGATTTCTATATTAACTTAACACGCGCATTGACGGGGGTCTGAGCCACCTTCGCATTGACGGTGGGGGGCGGGTACCCGCCCCCCCTAAGATCTCGAGAACCACGGTAGGTAGCGAAAAACGGTAAACGGTGTTGGGCTGCCCATCCACTTCTCCATCGAAAATATTTGAACCATTTTTTGTCAGGTCACATTTAAGGTCACGAGAGGTCAAAACATGCCCGTCATAGGGATAACATGTAAAATTCAGTTTTTCGGGTATTACATCTGAACAAGTAAAGATAGAGCAAAACGACTTGAACTATATGAATCCTCTTAGCAAGCCGAATCGAATGATATATAAGTTGACCTTGCTAGGTCAAATCAAGGATTTGACCTGACCTGATGTCAGGTCAGAGTCAAATTATATAAAATGCATATCATTAGAACCGCAAAGCCCAGGCGAGTCTAATGCAGCTAAAATAAATGCTCTATCACCATCCGTTACTGAGTTATTCCGTAAAAACCATTTTTCCCATGTACTTCCAATGGAGAGGTCATGCGTCGTACCTGACCCTAGGTCATCGATATCAAAAATACCGGAACATATTTTAGAGAACTCGGTGGGGCCATTATGTGATATGAGTTTCAATCGGATAAGTTCACCCTGCTCCGACTTATGCTATCTTAAACTTTTTTTGAGGTCGGGTCACTTGACCTGTACTGGTGACCTGACCTGAGATGACCTAACCTTAAAATTTTCACAGAAGTTGTAAAAATGATGAGGGAAAAGGTATACCAAGTACGGCGGCGCTACGCGCGGCCGTTTTTCTACTATCTCCGAAAAACCCGAGGGGGGCGGGTACCCGCCCCCGTCAATGCGCGTGTTAATGAAAACACTGCACTGCATTTTATGGATAGCTTTGAGGCTCATTGGTTTAGAACCCCTCACAAGGAAAGCCGCTCACTTTTTTCGGGGTCGGAGTGGCTCAGTCGGTTAGCGCTTGCGCTCGGCTCGGCCAATGACATTCTGTATGTGCTGGGTGTCGGGGGTTCGAGCCCACCCAAAGGCAGAATCTGGCGCCCTGCTTTCGCCCAAGCTAATTCCTTCCCTCTCGCCTCTGATGCTATATGACCTGAGCAGTTGATACGTTGTTTAACTCCAAATATTATAATATTACGTCTTTAAGTATCTTCTGGAGTGATGAACGGAACCTTACTCAGTAGTAGTACGCACTTCATGCCATAAATGTCATATATTCCATGAATATGGCTCGCTGGTGGGCTCCGGGTCTTCTAAACAGACAGTTGTTGGAGACAACCTCTCCTGACAGCCACACGTACCAGATGCGCAATTCGTGATTATCTTCTCAAGGAAAGCAGAGCTGGGATGTCTTCCAGAACCAAAACACTAGCCGGACCTGATGATCCAGGACCGTTCCCTGATAGGTCTTCCTATAAAAATACTCCGGTATTGTATAGAGGCACTGAAGTCAGTGTGCAAACGCAACTGTTATTTGTGACTAGAAAGTTATAATCTGCGTCGCAAACATAAGAATCAGAATGCTGAAGGTAAAAAGGCAGTGATACAGTACCTGGTCTAAACAGCAAAACCATCCACCTTTCAGTTAGGAAGGCTAAAGTTTCCGACAGAGGCTATGAAGAGCTCGGCTCGATACCAAGCCTCTACCAATTTATAATTCCTGAAAGCTGGATGGTATTCGAGCGCCTGAATCTAAAAGATTCTGACATGACTCCGTTGGCTTACGTTCTGAAATGGCTCCGTTGAGAAGCTGGTGACTGGTATAGCTTCCACTGTTTCAATGTATTCCAGAACTTACAGTCATGAACGGTCCATAGGCGGATCCAGGATTGTCGATCGGGGAGGGCACCTTCCCGGGGGGGGCGCCATCCGGACCAGGGGGCGTCACTTATGACCGGCAAAACCTATCAGGTGGGCGCCAAATCCTGTCGGTGGGCGCCGACTTTCGTATCCTGGGCGGGGGAATGGAAAGCGACATTTCAGGGGGGCGCCATCGACCTTTCAGGGGGCGCCGAGGGTCGATCGGGGGGGGCGCGTGCCCCCCTTGCTTCCTGGATCCGTCTATGGAACGGTCCCACAGAACGTGGTGTGAAGCCAGTGTCGGATCTAGCCGGTGAGTTTGGGAGGGGCCAAAGTCAAAAGTCGAAAAAAACGGTACGCCGTGAAAGCTGCGCTGCAATACCACTTCCCGGTATATTTTTGTGTATTTGAGCCGAAAAGCAAAAAAAAACGTCACGGGATAAAAATATGGGCTCGAGATACTTTTTCCAGTCCAAGGCCCAATATTTACACTGAACTTAACTGGTTCTGTTTGAAGTTGAGAGTTAAAGCACCAAAATCTTGCTTATAAACTAAAAGTTCGGGGGAAAGGAGGTCGATCACTTTGGGGGGCAAAAACATAGTTTTGCACCGAGCTTTCCGTTTAGGGGGGAGCAAATGCCTTTTTTGCCCCCCTTGGATCCGCCACTGTGTGAAGCTGAAGGAAGATTTCGTTAGCCACCTAAAGGGTAAAATTATGAAACAGGACCTTCTTTCATCAGTACCAGAGCTCTTAAATAGTTCGCAGGAGAATAGGGAGAAGCACCTGCCTCACGACACTCTCCAACGATAGTTACTAGAGCAAGGTTCGCCTCCGGAAAGCATTCCTGTTTAACGGGATATAGAGTACTAGGGCGCTGAATCATTTAATTTCAAGTCTTTTGTGGTATAACATGTATTTATATTGCGCTACAGATACATCTGACAAGTAAATGTCTGCATGTTAACCCTCGCCCCACCGGGGGCCATCGATGGCCCCCCTAAGGTTTTTCCGGGATAGCAGAAAAACGACGAGGCACAGCACCGCGGTTGAGGGTTCTACCTCTCACTGCATCATTTTCCCATCATCCCTGAAATTTTTTACCCCGGGTCACCCAAGGTCAGGTCACCAGACGAGGTCAACCAAGGTCACCTCACTTCACCTTTAGAGCTCTGTAAGAGCTACATTTCAAAGTCGATCGATTTGAAACTTCCTACACTTCATGACCCCTCCAGGGTCTACAAGGTGTATATCCGGGATTTTTCGATTTCGTGCCCTGAGGTCAGGTCACGAGGCGACCTCTCCCATTGGAAAAGCATGGGGAAAAGCTATTTCATGATATAAAAGCCACAAAAATGATTGCAAATACTCAGACTGCTCAGAACAGCGTTTTTGGACACCCTTTCACGGATCCCAGGGGTCATATTTGCCCTTTGACTTTTCCAAGGTCATCCAAGGTCACCAGAGGTCAAAAACAGTATTTTGACAATAACTTTTGACCTAATTAAGTTAGAGCGGTGAAACAAACACCATCGTGTTTGTCTTGTCACTGGCTTTCATTTGATATACGGCAAGGTCACTTTGTGACCTTTCGTGACCTCAGGTCATATTAGGTCACGAGGTGACCTCTGGCGGTCAAACCACTGGCGGGAGGTCTTTACGTTCCACATGGCGGAAAAAGTACTGGCAATTTGCTATCAAATGTACTTTACCGGGCCTCAATAGCTCTAATGACATAAGAGTTATGCCCAGTTTGCTTAATCATTGCATATTTGAGTGAAAATAGCCGATCTTGACCTAATTTGACCTCTGGAGGTCAAACCATTGACCTGAGCACTAAAACATACGAAGTAATTTCTTACTGAATTCACGCAAGCTTTCTATTGCACTTTGCAGATTTGCGCTAACGCCCATATTTTCGGAGTTAGAGGGGGCCATTGATGCCCCCCGGTGGGGCGAAGGTGGCGCCGGACCCCCGGTGGGGCGCGGGTTAAATCCCATCTATCGCTCTTATACGCACGCACATGCCAGGGGTCGAAAAACCTACCATTTTGGCATTCTGAATGGTGACAGCCCAAGGTGGGGAAGGTGACAAAAATTGGCCGACAAGTTTCCTCCAGACCTATAAAGGAGCAAATCGCTGAAATTGGCTCCTATAATTCGAACTCGCAATATTTTTCAACAACTAGGATGGTCCAGGAGCATCCATTGATATCCTACTAATGAAAAACATGCCACATTTTGCAGCCTGGGCTGGTGACACATTTATGGTTTAACATTTTCATTGGTGCCACACTGAACACTTTTTTGGCCCCTGGCACATGCCACGCTATCTTTACTGGTAGATTATGCATCTCTTTCATCCCAATTTAACAAGGGGCCGGGCGGCCAATCGCGCCCAAAACATGAAATCTTTAACCGTTTTGAGACGATCTTTCCCGCTGTCGTAGATGCTTGTAATGTGGCTCATTGAAATCAGAATTGAATATATAATGGGATAAAGGGGGTTCGAGTCTGAAAAGCAAAAACATGTTTTTTAACGACCCTAATGCTGTATCGTACGTGGTTTCGCATGTTTCAATGGTTCGTGCTGATTATTATGTTTTATATGGCAAGAAACGATCAAACAGCAAGAGCACAAATACCTTGTCGATGCATTGTAAATATTATGGAATTAGTTTAAAGTCAACTGATGTGTCGTAATCGGACTGAAAAACAAAAACTTTTTACGATTATTTGACCAAACCATAGTATTTCAAGATATATCCCAGTCATATGTCTTAGTTCATGCTGGGTCGTACCAGTGAAACAATGAAAACGTTAGTTCGGCGATGTAAAACTCCTATGAAGAGAAGCAACACCGCTGCACCGTTTAAGAGGGAGTAGAAGTGTTAAAGATCGATTTGAAGACCTTCTTTAGTCATAACGGTGTAAGAGATAACCATATTTCAGACATAATAATTGGATGCATTTTTCGTTCTTGAAAAATATGGCAAAAAGTGGTAAAAACAAGAAAAAACTAGTTTATGCCAGCCGGTTTTTACCTCGGTAAATACCGGCAAAAACCACCTAGTGGGAAACACCTGCCAACCCTAATTGGGAATATGTGATATTGTTACTTCATAGGTCATCGACCTTGAATGACCTTGACCCAAAAATGTCAAAGAAAACTGTAATGGGCCGTCCTTCTGTGACCCTTGTCCCCTTTCTGCATATTCCGTTTTTCCACATAATTGATTTATTCATTTATTTATCTGCATCATTGCCGACGGGACCCCAAGAAAAGGCAAAGTACAAGAAATAAAAGATTTGACATGTACATCATAAGAGCAAAGATGCCACAAAACGTGAATAAAATGCTTGAAAACGCACAAGGTGATCACATAAAAATAGCAAAACCTATTGTGGCAGCCCACACAAAAATTAAAACCATAAAGGCGATACGAACCCTAAGAGCGATAAAAATCCATAAAACCATCCACAGTATAATATGCAATCACTGGCTCATACACAACTACAACGAGGCGACAAAGATTTTGACTTTTCCGCGGAACGCTTGCCAGATATCTGAAAATACATCTGCGGCCGGGCACATGCGTAAAAACGTATTCAGCTGCCTCGGAAGCCTCGTAAATAGACCTTCCTTAACAGTGTCAACCCTTGCATAAGGTAAACTTAGCAGGGTCCGTGGGTGCTGACTGGTGGCGTGAGTCGGAACATGCAAATGGAAGGACCCGAGAAGAGATGAAGGTGAGATTCGTCCTTTAAAAATATTTCGGATGAACATAATATCGTGTTGTTGTCGCCTAGCGCTAACTGAAACAAGGCCAAAGTGCCTCAACAGGTCTGTGTTGGCCAGTGATTGGGATCGCTGGTGACTGTGCGCATTGAGCCACACTAAAAACTTATGTTCCATGCGGCTCAGTCGATCAGTGTAGGATGCAGCCGCTCCATTCCACACAACGCTACATTACCCCAAGTTCGACCGCACATAGGCAAAGTATGAAGTTAAGACAGGCGAGACGCTGAGATATCCTTTCGGGTTAGCTTTCTCGGTAATCACGTCATTTCTCCAATAGGTCTCCAGCACGGCCCAGCTAAGACCTTTATGACCTCGTCGACCTTCTATATTTACCTATTTAAATGATACTTCGACATGAGGTATATCACCATCGCCTCCATACACCCCAACGAGCGTTTTTCTAACTCCTTTACTTTACGCAATCTCAGAAGGGGGACAGTCAACTTAGGATCCCCTTCCACCGCACGTTGACGTCATACCCTCTCCACTGGGCGTGTTAAGGGTTATTGTTTAAGCTAATAGGTCAAACATTCCAGTCAAATATCCTGCGGGTTATGCGTTTTCATTACTGGACTCACCAATCCTGCGTCTGGATGGGTATAAGCTGCTCCGTGCTCTGCTTTTCCGGATGCGCCTGATATATTGCCGCTTAGCAGGTCGGAAGCGCCCCGAAGGTGTTCTGTTATCTGTGGAAGAAATAGTGACGTCACATACTGTTGCGGTGATTTGAGCAGGGAATGGTAACGTCACAGACTGCTGCGGTGATAAGTGCAGGAAATGGTGACGTCACAGACTGCTGCTATGATCTGTGCAGAAAATAGTGACGTCACATACTGATGCATTGATCTGTGCAGGAAATGGTGACTTCACATACCGCTGCGGTGATCTGTGAAGGAAATGGTGACGTCACAGACTGCTGCGGTGATAAGTGCAGGAAATGGTGACGTCACAGACTGCTGCTATGATCTGTGCAGAAAATAGTGACGTCACATACTGATGCATTGATCTGTGCAGGAAATGGTGACGTCACAGACTGCTGCGGTGATCTGTGGAAGAAATGGTGACGGCACTGACAACTGCAGTGATCTGGGCAGGTACATGCCATAGTCGATAACAGGCGGTGTAGAGTATGGGCTGCACTGTGCCCTTTTCTAGTTTTAACAACGTCTTAACGTTTTGTCATCACCACAAATGTCAGTGAAATGGATTGGGTAACTACACTGCGCAGAAAAGGAAACAGTGCAGAGGAGGAGTGTAAAAGACTAAATAACGTTGTTGAGATGTGGAAATCGCACTACAAATATGTCAAAACACTTCTGAGACCGTGTGACAGCAAGACTTAAAAGTGACCTCCCACAAGTAACATGAGCGTGAGCTGTTTGTCCCACTGTATCTGTACTGTACTGTTGATGTGGTGACTGCAGCGGCGCACCTGCTCTCTTTCCAGCCAATGGCGTCTCCGTGGGCGTCGGGGAAGCAGAGGGAGGATTTCTGCCAGGTGGCGCTGGGCAAAAGCAGAGGGAGGATTTCTGCCAGGTGGCGCTGGGCAAAAGCAGAGGGAGGATTTCCGATCGAGGAGGGGAGTAGTGGAATGGAGGTGGGGCACCTTTGATGACCGCGGAGCGATTTCTGACTAATCAGGAGGTCCGGGAGGTATGACATTAGGAAGCATGGGTGGTTTCACGGAGTGCAGAGATCTGGGTGGTGGTGGGCACATTCTCCCTGGATGCACCAATGACCGGAGACACCTCATCTTGTATTCTCCTTCCATCAGACATATCCAGGCGATAAATGGGGAAATGGATGGAAATGGAGAAATGGAGCA
Organism: Lepas anatifera; assembly: GCA_034440635.1. Taxonomy (NCBI): domain Eukaryota; kingdom Metazoa; phylum Arthropoda; class Thecostraca; family Lepadidae; genus Lepas; species Lepas anatifera. The sequence continues at coordinate 487,463 of JAOTON010002016.1, read as the reverse complement.
TCGGCGTCCACTGAAGCGCCTGCGTTGCCACTCTGAAATGGATCGCGACTGTGTCCGCGCGCTTCCTCTCCCCACCACCACTACCTCACCACCGGAACAGCACACACCGAGTCAGACACACATCACAAACCGAATCACAGACACACAGCACACACCGAGTCACAGACACACAGCACACACAGTCACGGACACACATCACAAACCGAATCACAAACACACAGCACACACCGAGTCACAGACACACATCACAAACCGAGTCACAGACAGACAGCACACACCGAATCACAGACACACAACACACACAGAGTCACAGATGCATAGCAAACACCGAGTCACAGACACAAAGCACATCTACCATAGCGGCCTCATAGTGGTGTTCTAAACATAGCGGTGCATAGTGATGGTGTTCTAACCATAGCGGTGCATAGTGATGGTGTTCTTACCATAGTGGTGCATAGTGATGGTATTCTAACCATAGTGGTGCACAGTGAGGGTGTTCTAACCATAGCGGTGCATAGTGATGGTGTTCTTACCATAACGGTGCATAGTGGCGGTGATGTTACCATAACGGTGCATAGTGATGGTGTTCTAACCATAGCGGCGCGATAACGGCTGTTAGGTACGGAGATCCTTTAGAAATGATTATTAAATCGAAATTCACACGGGCAAGAACATACACATTCAATAAAATCCCCTGACGATATCAGTATGTAACATCATAAGATCTTCTGATAGTCTGATCCAAAAAACTTTGCAAAAATTGTTAGCCAAATTACAAAATTTGGTTTCGTGATTCGTTCCAATTGCAACAGATCCACTAGAGGGAAAAGTATTTTTACAATATAAAAAGACACTTCCTCTTTATAAATTTTAACACGCGCATTGACGGGGGCGGGTACCAGCCCATTTCGGGTTTTTCGGAGACAGCAGTAAAACGGCGGCGAGTAGCGCCGCCGTACTTGGCATACCTTTTCCCTCATCACTTTTACAACTTCTGTAAAAACTTTAAGGTTAGGTCATCTCAGGTCAGGTCACCTGTACAGGTCAAGTGACCTGACCTCAAAAATAGTTTAAGATAGCATAAGTCGGAGCAGGGTAAACTTATCCGATTGAAATTCCTATCACATAGTGGGCCCACCGAGTTCTCTAAAATATGTTCCGGTATTTTTTATATCGATGACCTAAGGTCAGGTACGACGCATGACCTCTCCATTGAAAATGCATGGGAAAAATATTTTTTACTAAATAACTCAATAACGGATGGAGAAAGAGCGTATATTTTAGCTGCATTCGAATCGCCTTAACTTTGCAGTTCTAATGATATGCATTGTATATAATTTGATCCTGACCTTACCTCACGTCAGGTCAAATCCTTGATTTGACCTAGTAAGGTCAAATTATATATCCTTTGATTCGGCTTGCTGAGAGGATTCATATAGTTGAAATCGTTTTGCTCTATATTCACTTGTTGAGATGTAATGGCCGAAAAAACTTAATTTACATGTTATTCCTATTATGGCATGTTTTGACCTCTCGCGACCTTAAACGTGACCTTGACAAAAAATTGTCGAAATATTTTCGATGGAGAAGTGGATGGGCTACCCAAAGTCTTTCCCGTTTTTCGCTACTTACCGTGGTTCTCGAGATCTTAGGGGGCGGGTACCCGCCCCCCCTCGTCAAAGCGAAGGTGGCTCAGACCCCCGTCAATGCGTGTGTTAATGGGAAATAGCGGTAGTGTTCTAATCATAACGGCGCCTTAGTGATGGTGGTTTTCTGGCTTTGAACTTTACCTGCAGGAAACGGTATTGACTGGCAGTCGTTTGAGGAATTACCGAGCACAGAGAGTACGCCTGAGGCTCCAAACCGGTCAGAATCAGCTGACACTTCAAGGCCCTGAGGAGATGCCAATTTTTCCCAAATAAAAGTACAGGGCGGGATTTTTCTTGACCTTGGAAACATGGCAGGAAAGGGAACTTTAATGCCTCAGCGGAGCGGATTTTATCAACAGCAGGCACTTCTGTCTTCTTATCCGGCACTTTTCGATCCTTATTTGCCAGAACACACCTGTTTAGGGGTCCATGAAGCCCTTAAGCAAAGAGTACAAAAGCAATGTCCTAAATGAGAACAGGTCTTCAATTTCAGGTACTTAGGATACGAGGAACCCTGCTCCTAAGTGGAGGAAAATCCCAAATGCTCGGGCCATTTGGATGGACTGATGGCCAAGAATGGTCCCTGCTTTGCATTTCCAGAGCAGTAATCTGGGCTGTATGCCGGACTGAGTGGTGCAGGCGATGTCTGCCGGCTGGAATCGGGCTCAGTCCCAGCTTCCCAGTACAAAGCGCGATGGCAGACATCACCGGTCCGACTCCGCCTTCAGACCGGATCCAACCGCATATCCGCTCCCATATCCGGCTGTATAGGTTGTACCCGCTCCCATATCCGGCTGTATAGGTTGTACCCGCTCCCATATCCGGCTGTATAGGTTGTACCCGCTCCCATATCCGGTTGTATAGGTTGTACCCGCTCCCATATCCGGCTATATAAGTTGTACCCGCTCCCATATCCGACTGTATAGGTTGTACCCGCTCCCATATCCTGCTGTTATAAGTTGTACCGGCTCCCATATCCGGCTGAATAAGTTGTACCCGCTCCCATATCCGGCTATATAAGTTGTACCCGCTCCCATATCCGGCTGTATAGGTTGTACCTGCTCCCATATTCGACTGTATAGGTTGTACCTGCTCCCATATCCGGCTATATAAGTTGTACCCGCTCCCATATCCGGCTGTATAGGTTGTACCCGCTCCCATATCCGGCTGTATAGGTAGTACCTGTTCCCATATTCGACTGTATAGGTTGTACCCGCTCCCATATCCGGCTGTATAGGTTGTACCCGCTCCCATATCCGGCTGTATAGGTTGTACCTGCTCCCATATTCGACTGTATAGGTTGTACCTGCTCCCATATCCGGCTATATAAGTTGTACCCGCTCCCATATCCGGCTGTATAGGTTGTACCCGCTCCCATATCCGGCTGTATACGTTGTACCCGCTCCCATATCCGGCTGTATAGGTTGTACCCGCTCCCATATCCGGCTGTATAGGTTGTACCTGCTCCCATATTCGACTGTATAGGTTGTACCTGCTCCCATATCCGGCTGTATAGGTTGTACCTGCTCCCATATCCGGCTGTATAGGTTGTACCCGCTCCCATATCCGGCTGTATAGGTTGTACCTGCTCCCATATTCGACTGTATAGGTTGTACCCGCTCCCATATCCGGCTGTATAGGTTGTACCCGCTCCCATATCCGGCTGTATAGGTTGTACCTGCTCCCATATTCGACTGTATAGGTTGTACCTGCTCCCATATCCGGCTATATAAGTTGTACCCGCTCCCATATCCGGCTGTATAGGTTGTACCCGCTCCCATATCCGGCTGTATACGTTGTACCCGCTCCCATATCCAGCTATATAAGTTGTACCCGCTCCCATATCCGGCTATATAAGTTGTACCCGCTCCCATATCCGGCTATATAGGTTGTACCCAAGATACTTTTACTTAAAGGTACGTTAAAGAGGGGATTCCTCCACACCCGAGTGACGTCACTCGGGCGTGAAGAAATTCCTTCACCATTGAGCCGTGTGTTAAACTGCTGCTAATGGCACTTTCTGCATACAAATTTATGAGAATACACAGTAATCAAGTTTATCCCAAATACAACGAATAAACATTTTATTTTCGATTATGGGCCTCTTTTTGCCAGAATTTGCATATTTGACCATTTAATTTTCCCATGTTATATGCTACCAGGTGTGACGTCACATCCGGTGGTCTGCGCTTGCTGTTGGAGGGGGCTGGGTTGTACCCGCTCCCATATCCGGCTATATAGGTTGTACCTGCTCCCATATCCGGCTATATAGGTTGTACCCGCTCCCATATCCGGCTATATAGGTTGTACCCGCTCCCATATCCGGCTGTATAGGTTGTACCCGCTCCCATATCCGGCTATATAGGTTGTACCCGCTCCCATATCCGATTGTATAGGTTGTACCCGCTCCCATATCCAGTTGTATAGGTTATTCCCGCTCCCATATCCGGCTGTATAGGTTGTACCCGCTCCCATATCCGGCTGCATAGGTTATTCCCGCTCCCATATCCGGCTGTATAGGTTGTACCCGCTCCCATATCCGGCTGCATAGGTTATTCCCGCTCCCATATCCGGTTGTATAAGTTGTACCGGCTCTCATATCCGGCTGTATAAGTTGTACCCATTCCCATATCCGACTGTATCTCTCTCTCTCTCTCTCTCTCTCTCTCTCTCTCTCTCTCTCTCTCTCTCTCTCTCTCTCTCTCTCTCTCTCTCTCTCTCTCTCTCTCTCTCTCTCTCTCTCTCTCTCTCTCTCTCTCTCTCTCTCTCTCTCTCTCTCTCTCTCTCTCTCTCTCTCTCTCTCTCTCTCTCTCTCTCTCTCTCTCTCTCTCTCTCTCTCTCTCTCTCTCTCTCTCTCTCTCTCTCTCTCTCTCTCTCTCTCTCTCTCTCTCTCTCTCTCTCTCTCTCTCTCTCTCTCTCTCTCTCTCTCTCTCTCTCTCTCTCTCTCTCTCTCTCTCTCTCTCTCTCTCTCTCTCTCTCTCTCTCTCTCTCTCTCTCTCTCTCTCTCTCTCTCTCTCTCTCTCTCTCTCTCTCTCTCTCTCTCTCTCTCTCTCTCTCTCTCTCTCTCTCTCTCTCTCTCTCTCTCTCTCTCTCTCTCTCTCTCTCTCTCTCTCTCTCTCTCTCTCTCTCTCTCTCTCTCTCTCTCTCTCTCTCTCTCTCTCTCTCTCTCTCTCTCTCTCTCTCTCTCTCTCTCTCTCTCTCTCTCTCTCTCTCTCTCTCTCTCTCTCTCTTTTGGCCATTTTCTTATTCCTTATTCCTCCTTAAAAGGTGCAAAAACCAACACTAATAATTAGTAAAATTGCTCTAGCTGATGCTGGTGGAGACAACCCTGGACGTCTTGCATTGTAACAAAATCTGTTTTTCTACTGGATGGTTGCAAAATGTGGAAAACACTTTTATTATTTAGTCGTGACGTGTTTCTACTTTGGCAACTTTTCTCATGTATATCTATGCTGATTACGTACGGGACGTATTCATACATCTATGTGGAATGTTTATGGGAGCTACATCCATATTGACTACCCATGCCATTCACATTCATTTTTACTAGTTACAGAATCTACTTACGCCTCGAATAATTACGGGATCTAAATTTATTTTTACTAATTATGGAGTATAGATCTATGTTGAATACCCATGGGATTCACCTATGTGGAATAAGTGCTTACAGAAACAACATCTATGTTGACTTATCACGGGATTTACATCCATTTTGACTAATTACAGAGTGTGCATTTGTATTGAATACCCACGGGATCTACAATTGTTTTGAATACCCACAGGAGCCGCAGCGACAGGCGCGGCAGTTGGGATCCGAGGAGCCGGGTGAACAGCTGACGACGAGAACAGCCACCAGCAGCAGCAGTCTGGCCCAGCCCGCCATGGTGGAGCAGCAGCTGGACAGCTGAAGAGCAGCGGGACGACGCTCTGGTCTCACTCCCCGCTTCTGGGCTCAACTGGCGCGCTTTTAAATGGCGCAAACAGGGTATCAAGATGTTATCGATTAGATCTGTCGCGGGAAGTGTCAAAACATGCTCCAAAAAACTTGTTGAGCACGTCGTGATTAAATCGATCGGTTTAAACAGAGCGCCGATCGCCTCCCAATCTTGCCTACATGGCTAGAGAAATGGCCTCTTAAGCTGTTCGGGGTCCCTGAACTGGCCTCTGATGCCATACGAGCTAATTTGACCCCCTTGAGCTGAACTGAGCGCCCCTGGAATGGTTTGGGCAGCATGAACTGTTCTAGGGTCCCTTAGCTGACCTGAGAGCCGTGAGCTTGAACGGGGCCCCTTGAGTTGGCCAGACCCTTAATCCACCGACCTGGAGGGGCCCTGAGCTGGGACCGTAAGGTTAGCATTGTTCCCTGAGCTTATCTGGTTCCCCAATGCTGCACGGGAGGCCCTACACTTATCTGGGGCCCCTGCACAGTAATAGGACCCCTGACCTGAACTTGGGGGCATAAGCTTTCATTGGAACCCTAAACTTTTCTAAAGCCCTGTACAAGCTGACGAGGAGCCCTTGAGCTGAGCCGGGCCCTAAAGATAATCTGTTCATCTGAGCTAATATGGGCCCATGTGTTGGACTGAGGGCGCCTGAAATGGTCTTGGACCCCTATAACGCTTTACAGCTACTGAGCTGGGGGCCGTGAGCTTGAATGGGCCCCTTGAGCATCAGCCACCCTGAGGGCCCCCTAAGCTGAGCTGGGACCCTAAGCTAATCTGGGTACTCCTGTGCTTAACTGGTGCCCCTGATCTGGTATGGGGCCCTTGAACTCTTCTAAGGTTCCTGGGCTAAGCTGGGGGCCGTGAGCTTAAATGGAGCCGGGAGCCTCCTGAGCTGGTATGAGACGAAACCCTATATCAGCCGATCTCGGGACCCCTGACCTGAGCTGGGCCCCCAAAGCTAATCTGGGTCTTAAGCTAACCCCTGTGCTTAACTGGGCGGCCCCTGAACTGGTTCCGGGGCCCCTGAGCTTAGCTGGAGGCCATGAGCTTGAATGGCATCTTAAGCTGTTCTGAGACCCTATATAAGCCACCATGACCCCTAAGGTGAGCTGGGGACCTAAGCTAACCTGGGTACCCCTGTGCTTAACTGATCTGATATGGCGCCCCTGAACTCTTCTAGGGTCCCTGGGCTAAGCTGGGGGCCCCGTGAGCTTGAATGGAGCCTCCTGAGCTGGTATGGGACGAGACCCAATATTTTGGAGGCTCCTGAGATGAGCTGGGCCTCCAAAACTAATCTGGGGCCCATGTCCTGAACAAGGGCCCCGAGCTGGTCTGGGGCCCCTGAACTGTTCTGGCACCACTTAGCTAAGCTGGGATCCGTGAGCTTGAACAAGCCCCTTGAGCTGTTTTGAGACCCTATATAAGCCGACCCCTATAGGACCCTGAAGCTTGATGTTACGAAAAACCGCTAAAATTTCTAATCATGCCCATATGCATGGATTAAGAGAAGTACCATAACACTAACGCCTAAATATTACCTGCAAACTCGTTATACTCCATCCGCTTTTATTAATAGCCGAGAGAAGTAAGTTTACCTTCGCTCAAGAGATTACCGGTGTTTATTGTCTTCTGCTGCCGGTGCCACCAGCAGCCAATCAAAGATCAGCAATCAACAGCCAATCAAAATCGAGATTAGTCTTACTGCAAACAGCTGTTAGTGCTGAAGCTGCCATTATTTTGACACGCCCTAGAAAATTTGTAAAAATAATGTTTTTCGCTGGAGTTCTCGCAAAACGTCTGATGGTTTCACAAAAAAAACTCTTTCAGTTTTCTGTTCAACCATAAGTTTTGTTGATACAGTTCTAAAATAGGTTATTTAGAGCTTCGAAAAAGTGTAATTTCTCCAATGCGCTGCATAGTAGCTGTTGTGCCTCTCCAGCCCTAATGACGAATGCTGCCAAACAACTTAAACGGGGTCCGACATAAATCAATATCTAATGGCGTAAAGAAGGGATCCGTAATAGCCTAAATAATTGTTCCCGTTTGTCAAAAAGTTGATTAGTCATAGCGATGTGAGGCTATTTGGTATCAAAGCATTGTTTGTAGTATTCTAAACAGCTTCTACGTTTGCAAATATGATGAGAAGAGGCCTAAAAATCTAAATACCCCGCTCGTGGCAAAAAAACGATTGAAATCCTCCAAAATAGCCTAAAAATGTATTTCTTATTTGACAAATAGTTCGGATAAGAGGCTAAAACATATTTATTGGCATTGTACTATTATTTATTAGATCATAATAGGTACAGCTCAAAATCAGGGCGAAATTTTATTTCTCAATTTTTCATATACTGACACCTAATGTGCATGCGAGAATTATTGGCACAAAAGGAACTATTTAAAACTGTTCATAATTATGGCCCCTCTTGAGGTGGGCCCCCTTGAGGTGGCCCCCCTTGAGGTGGCCCCCACTTTCCAAACCGTTCCTACTCCCCTAACTTTATGTACATTTTGGCATTTTGCCCACTTAGCGACACCGGGGAAGCTGAATTGTGAACTAAAACTAGAATGGATAGAGCTGTGAATAAAGTTAATTTCCCGTGTGAAAGACCCGAACACACCATTGCTGTTTTGCGCGATATTTGAGTAATTGATAATGAGTTTGTCCAACCATGTCATTAAAAACATCCACATAGGTTTTCTTCTTGTGTTTCCACTTCCTTATTTGCTGCTAGATCCATCGAGAATTTAAATATGTGCAGAGGTTCGTGCAGCCTCGCCAAAAGGGGATTCTGTGCTGGCCTTCGCTTCTCTTTGAAAATTATAGGCCAGATCTCAGACTTCGATCTAGTGGTGGGGGGGGTGCCTTCTCAATCGACCCTTGGCGGCCCCTAAAATGGTCAGGATGCCCCTGACACCTGAAAGGTTGATGGCGCCCCTCTGAAATGTCGTTTCTTTGATGCAAAGTAGGGTGCCCACTGATAGGTTTTGGCGACCACCTGATTGGGCCCCTGGTCCGGATGGCAACCCCCTCAATCGACAATCCTGCATCCGACTATGCCAGCTCTTTCACAAATTACTCAATATCCAGCAGGTATCAGCAGAAATCATTATTATATGACTTAAACTTTATGTAAAAGCCCTGAAAAATGTCTACGGCTGGTGGCACGATTTAATCTTAATTCAACACACAGCCTCACTCAACCATCCTCCTTCTGCAATTGCTTAGGTGGTATGGATGAAAGTGGTAATATCATCTTAGATAGTTGATAAAATTGTCTGCAGGTGCCTGCATATAGTCTTGTCTAATGTGACTGCAGCCGTTTTCTCCGGGTTTGTTCCTCTCTCGATAATATACTGCAATTTTTCTTACCCAGGCAACGTCAACCATCGTACTTTTGGAATTTGCCCGTTTCATTCTTGTAGGCAGACAGGAAGCACGAAATATACTGATTCTTCTCCAATTTTTAAACCCACTCAGATCGAAACATTTTAAATGGATGTCAGCTGTCTGTTGTGATGTCTACCCGCTGCTTTGAATAAGCGTCAATGGTTACATGTTCTATCAGGAAAGTATTTGGCAAGCTGAGGAGGCGATGCGCAACTGACATTCGAGTTGGCAAACAAAGCCTGCAGGAAAGTTTTCGTAACTGAAGAAGAGAGCACATTCAGCTTACAATTGTCGCCTGTACAATTTAGGCTGTGGACTATGAGAAATATTTCCCGTGGCTAATTACCCGTTTGTTGTTCAGGTATAAATTGTTGCTTGAAATAAATATATCAAGCTCTTATTAAAATCGTTTTCTTCTGGTCAGTGGATGCAAGTTAACGTTTTCAGATGTATCAAAAAGACGCAGTGCACCGTTTTCTCGCCATGCCTCCATTCTGCGCTGGGGCCCACAGCAGCAACGATCTCGTCAAATACAGCACCATCGGCCGGATACGGTGTTCCGCCAATTTGTTTCGTTGTTTCCGCTCAATACTGCTTCAGCGAGAAGAATCTCACATAGAATAGTCATTTGTTAGCTTAGCAAGTGATATATATATATATATATATATATATATATATATATATATATATATATATATATGGAAGTGACTTGCGACTTATTTTTTTATTAATTTACTTTATATTTTTACAGAAGTTTCGGTGTCAAAGCACCTTCGTCAATACGAACAGTAAAATCATATCAAAAAGACATTAAAACGACACACACATGAGGCACCATAAAACAAATAAACAAGACGGTTTAGCAAGAATGAATCGTGCAACAATTTATATCGTGATTTAAATTTCTCTCACGGCTATCACGAAAACACGTCAATGGGGAAATTCTGATATTGCTAAATATGCCACAGATTTCAACGAATTTACAAATTCAGATCGCGTGTTTAATGAGGGGTAAACTGAAATAAATGCTGATTCTAAATTTCTGCTTAGCGTTTCATCTTTTGGTTTAGCCAGAATTTTAGTATCATCCCATCGTGGTAAATCGTTACAATCATCTATGTGTACTGCTAGAGAATTTGAGGTCCTATGATGTATTACATCTTTCCTGTGCTCTTTTAATCTAACTTTTAGGCCCTTCTGTCTCACCGATATATGATTCTGAACAACCTCCGCATGGTATTCTGTAAATTATGCTTAAATTGGAATCCTTTGGTTTTGTTTTCTTTAAAATATATCCCGTCTTCTTCCCTGAGACTATAGCTATTTTTATGCCCGCATTTGTCAAATGATTACAGGTTATGTTGGCGTATTTTGAGTTTGGTACAGAGATAAATCTACTAAATTTTGTCTTGTTCGCTGTGGTTTTAGTTTTTGTTCTATTGTTCCAAATGCGATATGCTTTTTCTTTAAGGCCAATAAGCCATCCTAGTGGATATTTTAGAGCCTGAAATCTTTCAATTACATGTTTCATCTCATCTTTTAAGTATTCTGCACTACATATTATTATAGCCCTACGGCAGAAACCCAGCACAATGACACTTTTAGTCTTTTTCACTTTGGCCGGAATAGAAGTGAACCTAGTCTTCTTTGTTGGTTGGTTTTCTATAAACCTTAAATTTAAAGTCATCAGCTTGTCTTTCAATAAGAGTGTCTAAGAAAGGTAGAGAATTTTGGACCTCATTTTCCGCAGTAAACTGGATTTTCGGATTTACACTATTGAGTTGTACTACTTTTTATTCTATGCACATGTCATCTGGAGCTACAATAATTATATCATCTACATATCTTGCCCAGAATGTGTTGGTCCCCATAATTCCCTTAAAATTATATTTTTCTAACTTTTCCATATAAATGCATGCTGCGACGGGCCTAAGTGCAGAGCCCGGGACTAAGTGCCAACCCACTATGTTGCTAAGACTTTGCTAGGATTTTCGCGATGGCACCACATATGAAAGGCGTACCAAAAGCGCACAAAAAGCCTAACGTACCGATGCGACCGATTATTTCAGGTATTAACAGTGCCCCACACAAAATCGCGAGAATCCTAACAAAGCCACTCAGTAGATCAATAGGTTTGATTAGCGGTACACATATCAAAAATACTTCAGAACTAATGGAGAGATTAAAGGGTGCCGATATGAAACGAAAGAAGCTAGGAAGTCTCGATGTTAAATCATTATTTACCAATGTCCCGATTGAAGGTGCGTTGAATGTCATAAAACATGTAGCTGGCTTGCTTAATGTAAATGATCTTCCGCTCCCCAAAACCCATACGTAAAATTTCATTATGCATGAACTTTGGTGACTTTACTTTCGATGGTGAGGATTTCCAACAACATAGTGGGCTGGCAATGGGCTCTCCACTTAGTCCCGTCGCAGCATGCTTTTATATGGAAAAGTTAGAGGAATATCATTTTAACCCGCGCATTGACGGGGGCGGGTACCCGCCCCCCCCGCTCGGGTTTTTGGGAGACAGCAGGAAAACGGCGGCGCTACGCGCCGCCGTACCGCCGCCGTACTTGGCATATCTTTTCCCTCATCATTTTTACAACTTCTGTAAAAATTTTAAGATTAGGTCATCTCAGAACGGGTCACCAGTACAGGTCAAGTGACCCGACCTAAAAAAAGTTTAAGATAGCATAAGTCGGAGCAGGGGTGAACTTATCCGATTGAAACTCATATCACATAATGGCCCCACCGAGTTCTCTAACATATGTTCCGGTATTTTTGATATCGATGACCTAAGGTCAGGTACGATGCATGACCTCTCTATTGGAAATACATGGGAAAATGATTTTTACTGAATAACTCAGTAACAGGTGGTGATAGAGCATTTATTTTAGCTGCATTAGACTCGCCTGGGCTTTGCGGTTCTAATGATATGCATTTTATATACTTTGACCCTGACCTGACCTCAGGTCAGGTCAAATCCTTGATTTGACCTAGAAAGGTCAAATTATATATCATTACATTCGGCTTGCTGAGAGGATTCATATAGTTCAAGTCGTTTTGCTCTATCTTTAATTGTTCAGATGTAGTTACCGAAAAACTGAACTTACATGTTATCCCTATGACGGGCATGTTTTGACCTCTCGTGACCTTAAATGTGACCTGACAAAAAATGATTCAAATGTTTTCGATGGAGAAGTGGACGGGCAGCCCAACGCCGTTTACCGTTTTCCACTACCTACCGTGGTTCTCGAGTTCTTAGTGGGGGGCGGGTACCCCCGTCAATGCGAAAGTGGCTCAGACCTCCGTCAATGCGCGTGTTAAGGGAATTATGGTAACCAACACATTCTGGGCAAAATATGTAGATGATGTAACTATTGTAGCTCCAAATGACATATGCATAGAATAAAAGTTAGTAGAACTCAATAGTGTAAATTCGAAAATCCAGTTCACTGCAGAAAACGAGGTCCAAAGTTTTCTACCTTTCTTAGACACTCTTAATGAAAGACAAGCTGATGACATTAAATTTAAGGTTTATAGAAAACCAACCAACAAAGAAGACTACGTTCACTTCTATTCCGGCCATAGTGAAAAAAACTAGAAGTGGCATTATGCTGGGTTTCTGCCGTAGGGCTATAAGAAGATGTAGTGCAGAATACTTAAAAGATGAGATGAAACATGTAATTGAAAGATTTCAGGCTCTAAAATATCTACTAGGATGGCTTCTTGGCCTTAACACGCGCATTGACGGGGGTCTGAGCCACCTTCGCATTGACGGGGGGGGCGGGTACCCGCCCCGCCCTAAGATCTCGAGAACCACGGTAGGTAGCGAAAAACGGTCAACGGCGTTGGGCTGCCCATCCACTTCTCCATCGAAAACATTTGAACCATTTTTTTGTCAGGTCACATTTAAGGTCACGAGAGGTCAAAACATGCCCGTCATAGGGATAACATGTAAATTCAGTTTTTCGGCCATTAAATCTGAACAAGTAAAGATAGAGCAAAACGATTTAAACTATATGATTCCTCTTAGCAAGCCGAATCGAATGATATATAATTTGACCTTGCTAGGTCAAATCAAGGATTTGACCTGACCTGAGGTCAGGTCAGGGTCAAATTATACAAAATGCATATCATTAGAACCGCAAAGCCCAGGCGAGTCTAATGCAGCTAAAATAAATGCTCTATCACCATCCGTTACTGAGTCATTCCGTAAAAACCATTTTTCCCATGTATTTCCAATGGAGAGGTCATGCCTCGTACCTGACCTTAGGTCATCGATATCAAAAATACCGGAACATATTTTAGAGAACTCGGTGGGGCCATAATGTGATATGAGTTTCCATCGGATAAGTTCACCCTGCTCCGACTTATGCTATCTTAAACTTTTTTTGAGGTCGGGTCACTTGACCTGTAATGGTGACCTGACCTGAGATGACCTAACCTTAAAATTTTCACAGAAGTTGTAAAAAGATGAGGGAAAAGGTGTACCAAGTACGGCGGCGCTACGCGCCGCCGTTTTTCTGCTGTCTCCGAAAAACCCGAGGGGGCGGGTACCCGCCCCCGTCAATGCGCGTGTTAAAGAAAAAGCATATCGCATTTGGAACAATAGAACAAAAACCAAAACCACAGCGAACAAGACAAAATTCAGTAGATGTATCTCTGCACCAAACTCAAAATACGCCAACATTATTCATTTGACAAATGCGGGCATAAAAATAGCTATAGTATCAGTGAAGAAGACAGGATATATTTTAAAGAAAACAAAACCAAAGGATTCCAACTTAAGCATAATTTACAGTATACCATGCGGAGGTTGTTCAAAATAATATATAGGTGAGACAGGTAGGGGCCTAAAGGTTAGATTAACACGCGCATTGACGGGGGTCTGAGCCACCCTCGCATTGACGGGGGGCGGGTACCCGCCCCCCTAAGATCTCGAGAACCACGGTAGGTAGCGAAAAACGGTAAACGGCGTTGGGCTGCCCATCCACTTCTCCATCGAAAACATTTGAACCATTTTTTTGTCAGGTCACATTTAAGGTCACGAGAGGTCAAAACATGCCCGCCATAGGGATAACATGTAAAATTCAGTTTTTCGGGTATTACATCTGAACAAGTAAAGATAGAGCAAAACAACTTGAACTATATGAATCCTCTTAGCAAGCCGAATCGAATGATATATAATTTGACCTTGCTAGGTCAAATCAAGGATTTGACCTGACCTGAGGTCAGGTCAGGGTCCAAATTATATAAAATGCATATCATTAGAACCGCAAAGCCCAGGCGAGTCTAATGCAGCTAAAATAAATGCTCTATCACCATCCGTTACTGAGTTATTCCGTAAAAACCATTTTTTCCCATGTATTTCCAATGGAGAGGTCATGCCTCGTACCTGACCTTAGGTCATCGATATCAAAAAATACCGGAACATATGTTAGAGAACTCGGTGGGGCCATTATGTGATATGAGTTTCAATCGGATAAGTTCACCCTGCTCCGACTTATGCTATCTTAAACTTTTTTTGAGGTCGGGTCACTTGACCTGTACTGGTGACCTGACCTGAGATGACCTAACCTTAAAATTTTCACAGAAGCTGTAAAAATGATGAGGGAAAAGGTATACCAAGTACGGCGGCGCTACGCGCCGCCGTTTTTCTACTATCTCCGAAAAACCCGAGGGGGCGGGTACCCGCCCCCCGTCAATGCGCGTGTTAAAAGAGCACAGGAAAGATGTAATTCATCATAGGACCTCAAATTCTCTGGTAGTTCACATAGATGGTTGTAGCCACTTACCACGATGGGATGATACTAAAATTCTGGCCAAACCAAAAGATAAAACGCTGAGAAGAAATCTAGAATCAGCATTTATTTCAGTTTACCCCTCATTAAACACGCGATCTGGATTTGTAAATATTGGGCACTGAATATTGGGCATATTCTTGGGAATGTCCACAGGCACCCATGCATAAAGGAGTTTCCTTTTCGTTAATAACTTCCAAACCAAACAAGATACAGCCATAGTTGATGCACCATTGCAATCCTCTCGTCAATACGAATCGAATGATATATAACATTGCTATGCCAGGTCAAATCTAAGAATTTGACCTGACCCAGGTCAACGGTCTGACCCAGCTTGACCTGGTATAGTCATGATGAATATCATTTGACTTGCAGTGACTATACAAACACTTTGGTGACAAAATAAAAGTTCTATCTTAGTTCATTAAAAATTTATAGAGTAAAACACCAAAAATGCTTCTTTGACCTAAGATGACCTTTTAAAGGCTACAAGTCAAAATGTTTGACATCAACTTCATAAATGGGCTAAGAGCAAGTCGTAACCGATGTTTGAATTTGATTCCATCCATACTTAATTTTCGTGATTTTCCCCATTTATTTACAATGGGGAGGTCATGCTCTGCACATAACGTTAGGTCACCAATATCAAAAATCCCGGAACAAATGTTGTAGCTCCTGGTGGGCCCAATATGTGGTATAAGTTTCAACTTGATCGATTAACCCTTCTTTTAGTTATGCGGTCCTAAGCATTTTTTTGAGGTGAGGTCACTTCACCTGGCCTGGTGACCTGACCTGATATGGCCTTGAGCTAAAATTTTCAGGTAAGATGTAAAAATGATGAAGGAACAGCTAGACTAATTTTTGCAGTGCTGCGCGCCGTCGTTTTTTGGTAACTTCCGAAAAACCCGAGGGGGGTCTAAAAAGACCCCCCACCCGGGCGAAGGTTAAATGCACTGAGAAAAACTGAGTCCTCTTTTAGGTTTATGAGACCAAAAAAGGTTTCATTTTCCCTATTCAAATCAGACAACACGTTTTGAGTCTTATTCTAAGCCTCAGGTGAAACCATATTTTCGAGTCCCTTTTTTGGTATCGAATGAGACCAATAACCACCTTATGCAGCTTGCAAAGTACTCAGATGAAAACCTTTTCTATTTGGCGAGTCCCTTTTTCGACTATAAATCTGTCCCTTGGTCTCATTGACCCCGCTTGTTGAAACCTTTTTTTAAGACTCACGTGATCCTTAATTCGTATGGAGCAGATTTTCTCCCGTTTCTGAAATCATTTTCTGGTAGTATAATAATTTTAATGCTTTCATGACTCATGGCATCTCTTTGAACTTCCTGCAGTTATTTTGGCCAAGTATTGCCAAAATAGAAACATGCAGTCATCGCATCTCCATGGCTGCCACCAAGAGCTTATTGCACCAACAAACTAAAACTCCACAGGCAACAGTCAGCTCAGCTCCGGGTCAGCTCTGCCACAACATTCACAAACTCAAAACAACTAATTCTATTGTTTATTGCCCAACAACCATCATCGAAAGGCGTTTTAATGTTATACCTACTTATTTAGTTTGTTTAACATTGTTTTTGTACTAACCTGAAGATGATGAGTGTACCAAGCTTAATAATGCACGAAATGAATGTTTGCTAGCCTAATATTTAGACTAACAGAAGAACAGCGGAAAACAGCGAGAATGGGAGCGAACACTCATACATTTCCTTCGTGTTTAACAATATATGAATTGTTCATTGCTGTAGTATTGCTCACAGCTGTCTCCACTCTTTAATGCCACAGCACGTCGGCCCAGTACAACACGTCACTGTAGGTCCAGAAAAGCGGTCATTTAAGGCTCCGTACTTTAAAGCTGGCACTTTGCACCTCTTTGACATTCAGGCAGGTACGCTGGATGAATTGCAGGACCACGTTTGCGCTTCCCGCTACCGTCTGGGCAAAGACGGTGTGGGCTGCTGCCCAGAGCAGGAACCCGCGGAGAGTGCCGTCATACTCCGCCATCGCCTCTCCCTCGCAGTGGAGGACACCGCCAACCATGGTGATACGCACCACGGTGACGATTGAGGGCGCCTCCATGGCGTCCAGAAGGGCCCGAAGGGTGTCCTCGTCTGGAAACAGTACAGACAAATGCTTAAAATTTTGCACAATCCCGCTAATCACTCACATGGTCAGGGGACGGCTACTTGCCTCGGTAGACCTATCCGATTTTCTCATATTGATCAAAAAAAGAAACGCCGCTTTTTTACCTGAATGGTCATGTCATATATCATTTATCATTTATATATCATTTGGATGTGTAGCCATTCTAAGGTTTCCGATACCCATGTCTATACACGCTTCTGCGAATATGACCAGCATTTTTGAAGTCTGCATACGGCTCTGCGCACTGAAACCCCCAAAGCTCACTAGCCTTCGTACGCCTCTGCGCACTAAAACCCCCATCTTCAGTAGCCTGAGTAGGGGGAACACACCGAATTACGGACACTTAACCCTATTTCCGTCAGGCTCCCGGCTACCCCTATTTCCGGCAGGGGGGGCAATATCGGCCCCCCTAAGATCTCGTAATCTAACCGGCCGATTTTGAAAATTCAAAGTGCCATAGATTCCTCTGCTGCTAAACTTTATTTTGAAAAAAAGAAAATTTCAAAATTTTTATTTTTTAGGAGAAGGTCGTGCAAAATATACAATTTTTGTGTATTTTTTAGATTTTCCATAACCCTTGTCTCTGTTGTACGATTTTCACAAAACTAGTTCAGATTTACAAATAATTGACCCAAAATTTTCATATACTCGAGTTACGCAAAAATTCGAAATTCAATGGCAGTTCCAGGACCAGGACTATGAGGGGAAATATATACAACCTAAAAAGTTTTTGTTACGCGGATTAGAAGCCGTCATATACTGCTTGGCATCTTTGACACATAAATAAATGAGACAAAAGTGAAAAACTCATCAGGGGCGGATGCAGTAAGGTAAAACAGTGGGGTAAAATACATACCAACAATATGCGAATGGTATGCATGAGTATATTAGTCCCTCGACTAGTTGAAATTTAATTTCTGATAATTTTTACCCTCCCATGGCAGCTCTGGGAAAGGGGGTGACATAGGCGGATCAAGGACTCGTCGTGGGGGGGTGGGGGTGATTGGAAACACATTTTCAATTTACAACGATATTGAGTCACGGCGGTGATACTGGCTGGGAATATACATTTTGAAAATGTGTAGTGACTGGACACGCCTCTGGTAATCTAGAATTGGGTTATAACTATTTTGAATTTTCATATACCCAATTGTATTCGCCCTGACACGGCTGTAAGCAGTCTTCTCACTTACTAACGTTTAGTCCTTCTTGATAACATTCCCCCCATTTTGAACTGCTGTAACCGCCCCTGATGAATACAAATAGTGACAATTGTGAATGCACTATCATCTCACATAAAAAATGATATAATAAAACCATATAACTGGTATCAGGATCAGCAGAGACGGCTTCCTTTTACAAAAAACCCATCGCATACGATAATACTTGGTTTGTGGATAGAACCTCCCCAAAAACCCAGCCATAGCTCCGCCCCTGGTAAATATATAATCTTGAAAATTTCAGAAAACCTGCCTGTACTAGTTTTAGGAAAAGTCAGGAAGTTTCAAAGTTCTATCTCAAGCCGTTTCGGAGATATTCTCGAAAAACCTGAAGGGGGGCAATATTAGCCCCCCTGCCGGAAATAGGGTTAAGCACTTGGCGGTGAAAAACGTTGCGTGGTCTACAGTGCAGGGTTTGATGGAACTGGAACATGGTAAACATGTGTTAAGAAATAATGGATCGAGTATTTCGAACAATTCGCCACCTTCAACACCCCTCATTAATTTGTAAAAAAAAAACACTTGTGAGTGTCACGCCCGCGGCGTCCACTCACGGCCGGAATATCGGACGGCAATGTGGCTCTGTCGGTAATTTCGGACACAACAATGAAAAACTGTTGCTGCTCAGGTTAACCCATCCCCCCTCTCTCAAACCCTCCAGAATTCCCTATCCTTAAAGCACAACTGCTACGTCATGGCATTTCATCACTGAAAGTCGCATTCCCGAAGGAAGCGGGCACTGTACCTGAACTTGACGATTCCTGGCTAGGATCCAAGCTGCCTCCCAGAGGCTGGGTTTAGCTCCAAATGTCATCTTGACTTCAATATTTGGCCACCGCTGGCTTCCAGGGACCGCACGTCTGACATCCCTCATGAAAGATATTCACTCTCATCACGCCTCGCCGGTTTTCCCCTCCCCTTTAACTGAATCACTCCCAGAAATACGTCACATTCTTGAACTTCGCAGAAATTACGGCTCTGCTGAGCTGGATCCAAAGAGAGAAGGAGTAAAGCCAAATCCGGATAATTACATGGTTAAAAGACAAAATTCACCTTGCACTGGGCTCCTTACATGTCTGCCTCGCTGGCCACTGGTCTTTCAGCTTCCCACTCAAATTAAAATTCCGAACTGTCACGTGCCGACAGCAACAATAACATTACCGGACGGTTCCTCTGGTTACGGAGTTCAACAACCTTGAAAGATTATAGGTACGCACAGAACTGGGTCAGTGCCGGAAATTAAATTGATTTGTGGTTTTGAACGATTAAAAATTATAATATTACCCTCCGTCCCAGTAATATTGGTTAAACATTGATAAAATCAAATTTTGTATCTTATTACTTACAGCCTAAAACGCTAGCGCCGAAGTGGCCAGTGGCCAAAAAGCAAACTTCTGATATATACGCGATCAACAGATAGAAGCACCTGGCGGTGATCGAACTGAATCGATCAGCTGGGCACTGCATCTGTGCACTGCATCTGTGCACTGCTGGGCACTGCATCGGCGCCTCTGTGCACTGCATCCTCATTTGGATCCCTTGTCTCAGGTGGCTGAAGACACCTTTGGCCATTTCCAAATTAAACCCCATATTCTCGATGTCCTGAACGCGCCTATTACATCCCATCTACAACACAATTCTGGAGTACCTAAGAACGCTTCTGCGTACTGCACCAACCTTTGAAGGGTTTTCTATACTCATGTTCATGATTTAACATTGAATAATTTTGAAAAAACATGGCTTCACAGTGAATTTGAAAATGGTCATGCAATTATTTGCTGCAAAGACTATGACAAATATTTCTCATGCACCACACTTAAGCACATTGTCACCAAAGACTTACCGTTCGATGTTCCGGACGTATCAACACAACTCCACAGCACAAAAATGGCGTCGATGTTTGAGTTGCACTCAATTTCTTCGCCTGATCGCGCATGCGCTTTTGCCGATCAAGTAGTCCTTTTTTGGCCTCAGCGGAGACCACTGGCTTGAACTTTGAGATGAGTCCAGTTTTAAGACTCGTGTGAGTCTCTTTCTGTTCTGCTCATCTGAGTTTGCTGTTGAGCGCAGTTTTAAGTATAGATTGAGACCAGACATTGGCACTGAGTCCAAAAAATCGGGAGCACGTGAGAAACGAAAGGAAACATTCTCAAACTGTTTTCTCAGTGTGATTGCTTAAAGCATTATTTTTGGATGATTCCATTGTGATTTGTTAACGTTTGCCAGTGCCTCATGGTAGTGTCCTAGTTTTTTTACTCAACGCGCATGCACCAGTTCGTCGGTTCAAAGTCAGGAACCCTAATCCGCCACCGGCTTCTGACGCCAACAAACATTTAATGGCAGCCCGCCGCGCTGCGCGGAGGTGGGGAGACCGAGAGCTGTACAGTGAGCTGAACAGGGAGGTCCGCGCTGCCACGCCGAGAGATACCAGGGAAAACATCAGCCAGCGTATTAGGAAGGTAGGCCCGGGCTCAGGGATCAAAAAAGTTGCTGGAGTGTCACCATTTGAAATTCCACATCACCAATGTGTCACCAAATAAAAAAATGCACCCAAAACCATTATTGCCTTATTCATTAAACCCTTTTTGAGTTATTACACCGTTTTTCATTGTTTTAGTGTATTATGCTCCCAATATAAGCCAGAACTAAAAGATCTGATATATTTATCTAACTTTTGAGGCCGAAGGAAGTATATGTGAGCAATCAGCAGGGACGGATCCAGGAATTACCAAAGGGGCCTTGATAGGGGGTCAGGAACAGCTTCGGGGGGCTGAACCGTGCAAGGAATAAATTTTCATTAAAAACGTGTATGTATGTATGTATTTATGTATGTATGTATGTATGTATGTATATATATATATATATATATATATATATATATATATATATTATTTCGAAGAGCAAAAAAACCTTAACCTCCGCTTTGGGAGGCAGACATCTTCATGAACTCTGGTGGGTCACAAAGCTATGCACCGGCGCTAAATTCGCTGAGGTCCGCTCAACATTGGATTGGGTCTCCACAAATACAGGGATTGACCAAATGTCCTCTAGGATCAGTGATCAGGACCATCCCGAATCGCATCAAATATTCTGTGGCCTGTTTGAATAAACAGTTACCTATTGCTCCTAAGCAAAGACGGAAGTTGTGTAACGGGGGTTTCTCGGGAAACGGGGTTTTTCTGCTCTTTCTTGTGGGCCGGGCACCGGTGTTGTTGGTGCGTAGCCGTTCCCTCCACCACCCGTTACGGAATATTTAGGGAGAGGCGATGCGGTCAGGAGCTGGGCGCACCTCCAGGACCGTTAGCGAGACACATAAGACACGCAGGTACAACAAACAATGAGCCATTTCATGCACATAGCCAAATAAGCTCCCAATGTATGAGCCAACATGCGTATACCCCCCTTTTTGGTGATTTTAGAATATTCGCGTTAGGCCAAATAAATATCTGCGTAAATTAACATCTTAGTGCCGCCGGCCCCGGAGCGCTCCTTCCCAACTAACCCGCATAGGAGCGGTGTCGGGGACCGACTATGTCTCCTGAATTTATGAATAATACGTAACTTCCTCCCTGCCGAAATAACCATCAACCCAAGTTTCCACCCCTAAGCCTGCGGGGCACGCCTCGTCGATCGTACATAGGGAGCTCCCCACCTCCGTAGGCTCTCCCCAATCGCCAAGGCCCGCACTGATGGCAATCGGGGGTCCCCGATATCAAAATATCCCCTCCGCTACTGCGTACCCCCAAGGTAAATTGCATGGGCACAGATGTCTAATCATCGTTAAAACGTATATCGATACAGTGTGCATAGCGATGGGATCCAGGGCCGCCCCAACCTCGACGTGGTATCCAAAGGGAAACATGATTTTTGCGGTCGAGCCCTACCGCTGCACGGCCGATCTCCGTCGACGCGACCGACCGTGTTTCCCCCCTTATAAAATATAAAATGCGTAACAATCGAGTGTAATCGTCATTACGACTCGTCTTTCTTGAGGAACAATCTCGGTCGATTGCGCCAATATGGGTCGCCACCCATACCGGTCCGGGAGTAGTCGTCACTCCCCGGCCTCCACCTCATTCATCTTCACCGGAATAGCCTGACGGCTACGCCAGTACGAGCTGCCACCCGTACCGGTCCGGTGGGGAACACCATCCCACCGGCCTCCGGACTTATCTTCATCTTCACCGGAATAGCCTGACGGCTACGCCAGTACGGGCCGGAGCCCATACCGGTCCGGTGGGAATCACCATCCCACCGGCCTCCGGACTTATCATCATCTTCACCGGAATAGCCTGACGGCTACGCCAGTACGGGCCGGAGCCCATACCGGTCCGGTGGGGAACGCCATCCCACCGGCCTCCGGACTTATCTTCTTCGTCTTCTTTGTGGCAGTCGTCACATCGAGAGGCTCCCCGGCTCGGCAGCGCCGTAGGGGCCTCCCCGTCCGATGTGTTTGACGCCGACTGAAGGTGCCGTCGCCCGTCTTCAGCCCGTCAGCGAGAGTCGTCACTGCTCCTGGAATCTTCTAAGCTCTTCTTCCTCGCGCACGGTGCGCTTTTCGCCCGGTCCGGTCGTCACCTCCTGGACCTTAATTGATGTCTGAACAGAGTGGGACGGCCAGTCTGTTCAGGGGCTCTAACTAGTTTTTGTTCGACTCTCCACCCACCTCTAATATGGCATGGCCCCTTCGATGACGTTTCGGGGTCGTATTTCATGGGTTCACTGGGTTTATCCCCCTTTTTGAAATGAGTTACCGCAGAGCACCACGCACCTCTGGCCAAGGTGCCCACCGGCCTTAAACTAGCACATCCGTGTCTCCATTCGAACAAACACGCACACTCCTCCAATCACCATTCATCCATTCCCCATCCTAATGGCCAGCCCCACAACAATGTTGCTAGTAAATTTTTCCCTCCCGTACCCTTCGGTGGGGGATGCTCCTCGTGGGACACTCTGAAAAAAACAGCTACCTTTCCGAGAGCTTCGCCCTCCGCAGAATTTCGTAATCTTGTTGAGGTCGGAAAGCGTTGAAAGTTCGGCCTCTCCATTAAATATATTCCCCTTTTTGGCGCTCGTATTGGATCAGAGGCGGAAGAGCCCCACCTCCCCTTTTTCGAGACGTGGTGAGACCGCCGAAAAGTCACCTTAGACGCGGAGATTTGGGTGCCATGCTCACATCATTAGGTGATTGGATACGCCGTTAATTGTTTTAAAAAAATCCTTTCCACCCCGGCCCTGGTCCATGCTATGCAACTTCAATGCTGATACCTCTCATCTAGTCCTAGCATCGTTATCTGCTCGCGACAGCCTTCACTAAAATCCTATCTAAGTGGCCTCACGTCTAATGTGCCCAGGCCTGGACAAGTCATTAAAATTTTATCCGATCCCTTCAAAAGATGGTGTCAAGTTTACGCGTGCATTTTCCACTGCAGTGCACGCCAGTGATTATGCATCCACCTAACAGTTCGGTAATTTAGTAGCATTCGGGTGGGACACACAGATAATTTCCGTTAAGTTACAATTTCGAATTAACAGCTGACGTTTCGCTCGAACGTTTCGCTCATCAGTGTATGGAAATAATTGCACCGTACAGAAATCACCGTCTAAAATAACGTTCAGGTTTCCGAATCCAGCCCGTCAGATGTGATCACCGAATGTGCCTACAGGCTGTGGAAGATGTCTGCTTGATTTTCTTGTAAGGTTACCTTAAATGCAGTCACCGAAAATAATGTTTCCCTCAAAACTTACACAAGCAAAAAAAAAAAAAAACAATGTCGGGCAAAGTTTGGACCTAGACAGCCAGACTCCCCGTTCGCATGTTTTTTTTGTTGCAAAATTTGAATTGGACGTTCTCCGGATGGTATTCCTATACGCATATACCTATCCCTTCCCATTATCCAGGGAACCAATCTGTGGTTCAGGCATTGTACGATATTGTATGAATGAAAATGCTGGATAAGCGCGAAATTCTTAACCCTGGACACAGCTGTCATCTTTGTTTAATCCTCCCCCGAAGTGGACTGACTGAGCATTCCGCTAATTGCCGATGACCCACGCGACGGACTGGTGGCGTGACCGCACGGGCACTAATACATCCGTTAAGGTCGAAATCATACCCGAAAAATATATGATTCTAAAGTTGATAACTTGCGCTCTCGATTCAAGGCCTAATTACCCCAATCGCGTACCCTGCGCCGCCGCCCCGTCTCCATTCCTCCGACAGTGTACTCGATCAAAACAGGCCACCCTGCGAACCCGCTCTGTCCAGCCGCCTGGGCGGATGGCGAGCACGGCGCCCGAGGGCACAAACACCCTCCCGGAGCGCCGGGCGACGGTATCTGGCAGGCGCGAGACGGTCACGCGGCCGGCGCCAAGACGCGGTCAGTCGGCCGGATCTGAAAGCGGCGCTTTATTCCCTTCCCCAAGTTGTAATTTTTATTGCATGTTCGGGGTTCTGAATCAAAAACATAGAATTTGTTGTAGTGCCGAAGTGGGGTGATTTCGCAGGACTCCTTCAGGATGTGAGGGGTGGTCCGACCTGTGCACTCACTTTCAAACTAATAGTCGTGCGGACATTTGATCCAGGAGGCTTTGAGCGAGACAAATTAGGCTGGAAACGATTTCTCAACATCTTCACAATTCCTTTTTGGCCAAAATTATTCATGGTTAGGAAACACCCCTTTAAACTATGCCGGTAAGTGGCTCATCCTTACTCTGCAGATATAGAAAGAATGCCTACGTTCATCCCATAATTATTGTCGCCACCAGCGCCGCCGCCCCGTGGACACAAGCGTCACAACAGAAGCGACCGAGTTCGGCCGCTCCCCTTCTGCGACGACCGTGCCCGCGTGAAAGGGGGGGAGACGCACAAATACGCGCAAACAGCCATTTAGAGCGGCGGCGATCTACAACAGAAACGAGGGTGACCCGCTTTTCTCGCGACTGGACGACTGGCGGACGTGTGGGGCGCAGAGCCGTCCCAGCTTCATACTGGGTTTTCCGGTTTTTGCGGTGCGTCGGTATGGATAAGAAACTAATAAACCTTTCAGAATTCCGGCTAAACTTGAAGTTCATCTCTAAAAATCCATCAAGAGGAGAAACGTATTCGTACGAAAATAGTTGGTTCGCAAAATTTGTCACTTATAGCCATAGTACAATTAGGAATAAATTACACCCTCGGCCTAAGAAAGGTTAGAAGCGTGTACGAACATGTTTCCTTTAATCACCTTCTATTTATACTATAACGTCCGAACCCCACAACGTCAAAAACAGAAATTGGTACGATAAGAACGGAAGCACTATCCAGCGTTGCCGCGTAGAGCTGGTTCTAGTAACAGGTGCCATCTTGTCACCTGCTCAAATCCGTATAACTCATACTGATTCGATGCTAATTTATATTGCCCCTTTTTGTCTGGACTTCCGATTTAATTCTAGCATGAAATATCCAGGTACGGTTTGCAAATACTAATTTAAACAATGTGATAATTCCACGAGACCCTGTTCCCAAACAAGAATTATGGGAATACACTGACGTTCGATAAGTACATAATGATGATTACTCTAAAAGTCGCCCGATAAAACTTAAGTTGAGTGGATTTCGACAGACACAAATGTCGCAGCCAATCTCCAGCCGCAAACGTACTCTGAATTGCATGATTAGCCTGCGTTTTGGCGCCCATGCAAAAAAAAACATTCATAAGGAGAAACGAACGTACCCAATATGTAGTGTGATCTTCAGCTAACCAAAGCATCGGAGGATTCCTCTGTGTACATGTCGGCTAAATTTACTTTACATACGAATATGCCGGCCAAAAAAAAACATGGCGTAGAAAATTCCGTCCCTAGCCAAGAACCTTTTTAAATTCCGACAGATTTACTAGAACAGATGGCAAGTAGTTAACTGCTATTCTGTGGAAGAACCATTAACTCTGTCCAGGCATTCTGTAAATTTATATACAACAAATTACCCTCGGTTAGACCCTATTCCGCTCAGCTCGTTATATTTCATTCGTCCTTTGTCCCAGACTTTCAGCGGCATCCGCGAATCAGAAGACAATTGAAAAAATAACGTTCACATCTTATATTCATGTACTAATTTGGACAGTCCAGAACACGTCAGCAGTACCATTTCAACACAATGGCAAAGGGACAAGTCTGAGTCGAATCATCTTTCCCTTCCGCCACCATCCCCCGTTTCCAGACAATTTCATAATTTGGCACATTTCGACTAATCTTGCCGGCTCATAGGGGCCCGCGGCGGCACACATTCACATAGTTGCTTCCCTTGCCCTGATTTTGCCAATATCCACAATTCGAACAATGCATGTCATTTGGCTCGGTGGGAGAGATGAAATAAATTTTGAATTTTGAAGAAACGGCTCATCGTTTCTTGTACTCACATGGCTGCTGCGTCAGCGCTGGCGCGTCCTCCCAGCCTGCCCTCCGGCGTGTGCCCCCTGGAGTCAAGCCTCCTTCCTCTACGGCCTCCACACCACGAGTCCCCCTCTCTCCTCTCTCTACCCCTCTGGGATCCAGACACCTCTCTACTGAGCCCTCATTGGCTCTCCTCCCCGCGTCTGCTATCCCCGAGCAGGGGTGCGGGTCTCTGCTCTGGTCACCACTCTCTTGTGACCCATTTACCGCCGCCTTCAGCGGCCAAAACCATGTGAACCATGGCATCCCAAAGGCTCCAACCCACGGGTGGAGGCCAAAGAGTCGGTTGTTCAGGGGCGCTATCTTAGCTGAGGCCTGAGACTCAGTGCTGCATCAGCATCATGTGAGCACCCAAAAAAGGGGGACCGAGTACGGTACCTCAGCTGGAACTGGGAACAAGGGGGAACCAATTTGTCACCTCCAGTGTGCGGCATATCCGCAGCGCTGGGCCTGAAGGGGGGGGTGCTGTTTACCTCCCTCACCGAGCCAATGGAACAGATGGCGTCTACGCAGCTAAAATAGAAACTTAGGACTGCATCGGCACAGCATATTAACATCAGCATATATACACAGAAAAGGTGAGCGAGGCAAAAAACAAATGCACTACATCGAAAAAAATGTCGCTACAGTTGCAGCCACAGAGGGCCGATACCAAAGGGGTAACCGCAAGCAAGGCAGAGGCAGACTGAAGTCAGGCCTAGGTAGACCATGGGGGAGGGGGCATGAATGTTAGAAGTAGGGGACTGGCTTCGGCCACATGTCAGTTCCAGTCCAGCCGCCGCCACGGACGGAGGGTTGCCTGCTGCGCACCCGGCCCAACATATCTGTGATTTGTGTTGTGGAGTGGGACCACTTGTGAATCCAGTGGAACACACAGTGCGGTGCTAGGAGCAGCGGGGTCAGCGGCTATGGTTCACAAAAGGTAATGTCAGAGCAGGGCCTGAAATTGAATGAGCTTGAATAGTACGGCATGAAGAACTGCGTCATAATCAGTTGCGTCCCTGAGACCCCAGATGAAAACGTTTTGGGCCTAGTTCTGGAAATCCGCAGGCTTATCGGTGTCACCCTGCTGGATACGGACATAGACAATCTACACAGAATCGGGAAACCCAAAATGGACAACAAAACTCGACCGATCATTGTGTGAAGTTCGTGAGGCATTTAACACGCGCATTGACGGGGGGCGGGTACCCGCCCCCCTCGGGTTTTTCGGAGATAGTAGAAAAACGGCGGCGCGTAGCGCCGCCGTACTTGGTGTACCTTTTCCCTCATCATTTTTACAACTTCTGTGAAAATTTTAGGGTTAGGTCATCTCAGGTCAGGTCACCAGTACAGGTCAAGTGACCCGACCTCAAAAAAGTTTAAGATAGCATAAGTCTGAGCAGGGTGAACTTATCCGATTGAAACTCATATCACATAATGGCCCCACCGAGTTCTCTAAAATATGTTCCGGTATTTTTGATATCGATGACCTAAGGTCAGGTACGATGCATGACCTCTCCATTGGAAATACATGGGAAAAATGGTTTTTACGGAATAACTCAGTAACGGATGGTGATAGAGCATTTATTTTAGCTGCATTAGACTCGCCTGGGCTTTGCGGTTCTAATGATATGCATTTTATATAATTTGACCCCTGGCCTGACCTCAGGTCAGGTCAAATCCTTGATTTGACCTAGCAAGGTCAAATTATATGTCATTCGATTCGGCTTGCTAAGAGGATTCATATCGTTCAAGTCGTTTTGCTCTATCTTTACTTGTTCAGATGTAATGCCTGAAAAACTGAATTTTACATGTTATCCCTATGACGGGCATGTTTTAACCTCTCGTGACCTTAAATGTGACCTGACAAAAAAATGGTTCAAATGTTTTCGATGGAGAAGTGGATGGGCAGCCCAACGCCGTTTACCGTTTTTCGCTACCTACCGTGGTTCTCGAGATCTTAGGGGGCGGGTACCCGCCCCCCGTCAATGCGAAGGTGGCTCAGACCCCCGTCAATGCGCGTGTTAAAGAGGTCCGAGTTCTACCAGGAGCGAAAGCAAGTCCGTGAGGCCAGGGTCGACCAGCAATCTTGTTTTCGGCCCGATATGCTGACCAACATTTTTGTGTTGGACAGCGCCATCATGTTTGTGGCCCGTCAGCTCAAGCGGGACGGTGTATTCGCCCGAGCCTGGACGGATGCCGGGACCACGAAGACTCGAATTTCCAGCGACGGCCCAACCAGGAAAATCCGAGGAATCAGGGACATACACAGGCTTGTTGGTGACCATCCCTCCCTGGCCCTGACGGATTGCGGCATGCCGAACATTCCAGGATCGCCAGCGCCGCCGGAGGCATCGGGCTCGGGCGCCGCTGCGGGTCAGCGGAACACAGGACGTGGCAGGACAGCAGCCAGGACAGCCGACGGCCGGGGCAGCAACACCAGCTCGCCGGCCGCCACACGCTCCCGCGCTGGCGGCGCCCCTGCGACCGACGGTGGTCACACCACACCGCTGACCCGAGCCGCACCCTGGCAGTCGGCTGCCCGCGCCGGACGGGGCAGCGGTAGAGGCAGTGGAGGAAGAGAAAGACGGCGCCACCCAGGGAAGTGACCTACGGAAAACAACAAAGTAGCTTCGTTTCGACACTAGGCCAGCCATTGATCCATTTATATTAAGTTTTCTCCAATATACCCTGTGACCCAGCATCTTCCAAGAACAATACTGAATCAAATATGTACCACTTATGTTAGACCACACTTCGACTACTGCGACATTATTTACGACCACCAAATCACAACACGGGACAAACTAAGACTAGAACGACTACAAAACAGGGCGCTAGACTTGTGACAGGGACTCTTTACCGCACACCGACTGAAAAACTGCCGAAAGACATAGGCTGGGAATCCCTTGAATCTCGCCGAAAGATCAACCGATTAAAATTCTTTCAAAACATCCTTAACAACCCAGCTGTACTACAATTTATTCGAAATATAATCCCGGAAACGAGAGAAAACCGTGTTCCGAAAGCACTCAGAAATTCAGAGCGGATAACACTACCGCGTCACAAAACATCACTATTCAAAAAATCGTTTCTCCTTGCTACCATTGAGCAATGGAACATTCTTCCAGTAAATATATGTGAAATAACATCAGCAAAGAAATTTAAAAATAAATTAATAACATTTTCGGCTGTCCTCCTCCTCCGATCTATTACTCCCTTGGCCACAAAAAGAAAACTACCTTTTGACTCGACTTAGGCTGGACATGAGTAAATTAAATGCCCCCCAATTCCAGATACAGGCAAATGAAACTCACCATTGTAATTGTGGTCATATAAAAGAGCACACGTCCCACTACTTATTCCATTGCCCATTGTTTAACCACGCTAGAGCAGTCATGTTTGGAGAATGTAAGGCAGCAGCTAACATCAACATTAGCAACCTTGAAAATTCAGATAAACGCCATATACTGCTCATTGGTTCTTCATTAGGCAATTCAAACTCAGAAAAAATAGCATCAATTGTTTTCAGATATATTCGAAACACCAAACGCTTCGACTAGATTGCTCCTGGGTCGGAGCGGACGTGGCGGAGCGGGGCGGCACTCTCGTGCTCACGCGGCGGCACAGGGCGATCCTCTTCCCTGGCGCTGGTATGTGACTGGAACTGGCGATGCGAGCGGTGCTCGTTTTAACCTTCGCCCGGGTGGGGGGTCTTTTTAGACCCCCTCAGGTTTTTCCGAAGCGACCAAAAAACGGCGGCGCGCAGCGCCGCCAAATTTGGTCGACGTATTCCTTCATCATTTTTACATCTTCCCTGAAAATTTTAATTCAAGGTCATATCAGGTCAGGTCACCAGGCCAGGTGAAGTGACCTCACCTAAAAAAATGCTTAGGACCGCATAACTAAAAGAAGGGTCAATCGATCAAGTTGAAACTCATACCACATATTGGGCCCACCAGGAGCTACAACATATGTTCCGGGATTTTCGATATTGGTGAGCTAAGGTCATGTGCAGAGCATGACCTCCCCATTAGACCTGTTCATATTAGACCTTTGTCTGCAAAAGTGTTCAAACTGATACTTTTCTCGTTCTCCAAGGTCTCAATGAACGGAATATAGCCTTTATTTTGATCTTGGACCTTTGCTATGCCTGCCTCAAAAGCCGAAAAATTTTTTTGTTGAAGTTTTTAAAAAAAACACTGCTAAATTCGGGATATTTGGTCATTGTTTGAATTATAGCTTCTTAGAGGATGATGCTATAGCGTGAAAAATGCTGCCAAATGAAAGCTAATGCATCTTTCCTCATTCTACCCAAGTCTTAATTTTTCTGTCGGGTCATCTCAGGTCAGGGAGATATTTAAGGTCACGTGACCCGACCTCAAAACCCGAAATCACGAGTTTGCTGCGGTGCCAAGGGATTAAGTGTCAACCGATTAGTTTGAAACTGCTTCAGCAGCACGCAGACATCATGGGCTACACATCTGCACATAATAATTATTATTTTCTACCTAAGATGGGGTCAATTTTGAGGTCACCTTATTATAAGGATATGAATAAAAATGCAACAGGCTGGTTTTTAAAGCAAACTATGGCATGAATAAGTTCTAACTCCTTCTGCCGTATAGTCTTAATACGTTTATTGCTCTCAAGTTGTTCGTTTAAGCATTTGACCTTTCAGAGGTCATCTAAGGTCACCTATAAGTTATATATTCAAAGGCCAATAAATCATCACCAAATTGAGATAGAGCTCTCATTTTTATTTCATGGTGCTTGATTATGCAAACAGCATGCGACATCTGTTCTAGCCTAGCGACATCTGTACTAGCATTCTGGTGATGATGTACTGTACTAGCATTCTGGTGGTGATGTCGCTAGTACATTCTGGACTAGCGACATCTGTTCTGAAGAAATTGACGAACCACCGCTGGTATCTGACCCAGGAGCTGGTAACATTCATCTTATTCAGCTCGAATCGAATCGAATCATGACCAAGTCTGCAAAGGAGGAGCTCGCTGTCAAGCTGTCAGAGACAGAGAAACCTGACAGTTACAGGAGAGGAACGCCAGTATTTCCTGTCATCAACGAGGCTACACTTCTCACAGACTTGGTAGGCCCAGAGTCTCACTTCATGTTTGACGCTCTTGGGGTGAAGTGTGACTGGCTCACTGCCCCTGCAGACTCCTGGGGAGAAAATGACAGCTACAAGAAGGCACAGCAGTTTGTGAAGTCAGTGAAAGTGACGAATGATGTGGCTGAGAGAGGAGTCAAACTCATGAGTGACTTCGCGACTCACATCACCACCGACCGAGAACAGAGAAGCTGCTTGCTTCAAGTCGTAGAGTACCACAGAAAGAAATTTGACAGTTTCCGTAAAGCCACATTGAACAAGTAACAATGCATGGTTGAGTGTCATCCTATGTGACAGTTTCTTACATAATGGTGTTAGTAGTGTTATCATACTTCTATGTCATTTTTGTCGTGTCCCATCTAAAGACACACACCTAATAGTGAATGTGCAAAGATTCATGTACAGCTAATGTACACCATCGTCGTGTCAAGTAGAAAGAAATCAAATATATGAATGGCTGATTGTACCATTGTCTTTACCTTTAGTAAGTTTAACATGGATCAGAGACGGGTTCAAGGGGGCGGGGGCACCTCTAAAAAATGAGTTTACACTAGGTCTGCAAGCCAAAAATCTGCATCCCCCTCAACGACACTAAGCGGCCTTGGGTGATAAAGATCGCCTTTTGAGGGGCAAAGTGCGCTCTCTGAGCCTTACCCACCGCTTTCTACAAAATTGTGTGAAAACATTGCATGACTGCGTGGCGTACGAACCGTGTTGACATGGCGGAGAGAAATTTCTGGTTCAGGTCAATATTGAGGTCAACAGAGGTCACAGACTGCCAAAAAGGCTTACAATGGGTATTTTTAGTTCTCCCCCGATACATTCTGACTGAATGAAGCTAGAAAATATATTTTGGTATAATTGAAGTCCCCTCGTCGTGGCGAATCGAATAATGCATAAAATGACTTTCAAAGGTCAATTAGTAAAAATGGCCTGACCTTGACCTAAGTCAAGCTTACGCCGTGACCTGGTATGGTCATATGTTATATCAATCAAATCCCCGTTAGAAAGACAAGCGCAGTATGAAATAAAAATGGCCGCTCTATCTCAATTTGGTGATGAGTTATTGTCCTTTGAATATATTATCTCGAGGTGACCATAGATGACCTCTGAAATGTCAAACGCTTAAAATAACAACTTGAGAGCCATACACGTATCAAGACTATAACGGCAAAAACAGTAAGAACTTGTTCATGCAATATTTGGCTTAAGAACCAGCCTGTTGCATTTTTATTAATATCCTTAAAATGGGGTGACCTCAAAATTGACCCCATCTTAGGCAAAAATTATTATTATTATGTGCAGATGTGTAGCCCATGATGTCTGCGTGCTGCTGAAGCAGTTTCAAACTAATCGGTTGACACTTAATCCCTTGGCACCGCATCAAACTCGTGATTTCGGGTTTTGAGGTCGGGTCACGTGACCTTAAATATCTCCGTGACCTGAGATGACCCGACAGAAAAAATTAACCCTTGGGTAGAATGAGAAAACATGCATTAGCTTTCATTTGGCAGCATTTTTTACGCTATAGCATCATCCTCTAAGAAGGTATAATTCAAACAATGGCCAAATATCGCGAATTTAGCAGTGTTTTTTGAAAAACTTCAACAAAAAAATATATGGCTTTTGAGGCAGGCATAGCAAAGGTCCAAGATCAAAATAAAGGCTATATTCCATTCACTGAGACCTTGGAGAACGGGAAAAGTATCAGTTTGAACACTTTTGAAGACAAAGGTCTAATATGAACAGATCTACCTCCCCATTGTTAACACCGCCACCCCCCCACGGGGCCAGACCCCCCAACAAAAAGGCGTTACCAAATCCAAATCAAAGAAACTCCGGTCAGAAAAAACCAGTTTAGTGCCAGGCAATGGTGACCCCAGAGGCAAATCGGCTATTCACCAAATATGCAAATAAGCAAACGGGCAAACCTATGTCATTAGGCTATGAGGCCGGTAAAGTACATTAAGCAAATTGCCAGTACTTTTCCCAGGAAAAAGACCCCCCCAGTGGTTGACCGCCAGAGGTCACTTACCAATAGACCAGGTCACGAAAGGCAAAAGGACCGCCGTATATCACATGAAAGCCAGGACAAGACAAACACGATGGTGTTTGTTCACCGCCACTCAATTAGGCAAAATATGTCAAAATACTGTTTTGACCTCGGACCTGAACCTAAAGGTCAAAGGCAAAAGACCCCGGATCCGAAGGGTGTCCCAAAACGTTGTCGAGCAGCGAGTATTCAATCATTTTGAGGCTTTATATCATGAAATAGCTTTTCCCCATGCTTTCCAATGGGAGAGGTCGCCCGGACCGACCCAGGCACAAATCGAAAAACCCGGATAACACCTAGACCCGGGGCAGGGAGGAAGTTTCAAATCGATCGATTTGGAAAGAGCTCTACAGAGCCAAAGGTGAAGAGGGACCTGGTGACCTCGTCTGGACCGACCTGGGGACCCGGGAAAAATTCGGGATGATGAAAAGATGCAGGAGGTGACCCCAACCGCGGTGCGCGCCTCGTCGTTTTCTGCTATCCCGAAAAACCTAGGGGGACGATGGCCCCGGGGGGCAAGGGTTAATGCATGGGGAAAATCACGAAATGAGCTTTTCTCAGTAAGTATGGATGGCATCAACTTCAAACATCGGTTATGACTTGCTCTTAGCCCATTTCTGAAGTAGATGCCAAACATTTTGACTTGTGACTTTTAAAAGGTCACCTTAGGTCAAATAAGCATTTTTTGTTGTTTTACTCTATAAATTTTGAATACACTAAGAGAACTTTTATTTTGTCACCAAAGTGTTTGTATAGTCACTGCAAGTCAAATGATATACATCATGACTATATCAGGTCAAGTTGGGTCAGACCGTTGACCTAAGTCAGTTCAAATTCCTAAATTTGACCTGGCATAGCAATATTATATATAATTCGATTTGTATTGACGAGAGGATTGCAATGGTGCATCAGCTATGGCTGTATCTTGTTTGGTTTGGAAGTTATTAGCGGAAAAGGAAACGCCCTTATGCATGGGTGGCTATGGACATTGCCAAGAATATGCCCAATATTCAGTGACCTGTAACTCCCTAGGCTTTGGCCGAACACGAAAATGAATGCCACTGAAATGAAAGAGCAATTCAAGAGCTTTTGAATGGTGTTAGAAAAATGTTTCTAGCTATCATAGTTTCTGAGATATGAGGTTTTCTTAGTAAACCTCATATTAGCGATTTTGACCTCTGGTGACCTTGATATTGACCTGACAAAAAAAATGACCGAAGTATTTTCGATTTCATTTTTGAAAAACTTTTGACTGCCGTTTTGCGTTTTTTTCTAGCTCTCTTAGTTTTTGAGACCGTGGGGGTCTTTTTTAGCCTCCTCCACCAGGGCGAAGGTGGCTCGTACCCGCCACCGGGGCAAGGCTTAAGCATGTATGCTTTTGCACCAATCGTGAAAAATGTGTTTAAATATCATGATGGGTTATCGAAAATACACGTCTGTATCTGTATCTGTAAACAGGAGATTGTCGTTAGGGACCTGGTCACAAACACATAGGTTGCAAGTGGACCACAGGGGTCCAGAAGCACTTCAGGGGGTCGGATAGTCACACTAGGTCCGGGTGAAACACAAAGGTCCCGGCTGGACCCACTGAGGGCCCGGGTAGATAACAGGGGAATTATCTGCATCTGCGGAGAATAGGGCGAGGCTTCGGCAGCAGTGGGCTGGGGGTAATTCGGAGGAGCCCGGTCGCAGACTCAGATGTTCCAATTGGACTAAAGGGCGCCCGGAAGCATGTCAGGCTGCCCGGATAGCCACAGGAGGCCCAGCTCAATCGCTGGGGGCCTGGCTTCTTTGCCACAGGGAGCCCGAGTGGAAAACAGGGAAATTATATGCAACTGCTGAGAATAGGGGCCCGACTTCCGCAGCAGTGGGCCTGGGATAATTGTGAGGGCCCCAGTCGCAGACTTAGAGGTTCCGAGTGAACCAAAGGAGGTCCAGAAGCTTTTCAGGGGCACAGTGTAGAGACCAGTGCAGCTCAGGGGTAACGCGCCTGCCTTCTGAGATAAAGGTCTCGGGTTCAAATCCCGGGACCCGCTGGGCGCAGGGTTGGCTCTCACGCTTAACCGTAGCCTTGTCCTGGCAATGACTGCCAACCGCCTTGTGCAGCACAGAGAAACAGTCGTCAATTCCCGGAATTTTTCCGCATATGCGGGGAATTGGGCAGTAGCTTGTGATGTTGGCAAAGAACAGGAGCCGAAAAGTAAAAAAATAAACACTCGGGGAGCCTCGGAGGCCAAAAGCTGGACACCCGGAAACCAGCATTAGGGGGGGCAACCCTCGGAGATCCAAAACGACAACCATTCGGAGCCCTGAGATCGATTTCAGAGGCCCCGAAATACATTAAAATGGGCCCCTAGACCTGAATTTCTGGTGACATTTGGAACAGGGGCAAAATAATACTTGGGTGAGGATTATTACGCAATTGGCTTTTAGACAGTTATCAATTTTCCGCCGTGCGCCATACTGGAACATTTATGCAGCGTTAGAAATCCATGGAATTTTTGTGCATTTTCGTAAATACCAAGTAAATACACTTCCTTTATAGATTTTGTATTTTTCCTTGATAATTCTGCAACACTTCCCACAGAAGTATTTTCGAATCAAAGAACATTTTTACCAATCCTTAACACTGTTGGAAGTTTTCCACGATTTCGAAGTAATCCCACCTTACGTTACGAATTTTTGCACACTTTATACCCAAAAGTCTAGGGGAAACGTAGAGGGCTTCGACTGGTTCACCCTGTGTGTTTTGATGACGATGCCACCGCTCTGTTCCGTACGCATCTTTGCGTATGTATTCTGGAGTGGTAAATTTACCCATATGGCCGGAGCTTCCAAATTTTACGCTGTGGTTTCTCGGCGTAAATCAATTTTCATTTCCCCTGATTTGGAAGCCTGCGGGGCCTAGCTAAAGGCCGCAGGGCTCACCCTGCGGTGGCCCAGCGGCTGCGGCGGGAGGCGTTTCTTTTCAGTGCTTTAGGTCAGCCCAGGGGGTGGGGCCGATCGCTCCCCCTTTGGATACGCCCCTGGCAATCAGGACCACACATAGGATAAATTGCATTTTATCGTTCATGCACAAAAGTCAAGCCAGGGGTAACGCAGCTACACAGCTGACCGGAAGATGCTAGGGTAAGCGGAAGCTAAAGCTGCGGACAGTGGCTAATGGCTACAACCAGGAAGTGACAGCTCCCCGCGGCTACTGTCGACATCATCTGAACTGGTCCGCGGAGGGACCGGTGGGGATGCGTAGTCCACAGAGGGACCGGTGGGGATGCTTGGTCCGTAGAGGGACCGGTGGGGATGGGGACCGGTGGGGTGCGTGGTCCACAGAGGGACCGGTGGGGATGCTTGGTCCGTAGAGGGACCGGTGGGGATGGGGACCGGTGGGGATGCGTGGTCCACAGAGGGACCGGTGGGGATGCGTGGTCCGTGGAGGAACCGGTGGGAATGCGTGGTTCGCGGGGGCATAGGCGTAGGAACGGGGGGGCAGGGGGCCACTGGCCCCCCCCACTTTTCTGTGATGGTCCCGCCGCAACCAATATAAAAATATCAGCAATTGCAATTTCAAGCAAGAAACCCAAACTGCCCCCTTTGCTTGCCCCGGAAACCTTTAAAACTTGCATGTTGTCCTATACCTATCTGAGGTCCTTTGAGTAGATTTTGAGGCCCCCTGATCTTTTTCGGGTCCCCTGAGCTGACCTCTGATGTCATACGAGCTAATCTGGGCCCCTTGAGCTGAACTGAGGGCCCCCGAGTTTGGTTCCGCATGAACTGTTCTAGAGTGTCTAAGCTGAGCAGGGAGCCGTGAGCTTGACCGAGGCCCCTTGATTTGGCCAAAACCCTATATCCACCGACCTGGGGGCCCCTGAGCTGAGCTCGGACCGCAAAGCTAATCTTGGCCCCTGCGCTGCACGGGAGGCCACAAACATATTGGGGCCCTGCACAGTAATAGGGCCCCTGACCTGAACTTGGGATTTTAAGGCTTTCATTGGAACCCTGAGCTGTTCTGAAACCCTATATAAACAGACAAGAGGCCCTGAGCTAAGCCGGGCCCTTAAGCTAATCTG
Organism: Lepas anatifera; assembly: GCA_034440635.1. Taxonomy (NCBI): domain Eukaryota; kingdom Metazoa; phylum Arthropoda; class Thecostraca; family Lepadidae; genus Lepas; species Lepas anatifera. The sequence continues at coordinate 449,629 of JAOTON010002016.1, read as the reverse complement.
CTCATCTCAGCTAATATGGGCCCCTGAGATGGTCTGGGACCCCCTATAAGGCGTTACAGCCGCTAACCTGGAGCCGAGAGCTTGAACGAATCCCTTGAGCTGTTTTGAGACCCTTTACCAACCGACCCGGGGTCCCTGAGCTGAGCTGGCCCCCAAATCCAGTCTAGCCCCTAAGCTAATCTGGGCACACCTGATCTTAACTGAGCGGCTCCTGAACTGGTTGCGGCCCTTGAGCCGTCTGGGGCCCCCTACATAGTTTGGGTCCCCTAAGCTGAGCTGGGGCCCTAAGCTAATCTGGGTACCGCATGTGCTTAACTGGGGTCTCTGAGCTGGTATGGGGCCCTGCACTCTTCCCAGCTTAGTTCAGAGCCCCTGAACTAAGCTGGGAACCTGGAGTTTGAATGGAACCCCCTGAGCTGGTATGAGACGAGACCTTATATCAGCCTATCTGGGGGCCATGAGCTTGAATGGAGAGCCCCCAGAGCTGGTATGAGACGAGACCCTATATCAGCCTATCTGGGGGCCCCTGAGCTGAACTGGGCCTCCAAAGCAAATCTGGAGACCCCTGTGCTGGACAGGGGCCCTGAGCTGGTCTGGGCCCCTGAACTGTTCTCGCGTCACTGAGCTAAGCTGGGATCTGTGAGCTTGAACAAGCCGTTTGGGCTATGTATATGTGTATGTATGTATGTATGTATGTATGTATGTATATATATATATATATATATATATATATATATTTGAGACCCCCTCTTATAACCCAGCCTAAGGACCTCTGAGCTGAACAGGGCCCCCTAAGCTAAACTGGCCCCCTGTGTGAATCTGGGGCTCCCAGTCTGAGCTCAGCTTCTAGTGGCCGTGTACTTATGTGGGTTCCCTTGATAAGCTGGTCCCGAGGCCAATGCACTGGTCGGGGCCTCCTGAGCTGACTGATTTGGGTTCCTGAGCCATGGTCTAGACCTTGGTGGCCTCTAAGATAATTTGGCAGCCCCTGGGCGGCATAGGCATGGAAACTGGGGTCAGGGAGATACTGTCCCCGCCACTTTTCTGTGGTGGCCCCCGCAACGAATATACAAATATCGGCAACTGAAGCATAGAACAAGAAACCCAAACGGGTCCGATAGCTTGTCTGGGAAACTTCCAGTTCCGTAGTACGCCCCGTGTAAGCCCCTGGATGAAAAGCCGAAATTGTTCATTCATTCATTCGAACTGTTCATGAAAAAGCCGAGCACCTTCTGCCCGAGTCTTTCCAAATGAGAACCGATAACTGGACCCAATCAAACTTCATCCCATATCAATCTACACAACGCATGAATTCGGACACGGACCCCGCACCAAATGCCGAGCAACAGTCGCCCCTGAGCCTTCGAAAGGCGTGACGAGACCGGCCGTCTTCTACTGCGAAGTGAAAAAAACAACCCCGAACTATTCAATGAAAGGAAACAGCGGGAAATAACGTATGAAGTCTTTTGTGGAAATACCTGGTGCATGCTGGATTTTTTCAATATATGGACAATTGGAAAATTAGATTTAGTCCCATGATTTCCAGTTCTTTTTGGTCTAATAAACAATAATCAAAGCAAAAAAATGTTTTAGGCCTTTTTACCTACTCTGCAACTGAAAAATGCATTTCTGGGTTTTTGGGGCATTCGAACCATTTTAAAAAGAGCTTGTTTCTTTATATTTGCGGATGTTTCGGCTTTGTATCACATTTACAAAGTATACAATCGTTCTTAAAAACCACAGACAGTGCCTTGAAATAAAACGACCACACTTCTCTATGCCTAGATAGCTTTGCATTACCTATTTCATGATACAAACGAGGAGATTCAATTTAGGCCATTTCGGACTCCTTCTTTAGAGCATTATGGATTGATTCAGGGAAAGGTTGATCACAATAAGTCTAGTTAGATTTCGAGGCGTAAAATACAGTTTCGGATTGATTGCAACTTCCATCTACTTGATCACCAACTTTGTGATGCCGAGAAGGTCCTGTTTGCTGTTGATCCTGGGCAGGGGCGTCGCCACTGGGGGGTGCCGCCCTCCCCCCCACTTTTCGGCCAAAACTTTCCTGATCTCAGTCAAAATGGGAGAAAACCAGACATTCGTATAACCAGCCGCTGCAGAAGGCAACGAGGAGCCCAAATTCGAACAGTATTTGGTCCTAACGTGGGAAGTTTTTTTCGCAGCGTCAGTTTGAAGTTTGACTGCCCCTTCCCCCACTTTTTTGCCGGTGACGACGCTTATGATACTGGGTATCAGTTTGGTGTGCTGGGCCCATTGCGTTACAGACGTGGCAGCTACAGCCATGGCCTGCGTGTGGCAGACGAAGTGCACTACCTCAATGTGCATCCCCATGAACCCTGGGAACTTGGATCAAGCTGCAGATGATAATAGGCTCGGTGACTCCGTCCCAGTCAATCATATTTTTGAGAAAAGTCATCTGTGTGTTGACGTAGGGCAGGGTGCGCGGCCTGATGGAGGTGTTCCCCACCTCCTGCTCCCCTCTGATGTAGATGATCTTGTGGAAGGTGGTCCTCCTCTCCTCCTCCTCACTGCAGAGTATGTCATAGTCATCAGAATCTCCTCGGAGTGAGCAAACAATTCAGAGGAACACCTCTGAATGGTTTGCTCACAACAACGGCATGCCAGTCAATTGCACAGTCTAGGGCTGGATTCTGAGGCATGAGAGCTGGAATAGTACGTTTCTGGGACCGTCTTCCAAGCTGTTGCTAACCTTCATCTGGAGTCAGTTGAGAAATTGGAACTCGGTAGGAGATCGTCGCATCATTACTTTCCCTACTGACTACAGGTGTAGACCAGCAACGGTTGGCTGGACGGCCATCGGAACGTCATGTTCGAACTCTCTGCCTTTGTACCCAGCCAAAGGTGGTGCAGTTGAATGTCATGCCCTCGGTGTGCTCCTCTGCGTGGTTCGTTCATACCCAGCTGATCCTGATGACCATGTTCCACAGCGAGGAGGAAGTTCGTCTTTGTCAAGAGTATCTCCATCAGAGGAGAGCAGGAAAAGGAGAACACTTCCCTCAGGCTGTGGGTCATGCCCTGCCTCAACACACAGGCGTCTGTCCTCAAGAATATAATCGAACGGGAGGCCACCACCGAGTTTATCATGACCTGAAGCTTGACCAAGTGCAAGTCGCTAGAGTTTATGGGAAAGCACATGAAGATAAAGTGCTTCCCTTGCCGCCCACACATCGGCCATAGAGAGAGCTGTAAAGGAAGTGACAGCTGGAGCCAGTTCAGTCTGTAATGCTGAGAGAAGGGATGGATTCATCGGGCGAAGTGTATAGCACATCGAACTGGTGCTCAGGATCAACAGCAAGCTGGACTTCCTCGGCATAATAGCAATAATTTTTGGGGCTTGTGACGCACAAACCACCAGGGCTATGTGACGTCGCTAACTCGAGTGTTGGAAGGGTTTCTCGTTAGCCAGATTGATATTCGCTTAGGGAATCCGCCCGGCCTTGAGCCCGGGTTGGTCGCGTGGAAACAAGCATAACTATTGGGACTTATCGACGCACCAACTGCAAGGGTTATATGGAGTCGCCAACTCTTTCCCTGTTGGAGGGGTTTCATGGGAGTCAAATTGCTCCTTGCACAAGGAATCTGCCGAGCCTTAAGCCCGGGCCAGCCCCGTGGAAAGCAAGGCTGCTAACCGCTATACCACCATGCCCCCACCTCCTCGGCATTACAAAGCTGGCCATAAAGTGCATTGCCCTTGCAGTCATGCTGGAATTCTACATTTTAGGCATCGAAATATAGCTAGGCAGATTTATTGTGGCCAGCCTTTACCTAACTCAATCTGTAATGTTGTAAAGAAGGGATCCGTAATAACCTAAATAAATGTTCCCGCTGTTGTTTGTATAAGAACATTGTTTGTAGTTTTTTAAACAGTTTTTAATTTTGTAAATCTGATGAAAAGGGCCTAAATATCTGTAAACATAGTAAACAACGCATTCCTGGATTTAAATAAAAGTATTTAAATTCTGCAAAAGAGCTTAAAAAATTATGTGTTATTGAAAAAGGCAATAGTAAGAAGAAAAAATACTTCTTTAGCATCTTACTATGATTTATTAGATCATAATACAAATTGAAATCACAGGGCAAAATATTTCTCTATTGTTACATTGACAACCTAGTGTGCATACGTGTCTCATTGACACCAAACGAGCTGTTTAAAAACTGTTCATAATTATGCCCCCCTGGGCTGGGCCCCCTTAAGGTGGGCTCCTCTACCGTTGGCCTCCCCACTTTTCAAACCGTTCCTACGCCCCTGCGCGGGGACCGGTGGGGATGCGTGGTCCGCGGGGGGACCGGTGGGGATGCGTGGTCCGTGGAGGGACCAATGGGAAGCGTGGTCCACAGAGGACCAATGGGGTGCGTGGTCCACAGAGGGACTGTTGGGGATGCGTGGTCCACAGAGGGACCAGTGGGAATGCGTGGTCCTTGGAGGGACCAATGGGGATGCGTGGTCCACAGAGGGACCAATGGGGATGCGTGGTCCACAGAGGGACCAATGGGGATGCGTGGTCCGCGAAGGGACCGGTGGGGATGCGTGGTCCACAGAGAGACCGGTGGGGATGCGTGGTCCACAGAGGGACCGGTGGGGATGCGTGATCCACAGAGGGACCAGTGGGGATGCTTGGTCCGTGGAGGGACCAGTGGGGATGCGTGGTCCGTGGAGGGACCTGTGGGGATGCGTGGTCCGCGGGGGGACCGACAGCTGAGACCTCAGCTGTCAGCACGGTCCCGCTAGCGAGGTAAACACCTGTGTTTGGGAGCAGGTCGACGGGCCCCGGAGGACGTGTCCTCGGGCTGGTTTCTGCCCTTGCAGGCGACTTGGCTTCAGATTTTGACACATTCTAAATCGAGAAATGTCAAAACACGTCAATATACTCAGCAATTAGCAAAAACATGTTTACTTTGACTCAAGAAGCAAGGGCAAAGCCCGGGGAGAGATGGAGGAAAAATCATCCTCAGTACTCCGTAAGTCAGAATTATAATGTTCCTCCTATATAGTACCATTTGGTCTAGTTGGGAGTACCCGTAGTAGTGGGGAGCACCCGTACCTTCAACACGGTTTTGAAAACAAGGACTCGATAACCTTCTACGCGTCTGGCGACTTCAATAACGATAACTTGATGATGAACTCAGTGACATCGATAATGCTATAACGCTAATGATAACTATTTTAGCAGTGTAGCCGAGAGCGCCGAGTACGTTCAAGTAATGCTAAATTTAGCTGTGCGGTGACTTTTACCAACGCTTTTACAAGATGGCGGTATCTCGCAATAACGTACCCAACTGGGGAGCCTTAGTTCATCTGTAAATTTGTATTTTTCGTATGGAAACTTGAATATGTTCAGCACAAACAGTAACTATACACAAACTAGGGAAACATATCTGTCTCGCGAGGGGAAGAAACTCGTCTCTGTCCCCCCCCTCCCAGAGGGATCGACCTCGCTGGTTTCCCTGTTGAAGATGGTGCGACATGTGTTGATGGACTCATCGGAAAATACTGACCAACGCCACGAAGCACTTGTCAGAGGGCAAAGAATTTACCAACTCTCCAACAGCAGAACAAATTCAGGCCCAGCCTTGTGTGACTGAGCCCCGTCCATCAACAAAGATTCCCGCGGGGACGTGCAGTGCTACTTCCTATTATCTACGCTACCTACATCGCTACATTCTCTGCGGCGACTACATAACGTCCGGCGGTGCTTAGGCTGGCGCCACGCGTTGTTACGTAGTCAGCGCCCGGTGTTCGTGGTCAGCGCCGGGTGTTCGTGGTCAGCTCTGGGTGTTCGTGGTCAGCTCTGGGTGTTCGTGGTCAGCTCTGGGTGTTCGTGGTCAGCGCCGGGTGTTCGTAGTCAGCGCCGGGTGTTCGTAGTCAGCGCCGGGTGTTCGTAGTCAGCGCCGGGTGTTCGTAGTCAGTTCTGAGTGTTTGTGGTCAGCGCCGGGTGTTCGTGGTCAGCTCTGGGTGTTCGTGGTCAGCTCTGGGTGTTCGTGGTCGGCTCTGGGTGTTCGTGGTCAGCGCCGGGTGTTCGTGGTCAGCGCCGGGTGTTCGTGGTCAGCTCTGAGTGTTTGTGGTCAGCGCCGGGTGTTCGTGGTCAGCGCCGGGTGTTCGTGGTCAGCGCCGGGTGTTCCCGATGGTACAAGCCCGAGCGAATCTCGCCTGAATCTTCCAACGAAATTAAATAATTTAGGCTTACTTATGAACAAAATTATTTCGTTCGAAAACCACATAGATCTACTTTTTGGTAAGTGTACTGGTCAGCTCCTTGGACTGCATCATGCCCGGCACCGTCTGTCTAGGGGTACCATTCAAAACTTGTGAACAGCCTAATTTTGTCCGTGCTGTGTCACTGTTTAAGTGATAAGGCAGCTGCACAGCGCAGCGTGGGCATCGAGTACAGGTGATCAATTTCGATGCTCGTTTGGTTACCGGCCGTAGAAAGCGCGATCACATCAGCGACGCAGTACGCGATCTGGGGTGGTTGCCTGCACGTGAGCTCCACTCCCTGTGCCATGAAATCTACCACTCCCTGTACTGTGGAATCTACCACTCCCCGTGCCTTGGAATCTACCACCCCCTGTCGTGGAATCTACCACTCCCTGTCGTGGAATCTACCACTCTTTATCGTGGAATTTACCACTCCGTGTGCCGTGGAATCTACCACTCCCTGTGCCGTGGAATCTACCACTCCCTGTGCCATGGAATCTACCACTCCCTGTGCCGTAGAATCTACCACTTCCTGTGTCTGCTGAAACGAGCAATGGCAACGGGCGAACCGGCTGGTCTAATTAATACGTGACTTCGTACCCAGGCGAGAATTTAAGAGATCGTACGACTCGCCAGGACGGAAACCTGTGCTTCTTGCGCATACGAGATGAAAATGGGAGGAGTTTGTATACATACCGTGCTGCAGCAGCTTTTAATATCTTGCCACCGGCGGTTCGGGATGGCTCACTCCTCAGCTTTAAACGATCTCTGAGGAAACATTTATCTAGTGGAGGAATATAGGAACCTTACATTGGACCGATTTATGGCTTGTAAATTTTGTTTTTGGTATAAGTGGATGAATGTGTCCCGCAGTGAATTTGTATGTTGTCTGCTACCGACCCGGGCTCAATAATAGCCATAGTAAAGGATGAGTTCCGTGACGTTGAAACAAAATAGGATAAATAAGCTGCTGTTTAGAATGACGTACCCCATTATTCCGTGCTTGGGAAGTAAGCCTCGCTGAAGTCTGCGTCACCTGGTCACCGGAGCAGCGAGCGGGTGTCAGGGAAGTAAGCCTTGCTGAAGTCTGCGTCACCTGGTCACCGGAGCAATGAACGGGTGTCAGGGAAGTAAGCCTCGCTGAAGTCTGCGTCACCTGGTCACCGGAGCAGCGAACGGGTGTCAGGGAAGTAAGCCTCGCTGAAGTCTGCGTCACCTGGTCAACGGAGCAGTGAACGGGTGTCAGGGTAGTAAGCCTCGCTGAAGTCTAGCGTCACCTGGTAACAGTAAGCCTCGCTGAAGTCTGCGTCACCTGGTCACCGGAGCAGTGAACGGGTGTCGGGGTAGTAAGCCTGCCTGAAGTTTAGCGTCACCTGGTAACAGTAAGACTCGCTGAAGTCTGCGTCACCTGGTCACCGGAGCAGCGAACGGGTGTCGGTGGCTCGGGGAGTTGTAAAATCCAGCCTTATCTGTCTGCAGGCATTCTACGCTGTAAGAATATGTGTAAACCGTTGGTGTATGTTTAGTCGGTTTTCAGTCTTTGCGGAATCATAACATGCATGCATATATATATATACATACATACATATATATATATATATATATATATATATATATATATATATATATTCGGGATATTAGAGTCACGCAACATGTTTGATGCCATCCTGCAAGGTTTAGCGGACTCCCATTGGATTATCGGCAGTGAGGCGGCACCCTTTTACCCGGAGGATCTTAGCAAGATTCGCCAGAAGTGCAAACTATATACGGCAACAAGTATAGCCTAAATTGCTCGAGACATATAGTGCCAAAACACAGCGGTTAACCCTCGCACGTGCAGGAGGTTGTTGTAACCCCTGAGGGTTTTCAAGAAATAAAAACGAGCTTTTTCGGAGACCCCTGAAAGTTTGTATAGCCTCTGGGGGAATTATTGCACATTTTTTGCAAAGAAATTGTTCCGACTCTTTAAGGTCACAGAGCTATGACCTCAAGAGTGGAAGCATTTTTAAGTCATTTGGGCGCCTGTACTCGTTTTCAAGTGAATGCTTCAGACTCATCGTTATTTTGCAGCATTAATTCATAAAATGGCCCAGAAAATTTTCTTCCAACCGTTAGAAGAAACCTGATAAAAGTGATCCTTGAAGGGCCTTCAAGGATCATTTTTATCATGTTACGCCCTTCGTGACCTTTTTGACATTCAATGACCTTGACTTGACCTTGCATGACCTCAGTGATAAAACTGCGTCGAATAACGACTGCGTGTGCGTGTTTAGATTCGGTATTTCTAAATGAGATGAAAACTAAAATAGTTGACTTGCATCCGATACAAACTTGATCTTTTTCGACCTGTGACATTATTTCACCTTGAAAGCGGTGTAAGCAATAACAGATGAAAACTTTCTGGGCGTAAATGATGCAGAATGGCTTATGAATAGTCAATTTGAATGATATGGACACTAAGCTAGTTCGTTTACATATTTTATTAACCCTTGCCCCGGTGGCGGGTACGAGCCACCTTCGCCCTGGTGGGGGGCTAAAAAGACCCCCCCACGATCTCAAAAACTAAGAGAGCTAGAAAAAAGCGCAAAACGGCAATCGAAAGCTCTTTGAAAATGATATCGAAAATACTTCGGTCATTTTTCTTGTCAGGTCAATATCAAGGTCACCAGAGGTCAAAATAGGTCAAAATCGCTAATATGAGGTGTACTAAGAAAACCTCATATATCTCAGAAAACTATGATAGCTAGAAACAATTTTTTAACACCATTCGAAAGCTCTTGAGATGTGCTTTCATTACAGCGGCGTTCATTTTCGTGTCAGGTCAAAGCCTAGGGAGCTACAGGTCACTAAATATTGGGCATCTTCTTAGGAATGTCCATAGCCACCCATGCATAAGGGCGTTTACTTTTTCGCTAATAGCTTCCAAACCAAACAAGATACAGACATAGCTTATGCACCATTGCAATCCTCTCGTCAATACGAATTGAATGATATATGATATTGCTATGCCAGGTCAAATTTAAGAATTTGACCTGACCCAGGTCAACGGTCTGACCCAACTTGACCTAGTATAGTCATGATGTATATCATTTGACTTCCAGTGACTATACAAACACTTTGGTGAGAAAATAAAAGCTCTATCTTAGTTTATTCAAAATTTATAGAGAAAAACACCAAAAAATGCTTATTTGACCTAAGGTGACCTTTTAAAGGTCACAAGACAAAAAATTTTAGTATCAGCTTCAGAAATGGGCTAAGAGCAGGTCACAACCGATGTTTGAAGTTGATTTCATCCATGCTTACTGAGAAAAGCTCATTTCGTGATTTTCCCCATGTATTGACAATGAGGAGGTCATGCTCTGCACATGACCTTAGGTCACCAATATCAAAAATCCCGGAATAAATTGTAGCTCCTGGTGGGCCCAATATGTGGTATGAGTTTCAACTTGATCGATTAACCCTTCTTTTAGTTATGCGGTCCTAAGTATTTTTGAGGTGAGGTCATTTCACCTGGCCTGGTGACCTGACCTGATATGACCTTGAGCCAAAATTTTCAGGAAAGATGCAAAAATGATGAAGGAACAGCTAGACCAAGTTTGGCGGCGCTGCGCGCCGCCGTTTTTTGGTCACTTCGGAAAAACCCGAGGGGGTCTAAAAAGACCCCCCCACCCGGGCGAAGGTTAACTTAACCTTTTCGAAATTTGACCTTATTTGACCTTGAAGTTTGTGTAAGCAATAAGAGATGATTAAGCAGGCACTTGGCGTAAATTATGCAAACTTTCTTATGAAACATCAATTTGGAGCATGAGAAGGACGCCGAACAAAACGTTTTTCGTCCAATACGGACTTGTCCTTTTTCGACCGTTGACCTAATTTGACCTCAAAGGGGATGTAAGCAGTGACATATGATAAGACACGCACTAAAATTGCGTGAATGATGCGGAATGGCTTATGAATAGTCCATTTAACTAGTTGACTTGCTTCCAATATGGACTTGACTTTTTCACCTAGTCACTGAGGTCAACCAGGTCAATGACCTGACCTGAAAGTTGGTCTGATGACCTGATATTTTGATGACAGAAGCGTTTGACCTTGTTTAAAGTTCTGAATTTGAATTGCAATTTCGAGCTTTACCGGTCAATGACCTCTGACCTTTGACCTCGCCTCCTTCATTACCTAGGTGGGTCACATAGGCAGGATCCTGCAATTGCTTTCACACAAGGTGGAGTGAGGCAAAAATCCCAAAAAGGCCAAAATATCCCACATTCCTCCTTTCTGTCGTTTAGCATTTCCAGGCTTAATAAAGATGGAAAGCACGATAGGTTAAATTTGATCTTACTGATGCACCTCCAAAGATTTTCCAGGCTAGGTCTCTTAACCTGGGTTGGTCGTCTGACCTGACATGACCCAGACCTAAAATTGTTTCAGAAGCTGTAAAAATTTTGAGTTAGAGGTAGATGAAGTACGGTGGCGCTGCGCGAAGTTTTTTTTAGGATTTCCTGGCCGACTGTGGGGAGAGGGGACGAGAGGAAGACACGGCCCCGCGCTGGGAGGTGAGGTGATGATAAAAGTGCTCGGATGGGATTAGGGGAAAAACCTTATCTGTAAACGACAATTTATAAGTGGGATTTCCAAATAAATGAGGCATACATCTGAAACTGATATGATTTGGCTTACTCCGAATGCGTTTCTATGTTAAGCCTAACTCAAGTCAATTTATCTGGGCAGGACACGGGCTTCACGAAACATACTTTGGCCTCGTTGTACTGGTTTAGTCGGAGCACTGGGGCTGGCTCCAAAAAGCCTGGCTCGGCGAGTGCATTTAGTGCCGCTTTTGCATTCCGCCTATGAATCTGGCCCCATTTTCCATATCTTTCTGCCTTTCAAACAGCACCAGATATTTAAGAATCCTCACGCTCACAGTTCAGGGAGAACTGTTCGATCGCTGGCGTTCCAGCTCGACGAGACCGCTCGGAGACGGTGAGTAGTACGAAACGTGAGATACGTCCTGGGCCGAATAATAACAAGGTTTATTGAAGGACAGTTAGCATTACGGCTGGTGATTTACTGGAACAGCTGCAGTGATCTACGTTTCTCTTTGCCTGTGTCTCTTCTGAGGATTTCCCAGTGAGACGTCGGGAGTTTTTGGGCCTCGATTATTATCATAAATACATGTTTTGTCGAACGCAAGCCATATAACTTGGATTCACTGACATTTCCAATACCTTTTTGTTACTTTAAAACAATAATACAGGCTTCCGCGCTGTCTTCCGCGCTGTTGAGAAGACGCGGAAAGTTAGCGCGTAAGACGGCGTAAGACTACTTCCGCCACAATTTAGCTGCGCGCCGATGGATCCCCTCCAAAAGCCGTTGCGCGCAAATTACGCCCCCGCGCAGCTGCGCGCTGCCTACCGCGCGTCCGGATCCCTCCAGCCTTAGACTCTAAAAACCGAACTGGGAACAACTTGGACAAAATTAAAGATGAAAGAGGACTAAGAGCTGACACTGTAACAGCCTTAGGGCGGTAAAGAGGGTTTGACCTTGATAACATTATTTGACATTGAGAAGACGCGGAAAGTTAGCGCGTAAGACGGCGTAAGACTGCTTCCGCCACAATTTAGCTGCGCGCCGATGGATCCCTCCAAAAGCCGTTGCGCGCAAATTACGCCCCCGCGCAGCTGCGCGCTGTCTACCGCGCGTCCGGATCCCTCCAGCCTTAGACTCTAAAAACCGAACTGGGAACAACTTGGACAAAATTAAAGATGAAAGAGGACTAAGAGCTGACACTGTAGCAACCTTAGGGCGGTAAAGAGGGTTTGACCTTGATAACATTATTTGACATTGACCTGTAAAATTAACCTTGACAGTGAGCAAGCTATGAGGTCATAGCACACGTTATGCTGAGTAGTGTCATCCGTCCGGAACAGTGGGATTAAAGGGACATTGTCGCAAAAATTTTTTTGTGGTTTCTTAATATTTGAAAAATCCTGATTCTGGTACCGTTAATCATTTTTTCATCTTCAGCTAAATTTTTGGAGGCCACTCAACAATTATTCAAATTTGTTAATAATATCAATAATAGGCTGTAACCTGCTCTTCACCTCTATTCTATCAATCAAAGTTTTAAGGTCTAGAAATGATTTATTTGGAGTAGAAAATGTTTTCATGCTGTATTCGTATTCAATTTATTTTTATCAAGCTTCAAAAATAAGAATATTACATTAGCTTCTCCAAAACATTCGGTTTGAGAAAACTTATCAGGAAAGTTTTAAAATCGGCCAGATGTCGTTAAGCGGGGATGGTATAGTGGCCTCCATTCCCGACTCTCACACGGGTGATACAGGTTCGAATCTAGGTGGTGGAAGTTTTTACTGTAAAAATAATTTTCTGATTTTCTTCTTGTTTGCTCATGCTTACTAATGGAAGAAGCATGGTGGAATCCATGATTGCCGATCAGGGGAGGGGGTTGTAACTTCCGGGGAGGGCACCATCCGGACCAGGGGGGGGGCACCTTTTGACCAGATGAATGAACAGATGAACACTAAATCCTATCAGTGTGCGCCGATTTTCGCATCCTGGGGAGGGAGGATGGGACGCGACATTTTAGGGTTCACCGAGAGTCGATCAGAGGATAGGGGGCACGTGCCCCCTTTGCCCTCCTGGATCCTCCGATGGGATAAAGTAGTTATTCTAAGGACAATTTCTTCTGGTTATCCCTCCGTCCGGGTAATTGAGGGAAATGGAATGTTAGCCCCAAATATTTTTCTAATCTGACTGGCGTACCAAACTGGGACCAGCTTGTCTCCAGCTCCCTCCAATGGTTCTCAATCCGTCGGATTTCCCTCTATTGGAGACCAGTTCCCCTGTTTTCTGACCACCGGGACACGCTGTTCGCCGTTCGAAAATGTCTTTTGTGTCCTTTGCTGAAGGCCATTCTTGAAGGCTGACCGGTTTTGGTACAAACCAGGAACCAGAAACCGACCCAATAAAAAAGCAGGGGTGGCTCTTTGAGATTAAATGTATTAATCTCGAGATTAATGTGTCTCGAGATTAATTAATCGTTTTAACACGCGCATTGACGGAAAGCGGGTACCCCCCTCCCCCGTCTGGTTTTTCCGATAGAACATAAAAACGGCGGCGCGTGCGTCGCCGTACTTGGCATACCTTCTCTCATCATTTTTACCATTAAAAAAAATCAGGGTAGGCCATCTCCGGTCAGGTCACCAGTATAGGTCAAGTGACCTGACCTCAAAGTTTAAGGCAACATAAGTCGGCGCAAAGTGAACTCATCCGATTGAAGTGACCTGACAAAATGGTTAAAATATTTTGATGGAGAAGCGTATGGGCTACCCAACGCCGTTATCATTTTTCACTACCTACCGTGGTTCCCGAGATTTTAGGGGGGTACCCGCCCCCTGTCAAAGCGAAGGTGGCTCAGAGCCCCGTCAATGCGCGTGTTAATCTGGTAAAATAACGAGATAAAACGTTCATCCGTACGAGATAAAACGTGTTCGAGATTAAATACGGCGGTCTCCCAGGGCGGACCACCCTGAAAGACCACCTGGGCCTTTCACGGCAGGAGAGTGTGGAGGTGGGGCGCCTGCGCACTGGCCACTCACTTCTCCAGTGCAGCTACCGACAGAGGATCGGCCTGGACCCGGAGGCCACGTTCCAGGAATGCGACGACGGAGAGGACGAGACCCTCCACCACCTTCTGACCCGGTGCCCTGCGTTGCGCTCACCTGCGCTGGTACATATTGGGACGGGACGACCCGCCCATCCGGGAGGCGCTGGCGGACCCGCGACGGCTGGCGATGTTCCTGCGGCGGTTGGGGCGCCTGCAGGGGCACCCCCCCCCCATATGGCCGGAAAACTCAATCAAAGAATCAGATTAAACGTGTCCGCCGACATCTAAATCTTTGATATAATTGTAATCCTTTGGTCCCCGGAGAATATAAAAACACGTAGTCTAGAGAACCGGAGAATAGCTGAATGTGATACGGAAGAACAACTCTTGATATGCGTCAGAACTAGGGAACCAGAGAGCAGCCACCACGATCCTTGGATGAACTAACAAAAATATGTGCAGCCACCAAATGTGGAACGCACCACGAACCCAAACCTCATCACTTTTCGTTTCAGGGGGAACGTTTGTTGTGTATTGCAGGTTGGAGATGGACTGGCCACCTCACTTCTCTGTCTGTGGTGGTAGCTCTTTCTAAAATGTTTCGTATATAGATATACAAGATTTAAGAATACATTGTTTTTTACTTCAAGTTGAGTTAGTTTCTTATCAGGGCACATGAAGAAAGATACCTCAAAATTATAGCCTGGAACAGTTCGTATTAAATAAAAAGGATTCTATAATTAATCTAAACATTGGTAGTGACAGAGTCTAAACCTAAGAAGACGCATCGCAGCTTTAAGACAAGCAAGCTGCTAGTCTAATGAATGACATCTGTTTATAAAAATGATAAGTTTTTATTCTTAATACTTCGGAGTTCGGAAACGGTCCTTTCTCATAATAGAATAAACAATCGCAGAAGCACTTCACATAACATCATATCATTATATAAAATAGTATATTAACCGTTATTTTTATTAGATTCTTTATTAGATTATCTACGTTGATAAGATGTTTCATGACCAGCCTCCTCGAATCATGGTTGCAAAATGGGGCTAATACACTGATAAATATTCAGGTACACCCCTTTACCACAATTCTCATAATATAATAGGTGAACACATAAATTTTTAATCAGAATGCTACGATAACCTCAAATCGAGTTCCAATATTTGAATATTCCAGTACTGAACTACATTATTCCAGCATTCGAGTTCCATATCAGATCTAAATTTCAAGCCTTGGTCACACTATGACCACAAGTTTTCGCTTATTGCATTATGAGGATTCTGACGTGGGGCTGTGCCCGAATATGTGATCACAGTGTGATCACAGGCTCCATATTGCATCAAGAATTCGAGAGGCAAAGCCATGAAACATCTTACCAATTTATAATCATGCTCCTCGGCTACGCAATGCAAAATTGACATACTTTTAAAAACCAACAGATATCAGCTGATCAATGAGGCTTATATTCAATCTCACAAAAACATGAGAAAATATAATTTACCAGGAAATTACAAGCAAGTGATAACCCTCAGCAGGTAAGAAACGCGTGCAACTATCAGGTCTGCGAGTCCCCAATGAGCAATCTTCCGAGTGCAACGTGGACTAGAGGATATAACTCAGTACGTCAGTGACGGATCCAGGCCAATGTTTTTGTGGGGGGGAGGACAGGGTCCAAAATCGTGAACACACATTTTTTAAAAGTAGGTGAAAATCGCAGAGTTTGGGAGGAGAGTAAATTGTCCCTGAACCCAGCAGTGGGTATGCAGCTTCTAGCTTCCAGTCCTTGAAGTGCACTCTAAGAAGGCAGGGAACGAACCAAATACTGAGTGTACATCAAAAGCATAACATATTTTGCATCTCTCCACAATAAGTGCTACACGGTTTGATAAAATTTTCACCGCAATAGTCTGAGCACAGAGGTGTCAATTATTATTTTCGCCGACTTTCGCACGTACGACCACCAACAAAATCTGACCACTTGATTTTTGACTATAAAGACCCTTCGCATTACTAGTTTTCTTACCTTTAGGCTAAAAATACTTTTAATGGCATGTTTTACTGACGTCCTCAGAGGATTTGCCTTAAATACGGCGATAAACACCACTTACGCACACACATGAACGTATACTGCGGGCACACAGGCAGACGACCGAGGTGCACTCAGGCAGGTTAGTGTTCAATGCAGAAAACTGCTGGCTGAGGCACTCTGCCAACTCTAGGATTCAATGCTCGTCCTCTGAAGCTTGTCTTCCAGCAGCAGGCGTAATTTGCGATAGTCACTGTCGAGGGGCGGCACCTGATTATTTATGTTTTACATTCAGCTTGCTTGGGTAGGCTCTTCTTAAATAAGAATATATTTTTACAGCATTAACAAATGGGACCAAATAAACGGTACAAATAAAATATCCCAAGTCCACAATGAAAGCAAACAAGATATCACTGAATCTTGTTTTAAATATATGCAAAATAGATATATTCAAGAAGAAAGACATCCCCAAAGACGACCTATAGTCTAGATCATGGGTTTACTTCCATATATGTATATTCACACTAAAAGAAAACAAGCAAATGACACATGCATAAGCATGATTAAAAACAGACATGGTTTAAAAAACAGTAGGATGACACAAGAAAAATAGCGCCTCCAAAGACCCCCGGCAGACAGATCCACTAAGCGGGGACGGCTCGCACGAGCGGGTAAGACATCAGTTAGGTGTGGGGACGGAGCCAGAGCGATACGCGGTGAAAGCGCAGAAAAAAGTGGGAAAAGCATAAAAAGTAAAAAAAGAAAAAGAAATTCATGGGTTGGTGGTTGATTCTCAAGGAACTGAAGCTGTCCCCGGCGAGCACCCGACGGCCGCGCCGCCCCAGTATCGCCACCTGGCGGACACTGGGGTTTGTGGTTTGTGTAGGGGTCGGGTGGAACCATGCAAAATCATGTTTTTTATAAATTATATTACATTATTTCCAAACTGCCCCCCAGAGGAAACAAATATTCCAAATTTCAAGTCTATGGGAGAATCGGTCTGATTGGGTTCATCCCATTCAAACTAACAAACAAAATGATCATACACAAGCTGGCCCATTGGGACGATAGCTTGATGATACACATTATCTACAAAAAACAGGTTTTCTAGTAAACAAATTTTATCTTTGAAGTCACCAGCCTAATCTTTCATATATTCTTCCAGGAAAACACAAAAACTTGCATCACTCAAGACCAGTGTCCCAAAACCTGGGGTGCTGGGTGCAGAACGACACCCAGTCAATCAGAATTTTCCACTCACTTTTATATTTTTTTGCTGAATTTTCCACTCACCTCCAACAATATTTACTACTACTATTGAATAACTATTGAACAATATTTTACTACTATTGAATTTTACTCAACAATACTTACTACAAAGCCCAGTTCCATTGCCTCCTCTACCAACGTCCACTGGAAAAAGAGAGCAGCAGAATCGACTAGAAGATCGCCAAATTAACTCGGCTCTTATGCGCTTCTTTTGCTTTTCTGAAAGAGAATCTGGCGATTTCTATTTTTCTGGTCAATTATACCTGGCATCCTTATCTCCACCGATTTCAGTGGAACAACAGAATCGAAATTCTGGCGCGGGCAAGACGCACAGTGCCCCCTCCCCTGCCCCACCGGAGAAAGTTCCAATGGGTGAACACCGCCACTAAATTCCACCACTCGCAAAATTGGTGAGTGGAAAATTAGACACCCTAGCCTTGTGTTGCCAAAAAATGAGCTGACCGCTTTGAAAGATACATTTCTGGAAAGCAGTTTATCTGTGCATATGATTTCTAGGCTTACGTCCTTGAAAAGTTGTTTTTGTATTTCTGGTACCGAGAATAGTGAAAAACCATTTTTGGTCATCTTGCTGTTAAAAGCAATTATCTTGAAATTTGTATGGTAAGCAGCATATTTTTTTGACATTGTATTGTAGAAAATTAACCATTTATTGCGTAGAAAATAATTTTGATCCATATTAGCCCTTCATTGCTGCGTCCACGCCGTGTGACACCCAAATCCACTCACGACACCCTACGACACCCTAGGCATAAATACGCTGATATTTAAGTTGAACTAAAAGTGTCCGGTACTTGAATACATTGAAACTCTACATTTTCATTAAATGATTTTTTTGGGCAACAAGAATGCATCCAGTTACCCTTCAAACATCGGCACTTTTTGTATGGCTGGTCTACGGCGTGGACTTACCAAAACGCCGTCTTTACATCTAGTAAATAAAAGCGGCATCTTTAGGCTTTTTGAAAGGCTGGTTTCGTATTCGTTATTGACAAAACATTGTTAGTCTTCCTCTTGGTGTGCTTTTTAGTTGTATAATTTTCTAGTCTATAAGGATTTAGAAAATTAATTTAGAGCAAGTTTTGAAATGCAAATTATGCTGCTCATGCGACCGGCAACTAGATTGCGATCAGAAATTTAAATTAGTAGTTGCTTCAACGCTGTCACAACCCGCCGCGCCTGGCTGATTGTAGACGAAAGGAAGAAACAACAGAAAGGAGGCTGCAGCAGCTTCGATTAATATTGATAGAAAGCAGCATACTCATATGAAGGTGAGTATATATGTGAAGAGAAGCAGGGGAATTGACAGGTAAAGAAAATAAACTTTTAGCAAGAGTCTGGAAGAGTTTATTGCCATGATAGAAAGTTTGTGGTTTCGTCTGGGTTAGTTAAGTGTAAACCAAGGCTCTACTGGACCCTAGCATAGGTGTATGCGAGGTGCAGTGATTGAGGCCAGGAGTGGCCTCCAAAATTCCGATAGCTATAGGTATAGGTATAGGAGGGGCGTTGTCCCGGACAGGAAAACTATACAGTGTATGCGTAGATAATTAATTTTGGAACTAGGTATTGCATGAAAAATCCCTTTTCATTTTTCACCACCTGCCGATCTCGGAGGCCCCTCTGCAGAGTTGTCTAAGGGGGCCCCGATATTTCGTCTCAGGGGCCCTTAAAAGCTGGTCGTGTGGGAGAGGAGGGGCACAAGAGTTGGTCTAGGGAAGCCCCCTAAGAGTTTTAGTGGCTCCCAGAGTTCTTCCCCCAAAGGTTGGTCTCAGAGGCCCCCAAAAAGTTTTTTATTTGTGGAAATTCACCAACTCCTTAAAAAATTGGAGCCTGCATCAGGGGGTTTCAGTTGGTAAAGATTTACCTGCTTAACCCAAATTTTTCACATGGTAGTGGTCAAACAATTCTGCTTGGGGACGATTTAAAAATATTTACTTTGAGAAAATTAAAGGAAATATCCATCCCTCAGTTCAAACAAGGGCTCTGAGAGTTTACCACCTGAGTACAAAATTTGAAATTTTTTACTCCGCCATACATTTTGAGAGGAATTTTCCACTCACTCGCCATACATTCCGAGCTGAATTTTCCACTCGACACCCTAGCGCAAAACCTATTTTGGGTCACTGCTCAAGACTGCCCTCCTGTCATTCCTACAAGTCTATCCATACTCTTTGTTCACAATTATATTGTTGTATTGGGTACACTCCTAGTGTTTCAAATCATAATACATTTTATCCTAGTTTTTGTTCAGTTCATTTTTAATATCAATTATAAAAAAGCATGCAGATGGGCATTTTCAGAGGGCAGATGGATGAATTCATGCTACAGCCACTTCATGTCTGGAAACAAACAGTAGCACTTGAAATATGAGTAATTTGATCGTGTGGTTGTGCGTATTTTGTTTTGCTCTTTGCCTTTTGTCCTGCACTAGTAATCGATATGTCTATGCGTCTTGTTTTAGCACAGGTGGTCCGCATGTCGGTTTTCATCCATGTGTGCTGTGGGAGAGTACCTCATGCGCCATGAACGCTTGGACTTTTGTGTGCACTCACTGGTGTTACTAGTCTTATCAGTGCACACATGTACTGGTGATCACATGAAATGACATACTCACCATTTCGGGATAAGGGGTGGGAGTCTGTGCACCGGTTGGAGTGGCTCGCTGAGTGTCAAATCGTCTCTCACATCCATGGTTAGCAGGGGGCGACGTCAGGTTTCCCAAGCCTTCCCGTTTCATGCCGACCCTTCCAACACCATTGGTTTAACCCGCGCCCCACCGGGGGTCCGGCGCCACCTTCGCCCCACCGGGGGGCATCGATGCCCCCCTCTAACTCCGAAAATATGGGCGTTAGCGCAAATCTGCAAAGTGCAATAGAAAGCTCGCGTGAATTCAGTAAGAAATTACTTCGCATGTTTTAGTGCTCAGGTCAATGGTTTGACCTCCAGAGGTCAAATTAGGTCAAGATCGGCTATTTTCACTCAAATATGCAATGATTAAGCAAACTGGGCATAACTCTTATGTCATTAGAGCTATTGAGGCCTGGTAAAGTACATTTGATAGGAAATTGCCAGTACTTTTTCCGGTATGTGGAACATAAAGACCTCCCGCCAGTGGTTTGACCTCCAGAGGTCACCTCGTGACCTAATATGACCTGAGGTCACGAAAAGTCAAAAAGTAACCTTGCCGTATATCAAATGAAAGTCATTGACAAGACAAACACGATGGTGTTTGTTTCACCGCTCTAGCTTGATTAGGTCAAAAGTTATTGTCAAAATACTGTGTTTGACCTCTGGTGACCTTGGATGACCTTGGAAAAGTCAAAGGGCAAATATTACCCCTGGGATCCGTGAAAGGGTGTCCAAAAACGTTGTTCTGAGCAGTCTGAGTATTTGCAATCATTTTTGTGGCTTTTATATAATGAAACAACTTTTCCCCATGCTTTTCCAATGGGAGAGGTCGCCTGGTGACCTGACCTCAGGGCACGAAATCGAAAAATCCCGGATATACACCTTGTAGACCCTGGAGGGGTTATGAAGTGTAGGAAGTTTCAAATCCATCGACTTCGAAATGTAGCTCTTACAGAGCTCTAAATTTGAAGTGAGGTGACCTTGGTTGACCTCGTCTGGTGACCTGACCTTGGGTGACCCGGGGTAAAAATTTCAGGGATGATGGGAAAATGATGCAGTGAGAGGTAGAGCCCTCAACCGCGGTGCTGCGCCTCGTCGTTTTTCTGCTATCCCGGAAAAACCTTAGGGGGCCATCGATGGCCCCCCGGTGGGGCGAGGGTTCAACAATGCCTGCAAAAATATGTCATCTATCTAAGCCCTCCAGCTTCCTGCGGCCTCTCGCCCCTGTCCGGGTGATTCCCGTCGCCCCTCCTTCAGCCCGCCAGATTGTCGGCGCCGGTGTGTTGGGGGAGCGGGGGGTGCGCTGGCGGGGACTCGGCCATACCCCGGGAGAGTTCCCCATGGAGCTTCGCTGCCTAACTCTTGTATTAAGAAGTGGATAGGAGTACAATGACTACTATGTAATGTATGGTACCAAAATAAATGGAAAATCTGTTTCAATCTGTAAAATTAATCAAAAACATTTTCACACTTTAAAGAAGGTAAACTAAGCAGTAAATGCACTAGCATGCACACATTGTGCAGAGCTAGTATTTGTAACAGGTATAAATTTGTAATTCAAATTACAAGCTTGATATAGACTTTTACCAGAGTGCACAAATATTTTAAATATAAAGTTAAACCAAAAAGAGAGGGAATATGGGAAATCAAAAACAATACGCTTAAATAATAATTTGAAAATTGCCATCACCAATCATTTTCACCTATTTTTGTTCACAAGTTGACTTGTGCAACAATAAAATGAGGACTTTTTGGCATTGACACTGTCATAAGCCTTGTTCCGTCTGCCAGCACAGTCTTGTCCGCAAGCCCTTGAGCCTCTCCTCTAGAAAAGAAATACCACAACTTCTTCTAGTATGTGCTATGGCCAATCAGACAAAAATGAACCAGAATACTTATCTACCAATTACAAAATAGTATGCTACCACTGTTGTGCTGTTACTGTTTTTCCAGCAACACCACAGCAGGTTGCCAGCCTGTAAATCTAATATTGGTTCTAAGTTTGGTTCTCAGGGAGAGGCTATAGTCATGTGACACAGACTCAATTCAGCGTGCAAAGTATGGCATTTTCGATGAGATCTTGTCAGGGTGAGTGCCCTAGGAGACAAGAGTGAGTGGTGTGAATTTCATCAACCTGGTGCGAATTTCCCTGACTGGTGCGAGGAAGGTGACACTGAAAACCAAACAAATAATGGCTGAATGGTTATAAAGACACAGGCAGGGACCTTCCAACAAGTATTTAACTAACTAATACAAGAGGTAGCATTGCCTTGTGTGGGTAGGAAAGGGTGCATTTTTCTCTTTGGTATATGGCAGATTGGTGTGAATTTTTGGTGTCTGCCGGTGCAATGATTTTAGGTGGCTGGTGCAACTCATCTGGCCTGCTGCCATACTTTGCAGACTGGGACTCAATGCTGCTCGCTGATTGGTGTTGACAGACGGAACGAGACCACAGCTATAATAGTGGGCCAAAATGAATAGTTATCAATTAAGCATACAATTTTCTTCCTGGCAATTTCATGAACCTCATTAATGCAGAACAGAAACATTGAATGCATGGCCCATATTTGATAGGATTAGTGCATGACTAACTCACTACACTCACTAAACAAAACCTCAATAAGCATTGGTGGCCGGCAACTATGGATGGCAAATATTCAAATTGTTTCATTAACTTTTCACGCATGCATTTTTCACCTCTAAGAAAATCTCGATTGACCACATCAAAGGCTCAAAATATTCTACGTACAGATAACCGACGATATGTTGAGCCACGAGACCGGAGCGGCGACAATCTCCTCGTCCGAAAAACCACCAAAAACTTTATTCATGCCTCAAAAGAGGCTCTTCTGGATCGCACTACCCGTATCTTTTTATTGTATCATTTTCGCTGCAATGCAATCATGCAATAACGAACAATTATTAATTATAATCTTTAGGGTAATCTCGGGCCTGATCGCGGCGCTATTTAGAGTGTGTTATAGAATTTGTATTCATATCTCCGCGTTTGCCGCGGCTTTTGAAATGGTACTAATCGATAGCTTATTGATAGCCGTTATGACATCACATTGATGTAAGATAAGCCCACGTGACCAGATCCTATAAGGACTGGGCATCTGATTGGTTGATGGTATTTCTTTAAAGTCCTATATTTCTCTTTCAGAAGCGTTTTAGAAAAATATTTTTATATAATAATTTTTGATGTTATAGGTTTTCGCTACTGAACTGCTTTAAAAGAAATGTTTGGCATTCTTTTATATATAAATTGATAGCTGTAGCCGGGGCTACGTCATTCTATCGATACCATAAGGACTCGGTAAAGTCGTCTATAAAGGTGGACTTTGAGGACGATTTTGAGGCATTTTGAGCCTGAATTTGCAAAAATAAGAATATGACTTCTGAAACAACTTTTTGTAACCTTTTGATCTAACTAATAAAAATTTTTGCGACAATGTCCCTTTAAATATCTTGACTAGTGGCCTTGACCTTTATGTGGGGTGACCTTGACATAAAATCCGATTATATGATGTTCTTACGTCACTACTTGGTCTACAGTACAGGCGAACTTGTGCGACCACGCGATTGTGACGGTATCAAAATATAGGTCTGACTCTGAAAGTAAAAAAGTATGAACCTATTTTCAAAATCGGTGCACCAATCGACGTGCTCATGCACTCTCACAGAGGTGGTCAATCAACGCATTTTGGCGGCGAACGGTTCACCGGCCACCTTTGAAAAATAAGTGCAAACGCTTTTAAGGACTCCTCCACTGTGTCTGTAAAGGACCCCGAGCGGTGTTGGGACCCCTGAGCTGGTATGGCCCCCTGACTCGATTTGTCGGTCCTTGAGGTGATTTAGGGCCCCTTCTTAGCTGGGCTTGGCCGCTAAATTGGCGTGGAATACCCGTGTTGTTGTTGCCTCCAGCCCCCCTGAGCTGGCTTCTTTAGCAGTTCTGGGTTCCCGTGAAGTTAAGCTAATCCGCGGCCACTGAAATAGGTAAAGGCCCGGTTCAAGCCTTTTGACTCTGCAGTGATGTTGACACCCCACGCTGAACTGAACCCCTAAGAGTTGGGACATGGGCCACTGAGCTCATCGTGGGCACGTTATCTGGGCCGGACCCCTGAACTTGTATGGGGCTTTCCAGGTGGTGTTCGGTCTCCTGAGCTGGTCTGCACTCCTGAATTGAATTTGCGCCTCCTCACATCAGAGTTTCGCTGTGGCCATTGTCCTATTCTCGGGGCCGCTTATCTTAAAGCACACGGGCTGACCTAGACCCCTAAGTTTGCACTGGTGCCCTGAGCTCTTTGGGGGAGGCTCAACATGTTTTTATTATAGCATGTTGTGTGATTTCCTTCAGAGTATGTTGCAGTTTTTTTTGTCCTGGAATTCTAGGGGCCAAAACCGTAGAGTAAGAGGACGAGGGGAAATAAGAGCGTAGAAAAGGTGTCAGTTTTGCGGGAACACCATACCGGACCTAGTTATCGCCATGTGTTAGCATGTCTCAGAAATTGTTGGCGTCTTATTCATGTCATTAAATTACTTATATAGCAATACACGTCTACGGCTATAATGATGCGCCAACTTCTGGGGTCACAAGACGTCTCAGAGGGGGAATACATTAGGCTTGAACATTGAAAAGTATTTTGATTTCATGCGCTGGTGTTGTCTGCTGTTAACACGCGCCCCACTGGGGTCCCTGGCATGAAGCGCCCCGCTGGGGGACGTTCTTGGCTCCCCCCTCCGTATCTCATTTCCCAAGAAAGCCAAAGAAAAATTACGGAAGGCATTCAAAAGGTTTTGACAAGACCAAGAGATTTCATAAGAAGTTTTATGTCAGGTCAATTTTGAGGTCAGCATAAGTCAAAGAAGGTTCCATAGGCTTACAACAGATCAGCGTACGTTTCTCTCTCTAGATCTGTCCTCAGGGGAGCTAGAGCACGTCTTTATGCATCATTGGATTCCTCTCATCGGGGCAAATCGAATGATACATAATATGACTTTGCTGGGTCAAATATTGAAAAATGACGTGACCTCGAGCTAGGTCAGGGTCACAAGAGTGACCTGGTATGGCCATGTTACATATCAATAGACTCCCCGTGACAATATAAGCACAATGCAAGCAAAATGGGAGCTTTATCTCAATTCCGTGAGAAGTTATTTGCAAAACAATCACTCTCTGCTGCCGTGACCTAATATGACCTTTGAGAGGTCAGATGCTCAAAAACTCAACTTGATGGTCAAGATCGTGGTAAGAATAGTCGGTTTAAGGATTTTCAGCTTTATCTATCCAGTATTTACGGAAAACGAGCCCATTCTATTTTTCACCATATATTTATTATGGGGTGACCAAAAAAATTGGCCCCACCTTAGGTCAACAATATCAAAATTTCGAGATAGCAGATTTGTGGACCCTAATGACCTTATCATATTGTGGAAGTTTCACCCTGATCGATTCGCTGATGTTCCCTGGGTGCCACTTCAAACTCGTGAATTTAGGTTTGAAGGTTCGGTCACTTTAACTTCAATACCTCCTTGACCTGACATGACCTTACCTTTCAAATTTGGTCAGATATGTAAAATTGATCAAGGATAAGGTACTGTAAGTTTCGTTGTTCTGCGTCTTTATTTTTGCGTTATCTGGGGAAAACCAGGAGGGGAGCGAATTTACCCCGGTGGGGCGCGTGTTAAGACGGTTTCATTGAGGACCAGATTAACCCTTGCCCCGGTGGCGGGTAAGAGTCACCTTCGCCCTGGTGGGGGTCTACACCCCTACACGATCTAAAAAAACTAAGAGAGCTAGACAAAAGTGCAAAACGGCATTGGAAAGCTCTTCAATAATGATATCAAAAATACTTTGGTCATTTTCTCGTCAGATCAATATCAAGGTCACCAGAGGTCAAAATCGGTCAAAATCGCTAATATGAGGTTTACTACGATAACCTCATATATCTCAGAAACTAAGATAGCTAGGAATATTTTAGGAAGCCCATTCGAAAGCTGTAGAGTTGCTCTTTCATTGCGGTGGTAATTATTTTTGGGTCAGGTCAAAACCTACGGAGCTGCAGGTCCCTGAACATTGGGAATGTTCTTGGGAAAGTCCATAGCCACCCATGCATAATGGCGTTTCCTTTCTCGCTAATAACTTCCAAACCAAGCAAGATACAATTAAAGTTGATGCACCATTGCAGTCCTCTTGTCAATACAAATCGAATGATATATAATGTTGCTGCTGACAGGTCCAATGTAACATTTGAGCGAGGTCAATGGCTTGACCCAATTTGACCCCGTATAGTCATGATGTACATCATTTGACTCGCAGTGACCATCTAAACACTTTGGTGACAAATAAAAGTGATATTTTTGTTGATTCAAAATGTATAGAGTAAAATACCAAAAAATGCTTATTTAACCTAAGGTGACCTTTCAAAAGTGACAGGTCAACATTTTTGGTATCAACTTAAAAAAATGAGTTAAGAGCAATTCGTATCTAATGTTTGAAGTTGATTCCATTCATACTTACTGAGAAAAGCTCATTTCGTGATTTTCCCATGCATTTGCAATGTGGAGGTCATGCTCTGTAAATGACCTTAGGACACCAATATAAAAAAATGCTGCCACATATATTGTAGCCCTTGGTGGGCTCAATATGTGGTACGAGTTTCAACTTGATCGATTAACCCTCCTTTTAGTTATGCAGATTTAAACATTTTTTTAGGTGAGGTCACTTCATCTGGCCTGGTGACCTGACCTGATATGGCCTTGAGCTAAAATTGTGAAGAACATATTGTCCGGCTCTGCAGTCATTTTACAAACTGCTCACCCGACGGGCAGTTTGCAAAATGACCGGTGTTTACATGAACCGGAATGACTGTAGGTTCAGATTGAAATAATAAAAAAAGAAAATGATTTGACTCAGGTGGCATTGGTTTGAGCCACGTGACAACAAGGCTGGTGTGCGAACTAGGGGGCACCAAGGGCACGTTGACTCTCTTAAATGAGAAGCTACTACTCCTATTGCTTTGAATGGAAATAAATGTTTCGTTCGTTGTTAGGACTTTTTCCACTCGAGTTTAAACAAGTTGAAGGAGCTTTCGACCTGTATTTCAGGCCTTCGTCAGCAGTTTAATACATGGTAGAGAAGCACAATTCAAAAACTTCCAAAAGTTTCTGAATTGTGAATTGGCCAATTTTTGTGAATTGCCAGGTCAACGAATTATTTACGACTCCGCTGTGCCATTTCGGAAAATAAATGTATTCAAAAGTCCATGTTGCCCTCCCCCTCCAACGTTTTGCCGCTCCTGACAGCAGACAATGGCCGTCCAAAAAGCGGTATGAATGCAGCACTCTAAGAGGGGTTGAATATTGGGCGGCTAATTATTCGGGACTGTAGGCTAGAACATTTCATTGAACATTGAGAGCTCCCTCAGATTTTCCGGCGGCACTGAAAAATGGCGGTGTGAACGCTGCCATACTTGCCGCAGCCTATCCCTGATAAATTTCCCAGCCCTTCTGAACATTTTAAGCTTGGTTTATCCCGGCCAATGTCATTAGGCCAGGTCAGGTGAACTCGCCTAAAAATTTTCGGATTGCATTAGCCAGGACAGAACTAATCCATCGATCTGAAACTGATCACAAAATGGGTCCAACGGGGGCCAAAAACATATTCCAGTATTTTTTTATTTCGTTGCAAGGGTCATGGTTCCAGGTGCGAGGTGCGAGTCAATGATCTTCCCATTGTAAATACATGGGAAAAACGCAAATTGATTGAAAATCCCCTCAAATGCTTTCGATACGGCTTAGAAGACTTTTTTATTATCGGGATCGTTTTTCTTAGGCCACACGCAAGGTTCATTTTACATGTTTGACGTGTGACCTTTGAGAGGTCATTTGGGAACACTTAGGCAGGTTTTGAGGCTACAATAACATCGCAGGAACTGGCGACAGAGTTTCAGTTTCATACTGATACTTTTGGAACGTCAATATAAGTCGATTAATATGCATTTGGACTATGTTTTGTCAGATAATAACATTAACCTGACCCCAGAATAAATTATTTGTTTTTTCCCTAGTATGGTTATGGTATACATAATTTGAATTGTCGTAATGGGAGGAATCAAAGGAACCTAACTTAAATCTATGAATAAATATAGTACAATGAAATTAATTGACCCAGTCATATGCTACAACTAAAAAGTATTATAGGAATATTATTTAACATCCCTTGACCTCAATGATAGCCCGAGAAAAAATGTTTGTGACGCAAGTTCAACATTCTTTATGGGCAGCTAACCGCTTTTCAAGTTTTTTTCGTTACCACGCTCGGGGCCTAGTTCGGGGGTAAGGTTGACAACTCCCTTCCCACTGGGGAGAAGGTGGATCTCAGCTTCACTGGGGAGCGGGTTAAAGGCGCCCAAGACCAACCCTTGCCCCCCCATCCGAGAAAAATTTTGAGACCCCTGAGACCAACTCTGGGAACCCCGAATAATAATTTTTAGACCCTATCGACGCATCAACTGCCGGGGTCATATGGCGTCGCCAACTATTTCCCTGTTAGAACGGTTTCTCGGGAGCCAGCTTGCTCCTTGTTCAGGGAAGCCGCCGGGCCTTAAACCCGGGCCGGCTACGTCGAAGTCAGCTACACTGACCACTCCGCTACCGCGCCCCTGGGCGAAAAAAACACAAACGCTGTTGGATTGCTCGTACAAGTTCATTAGGAAACTACATTGGTCACTTTCTGGCTCAGGCCAATATTGAGGTCATTACAGGTCAAAGAATGTGGCATGTTAGAGAAGTTTCCGGGCTCTTGCTCCGCCACAGTGGAGTTAGAATGCCTGTTTAGGCACTATCCGCTTCCTCTCGCTACGGTGAATCGAATGATGCTTTATATGACGGTATTAAGTCAAAACAAAAATGACCTGACATAAGGTAGCTTTAAAGTCACTCTTCAACCTAGCATAGGCAATATGCATATCAATCGGCTCGCAATAACCAAAATAATAGCTTTATCAATTTCCTGCAGTTGCTGGCCCAAGTCTGAAACCAGCTTAAGTAGCCCCAGACGACCTCTGAAAGGTTACAGGTAATAAATTGAAACATGAAGCTGGAAAGGAGCCCAATATACTAAAATTTGAAGAATATGAAGCTCTTTATAGCTGTATCCACACAAATACAGCCAAATTCCTGTTTTTCCCTATTCATTTCCAATGGATAGGTCATCATCTATACCTGACCCTAGGTCATCGATATAAAAAATTTCGGAACATTTTTTTAGTACTCGCTGGGCCCATTATGTGGTATAAGTTTCAATCAGATAGATTCACCCATGTCTTACTTATGTCACTTAGAACATTTTTGGTGAGGTCACTTGGCATGCACTGGAAGCCTGACCTGAGATGGCCCAACCTCAAAATTTTGGTGAAAGTTGCAGAATCGGTCAAGGTTCAGGTGTGGGAGGCACCTTTCCACTGAAACCAGTTGAGAGGGTAGAAAACGTTCTATAAAGATACCATAAACTACTTGGGACAGCCAGGGTACAGATACCACTTCCTATATATTCAAAAGTGGTAAGTAGTTGGAAACCTTTTGAATCATTAAATGACAAAATATTATGCCTTTTACCCTTATGAAGATTCTTGTGTGCTTGCTTTTGGGCTCTCAACAAGTTTATTCACCTCTCTTGGAATCTTGTGGTCTACATTCAATGCCCATAATTATATGTTTCCACTGAGGTTCATGTGCAAAATGACTGTGAATATCTCAGATCTGAGAAGATCCCTGATCATGTCTCAAATCAGATCTCAGATCTGTCCCAGATCAAGTAGTGAGAAACAAGCATGTCTCATCAGCAAAGTGAGCTGTATTTCCATGTCAAACCATTGCGATCACGTATTTCATTTACTAATGATTTCTCAGGCCTGGGAGAAAATACAGGAACATATCCACAATATTGGTATGTTTGGGTACATGTTGTAGACAACCACATAGGGAAGTTGTTGTCTTCCCTAAGTGGGCCTTCCCTAAGTATTCCCTTCCCACCATCAGGTAATATGCGTTCTCTCAAAAAAAAAAAGAAAACCTACAAATCAATGTCTTTAGTAACTAGAACCACAATTGAGAAATAACCGCTCTCACCCATTGGCGAACGCAGGGCATTCCGGCCATGCCCCCCCCCAAAGCGCTGGAAGAGGCCAAACTATCTTATGCTCCTCCAAAACGCCGGAGAAAGTTTTGAAAAAGGGTTTACACTGGGTCTGTAGGGCAGAAAAATATTCAGTCCCACTCACCCCCCCCGCCCGGAGAGCGATCCTGCACTTGAAGAGGTAGCTAATGCTAGGTTTGTCGAGCACACAAATTGCACGTCTCACTCTCCCCCCGGAGGAGGCAGACATGGACTTGCCCCCTAAACTAGAGTCTGTGTCCGCCCCTGTCTGCGCCCAGCAGCCTAAGTTTTGGAACACTTCATATAGGTATGTAGGTATCATACGAACCGACGTGTGAATGTCAGTTTCTAAATTGAATGACCATACAAATGTGATTTGTCACCAAAATTTCGGCCAATAGCAGCCAAAACGGCAAAATGGGCCGTAACAGGGTGAAAGTCATGTCATTGACCTTACCTGGAAGGTGACTTCAGGACCTAAGGTCATAAAAATTGGTATCAATCACGAGTACCCGTGACAAGCAACACGCTGGCTTTTACCGCGGAGCTCTACGTCAATTAGGGGTCAATCGCGAGAGGGTGTCGGCAACAACCCCCCTGTACAGACGAAGGTGGCGAAAACCCGAGTAGTTGCAAAGGTTAACTCATACCGTGCAAAAAATTGGTAATCATCTGGTAGACGTCTCCGCTCTCTAGCCTTTTTTCCCAATATATCCCAAGACCTAGAAATAGCAAGAAATAACTCAACTTCCGTTCCAACCAATATGGAAATAATCCTTATTCCAGGAGCAAAGGCGTGCCTAGGAGAATGCTGACAGGGGATGCATTGTACAGAGGCGTGCTCAGACTGCTGTGGAGGGGAAGGGGGTGAAGGTGGGTAAAAACGTAAACAGGAGACTGCTGGCAAGAGGGTGTACTCAGAGTGCTGGGAAGGGGATGTATTGTGCAGAGGCGTGCTCGGCCTGCCATGGTGGGGAAGTATTGTACAGAGGCGTGCTGAGACTGCTATGGTGGGGATGTGTTGCACAGAGAATACTTGGTGCTGGGAAAGGGATGTATTGAACAGAAGCGTGCTCAGACTGCCAGGAAAGACGGGGGGGGTAAAGTTATCAAAGGAAGAAAGGGATGTGTTGAACATAAGCGTGCTCAGGCTTTTAGGAATGGCGGCGGCGGGGAGGCGGTGAAGTTAGCAAGGGGAGAAAGGGATGTATTGAACAGAGGCATGCTCAGACTGCCAGGAAAGGTGGGGGAACTCAGCAAAGGAAGAAAGAGATTTATTGAACAGAGGCATGCTCAGACTGCCAGGATGGGCGGGGGGCAGTGAAGTTAGCAATGGGAGAAAGGGATGAATTGGACAGAGGCGTGCTCAGACTGCCAGGAAGGGCGTGGGTGGTGAAGTTAGCAAAGGGCGAAAGGGATGTATTGAACCATAGGCGAATCTAGGGGGTAAGAGGGGGCATGTGCCCCTCCCCGGTCGACCGTCGGCGCCCCCTGAAGTAGTCATGGTGCCCCACTAAAAGGTCGATGGCACCCCCTGAAATTTCGCTTCCCAGCCCCCCACCCCTCCCCAGGATGTGAAAATCGGCGCCCACTGATAGGATTTTGCGCCCATCTAATAGTTTTTCCGGTCAAAAGTGGCGCCCCCGGACCGGACGGTGCCCTCCGATCGGCAATCCTGCATCCACCCATGTATTGAACAGAAACATGCTCAGCCTGCCAGGAAGTGCGGGGGATGAAGGTAGCAACTTCTAGGAAACTTCCCTTTGATAACTTCAACCCCCCCCGCCCACTGCCAGGAAGGGCGGGTGAAGTTGCTAGAAGTTGCTACCTTCATCCCCCCGCCTTTCTTGGCAGTCGGAGCACGCCTCTGTTCAATACATAGGTGGACCCAGGATTGCCGATCGGGGGCACCTTCCCGGGGCGCCACTTTTGATCGGAAAAGCCTAATAGATGAGCGCAGAATCCTATCGGTGGGCGCCGATTTCCGCATCCTGGGGGACTAGGAAGCGACCTTTCAGGGGGGCGCCATGACCATTTCAGGGGGCGTCGAAGGTCGATCGGGGGGCACATGTCCCCCTTACCCCTCGGATCCGCCTATGGTTCAATACACCCCTTTCTCCCTTTGCTAACTTCACCCCTCCCCCCGCCCTTCCTGTCAGTCTGAGCACGCCTCTGTTCAATACATCCCTTTCTCTCTTTGCTAACTTCACCCCCCCCGTCTTTCCTGGCAGTCTGAGCACGCCTCTGTTCAATACATCCCTTTCCCAGCACTCTGAGTACATTCTCTTGCCAGTTGTCTCCTGGTTACGTTTTTACTCACCTTCACCCCCCCTCCACAGTAGTCTGAGCACGTCTCTGTACAATGCATACCCTGTCAGCATCCAGCCTGCAGAATGTGGCAGATGACTCGACGAGGCACTTGGGGCAGCCCGAAGCCTCCCCAATTGGGGCAGAAATTTGGTGGCTGGGGCAGAATCCTCCAACGGGGTGCCATTTTTTACCGACACAAGTTTATCTACTCCATTTTAAACGAAACACCTAAAAAATAAAAGAAGACCGTGCGTCCAACCCGACGACGACAACGTACTTACGAACGTCCACATACCACCAAAGCAATAGGAGCTCACGTACAGCAGCTATCTTGCATTCATGCTGCACAATTTCGAAGATACCTTGATTCAAATGTATATTTACGAGGGAAGTTTTCCCCCGTGACGTCATTTGCCCCCTTCTTTCAAGCCGTTTTAATCGATACTTCTTAGAATATTTCAATTGTAAATTATTTTCGAGTATAATAATTTTTTCCACCGCTAATTTTTTTCATTTTATTTTCTCACATTTACATGGAAGCATCTCAAAATTTAGAATATTTTCAGGAGACCCAGGCAAAGGAAGATCCCCTTACACCCTTGTCTTCAAAGCCACTGGTCCCGGGTTCAAGTCCTGGCGGGGCCTCTGAATAAGTCGATCTGATCCCCAACATCCCTTCCAACAGGATGAGAGTTAGCGACGCCGCATGACCCTGGCAGTTGGTGCGTCGTTAAACCCCAAAAATTATTATTATCCCCTTATGCTCGTGTGACGTCACATCACGGACCGGAATTCATTCATGGGGCGCACGTTTGCAGGCCTTTAGCGATCAAAACATAGTGAAGGAAATGCAAAAAAACTGAATACAGGGAAATTTTATGTTGCGTTCTAGGATTGTTCTATCTAGTTAAAATTAAGTTTGAATTACAAAGTTAGAAAATAATAACAAATTTAGCTTTTGAAAGGCGCCTATTGCCTATTCACTTCAAGGAACTTAACACCAATGAGAAACTTCCTTCATTTGGTATATTTCTAACCATGTTTCCCTTGATGACAAATATGACGCTTTTGAGTCAAATAAGCTTTTTCAGCGCAATTTAACACGCGCATTGACGGGGGTCTGAGCCACCTTCGCATTGACGGGGGCGGGTACCCGCCCCCTTAGATCTCGAGAACCACGGTAGGTAGCGAAAAATGGTAAACGACATTGGGTTGCCCATCCACTTCTCCATCGAAAACATTGAAACCATTTTTTTGTCAGGTCACATTTAAGGTCACGAGAGGTCAAAAACAGCCGTCATAGCTATAACATGTAAATTCAGTTTCTTGGCCATTTTATCTGAACAATAAAGATAGATCAAAATGACTTGAACTATATGAATCCTCTCAGCAAGCCGAATCGAATGATATATAATTTGACCTTGCTAGGTCAAATCAAGGATTTGACCTGACCTAAGGTCTGGTCAGGGTCAAATTATATAAAATGCATATCATTAGAGCTGCAAAGCCCAGGCGAGTCTAATGCAGCTAAAATAAATGCTCTATCACCATCCGTTACTGAGTTATTCCGTAACAAAAACATTCTTCCCATGTATTTCCAATGGGGAGGTCATGCCTCGTACCTGACCTTAGGCCATCGATATCAAAAATACCGGAACATATTTTAGAGAACTCGGTGGGGCCATTATGTGATATGAGTTTCAATCAGATAAGTTCACCCTGCTCCGACTTATGCTATCTTAAACTTTTTTTGAGGTCGGGTCACTTGACCTGTACTGGTGACCTGACCTTGGATGACCTAACCTTAAAGTTTTCACAGAAGTTGTAAAAAGGATGAGGGAAAAGGTATGCAAAGTACGCTGCTATCCCCTGCTATCTGCTGCTATCCTATCTGCTATCTCCGAAAAACCCGAGGGGGCGGGTACCCGCCCCCGTCAATGAGCGTGTTAAGCTAATTAGTGTCGTTTCTATTCTTTATTTGTTCTTCTTCCCTCTGTGATTACCCAGACTGACTGCTGCCCCAAGTACTAGGATCTGCCCAAGAGTCCTGCTCTGCCCAAAGCTCGACCAAAAGCTGCCCCGAATCGGTAGGTCTGTCCCGAGGCTGCCCCGACGAGACCCCGTCGGTACCTGCCACGTTCTGCAAACTGGGTCAGCATTCCCCTCAGCACGCCTTTGCTCCTGGAATGAGGATTATTTCCATCTTGGTTTGTTTGGAACCGAAATTGGGTAATTTCTTGCTATTTCTAGATCTTGGGTTATATTGGGAAAAAGGCCAGAGAGTGAAGACGTCTACTAGATGATTACCCAATATCCACCCATATATAGCTCTCGCAGAGTCCCATTGTCGAAGAACAGTTTCGCAAAATTCGGCGTCAAAATTGTGAAGTTAATATTTGGTCATTATTTCGCTCCCGCAGAAAAGGCCCGGGGTGATTGCTTAAATGAGGTTGAAAGCATTTTATGCAATATCCACGTGTATATATTCTGGCAGTCAAGCTGACGAAGAATTATATCGGGACAAAGCTTGGTGTCGATATCGTGATATCACATTCCGTCTTTTGTTTTGCTGCTGTTGCGATTGCAAGCTAGTCTGAAAACTTTTGCGAAAATAGTACTGTATAAATTGTATGAGTAATACCTATATATCGTTCGGTTTTTCTCCAGAACCTTTTCCAATCACCGTCAAACAGAGAAAGCAGGAGGATCAATTGACCGAATCTATTTTCAGTATTTTGCTTGTGGTGTTGAGAGGGAGCCAAATAACAAACAGATAACAGGTCACAAAAATGACGTAACAGGTTACACCGACAGTAACGGTTGGATACGGTCTGCAACCACCCGACTGGGTGGCACCGGTGAATACTCACGCGTACAGGCCTGCACCAATCCTTGAAGGCTGGCCGCCACGCGTGGCCGGCTAATGTTCAAAGCACTCGCACGCACTTTGAAATCCTCACTTTAAATGTACACCGGGGGTGGGGCTCAGCAATGACTTTAGCATTCGAATTAAATCTAAAAGGTTAGAACCATCCCCAGCGGGATGGACGAACTGGTCAAATTCGCCCACTAGAGATAGTTTTACGGCAAATTCCAATAACTTCTAATGGATAAATAAAAAGTCTCTGCGCTGGCAAACAGTGCCAAACGCAGACCCCACCCCACACCCACAGGCGGCGTCGTCTCAACTGACTTCTCAACGAGTCGCAACAATAGCTGCACGTGCCGCCCAGACTTTAATTGCCATGACTACTAGTGAATCGCGCGAACAGAAGTGAAGTAACCCGAGCGCTCTATTGGCCTCGGTCATCCAGGGAGGCACGGTCACGTGACATCAAAACAATTTTATGCCAGCTGATGATTGAACCTCGTATTCCGGAGATGCTCAAATGGAACAAGC
Organism: Lepas anatifera; assembly: GCA_034440635.1. Classification (NCBI taxonomy): domain Eukaryota; kingdom Metazoa; phylum Arthropoda; class Thecostraca; family Lepadidae; genus Lepas; species Lepas anatifera. Next base: position 413,945 of record JAOTON010002016.1, on the reverse strand, counting down.
AAAGAGCGTAAACGTAAGGTAAAGGATGCAGTTCGACGTAATTTTAGCAATGCCATCAGCGGAGACTATTCTAGTGCACTGAATTTTCACCGACGCTTGATAAAAAATTGGAAAGGTAATAGTACGTTGGAAAAGTAGCATTCGCATAGAAATAATATGCGGAACGGTGGAAAATATATATATTCCGACGGATTTCTACCATACTCAGCGACGGTGGAACGTCCAAATGTAAGGGGGCGGGCACCATGAGCTTTTCAACCCATAGGCGGATGCAGGGGTGAAAGGGGGGGCACGTTCCCCCCGATCGACTCTCGCCCCCCTGAAATGTCGCTTGTCCCCCCCGTCCAGGATGCGAAAATCGGCGCCCACCGATAAAATTTTGCGCCCATCTGATAGGTTTTTCCAGTCAAAAATGGCACCCCCCGGGCCGGATGGCGCCCACCCGGAAAAGCCCCCCCCGATCAGCAATCCTGGATCCGCTTATGTTTCAACCCATTTCTTTCCAGTCAACGCCATTGGGTTTTTGTTAAAATTTATGATTTAAGGGAGGGTACCGTGCCCGGTGCCCCCCCTCCCGTTCCGCCGCCAGTGACCATACTCCCGTCATCATATAATCGGGTAAAAGTAAAAAATGTCCGGAGCAGCGACGGATCCAACTTCCAAGGGGAGGAGAGTGAATAGAACATTACCCACCCCTCCCCGCCCCATTGGCAGACGCAGAGGGGCTTAGGCGGATTCAAGATTGTCGATCGGGTGAGGGGGGGCACCATCCGGACCAGGGGGTGTCACTTTTGACCGGCAGAACTTATCAGGTGGGCGCAAAATCATATCCGTGGGCACCGATTTTTGCATCAATGGGGGGGAGGGTAAGAAGCGACGTTTCAGGGGACACCATTGGCCTTCCAAGGCGACGCCGTGACCATTTCAGGGGGCGACGAGGGTTGATGGGGGGCACCTGCCCTCCTGGATCTGCGTACGGAGGGGGCAGAGGCCATGCCCCCCAAAATGGCAATTTTTTACCGATCTTTTAACACGCGCATTGACGGGGGGCGGGTACCCGCCCCCCCTCGGGTTTTTCGGAGATAGCAGAAAAACGGCGGCGCGTAGCGCCGCCGTACTTGGTATACCTTTTCCCTCATCATTTTTACAACTTCTGTGAAAATTTTAAGGTTAGGTCATCTCAGGTCAGGTCACCATTACAGGTCAAGTGACCCGACCTCAAAAAAAGTTTAAGATAGCATAAGTCGGAGCAGGGTGAACTTATCCGATTGAAACTCATATCACATAATGGCCCCACCGAGTTCTCTAAAATATGTTCCGGTATTTTTGATATCGATGACCTAAGGTCAGGTACGAGGCATGACCTCTCCATTGGAAATACATGGGAAAAATGGTTTTTACGGAATAACTCAGTAACCGATGGTGATAGAGCATTTATTTTAGCTGCATTAGAATCGCCTGGGCTTTGCAGTTCTAATGATATGCATTTTATATAATTTGACCCTGACCTGACCTCAGGTCAGGTCAAATCCTTGATTTGACCTAGCAAGGTCAACTTATATATCATTCGATTCGGCTTGCTAAGAGGATTCATGTAGTTCAAGTCGTTTTGCTGTATCTTTACTTGTTCAGATTTAATGGCCGAAAAACTGAATTTACATGTTATCCCTATGACGGGCATGTTTTGACCTCTCGTGACCTTAAATGTGACCTGACAAAAAAATGGTTCAAATGTTTTCGATGGAGAAGTGGATGGGCAGCCCAACGCCGTTTACCGTTTTTCGCTACCTACCGTGGTTCTCGAGATCTTAGGGGGGCGGGTACCCGCCCCCCGTCAATGCGAAGGTGGCTCAGACCCCCGTCAATGCGCGTGTTAACAATACTATGTTTTTACTATTTCTCCTGCGTTGCCCCACCCCCCCAAACAGCACTCGTGCGTCCGCCCCTGTCCACCCCCACCTACACATATGAAGCTCGATCACTTCGATGACGGGGCCGCAAAATGTGAGACTGCGGTGCAGAGGCAGGGGCGTCGCCGCGGAATTTTTACCGGTGGGGATGGACCATGACTCGGGACGACCAGAGGCGGGGAGGGGCGCTGGGGCGCAAAATTTGGAGCGAATGGGCTGTATCTGAAAACGATACTGGCAATACACTTCACCGACAAACTTAGCGAGTTGGGTTGCAGAATTCCACGCAATTAACGAAGGTAAACGCAAATAATAAGAGGATCCAAATAAAAACCTAGGACGAGTCACCAAGTTTTTGCGGGACCGTCCCCCTTTGATCCGCGAGTAGGGGGACGGGTCTCATCATCCCCCCGCTTTCGACGTCCATGTGTACGTAGGCAAACCAAATCTTGTCGGAGGTTGAGAAGCCATGGTCTCCTCAAATGACTATATTCCAGCTGATTTATAAAACACCATGCTTGCGGCAATTTATCGCCGAACACCTTTCTCAAACGTGTTGCCCCTGTGCCTAAAAATGGCTTTAGATATTGGCACCGACAATGAACGGATTCAGAGGGAGAGGGAGCACTTGTTGGCCGATCTATACGAAGCTTCCTGAAATGCCCATCAAACCACTATGAAAGGTCAATGGCTCTCCAATGGCGGAATGGCGAATCCAATGGCGGGGAGCCGGCGCGACATACGAAAATATAGAAATTTGGCAGTGCAAAATGAGTCCACCGTAAATGTGCAATTATATTGGTAGGCCACTGTTCTACCATACGTATAACTCAAAGTCACTTTGCCATCCTAGGTAGATGACAAATCTAGAGGAGTTGGTCGCTGAGCAAGGCCAAATGACAAGAACAGTGAAGAGTTCCATTGCAGTTATCAAAAGTAGGTATTCGAAAGTTTTGCGAGCCAAGTCCCGCATGGCACCAATAGATCTTCTGTGGGAACTGGGACACAGTATTAACCCGCGCCCCACCGGGGGTCCGGCGCCACCTTCGCCCCACCGGGGGGCCATCGATGGCCCCCCTCTAACTCCGAAAATATGGGCGTTAGCGCAAATCTGCAAAGTGCAATGGAAAGTTCGCGTGAATTCAGTAAGAAATTACTTCACATGTTTTAGTGCTCAGGTCAATGGTTTGACCTCCAGAGGTCAAATTAGGTCAAGATCGGCTATTTTCACTAAAATATGCAATGATTAAGCAAACTGGGCATAACTCTTATGTCATTAGAGCTATTGAGGCCTGGTAAAGTACATTTGATAGCAAATTGCCAGTACTTTTTCCGCTATGTGGAACGTAAAGACCTCCCGCCAGTGGTTTGACCGCCAGAGGTCACCTCGTGACCTAATATGACCTGAGGTCACGAAAGGTCAAAAAGTGACCTTGCCGTATATCAAATGAAAGCCAGTGACAAGACAAACACGATGGTGCTTGTTTCACCGCTCTAGCTCAATTAGGTCAAAAGTTATTGTCAAAATACTGTTTTTGACCTCTGGTGACCTTGGATGACCTTGGAAAGGTCAAAGGGAAAATATGACCCCTGGGATCCGTGAAAGGGTGTCCAAAAACGTTGTTCTGAGCAGTCTGAGTATTTGCAATCATTTTTGTGGCTTTTATATCATGAAATAGCTTTTCCCCATGCTTTTCCAATGGGAGAGGTCGCCTCGTGACCTGACCTCAGGGCACGAAATCGAAAAATCCCGGATATACACCTTGTAGACCCTGGAGGGGTCATGAAGTGTAGGAAGTTTCAAATCGATCGAGTTTGAAATGTAGCTCTTACAGAGCTCTAAAGGTGAAGTGAGGTGACCTTGGTTGACCTCGTCTGGTGACCTGACCTTACGTGACCCGGGGTAAAAAATTTCAGGGATGATGGGAAAATGATGCAGTGAGAGGTAGAGCCCTCAACCGCGGTGCTGCGCCTCGTCGTTTTTTCTGCTATCCCGGAAAAACCTTAGGGGGCCATCGATGGCCCCCCCGGTGGGGCGAGGGTTAATAAAAATACTCATCTAATCTAAAAAGGCATGGGATAAATGTTCACCCCGTTAGTACCACTCGTAGCTTATTCAATATCTCATTGGTATTTATTTTGAACATTTCTTGCAAACGCAGAGACAAGAATCCCAAATTGATTGACAAATCCAGCTATCAATTGAACTGCGGCTACACACCACCATATCAGAGAGAGCACTGGTAGCACAGCGCCTGGATGACGGCTTTGCTGCACGCGAGCTTTGACGGCACTGCTGCTCGCCGCCGAAGGGTTTCGCAAGTCCAGGCTGCCTCCGCCGCGCGCTGCTGCTCGCGACCGAAGAGGTTTCGCATGTCCAGGTTACCTCAGTCGCGCTGGAAAAGAACACAATACACCACGATTACAATGGGTACCAAATGGGCGATAATTAATATTGGTTCGTGCGCCCGAAAACCCAAATAACTAACAATCGGTACTGAGGAGTATTATAAATAATCAAATCATTTTGATGAATAAGGCTTTTGAAGCCTGTCCAAATATATTAATGAAACGGCTATTAGTGCCCCACCAGCTGACAGGACTTGAATTCTTATGAAGCCAGGCATCAAATTCTTACCAGCCCGGGCACGGTGCCCCCACCCATCGGTGATCCTGGATCCGCCTATGACGGGAATGTCATTTAGTCAAGGGCTGATCTGCAGAATGTGGCAGGAAACTGGAAAATATGTTTGGGGTAACTCAAATCCTACCCCAATTGGGAAGAAATTCAGCAGCGGGGCCAGAGTCCAGAGTCCTCTGTACACTGAAGCAGACATTTTCTTTTTCATCAATTTCACCTGTTTTACTAACTTATTGACACATTTATGACTTTTAACAAGGGTCAGCACTGTCCAAGTTGTCACACTCAGCGGCAATATTGTTGTACCTGCCACAAAGAATGACAAGAGTTGCCCCAAACCAGTAATTCTGCCCAAAGGCTACACCAATGAGATCTTGTGTAAATCTGTCAAATTCTACATGCTGAATCAAGCGGCAGTCAGTCAGTACTGATAAGAGGAAACCATCCAGTAAGACGGCCAGTTGGCAAAGTATGGCAGCATGCCAAAGAAGTTGCACCAGCTATTGACTGATCGTACCCCCACTCACCTAAAATTGGAACCAAAATGGGCATAAAATCACACTGACCTCTACTTATTTCCAAACAATTTGGCTGGTACTCCAACCACACAACTGGTATTATATCCCCAGCTGCCCTAGGGCATGAAATATGAATGTGATGAATTATTGTTTAACTTAGAATAACAATATGGTATTTTATATTCTTTCGTCCAGTTTCTATATGCTGCAAATTCTATGTGAGTTCAGTATTGTCAACTTCCACTCTCATTTATACACTCAGTATTGGTAAATACTGGTCAATATTTCATTTTCTCCAAAATTTGCTTTGCGTGGACCAGTCTTGAGGTACACTTTACACCAAAAACTGGTCAGAATTATCATACTTTGCAGACTGGCAAGGAGGAGAGCCGCCCAACTTCCATAGCCCCATAGGCAATTTTGAAAAGTGTAAAATCATTTTGTGCCATATTTCTTACCTAGTTGGCTCCTTTGGGACCCTGAAGAATGGCAGATCACGATCCTTTTCCTTGGTCTTCGTACATCCAGGCATTGAGCACACATCTGTGCCTGATATGATTCTTGGGCACCGCGGTGATCACAGCGCTTAGTATCACACCAAAGACGTTGGCACTTTAGGTAGGTAATTTAAAAAGTCAACAGCTTTCCGTCCATACACAAATTCACACACACAAACAGAAAATCAATCCATCCCAACGTCTCAAATTTATTTCAAAATACGACACTGGTAGATGTGAGAATAACGGTACATGAACGTTGTTTGTAAATTGTCTCTTTCACGCCAAGTTGTACGCCAAAAAGTCCCTATCTCTTCAACACACCGCCAGCGCCATAGACAATACACACCGCCAGCTCGGGACCTGGCGGCAATCAGTTGACAATAAAATTTACTGAAACTCTTTTTGTGTCTACAAAAGAGGATAAATAAATATAATAAAATATTATATTCACCTGTAACTTCCTCAGTAGATATATGTATTGATGGAAACTTTCTGGCTCTGCAGCCACCCTATGCTTTTCCAGCAGTCAGCTATCCTGTGCCAGCTGTAAAAATTGCTGCCATTGGCCATGGCTGAGCGGCCCGCTCCGTTTTACCTTTACTCTATTGCCTTGGGTCATCGAATGTGTTGGCACCTGGCGGATTTCTTTGGAAACGCCAGAAGGAGGACAGCGCGGCTGCGCCATATCCAGTGCGTTTTGAACGTCATTTGTTTTCAATGCATTTTCAGTCGTGAAGTGGTTGTGAAAGCGTGGGGTTGTTATACGTTAGGTGGACGTGATTATTGAAGACTGGCGTTATTTCCTTGTTGGTTATAATCTTGGAAAGTTAAAAGAAAAAGGAGGAGAGACGAAGAACCATTACAGGCAATCAGAACTGCTCCGTTCCTCAATATGTATCTGTCAAAAGTGTCCAAGTCCCATCTTTCACAAGTTTCCTGAGGATAAGGTGCTGTCCAAGCAGTGGAAGTTAAACTGAGAATTGGGAAGAAGATAGGCTAACCCTTGCCCCGGTGGCGGGTACGAGCCACCTTCGCCCTGGTGGGGGGGCTAAGAAAGACCCCCACGATCTCAAAAACTAAGAGAGCTAGAAAAAAGCGCAAAACGGCAATCGAAAGCTCTTCGAAAATTATATCGAAAATACTTCGGTCAATTTTCTTGTCAGGTCAATATCAAGGTCACCAGAGGTCAACATAGGTCAAAATCGCTAATATGAGGTGTACTAAGAAAACCTCCTATATCTCAAAAACTATGATAGCTAGAAACATTTTTCTAACACCATTCGAAAGCCCTTGAGATGCGCTTTCATTGCAGTGGCATTCATTTTCGTGTCAGGTCAAAGTCTAGGGAGCTACAGGTCACTAAATATTGGGCATATTCTTGGGAATGTCCATAGCCACCCATGCATAAGGGGGTTTACTTTTTCGCTAATAGCTTCCAAACCAAACAAGATACAGCCATAGTTCATGCACCATTGCAATCCTCTCGTCAATACGAATCGAATGATATATGATATTGCTATGCCAGGTCAAATTTAAGAATTTGACCTGACCCAGGTCAACGGTCTGACCCAACTTGACCTGGTATAGTCATGATGTATATCATTTGACTTCCAGTGACTATACAAACACTTTGGTGACAAAATAAAAGCTCTATCTTAGTTAATTCAAAATTTATAGAGAAAAACACCAAAAAATGCTTATTTGACCTAAGGTGGCCTTTTTAAAGGTCACAAGTCAAAAATTTTGATATCAGCTTCAGAAATGGGCTAAGAGCAAGTCGCAACCGATGTTTGAAGTTGATTCCATCCATACTTACTGAGAAAAGCTCATTTCGTGATTTTCCCCATGCATTGTCAATGGGGAGGTCATGCCTGCACGTGACCTTAGGTCACCAATATCAAAAATCCCGGAACAAATGTTGTAGCTCCTGATGGGCCCAAGATGTGGTATGAGTTTCAACTTGATCGATTAACCCTTCTTTTAGTTATGCCGTCCTAAGTATTTTTTGAGGTGAGGTCACTTCACCTGACCTGGTGACCTGACCTGATATGACCTTGAGCCAAAATTTTCAGGAAAGATGTAAAAATGATGAAGGAACAGCTAGACCAAGTTTGGCGGCGCTGCGCACCGCCGTTTTTTGGTCACTTCGGAAAAACCCGAGGGGGTCTAAAAAGACCCCCACCCGGGCGAAGGTTAAAGTACTGCTGTCTGTAGCAGACATTTTCAGCTATCTGAATTCCATTCACATCCACCTGGTAATTGGCTATGAGGCAATCTCCAGTTCCGCATATGCCTCCTTCCACGCCCTTGAGCCTGCTTCTAGCAGGGGTAGGCCTTTATCCTTGGGCCGTCATCATAGGCGGATCCAGGATTGCTGATCGGGGGCACTTTCCCCGGGGGGGCGCCATTATTGACCGGGAAACCCCATCAGATGGGAGCAAAATCCTATCGGTGGGAGCCGACTTTCGCATCCTGGTGGGGGGGGTGGGAAGCGAAATTTCAGGGGGCGTGGCCATTTCAGGGGCACCGAGGGTCGATGGCTGGGGGCTCGTACTCCCGTTGGCCCCTGGATCTGCCTATGGGGCACTTGTGCCCATTTTGCCCTCCCCTGGATCCGCCTATGGCTGCCATTCCTTTTTAGCCCGGGAAACTGACATATTGAAATAATTCGGTAGATATACGCCTTCATTCGTTTAAACTGTCTCAAATTCCAGTTTGAATGTACGATGGAAAATGCGTTTCCAAATATAAGCGTCGCCACCGGCAAAAAGTGGGGGGCAGCCAAACTTCAACCTGATACTGACTACAAACTTTGCTCTTTGGGACCAAAAACTCTTCGAATTTGGGCTCCTCGCTGCCTTCCGCAACCTCTGGTTATAAGAATATACGGTTTCCTCCCATTTTGGCTGACATCAGGAAATTTTCGGCCAAAAAAATGAGGGGCCAGGCCCCCTTTCCGCCAAGTATATTTCCAAATATGGGTCATTGTTCCCATTCTTGGGAACGTAGCTATTCTTGGGAACGCTGACCACAGTTTCCCCCACTGAAGAGCGATTTCATTTTTATATTTCAGAACAATTTTAGTCATTTATAGGAACTTAACACGCGCATTGACGGGGGGGGGGTACCCGCCCCCTCGGGTTTTTCGGAGATAGTAGAAAAACGACGGCGCGTAGCGCCGCCGTACTTGGTATACCTTTTCCCTCATCATTTTTACAACTTCTGTGAAAATTTTAAGGTTAGGTCATCTCAGGTCAGGTCACCAGTACAGGTCAAGTGACCCGACCTCAAAAAAGTTTAAGATAGCATAAGTCGGAGCAGGGTGAACTTATCCGATTGAAACTCATATCACATAATGGCCCCACCGAGTTCTCTAAAATATGTTCCGGTATTTTTGATATCGATGACCTAAGGTCAGGTACGAGGCATGACCTCTCCATTGCAAATACATAGGAAAAATGGTTTTTACGGAATAACTCAGTAACCGATGGTGATAGAGCATTTATTTTAGCTGCATTAGACTCGCCTCGGTTTTGCAGTTCTAATGATATGCATTTTATATAATTTGACCCTGACCTGACCTCAGGTCAAGTCAAATCCTTGATTTGACCTAGCAAGGTCAAAATACATATCATTCGATTCGGCTTGCTAAGAGGATTCATATAGTTCAAGTCGTTTTGCTCTATCTTTACTTGTTCAGATGTAATGGCCGAAAAACTGAATTTACATGTTATCCCTATGACGGGCATGTTTTGACCTCTCGTGACCTTAAACGTGACCTGTCAAAAAAATGGTTCAAATGTTTTCGATGGAGAAGTGGATGGGCAGTCCAACGCCGTTTACGGTTTTTGGTTACCTACCGTGGTTCTCGAGATCTTAGGGGGCGGGTACCCGGCCCCCGTCAAGACGAAGGTGGCTCAGACCCCCGTCAATGCGCGTGTTAAGTAGCATGATCACGTCAACAGATTCGAATTTCAATAAAAAACAGCTATTCAAACATTCACACAGCCAGATACCAGATATAAGGCAAGTATAATTCATCGCTTACCATGCTATTCCCGGGGCCCACTAACATTGTTTACCTTTCGCAGTCCTCCTTTCTCGGCCATCTTGGATGGCACACTAGTCCCTCTGGTGAGCGTACCCGGGATCAATTATCGGTGTTAAACCACACGAAATAATTTTGAATTTAAAGGGAATGTGGCACCTTGATTGAATACTGGAAATTAGTGTAATTAGGCGTACTTTTAGCCGAAAATAATGAAACCACTCATGATTAATCTAAAAAATGCACAAAAAGCTAAATATTTATATTTTTAAATGCTGCTCAAGGGAAAGAAATAATTATCTGCCTGTAGATGATGTCATTCATGATCTGCCAACCACTACCATACTCGAACCGCTTCAAGGGCTTCGATTGGATGATGCTCACCGTGACGTCAGCATATGTCGTCACACCAGCAGCCATGCCAAGTGTGGCCTGCTGCTAAGGGTACATGAGGCATGGGTGGAGATCCCGGGGGTTGGGGGTCAGGAACCGCCCTGATTTGGAAATCGAGACAACCTGGGGGTCAGCCCGGGTCCTGCAACTCCTGCTCTCACAAAATATATTCTGACCCATAAGTAATAATGGTTCGATTCGCGGCATTTGTGGGATGGGCTGCGTCATAATTTGACCTATCCGTCCTTTTTCATTTTCTTTGTAGAGGGATATTAGAGATAAGAGACGGTGCCACGGCTTTCCGTCACGACTACGCGCCAGGAAAAAGTACGGGCCCCGAGCTGGTCTAAGGTCCTTCAGCTGAACAGAGCAGCACCTTAAGTCGGTCTTTCACAGAGGATACGCGGTGTTGGAAGCTCTTAGCTTATCACAGACAGTGGAGAAGGGGTCTGACGTCAATGTGCAGTGGCGGGTCCTGAAGCGCCCCTCCCCCCGAGATCTCGGAAGCTGTTCGCGTCTCCAAAGAGTGGACGTTCTTCTGAGTGTGTATTCTGTGACATCAGATTGCAAGCAGACGTCCGACACCCGGCCCAGCCGGCCGAACACTGACACGCACCGGCCGGGGGTGAACGCACCTTGACCCCGGCCGGGCCACACTCCGACTCGGCCGCCTATTGGCTGACCGGTGACGCGGCAGCCCTGCCGGGGGCGGAATGGCATAGCCGGCTGCAGGCGTCACACTCACACATGCCCCCCCTTGTTCGCGCACAGGTTCTCACGCGAACACACCACCAACGGGGACTCAGTTCACTATTTAATGAGAAGCAAGGGCAGCTTCGACAAGAACCCTAATTCAGTTCATGAGTCCGTTCACTGGGGGCAAATACGCAGTCCTCACTCACCACTTCCACGGCACCACCCCAAACCACTCCGGCGGTCGACGATCCCGTCGGGATCGACGCAGGTCGTCGCGCGCGGTCACCGGCGGAGTCAGGTGCGATGGTCCGGAACGCTCTGAGCCATCAGAGGGTGAAGCGGCAGCGATCGTGCCGGCAGGCGGCACATCGGTACATGGTGTCCCAGTAGAGGGCATGTCAGGTGGTGGCGTCGTAGGCGACGGACCAGATGGCGCCACAGGAGAGAGCGCTCCCGGTGGAGCAGCGCCAGGGAGAGCAGCGGTCGGCGCTGGTGCGGCAGTTGTTCCAGGTGGCGCCGTGGTCGACAGAGTCGTGGGCACATCCACACTAGAGGGTGTGCTGCCGACCAAATGACGCGGCTGGTGTACGGAGGAGCCGGAACCACGCGGCAGTGCTCCTGGAGGAGCGTGCCCATACCTCCGATGGAGGTGTCGCCGGTGGCAACTCAGTACGCGTCCACTGGCCAGCTTCACGAAGTATCGGCGATTCTTACCGACTTCAACCGCTTCACCAAAACGGTCCCAGAGCCTGGTGTCTTGGCTCTGAATCGCAACCTTGCTTCCGACCGTCAGAACAGGCAAATCGGTAGCATGGGCGTTGTAACGTTCCTCCACCTTCTCCTGTCGTTGGATGGCAGCTGCTTCGGCCTGCTCGGCCGATGTCTGCCACTTCTCGGCGAAGTTGCGGCGATGTGCAGGAAGCATATCTTGTACAGGCCTTCCATACAGGATCTGTGCTGGGCTGAGACCCGAGGGACCTGGCGTGTTTCGGTGCTGCAGGATGCCTTGCACCCACAGGTCGTGGTCCAGCTGCTGGGTTTGCGCATTCCAACAGCGGCGAAGCAACTTTTTCGTGCTCTTGACGGCGGCTTCCGCTTTCCCGTTTGATTGGGGATACATGGGAGACGAGGTGCCATGGGTGACTCCCCACCGCTTGAGGAAGTCTTGGAACGCCTTCGACCGGAACTGTGGTCCTCCATCGGACCACAGCGCGTTTGGCACGCCAGCAATGCAGAATAAGTCGCGGGTGGCGTTGATGAGCTTACTCGTGATGGCTTGTTTCTCCAGGTTGAAGACGGTCTGCCATCCAGAGTAGTTGTCGACCGCAATGAGGAATTTGCGGTCTGCATGATCGGCAAAGTCCATATAGACCTCTTCAAATGGTCTTGAAGGGACTGGGCGACGGCAGAGAGTCTCTCTTGGCTGAGATGAAAGATCTCGCTGACATGCAGTGCAGTGGCGGACCAAGTTATCGATCTCGTTATCGACACCGGGCCAGTACACGATCTGGCGTGCACGTTGTTTCGTTTTTTTCCTTTCCCACATGACTGGCGTGGAGTTGTTGCAGAATCTTTGACCGAATAGCAGAGGGAACAGCCAGACGTCTGCCGTAGACAACGAGGTCGCCGTCAATTGCCAGTTGTTCGTGCACTGTCCAGTACGGTCTCAGCTGTAGAGGCAGATCTTGTTTCCTGTCCGGGAAGCCGTCACGGACAGTCTGGTACAGTAGCTGTGCGGTCGGATCCTCGGCAGCTGCTTTCTTCAGCTCTTCAATCCGTAGGTCGTCCCTGGCGATGATGGCAAACAGGGAGGACGCACTGAAGTAGTCATCATCTTCATCCACTTCATCCCCCCTCCCCCGCTGGGGAGACGGGACTCCGGGAGAGGGCATCAGCTGCCTGATGCTGTGAGCCTTTGGTCCAAAAGACAGTGTAAGGACCAAGCTCAGTGAGCTTCATCTTCAGTCGCTGAAGACGCGGATTTTCCAGCCGATCCACCGTCTTGGAGCTCAGTATCGGAACCAGCCGCCGATGATCCACTATCACGTCGAAGTGCGGCAGTCCGGAGAGGAAAAGACGACACTTCCGGAAAGCCCACGCGACGGCCGTGAGCTCCAGCTCTATTGCCGCGTAACGTGACTCGGTGTCGGCGATGAAACGTGATCCAGCTTATACCACTCGGTAGGTACCATCGTCCTGTTTCTGTTGTAGGACAAATCCAATACCGTGAAGACGGCTCGCATCGGTTGACAGCTTGGTGGGAAGTGTCGGGTCGCAGAAGGCCAGCGTCGGTGCCGTTGAGAGGACGGCTCTAGCCTTCAGAAAGGCTTCCTGGTGCGTTTCTTCCCACAGGAAGTCACGCTTCGAGCTGAGCAGTGACCTCAGGGGTAACAGGTGCTCAGAGACAGCTTTGCTGAAAGGCGCGAGCTGGTTGGCCAGTCCAAAGAAGCTCCTCAGCTCGGAGATGTCCTTCGGAGCAGGAAAGTTGCGGATGGCATCAGTGAGGGCTGGGTCTGGTTTGTAGCCATTGAAAGAGACTACGAATCCATCGAACTTCACTGATTTCTGCATGAACTGCACCTTCTTGCTGTTTAAGGAGACACCGTTCTCTCGGCATCTCTGAAGGAACTGGCGAGTTCTTTCCAGGAACTGCTCCTTCGTACTACCGTAGATGATAACGTCATCCACAAGCAGTGACCCAAAATAGGTTTTGCGCTAGGGTGTCGAGTGGAAAATTCAGCTCGGAATGTATGGCAGTTGAGTGGAAAATTCCCCTCAAAATGTATGGAGGAGTATAAATTTTCCAATTTGGGTACTCAGATGGTAAACTCTCAAGAGTCGTTGTTTGAACTGAGGGATGGATACTTCCTTTAATTTTCTCAAAGTAAATATTTTTAAATCGTCCCCAAGCAGAATTGTTTGACCATTACCATGTGAAAAGTTTGGGTTAAGCAGGTGAATCTTCACCAACTGAAACCCCCTGATGCAGTCACAAATTATTTTTTAAGGAATTGGTGAATTGCCACAAATAAAAAAAACTTTTTGGGGGCCTCTGAGACCAACCTTGGGGGAAAGAACTCTGGGAACCACCAAGACTAACATTTGTGGGGTGAAGATCAACTCTTGGGGGGCTTCCTTAGACCAACTCTTGTGCCCCTCCTCTCCTCTCCCACACGACCAGTTCTAAAGGGCCCCTGAGACGAAATATCTGGGCCCCCCTTAGACCAACTCTGCAGAGGGGGCCTCCGAGACCGGCAGGTGGTGAAAAATGAAAAGGAATTTTTCATGCAATACCTAATTCCAAAATTAATTATCTAAGCATACACTGTATAATATTTCTGTCCGGGACAACGCCCCTCCTATACCTATACCTATAGTTATCCGAATTTTGGAGGCCACTCCTGACCTCAATCACTGCACCTCGCATACCTATGCTAGGGCCCAGTAGAGCCTTGGTTTACACTTAACTAACCCAAACGAAACTACAAACGTTCTATAATGGCAATAAACTCTTCCAGACCCTTGCTAAAAGTTTCTTTGCTTTACCTGTCAATTCCCCTGCTCCTCTTCACATATATACTTACCTTCATATTAACACGCGCATTGACGGGGGCGGGTACCCGCCCCCTCGGGTTTTTCAGAGACAGTAGAAAAACGGCGGCGCGTAGCGCCGCCGTACTTTGTATACCTTTTCCCTCATCATTTTTACAACTTCTGTGAAAATTTTAAGGTTAGGTCATATCAGGTCAGGTCACCAGTACAGGTCAAGTGACCCGACCTCAAAAAAAGTTTAAAATAGCATACGTCGGAGCAGGGTGAACTTATCCGATTGAAACTCATATCACATAATGACCCCACCGAGTTCTCTAAAATATGTTCCGGTATTTTTGATATCGATGACCTAAGGTCAGGTACGAGGCATGACCTCTCCATTGCAAATACATGGGAAAAATGGTTCTTACGGAATAACTCAGTAACCGATGGTGATAGAGCATTTATTTTAGCTGCATTAGACTCGCCTGGGGTTTGCGGTTCTAATGATATGCTTTTATATAATTTGACCCTGACCTGACCTCAGGTCAGGTCAAATCCTTGATTTAACCTAGCAAGGTCAAATTATATATCATTCGATTCGGCTTGCTAAGAGGATTCATATAGTTCAAGTCGTTTTGCTCTATCCTTACTTGTTCAGATGTAATGGCCGAAAAACTGAATTTACATGTTATCCCTATGACGGGCATGTTTTGACCTCTCGTGACCTTAAATGTGACCTGACAAAAAATGGTCCAAATGTTTTCGATGGAGAAGGTGATGGGCAGCCCAACGCCGTTTACTATTTTTCGCTACCTACCGTGGTTCTCGAGATCTTGGGGGCGAGGACCCGCCCCCCGTCAATGCGAAGGTGGCTCAGACCCCCGTCAATGCGCGTGTTAATATGCTGCTTTCTATCAATCTGATCGAAGCTACAACCTTCTTTCTGTTGTTTCTTCCTTTCGTCTACGATAAGCCAGGAGCGGCGGTTTGCGACAGCGTCAGAGCGACTACTACTTTAAATTTCTCATCGCTTGCCGCTTGCCGGTCGCATGAGCTACATAATTTGCATTTCGAAAATTGGTCTAAATTAATTTTCTAAATCCTTATACAGTAGAAAATTAAACAACTAAAGACACACAAAGAGGAGGGCTAACAATGTTTTGTCAATAACGAATATGAAACGCTGCCTTTCAAAAGCCTAAAGATGCCGCTTTTATTTACTAGATGTAAAGACGGCGTTTTGTATGTATGTATGTATGTATGTATTGACAAAAGCAGACCATTCCACACATGTTGGGCTATTCAAAGGTCCTTGTCATCACAAAAATCGAAAATCAGTGCTGCTACACCTCGTCATACACATTACAATAAAAGCAATGGCAAAAATGCAGGTAAAAATCTAAAAACTAAAATGTCTAAAAGTAAACACGGTACCGTGCACTTAAAAAGAAAGACTACTCCCCAAGCAACATTTGCCTTACAGCTTTTTTAAACAATCCGTACCTCATTTCGTGAGGAGATCCGAGGGACATGCATGATGTGTTGAAGAGCAGAGATCCACGGTATATGAAATTTCTTTTTCCATGGTTGTTTCGTGGTCTTGACAATGCCAAATGTCCTGACTGTCTTGTTTCGCGTTCTAATTGGTCCCTATTAAAGTGCAAGCAAGAGGAAAGTGACATGGGCTCACCGGAAGTGATCAACCTATGCATCAGACATAAATCAAAAATAGTCAAAGTACTTCCGGGCGTCAAGCCACTTCAAATCTTTAATAACATCCGAAATATGATCAAATTTTCTTCTGCCGGATATAACTCGTGCAACAAAATTGAAAACTTTCTGGATTCTATCTTTGGACTCGGAATTTGTGCTGCCATAAACCTGAATACAGTAACGGATATGTGAGAACACTAAAGAATCAATAATGCGTGGGAGCACCTCCACAGGTAGAAATTGTCTGGCATGATACAGGGCTATCAGAATTCCAAAACATCGGTCTGACACAAATTTTACATGATGTGACCATGATAAGTGGCAGTCCATGTAAACACCTAAATTCCTAACAACACTTTTGCTTACAATTTCTTCACCCATAAAGTTGACCCGTAACGGCTGCGGTATGCAACTCAGTTGCCTGCGGTCTCCACAGAGAATCACCTCTGTCTTGCCAGCATTGATCTTCATGCCATTCTGTTGGAACCAGGTGGTCAGTATATCTAAGACTTTTTCTAAACTTCCTAGCATGTCCGATATTTGTCCACGTGGCCCAGAGATACCAATTTGGATATCATCTGCGTACCTAACACAATGGATCCTAAACCCGTTTAAGTAATCTGGAACGTGACAAGATAGGTCGTTGCCCATGATGTTTGCAAGTATCGGGCCTAAACAAGTGCCCTGAAAAGTGCCTATATCAATTGGTAGGGGTTCCGAAATTTTGTCTCCGATTTTCACTTTTTGTACATGGGCATCGAGATAGCTTTTAAACCAACCAGGAGAGATCTGCAAGAGTTCTAACTTTGTCAAAAGTGCTGTGTGGTCAATCACATCGAAAAATCGACTCAAATCAATCAAGGTGAGCAGAGTAATTTCCGAACGGTCCATTGCTTTTAGAATTTCATCGCTTATGGTGATAAGGGCTGTAGCTGTTGAACGCCCAGATCTGAACCCATGCTGATCATCAGCCAGAAGGTGCTGTTGATTTAGATATTGCGAAAGTTGATTCAATGCTAGTTTCTCGACAATTTTACTAATAGTGGGAATCGTTGTGACCGGTCTAAAGTTAGCTGCGATAGATGGATCGCCTTTTTTATGCAGCGGAATGACTAACGCTGACTTCCAATTTGGAGGTACCGTTTCCGAAACAAAACTAGAGTTAATAATACGCAACAAAAAACGCCCGATTATAGGGAAACTGATTTTCACAACTTTGATCGGTATATCATCTTGAATTAGAGAATTCTTGTTCGGCATCGAGAAAACAATTTTCTGCAGTTCACTCAAAGTAACTGGGGTAAGTCTAAGGCTGCCTGAATTTACCCTCGGTAAGCGAGTACTGAGGGCCACTCGTCCTGAACATCTAAACTGTGTATCCACATCGTCTCGCGTGATTTTACCTATTGAAGTGAAATATTTGTTTAGATCATCTGGACTTAAATTTTCTGGCTCAGTCACTGGTCCACGTTTTGGAGCGATTACATGTCTTAGATTGCGGTACAAATTACCCGGAGGAGAATTTCGAACCTTCTGAGAGATATTGTTTCGTAAGTCCTTTCGAATAGCCCTTTTGGCCAAATTATTCAACTGCTGGTAAGACGGGTCATTCTCTAGTCTAGCCTCACGTCGTTGCGCCATTAACACGCGCATTGACGGGGGGGCGGGTACCCGCCCCCTCGGGTTTTTCGGAGATAGCAGAAAAACGGCGGCGCGTAGCGCCACCGTACTTGGTATACCTTTTCCCTCATCATTTTTACAACTTTTGTGAAAATTTTAAGGTTAGGTCATCTCAGGTCAGGTCACCACTACAGGTCAAGTGACCCTACTTCAAAAAAAGTTTAAGATAGCATAAGTCGGAGCAGAGTGAACTTATCCGATTGAAACTCATACCACATAATGGCCCGACCGAGTTCTCTAAAATATGTTCCGGTATTTTTTATATCGATGACCTAAGGTCAGGTACGAGGCATGACCTCTCCATTGGAAATACATGGGAAAAATGGTTTTTACGAAATAACTCAGTAACGGATGGTGATAGAGCATTTATTTTAGCTGCATTAGACTTGCCTGGGCTTTGCGGTTCTAATGATATGCATTTTATATAATTTGACCCTGACCTGACCTCAGGTCAGGTCAAATCCTTGATTTGACCTAGCAAGGTCAAATTATATATCATTCGATTCGGCTTGCTAAGAGGATTCATATAGTTCAAGTCGTTTTGCTCTATCTTAACTTGTTCAGATTTAATGGCCGAAAAACTGAATTTACATGTTATCCCTATGACGGGCATGTTTTGACCTCTCGTGACCTTAAATGTGACCTGACAAAAAAATGGTTCAAATGTTTTCGATGGAGAAGTGGATGAGCAGCCCAACGCCGTTTACCGTTTTTCGCTACCTACCGTGGTTCTCGAGATCTTAGGGGGCGGGTACCCGCCCCCCGTCAATGCGAAGGTGGCTCAGACCCCCGTCAATGCGCGTGTTAAGGCCAATGTTTCCTCAGAAACAGGAGGAGGCGACGGATTATGCACTCTAAACTGTCTCAGAGGAGCATGAATATCTAAAATTCTAGTCATTGAGGACGAAAAGGCATCCCACTGCTGTTCACAAGTTTCACTTGGTTTCACAATGTTGTTCCAATCGGTCGAACGAACATCTGCTAAGAAAGAATCAGAATCAAAGGCGCGCCAATTCCGACTAGTTTTGTACATAGCTTTAGCCTTAGCTCGAGGCACGGTAACGTTAAGACAAACACGTCGGTGGTGACTTGTGTAGTCACATGGTTCTACAACACACACGGGCTCAGGTCTAGTGCTGCAGATGGCATCAGATGCTAGAATTACATCGAGCTTCGACTCAGTGTCGTCACGAATAAAGGTGGCATCATTAACCAAACATTTTAAACCAAATTTTTCCAGTTCTCTTAGTCTAGCAAAAGCTACAGGGTTGGTCCGCTCGTCTGCGTTGAGATCTCCGGTAAGAATGATTCGTTGGGAGGGGTAAGAAGCCACGATGTCCTGTAGCTGTCCCTCGATGTCGTTGAAGTCAGCATGCACTTGCACTGGGCTTTTTGTGGGAGGACGATACAGGCTTCCAACTAGTACCGCTTTTCTTTTGTCCAGTTTGACTTTCACCCATATTGGTTCCACACGAGAGTCTCTTTCCTTATTAGAAGATGTAACAATTTTTTCTGCATGGAGACCATTTTTAACATAAAGGGCGACACCACCACCTGACTTTTTACGGCCCATGACTCTGTCACGCCTAAAAACTTGATAGCCCTCAATACATACAAGGCGATCAGGGGTGGCTGGTTTCAGATTAGTCTCTGTGTAGCACAAAATGTCTGCTTGCCGCTGATGAGCTTCGGCACGGATATCTGGAAGTTTGGGTAATAGAGACTGCACATTTAATAATTCGAGTTTCATATTTCCAGCTTTGGATGACTGTGCTGCGTCCGTCGGACCAGTTGATATACTGACACCTGCTCTGAGTGTTTGTCGAGCATTCAGTCGAGGTGGCATCTGCAGGCAACGGTCGTATCCCCTGTGTGTGAGGGTTGCCCCGCCCCATCATTGCCGCTCCTCGCCGCAGCGGGCGCACGCTGTGGCGCCGGTTGACGAGGCCGCACCAGGACTGGGATGGGCTGCTGGTCATCGTCATAGGCAGGTGTAGGCTGACTAGAGAGTGGGATCACGATGTTCGGTCTGTCATAGCTTGGAGAATAGTAATTTGGGGATTGTTTTCCAGCTCGGCGTAGCTGTAGCCGGAACCCCGCGCGTCTCCCCCTCCGGTGTCGGCTGGGTCCGCCATTGCCAGGTCTCAGTCGATCCCCACCAGGAGGAAGGTCGGTCACCGTGGCTGGTGAGGTGTCTCCCGTTTCTGGTAGAGCCGATATTCTACCATTATATGATTGGCGGAGATGAGCACTACTGCTTCTAAAACCGGTAGAACGGTGAAATCTCGAGCGTGCTGCGTTGTAAGGAGCGAGTAAAGACGACAAAAACAAAGTCCAAAACACACCAATCCGGGAAAAGACGTCAGGTACAACACCAACACTGTAGAGCCTATCAACTTGCTAATCACCTGTACACTTCCTGGCACAATACAGAGCGAAAAACCGCTATATGAGTCAAAAACAGACGGAGCACCGAGTCGTGGCGGCCGCCATATTCAGGCGCTCAGCTGACGTCTTTTGGTAAGTCCACGCCGTAGACCAGCCATACAAAAAAGTGCCTATGTTTGAAGGGTAACTGGATGCATTCTTGTTGCCCAAAAATAAAATTTAATGAAAATTTAGAGTTTCAATGTATTCAATTACTGGACACTTTCAGTTCAACTTAAATATCCGCGTATTTATGCCTAGGGTGTCGTAGGGTGTCGTGAGAGAATTTGGGGGTCACACGGCGTGAATGCAGCAATTAAGGGCTGATATTGATAAAACTATTTTTTCGCAATACATAGTATTTTTTTACTATACAATGTCAAAAAATGTGATGCTTAGCTTACAAATTTCAAGATAATTGCTTTTAACAACAAGAAGACCAAAAATAGTTTTTCTTTATTCTCGGTACCAGAAATATAAAAACAACTTTTCAAGGACGTAAGCCTAGAAATCATGTGCACAGATAAACTGCTTTCCAGAAATTTATCTTTCAAAGCGATCAGCTAATTTTTTGGCAGCACAAGGCTAGGGTGCCTGATTTTCCACTCACCAATTTTGTGAGTGGTGGAATTTAGTGGCGGTGTTCACCCATTGGAACTTTCTCCGGTGGGGCAGGAGGCACTGAGCGTCTTGCCCGTGCCAGAATTTCGATTCTATTGTTCCACTGAAATCGGTGGAGATAAGGATGCCAGGTATAATTGATCAGAAAAATAGAAACCGCCAGATTTTCTTTCAGAAAAGCGAAAGAAGCGCATAAGAACCGAGTTAATTTGGCGATCTTCTAGTCGATTCTACTGATCTCTTTTTCCAGTGGACGTTGGTAGAGGAGGCAATGGAACTGGCCTTTGTAGTAAGTCTTGTTGAGTAAAATTCATTAGTAGTAAGTAGTGTTGGAAGTGAGTGGAAAATTCAGCAAAGAAAAATATAAAAGTGAGTGGAAAATTCTGCTTGACTGGGTGTCATTCTGCACCCATTACCCCAGGTTTTTGGGACACTTTCCACAAGGTGCTGAATACCAGGCAGACCTCGGAAAAAGTCATCCATCTGTCGGTTGTAATGCTCGCTGATGGAACTGATGCCATACGGTGCTCGCCGATACATGTAGCGCCCGAACGGCGTCGAGAACGTCGTGAGCGGCTGACTTGCGACGGCGAGAGGGCACTGGTGATTCCCATTTAAGGCGTCGGACACTCCAAAGTAACGCGCCTTTTCAGACACGATGAAGGTCACGCACTTGATTGGTGTGCTGGATTGGTAGAGCTCTCGGCGGACGGAGGCGTAAAGCTTGGACAGGTCAACGCAGAGACGGATGCCTTCTCCGTTCTTCTTTGGTGTCACCACAATGGGAGCGCACCAGTCAGTGGGCTCCGTGACAGGTGTGATGATGCCGTCCGCTTCCAATTTCTGAAGCTCCTGCAGTAGTGGCTCCCGTAGTGCGAAGGGCACACGGCGAGGTGCTGTTACCGCAAATGGTCTTCGCGGATACAAATCTTGTACTCCTCCCCAGGCATTACCTTGATTATGCCACTGAAGACGTCGGCGAACTCGCAGAAGATGTCTTCAATTCTACTAGAGGACTGGTTGCTTCCAATCCCTCCAAAAGATGCTGTAGAAGAGGATGTTGAAGATGTTGGTGACTGGGTTGAAGCACTTGTTGAAGGTACTGGTGCCTTTGAAGTTGGATGTTCCATGGCCTCTTCGGAGGACGTTGGAGTTGCGACTGCCGTAGCTGCTGACGAAGGTGCTGGGGCGGCTGCTGGACGTGCTGCTGCAAAAGTTGCAGGACACGGTATCGCAGCACCTGTGGTACACGGCGCTACAGCGACAGCTGGACATGGTGCTCCGGCGGCAGCGGAAGGTGACGCCGTGGTGACTGATGACGTCCGCTGACGAGAGTGGTCGTTTGTAGCGGGACGCTGTTGCTCTGATACATGGATCTGAGCAGGGTAGTTGTGCGGAAGAATGCACAAGTCGCGAGCGACCTTCCACGACAAGAGAAGTCCGGAGACTCCTTGTAGAACGTGGATGGTGTCAAATGTTGTGACCCCTCCATGCTAGAACTTTGCTGACGTCACACCGTAGGATTTGATACGTCTGCCGTCTGCAGCTTTAGTGTTCTCAGTTGGAGGCAGAATGTTGTCTATATTGCTTCCAATTTCTTTCAGGAAGTCCACGCCAGCCACAGTGATGTCTGCCCCACTATCAGGGAGAGCTGACACCGTCACTGATGGGGGCTGATGCGGGCAGGTAACAGTGAGTTGAACCCTTAGGGCGCCAGCACGCGATGGCCTCCAAGTACGGTGGCCTCCACCACAGTTCCGACACGGTCGTTTAAGCAGGTCATCTTTGGATGATTTCCCCCTCTAAAAGCACGGTGGTGTTTGATGATGGCGCGCCACTTGGCAGGCGCTGGCTGCAGCGTGCTCTCCAACGATGGCGGCGACGTCACGGCTGGCAGCCTCCTCAGCGCGGCAGATCTCAAAGGCGCTGGCGAGTGTGAGATAGGGGACAGCACACAGCTTTTTGATGACTGCTGCGTCCCGCAGTCCCACCACGATGCAGTATCGGACGTGGCTGTCCCTGCAGCTGTCGCAGAACTTGCAGGTCGCTGACAGCTCACGAAGGGCGACTAAAAAGTCCTCGAAGGATTCACCCTCAAACTGGCACCGAATGTTGAAGTTGCGCCGCTCAATTACCTCGTTAATTTGCCCGAGGGCGTAGATACGGAGGTGTTCCAGGACTGAGTCGAGAGTTCTTTGATCATCTGGAATGTCGAAATTCCATACTATACGTAGTGCGTCATCAAACAGGCACGAAGCTTTGCTATTTGAATGGGACGACTGGCGTTTTGAAGATTGGTGCGAAGAACATAATCATCCCACCTCTCCTTCCAGGTGATCCAGGCATCGCCTCGGTCCAGGCTCAGGTCTAATCGCCCTGGGGGAATGGCCCTGACCACGCTGGGAACGAAAACAGCAGCAGGGGCGGCTTCAAGGGCGGGCGGGGCGGAAAACGGTTGGCTCTGTTCCAGACGCTGGCGGAGAATAGCGAATTTGTCTCGAAGGCTTAGCTCGGCGTCGTCAGGCTTCATAGCAGCAGGCTGCGCCATGTTCGCGTCTCCAAAGAGTTTACGCTCTTCTGAGTGTGTATTCTGTGATACCAGTTTGCAAGCGGACGTCCGACACCCGGCCCAGCCGGCCGAACACTGACACGCACCGGCCGGGGGTGAACGCACCTTGACCCGGGCCGGGCCACACTCCGACTCGGCCGCCTATTGACTGACCGGTGACGCGGCAGCCCTGCCGGCGGCGGAATGGCATAGCCGGCTGCAGGCGTCACACTCACACACCCATGATCAGGTCAGGTCAAGATCACTACCTAATCTAGCATAGTCAATATGCACATCAATAATTGTTGGGGTTTAACGACGCACCAACTGCCAGGGTCATACGGCGTCGCCAACTCTCACCCTGTTGGAAGGGATTTTGGGGATCAGATCGACTTATTCAGAGGCTCCGCTGGGACTTGAACCCGGGACCGGTGGCTTAGAAGACAAGGGTGCTATCCACTAAGCCACCTCATCCCCCAATATGCACATCAATCGACTCGTAGTAACAATCCCAACGTAATGGTATCAAAATAAAAGTTTTATCGTCATTTCCTGCAAAGTTATTGTCCCATGTCTGAAAATATGCTTAAGTAGTCCAGATGAGCTCTCAGAGGTTACAGACAAAACATATTTTTTTAGAGAATGCCCTTTATTTCACACACCATTCAAACAAGACAATACAAGATTACAGACCGACGGACGCTAATCGAGGCACAATAAATCCGTTTATCCGACGGAATCGTTAATGATGGAGACGATCTAGGCCCGTACACAGCAGCAGCAGCCTGGAAAGGAGCCCGGGATACTACGATTGGGGGGATATGAAGGTACTTTCAGTTTTATCTACACAAATACAGCCCAATTTCTGTTTTCCCCATGCATTTCCAACGCAGAGGTCATGCCCCGTACCTAAACTTAGGTCTTTGATATAAAAAATCCGGAATATATGTTGTCGTACTCGGTAGGCCCATTATGTGCTATCAGTTTCTATCCGATAGATTCACCCCTTTCTTACTTATAACGTCTTAAACATTTTTGGGGGTGAAATCACTAAACCCTCACTGGTGACCTGACCTGAGATGACCCAACCTTAAAATGTTGGGGAAAGCTGCGGAATTGATCAAGGAAAAGGTGTGCCACGTACGGGGAGGCTTCGCGCCGCCGTTTTTTGTGCTGCCGGTAAAACCCGGGGGTGTTCAAACACCTACCACCGGGGCGAGGGTTAAAGTATGAAGGTGTAAAAAATGTTGATGTCGTTATATGATATATTTTTACCGTAGCCGAAGCTAAAGTACCGTAATTTCGTAGTCGATGAAATATAACATGGCGCAGTTTCGTAGTGTAGTTTTGGTCAAAATTGAACCGTAACGTAGCGTAATTCGTTAACTTTTTTTTTTTTTTTTTTTTTTTTTTTTTTTTTTTTTTTTTTTTTTTTTTTTTTTTTTTTTTTTTTTTTTTTTTTTTTTTTTTTTTTTTTTTTTATTTTTTTTTTTTCCCCCCCCCCCTCGTAACGTAGCGTAGGCCATCCCTGCCGTAAGGATGCCGGAAAATGGAAATTTGTGCTTTCTCGTAGCGTGTGTGCGGTGTTGGAATGCCAGCCACTGACCCAAAGAAGTTCCAGAGTAAGCAAAACGCACTTTTTAAATCGCTACAACACTTCAAAAGTGCTGCATTTTCACTATTCAATGATTAGACTGCAAATTAGGTACCAAGGGTAAGCGATTGGACAGCCGCAAAGCTATGCACCTGGGAGTCCATGCTTTGAAGCCGGAGAAAGTTACCTAGTGTCCTTTGTTTGGGCATCAGTCGTGACCATGCAGTGTCGTGTGAAACCAAGGGCTCTTTTGAGGCCGTTCTAAAACTATATATTGTAATATTTTTGCAGGAAGACTATGATCATCAACATCAGGTGTAGTGGTTAGCACGCTCGCCTTCCACGCGGCCGAGCCAGTTCAAGAACCGGAGGGTTCCCTGAACAAGCAGTCATCTGGCTCCGAGTAACCCTCCCGACGGGGAAGAGTTGGAGACGTTTATGACCCTGGCAGTTGGTGCGTCGATAACCGCCCGGCCTCGCAAAAAAAGAAGGAGAAAATAATTAACTTGTTTACTCTTTTCATTTTCTCTGCCATTTTTGTCCACTCTATACAAAACGTGCCAATACATAAATTTGGGCATTTTAGCACCAAAGTATAATTTTAGCCGCTAGCTCCCACCTATGGGTCAGGAGTTTGATTTTCCCTAACGGAGAGCAAAAGACTTGCAGAGCGTGGCAAGGGGGAGAAATGGCTATCGCCAGCCGAGAAAATGAGTAGGCTGTACCTAGCCGTGAATCTCGCTGTACTGACAGGCCTATTTGCACCCCAATCACATTAGATACCAGTCACAGTTGTACAAATTTACCAGTCACAGTTGTAGAAATCTACCAGTCACAGTTGTACAAATGTACCAGTCAAAGTTTATTTATTTATTTATTTATTTATTTATTTATTCAAGTAAATCGCCAACAGAAAATGATCCAATAACAGGCGAAGTCGATGTAAGTAAAAGGAAAATTATGTACACAGATGAGAGACACACATGTAAAAAGCGGTAAAAACATCAAAATGTGAGTGATGAGAAAGATGCAGGTGATGATAAAACCGACGGTAAAAGTGACGGTAATAAAAGCTAAACAGTGCGAATATATGCAAGAACATGTTTACTAAAATCGATGAAAGAGTCGTTGAAAAAATCTGCATTTCCCCGCCGCAGAAATGCATTTAACTACCTCGGTATACGCTGAGGGAAGCCGTTATTGACGGTGCTGACACGACCGCGGCGCTCAGCGAAAAGAACCAGCGTGCGAGTTGATCAGGATGGCAGATGCAATGGGAATTTTTCGAGCAACTCTGATGACCTAATTTTGTTCGAAAATAGACCTTTAACGGGCTCAGGGGGCATGAGGCCCCTAACGAAAATATGGGCGTTGCAATGAAAGTGCAATAAAAGCTGGTGAATTAGTAAATTATTCCATGTTTTAGTGCTCAGGTCAATGGTTTGACTAGAGGAAATTAGGTCAAGATCGGCTATTTTCACAAATATCAATGATTAACAACCACTCTATGTATAGAGCTTGAGGCTGGTAAAGTACATTTGATATTGCCAGTCTTTGCTTGTGGAAGTAAAGACTCCGCCAGTGGTTGACAGAGGTACGGACCTAATAGAAGGTAGAAAGGTCAAAATGTGCCGTATATCAAATGAAAGCCAGTGACAAAAAACAGATTGTTTGTTTCACGCTTAGCTCAATTAGGTCAAAAGTTATTGTCAAAATACTGTTTTGACCGTGACATGACTTTGGAAAGTCAAAGGCAAATATGACCGGGATGGAAAGGTGTCCAAAACGTTGCTGAGCAGTCTGAGTATTTGCAATCAT
Source organism: Lepas anatifera (assembly GCA_034440635.1). Lineage (NCBI taxonomy): Eukaryota > Metazoa > Arthropoda > Thecostraca > Lepadidae > Lepas > Lepas anatifera. Next base: position 387,304 of record JAOTON010002016.1, on the reverse strand, counting down.
TTTGTGGCTTTTATATCATGAAATAGCTTTTCCCCATGCTTCAATGGGAGGCGCCGTGAGACCTAGGCACGAAATGAAAATATATAACTGAGACCCTGGAGGGTAGAAGTGTAGGAAGTTTCAAATCGATCGACTTTGAAATGTAGCTCTAAGACTCTAAAGTGAAGTGAGGTGACCTGGTTGACCTCGTCGGTGATGACCTGGGTGACCCGGGTAAAAAATTCAGGGATGATGGGAAAATGATGCAGTGAGAGGTAGACTAACCGCGGTGCTCGCCTCGTGTTTTTCTGCTATCCGAAAAACCTTAGGGGATGATGGCCCCCGGTGGGGCGAGGGTTAAGAAAGAGCAAGTCGTGTTGCAATCTACGAGAAGAAAGCGAAATGACGCCGAAGTGGTTAAGAAGAGATTCGTAAGAAAGGGAAACGCAATGTCTGGTAACATGATGATTTAGCCAAATGAGAAATTTGTGCTGTACCCGATCAACCCGCACCGTGTGGGAATTGGCAGCACCTGACCAGATAACGCTGTTGTATTCTGACAAAGACCTAATGTTGGCATAGTATGCCGTCATTAGAGATTTTTGGTTAAATTTAGTCCTTTTTGAATTTGTCTGAAATGTCCGAATCAAAAGGCCTAGTGCACGGTTTGCCCGACTAACGATGCTAGAAATGTTAGCCGAGAAAGTGTGTTTGGTGTCTAAAATTTTGCCTAGATCACGAATTTGGTTGACAGCTTCAAGAACAGCGTTATCGATATGGTATTGTATCTGAACAGGTGCCCGTCTGAGGGTCATCGTGAACGATTTGCACTTTATGGGATTTAGAATGAGACCCCACCTAACGGACCACCTCTGCAAACGGTCTAGGTCATGTTACAGCACCAGCCCGTCAGCTGGGGCCGTGATTTTACGGTAAATTTTCACATCATCGGCGTACATTAAACAGCATGACTCAATTTCCAACGGAAGGTCGTTTATGAACAGAGAGAAAATCAAAGGAGCGACCAAAGAACCCTCCGGAACACCTGAAGTAACTGGCATCCAGTCCGATGTTTTTCCGTTAACGATGACCCGCTGACGCCTATCGGAGAGATATGAGACGAACCAGTGAAGAGCAGAAGCCTGCAAATGATAGGAATTTTTCAATTTATGAATGATTAGTTTATGGTTCACACTTTGAAAGGTTGCCGAATAATCCGTGTATATGGCGTCCGTCTGATTGCCCTCCGATATTGCTTCCCACGCCGAGCTGAGGTATGTGGCAAGGTTGCTAGAGCACGACCGACCCGGAATGAACCCATGCTGTTCCTGGCACAGCACCGGCGCAACGTGGTGGTACAGCTAGCTGTACACAATTCTTTCCAGGATTTTTGAGAAGAGGGGCAAAAGAGATACGGATCGATAGTTAGCCGGGTCCTTTTTGTCGCCTTTTTTGAAAATAGGAACAATGTTGGCCAGTTTCCACCGTGTAGGGAAGATGCCGCTCTGCAGAGAGAGTTTACAAATTTTGGTGAGGGGCACAACTAGCTCGTCGGCACACTCCAAAATAATTCTCGCACTGATATTATTGGTGCCACATGCCTTATTTGGACTCAGGGATTTTACAGCTATTCGGACTGCTTCCTCGGTTACGGTAAATCTAAACAATGGTTCCAAAGAGTACTCAGGTGCCGGAGGATGCGTGTTAACGGTGGGATTACTGAATTTTCTAGCAAAAGTCTTGTTCAGAAGAGCTGCTTTTTCAAGATCGTCGGAGGTGAGCGTTTGGTCAGGTCTGCGCATAACATTAGAGACGCTAGACTTTTTGCCGACACATCTGATAAAAGACCAGTACCTCTTGGGGTTGGTCTTCATGTCGTCGGCGAGCTTACAAAGGTGCTGAGAATATTTGAGGGAGACTAGAGATTTGAAGCTGTTTCGCTTTTCGGAGAAGTCGGCCGTACTCTGCTCGCTCGGGTTTCGGCGCAGACGCCGGAAAGCTGCCTCCTTAACACGCGCATTGACGGGGGCGGGTACCCGCCCCCTCGGGTTTTTCGGAGACAGTAGAAAAACGGCGGCGCGTAGCGCCGCCGTACTTGGTATAACTTTTCCCTCATCATTTTTACAACTTCTGGGAAAATTTTAAGGTTAGGTCATCTCAGGTCAGGTCACCAATACAGGTCAAGTGACCCGACCTCAAAAAAATTTTAAGATAGCATAAGTCAGAGCAGGGTGAACTTATCCGATTGAAACTCATATCACATAATGGCCCCACCGAGTTCTCTAAAATATGTTCCGGTATTTTTGATATCGATGACCTAAGGTCAGGTACGAGGCATGACCTCTCCATAGGAAATACATGGGAAAAATGGTTTTTACGGAATAACTCAGTAACGCGGATGGTGATAGAGCATTTATTTTAGCTGCATTAGACCCACCTGGGCTTTGCGGTTCTAATGATATGCATTTTATATAATTTGACCCTGACCTGACCTTAGGTCAGGTCAAATCCTTGATTTGACCTAGCAAGGTCAAGTTATATATCATTCGATTCGGCTTGCTAAGAGGATTCATATAGTTCAAGTCGTTTTGCTCTATCCTTAGTTGTTCAGATGTAATAGCCGAAAAACTGAATTTACATGTTTTCCCTATGACGGGCATGTTTTGACCTCTCGTGACCTTAAATGTGACCTGACAAAAAAATGGTTCAAATGTTTTCGATGGAGAAGTGGATGGGCAGCCCAACGCCGTTTACCGTTTTTCGCTAACTACCGTGGTTCTCGAGATCTTAGGGGGGACGGGTACCCGCCCCCCGTCAATGCGAAGGTGGCTCAGACCCCCGTCAATGCGCGTGTTAAGCCTGAGAGCCGCGCGCACAGCACTAATACAGGGCGGTGCATAGGCAGAGAGAAATGACTATCTCTTTGTGATCGTTTGCAAACATACATTCTTGGACATCGACGCTTTGACAGTAAACACTCCTACAGAAAACTAGGTCTAACACATTATCCCCTCTAGTAGGCTCGCTGACACACTGTTTGAGGCCGTTGAAATCACACTCCTCCAGGAAGCTCGCGGCCCGTCCAGATGGCCTCAGCAAAGAGGGTGTGGCTCCCTCCAGTGAAGCTCTCCAGGATATCTCGGGTAGATTAAAATCGCCGAAGACCAGCAGCCGGTCCGTGGTCGGTTGAAACGACGATAGAGATGCGGAGATTTTCTGTAGTGCAGCGTCGACATCTGGCGGGCGATAACATACCGCCACCGTCAGTGCCAACCGCCTCAAGCGAATCAAAATCGTCTCTGAGTCGGTCGGATCCGGGAGACGAACAGGGAGGAGCGAGGAACGAACGGCGCAGGCGACACCACCACCAAGTCCAATGCGGTCACGGCGAAACCAGGTATGGTTCTCAAAGCCCCATTCAATTTCTGAGTCGAGAATAGTTTGGTTTAGCCACGTCTCAGAAAAACAGAGGATGTCATATTTGTCTAGAACAGGGGCATAGCATCGCAGATCCCCCAGTTGCCTTTTTAGACTGCGGACGTTAGCGTAGTAGGCTGTGAGTCGTCCAGAGCTGGGACCGCAATTCATATTTGCCGACTGTCGTGGACCAGGGTTCAGTGCAATATCATCCGCGAGCAGGAGCGCCCTGCGGTATGAGAGACGACCCCGCTGTGCCGACGCCATCGAGTTTGCGCTGCATGGTATTCGGGTTTTGAACCATCGTGTCGCTGTTGTTGAAGTCCGGAGACGACGCCGGCTGTGCTGATCAGTGTCACACGGCCGGCTTAGCGCAAGAAGCGCCACCAGTCCGAGGGTGCACCACATTTCTGCTTCTGAGTAGAATCACAGATGACGCTAGTGTCGCTGCAGCCTGGCGCAGCCTCCCCGGCGAAAGGTGTATCAGCGAGAGACGGAGCCAAGTCTGGTGCACTTCATTTAGACTCGGGTTGGGACGAGTTAGCAGTGTATAACGCGATGATCAGCAGCAGAATACAGGGTAATGTAGAAAATATTTCCTGTAAATGCTATGACCTCAATGGCAATTCAAAGTTGTAAGACTGTACCATCCAGTGGTTCCCGAGATTTTTCCCAGCTACGTGGGTAGGACCGGGCGTTGATCGGCGCTCTGTTTACACCGATCGATTTAATCACGACGTGCTCAACAAGTTTTTTTGAAGCATGTTTTGACACTTCCCGCGACATATCTAATCAATAACATCTTGATACCCCGTTTGCGCCATTTAAAAGCGCGCCAGTTAAGCCCAGAAGCGGGGAGTGAGACCAGAGCGTCGTCCCGCTGCTCTTCAGCTGTCCAGCTGCTGCTCCACCATGGCGGGCTGGGCCAGACTGCTGCTGCTGGTGGCTGTTCTCGTCGTCAGCTGTTCACCCGGCTCCTCGAATCCCAACTGCCGCGCCTGCCGCTGGGGCTCCTGTGGGTATTCAAAACTATTGTAGATCCCGTGGGTATTCAATATAAATGTACATACCTACACTCTGTAATTATTTAAAATGGATGTAAATCCCGTGATTAGTCTACATAGATGTAGGTCCCGTAAGTACCATTTTCACATAGATGTGGATGCAGTGGGTATTCAACATAGATGTATACTCCATAATTAGGAAAAATAAAATTAGAGCCCTTAATTATTCAAAGTGTATATAAATTATGTAATTAATAAAAATGAATGTAAATCCCGATATGGATGTAGGTCCCATAAACATTCCACATGGATGTATGTATGTACATCCCGTAAGTAGTCACCAGAGTTGGTAGACTTTTCACCGCTGGTATCGGTATTGGTAGATGAAACGGGTGTTCGGTCGGTATTTCGGTAGATTTCAAAAAATCACGAAGATTCGGTATTCGGTATTCGGTTCGGTAGATTATAAACCTTCTTTATAAAAACTCTAAAAGCTTTTAATGCATTTATGCCCATAAACACATATTAAGCCTTACTACATTTAGAGCCCATAATGCATTTATTGATTATGTAAGAGCCTTTCAATCATTTTCTTAATGTTCAAAGTCGTAAAGACCTTTAATCGTAAAACAATAAATTATCTTCGGCAACACTTTATATAACAGCAGCTGGAAAAATTACAGGAAACTTGTGATTAAATTATTATACACGTTTATTACAATTAACTATTTAAAAAAGCCAAGAATTTCAACACAAATAAGGCTGCCGATCTGCCGTTTCTTCTTCTTACCGACGGTGTCGGGGCCTTGAGGTCCTCCTTCAGGGCGGCCTGAACATTCTACTGTTTCCGAGCAGCACCAGCTGTTCGAAGTTGCGGCTGTCAAGGAGGACCTCTGGGGCGGAGGATGTTGCCCGCGGCGAACAGCCTCGTGCCGCGGAGCTGGGGAGGGCGGTGTTGTACCGATGAACAGCTGATCAGGCCCCGTGGCCTTGGGAGTGCCCTCACAATGCCGGCCGCCCATTTGATGGCTGAATCTTGCTCCAGGCGCTGGCGTGGCGTGGCGTGGGCAGGGCCCCAGGCCATACAGGTCGTCGTGCAGAGTCTGTCGTTTGCATCAGCACTTCTCGGACACAGGGACAATTCCAATCATCACCCTGTTCTATGGTGATATAGGCCGTCTCGCTGATGTAGTCGATGGCGTGCGCGTGGCGGATGGGTGGCTGTGGCCATCAGTAGGTCGTCCTCGTCGAAAGATGTCGAATCAATTGAAAATAACATTATATGTAATTCATATCAAGTATAACTTAAAAGATTTTAGTATTTAAACCATATAGTATTATGGGCACTTTTTTATCCCAAATTTTCATCAGAGACAAATCAAGATTCTATTTTCTACCTTACATGTTTTAAAGCCATGGCGATGGGTTGCTCCTGAGGTAATCCACAGGTTCCCGCGTACCTAGGTTCGGTTCTGACGGTCCAGGCGCGCCTAGGAGATAAGGTCAGGGAAGATTCTCCATGTAGGCCATGTTTCAGACTGATCGTCGAGGCAGTTGGCGACAGGGGCCATACCTGCAGGTACTCCTGATGACCTCGGTGTCCTTCTGTCGAAGAGGCCTAATCCCTGGCCAGACAGGATCTTTGCGGTGACCTCCTGCTTGTCCAGGACGAGCTCCACAGGCACTTAGGAGTCGTAGTAGCGCTCCACCGGTCACCAAGGTGCTCAGACTGCCTGTGGCGCCTATTTCCGCCCAGACGACGCGAATTGTCCCTTCCCAGACCGATCTCTTCTTTTCTTTCACGCAAAATACCATAAAATCCCCAACAATAGCCACGTTGCCTGTGTAGCTCGCGCTGTCATCTCAATTAACCGCGACCGTGGAACGAATAGGAAATCCACTGCCCGATTGAATGAAGCGCGGGAAGTTCAAATCTACCGAAAAAGTCATTCGGTAGATCCATTCGGTATCGGTATCGTACCGGTAGAGGTGTAGAAAATTCGGTAGCGGTAGATAAAATATACCGCCGGTAGTACAAATACGAAATACCGAATTTCATCGGAGTCCCAGCTCTGCACCAGAGATATACATGAGAAAAGTTGCCAACGTAGACACACGTCACGAGTAAATAATAAAGTGTTTTTGCACATTTTGCAACCATCAAGTAGAACAATAGATTTTGTTACAATGCAAGACGTCTAGGGCTGTCTCCACCAGCATCAGCTAGAGCAATTTTACTATTTATTAGTGGCGGTTTTTGCACCTTTTAAGGGAGGAATAAGAAAATGGCCAAGAGAGAGAGAGAGAGAGAGAGAGAGAGAGAGAGAGAGAGAGAGAGAGAGAGAGAGGAGAGAGAGAGCAACTATGTTGAACGGTGAATAAGACATGGCCTGTACGATAGCGAAGACCAGCAGCGGATATTTCGCAACAACATCAGGGTATTTTTTAAGGAAAAATAAGTGAGGGGACATTTCTTGTGCTGGCAATTAAAGTTTCTTTAGGGGATCAAGACCCATTTGGAGGGAGGCGGGGGGGAATAAGACTTAGATGCGTCAGTGTTAGAAAGATGTTTCCCAATTTTTGTGTTCTTCTATCTTCTAAAGGTTATAGATGCTGCTCAGGGCTGCCAGTTTTGTCGGCGGAGAGAGGTCAAACGGAGTTATAAAAACGCCAAAAAGGGGTCATATTTCACAAAATGGCCAAATAGACACCACAAAACCCAGATTTCAGGCTAAAACGACCAGAGAAGCTACCTGTATCACCGTTTAAAACTAATTGTTGATGGTTTGATATTGACTTGACGCAGTATTTTTTTTTAGTACACTACCCATTTAATAGGAAGCCAGGAGTGCCCTTCCAATCCCGCGTGGCCATCAAATGATTTTATCCACAGAAACGAGAAAATTTTTTCAGCATCATCAATTATCTTGGCCTCACCACTCCCTGCTAACATTTAATATTTTTCATGTTTTTCCAACTATGAATTTTTGCTCTCGAACAGTGGTGGATCTAGGCTTTTGATAATTGGGGAGGGTGGAGCCTCAAAGGATGCACTTTGCCGCCAACTTTTCACCCAAAGAGCGCCTATAGTATCGCATGCCTCGCATCCGGTGTTTGGTGGCCGTCATTTTTGGATCGTATTTTTTTTACAAAGTTCTGTCCCTCCCTCTCACAACCTACAGTTTTTCTGCTGTTCCTTTTCATTTTTCGGTGTCGGAGCATCTTTTCAAGAGCAGAGAAGGCCAAAAGAAGTCATATTTATACAAGGGACAAACCAAAAATAGCCTAGATGCCAGCTACAAGAAAAAGGGTCAAAAAGGCCAGATTCCAAGAAAGTACCAACAGGAGAAATCGCGTGGCCAACACGACAGAAAAAAAATTGAGATATTTGACCGATAAACTATTTTCTTATTTTTCTTAATGAGTGTGGCAAGGTAAGTAAATTCCTAAAATATCGAGTGCAAGTGGTTTATAGCCTAAATTGAGACAGGCTTTTACTTGCATACATACCTACTATGATGTGTGGATGTTGCTGTCAAAATCCTTTTGGGAATGTCGTGCAAAAACTAGTTAATAATTTTTGGGGCTTATCGACTCACCTGTCAGGGTCATATGGCGTCTCTAACTCTTTCCCTGTTGGAAATGTTTATCGGGAGCCAGTTTGATGATTCTGACGAAGGAGTGTGGCCGAATATATGATTTACCCCAATTTTCAACATCAATGAATCGATGAGGAAGGCCAAGTAACAACTTATAAACTTTACAGAAGAAGAATGAGTGCAGTAATCTCACTATACACTGAAAAAAGTATGCCAGAAATTAGATTTTTCTACGGTGCCAATGTCCACTCTTCTTTCCGTGAATATTCTAAACCTGATATTTTTAGATTGAGAAGCGTAAAATGCCATGAAACAGGAATAATAAAACCCTTTCCCGTGGGTGATGAAAATATCAACTACCAAAAAGTACGCCATTCTTAGGATTATTTTTACGGTGCCAAAATCAACTCCTCTTTCCAGCATTATTGCACAACCCATTTTACACCGATGTAATGCAAAAATGCATGTGTTTTGAGGGAAATATTATTATACCACTGGAGTAAAAAGATTGTCAGCTAAACCGGAACAGTGTAAACTGGAAGTGAGGGAGTAAAAATACATTAAAATGTGAAATTCCTGGCGTAGAAAAATATTTGCAAGGCGCAAAATGAACCCGCGTTTAATATTACATTGCTGCTGAAAAGAAACACCGATTAAAAAACGACCCAGTCTATTCCCATCGAGCGTTTGAGGTCAGTTTACTCTGATTAGGTTGATTAATATACACTCTAAAAACATACACTGCAACGGAGAGTTTTAATTGTTTGTTTTCATAATTACTTCTAATAATCGAAATAGGTACCTTAAATTTGCACTCTAATCTGGAACAATATTTGAATCAGCCTTCAATCATTTTTTTAATTTTAGATTTAAAGAGGAGGTCACAAGGTCACGAGGTCAAAACCTGACCTGAAGGAAAAGTTTTTTATTTTTTCTTATATGAACCGATGTAGGTATCTTCTATCCAGCGATATCCATACAAATTAATTTAGATCAGCCACTTTTAAGAGATGAAATTATTTCTGATTCAATGTTTGTGTTAGCTTTGAAACCTTCATGACCTCTATCTGGTGACCTCTTTGACCTGTTGACCTGAAAATAAGCCCAATTGTTCTTTGGTATAGAGGGCCTTGAGTAAAAGATTGGTGGAAATCTGAGGAGTGGGTCACGTTGGACTTTTTTGTGCCTGGACGATTTGTCCTGGAATGACCCATCTATATCCCGAGAGTGGCTAACAAAAGCATCGCTACGGGGGTGGGGGGGGTTGAAATCCCTTTACTGTTCGGAAAAGGGAACATTCGATATCTGTGCTGGAATACTATTGGATATGCTTAATTCAAGTGAAAATATAGGTTATCACTACCTCACCACTGTGGATCCGGGCTCTTGTAGAAAATCCTTGACGACGCCCTGGATGCCGGACAAAGATAGGTATATAAACGATTCATATCAGGCCCATTGAGGCAATTCAAAAGCTCTTTGCTATTTGTTGCACTTAGCTAGAATGATTTAATCTTCGTTTCTTCTCCACGACTAGACTAACCTCCACGCGTCGTGATCAACACCCTGTGGAATAGGGCTCAGTGAGAACCTTGCGGAAATGAGAAAAGTTGTATTTTCGTCTTAGGACACATTTTTTCCTATGTGAAATTCAATTTTAAGACAGTTTTACTCTTGTGCATTTTCGTATTTGAGCACTCCTTTCTTTGCAAAATTCGGGCTGTTTAAAATCTACCATAAATGCCAACGCTGTTTACACATTATGAAGAACATCAGGGACGTATGCATTTAATCCACGAACTTATATTCCGGAACACAATTTTGTCAATGAATTTAGAAGAGACACACAACGCCAGCTCACATCCAAGTTAACCTTTCCCTGCCCCAAGGGATGCGCCCGGTGGGAGCCAGCCAATACACTAGGCGGCTAGGCTGAACACTGAACAGTTATATACCGGCTTAGCAAAACCGCCACAAATTACATCCAGGGTTTGCGCCGGGCGTTCCAAGGGCACGGATTTGTGAGATTACTCTTATGGTTGTTTGCTATGGTGACCCATGGGTCCTCTACCTGGGCTGAATAGGTGCCCTGAAGCCAGGGGCGCCGCCACAGAATTTTCGCAGGGGGGATGGACCCGGGCTGGTGCTAACTGGGGGAGGCGAATTTTGGCATATTCGGTACCTGACAGCATTAATGAAGATTGACCCAAAAATTTTTGGGGGACGTCCCCCATGGTTGGCCAACAGGGGGGACGCGTCCCCCGTCCCCCCGCTTTCGGCACCCATGCCTGAAGCCTCCTGGGCCGCCTGGCCTGCCACATAGGTCAGTACCATGTGACGTCACAAACGAATGTGTGGGTGCACGGCAGTGAGATCAATACAACCATACCAACAGAAGAAACTGAAGCACTTTATAATCCGTCTATTGTTGTCCAAATCATTTAAGTTATTGATAGTCTGCTTCAGCTAAGCCTCCATCGAGCACTCATGATTACGGGTGCGCGAGACGACACCATCACGCTCACTGCCCAGCTAAGCGCTCAGAGCCGCCGTCACTGCCCATGGCTCACCCTGCAGAACCCAGCCCGCTGTGCTAGCAGCGGCCTCTGCAAAGGCAAACAACTCCTCTCGCCAGAGCCACCGACCTGACGCATTACAGGAACGATCCCCACGGCCCTCCCCAAAGCTGACAATCACCAAACATACAGTTCAAGCCTGTCAGTACTACCCCGCAGTAAGGATCCCGTCGTCCATGCTGGTTTTGGAGCCACCCCGGCCCGTTGCTGGCGGAGTGGCGAATTACAACATCTAGAGATCACCGCAGTCGACCCTCGACCAGAACACCGGAGTCGTCGTCGCTCCCGCTCATGGCGTGCCACCTTCCATGCCTCGCTGGAGCATTTAGACATGGAATGTTGCCAGGATTTGCTTCTTGGCGGTGAACTCTGGCATCTCCTCCCTGTAGTGGAGCCTTGTGCTGATGTAGCCATCCCTGGCCTGGCGTCTACACACGGCAGTCACCGCCTCTTGCAACAACTGCTCGAACCTTTCTGTGGACTGGGTGTGACAGGAAAACTTTGGAGGCACAAAGGCGCATCCAGGAAGCTATTATCAGTCGTGGAGATGGAACAAATAAGGCTGGGCTCCTGCACCTCCCGAGGCTTCCAGCTGATAAGGTTGATCAAGGCGGTGGCCGAAAGGTTCATTATCGTCGGTCTCAGGCTGTTGTTCCCATACTCAGCTCTTCCCCGCAACTCCAGAATCTGGCTGATGTCAAACTGTCTGTCCTCGGATCGGAACTGGCTAGCAGGGAGGCCAAGAGGCACTCAGGGTGGGAGTACCATGATCCCGTCTTCACGTAGAAGGTGCTGGTGTCCCTCACATTCTTTGGCTGAGTTTTTAGAAGCCTGAGGATGGTCAGGTTATGATAGAGTGCATCTACAATGTAGTGATTGACCTTTATTTTAAAGCATCTTAAATTAGTACTGGAGGCAGAACCTCATCAGGATCTCCAGCGCCTGCGGAGCTGGCCAGTTAGACCGTGTTGCCCAGTCCACACGAAAACCAGCCTCTGCCCAGTGGTCAGCCACCTGGCATGGCATAGTGAGCCGCAGTGTATCTCCTGCAGCGCAGGAGGGAGACCGCCATCCTTTACTGCTTGGACCAGCTTGTAAGAAGTATTTCTGTCTGTGCTCATAGTATCTACTACCCTATCCGGTACGCAGATGTCCTCATCTCCAGACAGTCCCCTAAACTCGGGGTTGTAGGCTATGCCATTGACCTCTGAGAGGAAGGAGGACACCGGGCCTGGGAAGCCCATGGCTGAGCTAGTATGGTCAACAATGGCAGCAATTAAGTGCCTTAGGGGCAGCTCATTCGTTTGGATACAGCATATGAACCAGAAGAGCCTCCTCCCTAAAAGTTTTTTTCTAGAAAAGCGTAACTGCCTCCCCTCCATCCAGTGTTCATGTTGGTGGAGTTACCAGTGAGGATCTGAAGGGACTCGGTGGACTCGTGTTGCTCCAGGATGTCGTGCAGGGCCTGGGCAGCCTTCAAACAGGCTTTTCACGATTGACTTAAGTCTCAGACACAAAGTGCGTCAAATATCTAACACTTAGCTCAGCTGACAATGCATAGTGTTCCTCAGTAATCATCCCCATCTTCAGCTTACCAAAGACATCTGGCTTTATAGCTTTGGTGTGCTTCTTTCGTCTCGCGTCATCAAGGGACTTGTTACGGAGACCCCGACCCCACCACCCGAGCAACTCCCACAATGAAGGACTATAATAATTTTGGGGTATCGACGCACAACTGCCAGGGTCATATGGCGTCGCCAACTCTTCCCTGTTGGAAGGGTTTCTCGGGAGCCAGCTTGCTCCTTGTTCAGGGAAGCCGCCGGGCCTGAACCCGGGTCGGCTGCATGGCAGACAGCTATCTGACCACCCATACCCGCCCCAATGAAGGACTAGATTAAGATGCCAAAGTTTAACGTCCCCCAAAGCACAGGGATGGCGGGCCCGCTCAGGTCACCCTATCACCAGTTAGTTTCCAGCCGACATACGTCAAGTAAATATTAAGCGCCGGAGCGTCTCAGGAAAAGACGAAGCCTGCACATGCACTGCGACCGCATGTTCCTGAGCAGCGGGCCGGAGCCCAACGCTCTACCAATTGACCTAGCGGGGCGGCAATATTTTCCCATGCCAACTATCATAGTTATTATCCCTGTCATTTTCATATGACCAGGTCATGACGCTCTTTCTCGCCCTGACTGACTTGCTGGGATCGCATGCTAGGTGGACCGTATCAAGGGAAAGGTAACCAGCAAGGCAGTTGTTTTTGGGGTACATTTTTCGGGGTCCAAAAGTACAAAATTCCAATTTCTCGCCACAATGACCCGGAAATCAAGAAAATTGCATTCTTCATGTTCAGTTTTGCAAAGGAAGGGGTGTCCAGATAAAAAAATGCAAAAGGATAAACCGACAATAAAATTCAGTTTTACATCAGAAAACATGTGTCCTGGCGAAAAATATTATATTTTATTTTCTCACTAAGCCCTACTGTGGAATGCAGAACTGCAACGCCGTGGTTAAAGCTCAGAACTGTAGCGAAAACAAAATGGCACGGTTCCACCCACGTGTTAGTTGTATTAAAAATACCTTCTTATATCAAAGAAACGCACTCAAATGAAAATCAGAGAAATTAAAACATTACTTTAGCGTAGTTAAATTAGCAAATGTCTCGTTTTAATCTATTGCCAGAATTGTTTCACCGGAGAGTAAGACTATTCTTGAGGCAGTTTGCGAGTTCCATAGAAATACTCTGCAGATGCATGCACTTATAAATTTACCCCTTTGCATTTTCAGCACGAATATAACTGTCCCGTGCTAAAATAGCACAGATATTAAATTACCACACGCTTGTAATGTTACACTTCTAATTCTGAAATTAAGCCAGTTGTCAGAATAGATTTACTAAGAATTCTAGACAAATGCTTAAAAATTGGGTACTTTCAGGACTAGACACATTGAAATTCTACGCTCGAGGTGTTGTTTTTTCAGTGCAGAGCTTACGTATGCTCCCACCACAATAATAAATAAATAGACTGAGCACTTCACACCGCCACACCAGCAGCCAGTTTGACGCGCTTTGCCTACACCGTGTCCCGCCCAATCCACGAACGAGCGCCGACAACTCACCATTGGCCACGTATGAAATGAGAGCATCATCATCATCATAGTTGGAGTTTAGGGGTGCGCCGACATCATAGGTCATATGGTGTCCACGAGAGCATCATGCAATCCCACGGTTCTGCCTGGGACGTGGGCTTCTGGACGGAAATGGAACACGATGTTCGATTGGTTGTAGGGTATCTCTAGCGTTAGGATTAGTTGGGGCTGCTTTGCCAGGATTTCCCGTAACTACGCACTTTGTTTCGTTTTTGCACGATGGAGTAGATAGCTACTGGTGGAAATATGTTGACACAATTTCGGACTGTCAATTTGGGACGAGCAATAGAACAAAATCATCATTATTAGGCGGTGTCTTCTTGTTTTCGTTAGGCGAGTTTGCGTTTGTTCAATTTTAGGGCACCTTTTGTCTATCAGAAGCCGTTTCACTGGGGGGGTGCAATTTCCGGGCACTGGGGGGCATTTCTGCCGACGGGGGGGCAAATGCCCCCCAGTTAACATGTTAAAAAATGGCCTGAAAAACATTGTCCTTTAATTTACACCAACAAAAAGATGGGGGCGTTTTGGTCTAAGTCTTTTCAACATCTAATCATATGTTGAGAGATTAAGAACACGACACCAAGACATGCTGCAGTTTATTGAAACTGCATTTCTTGGCGTCGTGTTCTGACACGCGCCAATTTCATTGAAATATCTGCCAATATTTGCAATACAACCACTGTCATGACAACACATGCATTTAGAAGCAATAATCGAAGCATCCATTGTCCTCCTCATAGAATCCACCCAGAATCGATCTCAGAACAGTTACTTCATCATGGATTTAAGAGGATACACAATGCGCAGACGATATTTCACGCCATACACGGATACATAGGACGATAATTTACGTCACTGACGGTCATAGCTCGCCATAGAATACATTAAAACCGGATTTTGGAGCGAGTATAACCTATACAGCCGGATATGGGAGCGGGTACAACCTATACAGCCGGATATGGGAGCGGGTACAACCTATACAGCCGGATATGGGAGCGGGTACAACCTATACAGCCGGATATGGGAGCGGGTACAACCTATACAGCCGGATAATTCATCATCATGTATTTCTCACACTTCCACACAAATGAGGTGGCTTTTAAAGTGTCGTCGCAATGAGTATAAAGGGATTATAAACTATGGAAGGAGAGCAATATGGGAGCGGGTACAACCTATACAGCCGGATATGGGAGCGGGTACAACCTATACAGCCGGATATGGGAGCGGGTACAACCTATACAGCCGGATATGGGGGCGGATATGCGGTTGGATCCGGTCTGAAGGCGGAGTCGGACCGGTGATATCTGCCATCGCGCTTTGTACTGGGAAGCTGGGACTGAGCCCGATTCCAGCCGGCAGACATCGGCTGCACCAGTCAGTCCGGCATACAGCCCAGATTACTGCTCTGGAAATGCAAAGCAGGGACCATTCTTGGCCATCAGTCCATCAAAACGGCCCGAGCATTTGGGAGTTTCCTCCACTTAGGAGCAGGGTTCCTTGTATCCCAAGTACCTGAAAGTGAAGACCTGTTTTCATTTAGGGAATTGATTTTATACTCTTTGCTGAAGGGCTTCATGGCCCCTAAACAGGTGTGTTCTGGGGAAATCAGGATCGAAAAGTGCCGGATAAGAATACAGATGTGCCTGCTGGTGATGAAATTTGCTCCGCTGAGCCATTAAAGTGCCCCTTTCCTGCCATGTTTCCAAAGTCAATAAAAATCCCTCCCTGTACTCATATTTGGGGAAAAGTGGCATCTCCTCGAGGTATTGATGTGTCAGCTGAGTCTGACCGGTTTGGAGCCTCAGGCGTACTCTCTGTGATCGGTAATTCCTCAAACGCCTGTCAGTCAGTACCGTTTCCCGCAGGTAAAGGTCAAGGCCAGAAAACCACCATCACTAAGGCGCAGCTATGGTCAGAAAACCACCATTACTATAGCGCCACCATGGTTAGAAAACCATCTTTATTGATAGGCAACGACCATCCCTTTACTCAGGTTCTTGACTGTGGAGTATTCTTCCGTTTCCTTTATTTGGAAGATGTTATGAAGGATTTCGTATAAAAAATCAAGGGCACTGTTTTTAACACGCGCCCCGCTGGGGTCCCTTGCATGACGCGCCCCGCTGGGGGGGGCGTTTTTCGCCCCCTCCTCCGTATGTCATTCCCCACGAAAGCTAAAGGAAAATTACGGGCGGCGTTCGAAAGCTCTTGACAAGACGGAGAGATTTTATACGAATAATTTTCATGTCAGGTCAATATTGAGGTCAGCATAGGTCAAACAAGGCTCCATAGGCTTACAACAGAGTAGTGTACGTTTCCCTCTCTAGATCTTCCCTCAAGAGAGCTAGAGCAAATCCTTTTGCATCATTGGATTCCTCTCATCGTGGCGAATCGAATGATGTATAATATAACCTTGCGCGAGGTCAAATAGTCGTCAAAATGATCTGACCTAGACCTAGGTCAGGGTCACAGAGTGACATGGTATGGTCATGTTGCATATCAATCAATATTGAGATGACCTATCCTTAAAATGTTCACAGAAGTTGCAAAAATGATGAGGGAAAAGGTATACCAAGTACGGCGGCGCTGCGCGCCGCCGTTTTTCTGCTGTCTCCGAAAAACCCGAGGGGGAGGGCGGGTACCCGCCCTCCCCGTCAATGCGCGTGTTAAGATGGGAAATAAAAGCAGAAAAACACATGTTCAACAAAAGGGTGCAATTTCAGTTCGGTCAAGGCTGTACGACTCGCCATATCCTAACGTTACCCATAAAATGGATTATGGATTTGAGTCATTCTGATTCTGAAAATGAAGAGACTTGTGAATTTGTGCAAGCTTGGTCTATTTTGCGCGTGAAAACAACATTGTTTCCAACACGGCTGAAACTTGGCCAAAGTTGTGCGGTCTCAACCCCGGTTTGCGCGTCAGTGCATTTATGCCACTCGCGAGGCGTCAGATGTCCACTGCGCAGCTCATTGAAGCTGGGAGCAGGGGCAGACGCAGACCCGAGTTTTGGGGGGCCAAACCCATGTCTGCCTCTCCTCCTGAGGGGAGGGGTGGGAGCGAATATTTGTTTGCTCTACAGACCTAGAGTAAACACCTTTTTCAGTGCTCGACAGACCTAGTATAAGCTACTTCTCCTAGTGCATGATCGCTCTCCGGGGGGCGGGGGGTGGGAGCGAAGACGGACGTCCCTCCCTGGTTGGCCAGCAGGGGGAAGCGTCCCCCGTCCCCCTGCGCTTTCGGCGCCCATGCACACTAGCCGCTATGGTAGATGTGCTGTGTGTCTGTGACTCTGTGTGTGCTGTGTGTCTGTGACTCGGTGTGTGCTTTGTGTCTGTGACTAATGCATGTTCCTGCACAGATCACAGCAGCAGTCTGTGACGTCACCATTTCCTCCACAGTTTACATCAAACCTGCTAAGAAGATGTATAAGAGCAGGGGCTACAAAACACAGTGTAGTTCCTGCATGTTCAAACGCGGCTCTGGTGAGTGCAGTAATGAAAACGGATAACCCAAATAATATCTGACTGGAATGTTTGATCTGTTGGCTTAAACAGTACCCCTTAACACGCTCAGTGGAGAGGGGTATCGCGTCAACGTGCAGTGGAAGGGGGTCCTAAATTATCTGTCCCCCTTCTGAGATTGCGTAGAGTAAAAGAGTTAGAAAAACGCCCGTTGGGGTGTATGGAGGCGATGGTGATTTACCTCATGTTAATGTTTTCCAGGGGACAGTTGACGCCGGGAATCTTGAGACTTACCACTACTCTATCTTTATTTGTAACTCATCTTAATATGTGCTCCATCTTTATATGTCCTCTATTTTAACATGTGCTCCGACTTTATATGCAACACGTCTTAATCTGTGCTCCATCTTTATATGTACTTTATCTTAATCTGAACGCTATCTTTATATGTAATCAATCTTTATATGTGCTTTGCATTGTAATAGCACAGCAAAACGAATGATAATACGTGCAATTTTCCACCGAAAACATCTCCTAGCATAACAAACTGGTAAATCGCCGGAGATATGCGAGTCCAGCTAACGTGCCTTTACTGTAATTCCGTGGCTTGCAGGTTCTGGGAAGCGGAAGAATGGGACGCCATGGGTCCTGAAAGGTAAGCTCACGAAATATATTTTACTCGTAGGGTTACTATAATTATTACTGTGCGAATCCTCAGTGGGATAATAATGTTCTCAGTCGGGGGAAAGTTGTTTTCCCATTGAAAAACACCCTTCTTTTAACATGTTCCGGACATTTAAGCAAATGAAATATATAGATATATATATATATATATATATATATATATATATATATATATATATATTTGTTCAGAAAATATACCAACTTGAATACGATTCATTATTGCATAACTTATTTCCGTTTTTTTGTTTACTTCCACCCTTACCTTGGACTGCCCGTGCACTGCTCCTCTAATGAACTTAACGGGTGGAAGACGCCTCTTCTCGGCAAAAATTAACTTTTTATGCATGTAGAGCAACTATTATTCTTAGAGTTACATGAAGTTAAGCACAAACAAGGATGCATCCAGCCATTGAAGGCTGCTAAGAATTTAAGCGATGACCAAACAATTCATGATCTATTTTAAGGTTAAACATTAGATGTTGTTAACGATATTTGTGATGCAATAAATTTTGACTCCGACTTTGTTAATCTATGTAGCCTGTAGCTAATTTAACACGCACATTGACGGGGGCGTGGGTACCCGCCCCCTTAGGTTTTCTCGGAGATAGCATAAAAACGGCGGCGGGTAGCTCCACCATACTTCGTATACCTTTTTCTCATCATTTTCACAACTGTTGTGGAAATTTTAAGGTCAGGTCATCTCTGGTCTCCAGTACAGTTCAAGTGACCTGGCCTCACAAAAGCTTAAGATAGCATAAGTCGGAACAGGGTGAACTTATCCGATTGAAACTCATATCACATAATGGGCCCAAAGAGTTCTCTAAAACATGTTCCAGTATTTTTTATACCAATGAACTCATTTCAGGTATGAGCCATGACCTCTCCATTGGAAATGCATGGGAAAATGGTTTTAACTGAATAATGTAGTAACGGATGATGATAGAGCGTTTATTTTAACTGCATTATATTTTTCTTGTCTTTGCAGTTCTAATGATATGCCCTTTATCTAATGTTACCTCGACCTGACCTCAGGTCAGATCAAAGCCTTGATTTGACCTAGCAAGGTCATAATAAATATCATTCGATTCAGCTCGCTGCCAGGATTCATATAGTTAAAGTTGTTTCGCTTTATCTGTATTTGTTCAGATGTAATGACCGAAAACCTTCATTTACTTGTTACCCCTATGGCCACATGTTTTGACTTCCAGTGACCTCAAAGGTGACGTGACGAAAAATAGTTTAAATATTTTCGACGGAGCAGTGGATGGGCAACCCAACGCCGTTTGCCGTTTTTGCTACCTAGCGCGGTTCTCGAGATCTTAACACGCGAACTGGAGGGGGGCCTCAGGCCCCCCCACTTGTTTTTCCGAAGTGGCCGGAGAACCGCTCGTAGCCAAAACACGATACTTTGGTACATTAAACAGAATTTAATAGCGCGTCGGTTGGTGAATATTTGTTTAAATCGGTTCAACATTTTTTGACTTATAGGCTTTTAAAGTCAGACATGAATTTTGAGATCGCCGTAATCGCGCGGTCGGACCAGTTAGCTTGCATCGGAGACCGAGTGGTGAAGTCATAACACCATATAAACGGGATTATATGTCAAGGTCACCTCACATGAAGGTAAAGGTCAAGGTCAAAGGTCACATGTCAAGATCATATCTGCGTTTTCAAGGTCACTGACCACAGTGCTTCCGGTCAAATGACGTTACCCGGTCTGACGTACGTTAGGCTATGACGTCAACGATAAGGTACCCCAATACCAAGGTCAAGGTCAAAGGGTAAGGTCAAAGGTCATTTGCAAAGGTCAATCCCCATTTCCCGCCAAACAGTGGCTATAGTGTTAGTCAAAGTGTTTATTATAAGTATTATACTATATTGTGACCTTACAGGTCAATGACCTTGAATGAACTTGACCCCAAAATTGAAGGAAAGGCTCTTTGAGACGTTCTCTATATAACCCTGGTCCGCCTTTAGCTTATTCCCGCCATTTTCTCGCATAATCACGGAATTTACCGGTCGGTACCCAGCATGGCCAAGTTTTGACCTTTATGGCCTCGTTTGACCTTGAAGATATTGACCTAGGTCAATAAGAATTAGTCATGATGTAGATCACCATAACTCCCACCCACCTCTTAAATATCGTTTTTCTATGCCTCTTAGTTTTCGAGATCTTAGGGGGCCTGCCAGCCCCTCTCTAGTGCGAGTTAGTGCCAGACCCCCTCCAGTGCGGGTGTTAAGCGGGCGGGTACCTGCCACCCCCCGTCAAAGCGAAGATGGCTCAGACCCCTGCGAATGCGCGTGTTAAGGCATTTTATGAAATTTTGAACCAGTTTTATCTTTTAAGAAGTTAAGATACACCGCATGAAATTGTTCAAAAAGTCGTTTATATTTTATGACACAGCTTAATCAGGACTAACACGCGCCCCGCCGGGGGCAAAATTCGCCCCCTCTTAGTTTCCCCAAATAGCTCAAAAACGAAGAGACGCAGAACAACGAAACTTACAGTACCTTATCCCTAATCAATTTTACACATCTGACAAAAATTTTTAAGGTAAGGTCATGTCAGGTCCAGGAACTATTCAAGGTCAAGTGACCCGATCTCAAAACCTAAAATCAAGAGTTTGAAGCGGTGCCCAGGGAACATCAGGGAACCGATCAGTTTGAAATTTCCACAATATAATAAGGTCACAAGGGTCTGCAAATCTGCGGTCTCGAAATTGTGATATTGTTGACCTAAGTTGGGGTCAAATTTTTGGGTGAGGTTATAAGTCTATGGTGAAAAATAAAATGGGCTCATTTTCAGTAAACACTGAATAGATAAAGCTGAAAATCCTCAAACCGTCTATTCTTACCACGATCTTGACCATAAAGTTGAGTTTTTGAGCATCTGACATCTCAAAGGTCATATCTGGTAGCGGGAGCTTAGAGTGATTGTTTTGCAAATACATCCTCACTGAATTGAGATAAAGCTCCCATTTTACTTACATTGTAGGAGTCGATTGATATGCAACATGACCATACCAGGTCATTCTGTAACCCTGACCTGGCCGAAGGTTAGGTCATTTTCACAATTGACCCAGCAAGGTCATATCATACATAATTCGATTTTCCACAATGAGAGGAATCCAATAATGCATAAATATTTGCTCTAGCTCTCCTGAGCGCAGATCAAGAGAGAGCAGCGTACACTGCTCTGTTGGAGGCCAACGGAACCTTCTTTGACCTATGCTGACCTCAATATTGACCTGAAATACAATATAAAATATCTTCGTCTTGTCAAGAAATTTCGCACGCCGCCCGTAATTTTCCTTTAGCTTTTGCGGGGAATGAGATACGGAGGGGGAAACGCCCCCAGCGGGGCACGTCATGCCAGGGACTCCAGCCGGGCGCGTGTTAAGTGATCAAAACGCGCTCCACTGGGGTTCCTGGCATAACCTGCCCTGCTGGGGGCATATTTTTCCCCTCCGAATTCCTTTCCTATGAAAACTAAAGAAAAACAACGGACGGTGTTAGAAAGCTCTTGACAATAAAAATGTGAAATATACGAAATATTTTTATGTCAGGTCAATATTGAGGTCGGCATAGGCCAATGAGAGTTCCATAGGCTTACAAAAGGGCAGTGTGCGTTTCCACCTCTACATCATTATTCAGCAGAGCTTAGGAAATAATTATGCATTATTGGATTTCTCACATCCGGGGCGAATCGAGCCGTGTATAAAATAGCCTTGCTGGATCAAATTGGGAAAATGACCTGACATCGAGCAAGGTAAAGATCGCAGGGTGACCTGCTATGATAGTGCTGTATATCATTCGACTCCCGTGATAAGGTGAGCACAATGCAAGCAAAATGGAAGCTTTATCTCAATTCAGTAACACGTATTTGGTAAAAGAATCGCCGTATGCTCCTGTGATCTCACATGACCTTTAACAGGTCAGATGGTAAAAACCCTACTTTAGGGTCAAGATCGTGGTAAGAATACACGGTGTGAGTATCTGCAGGTTTCTCTATCCAGGACTTACTGAAAACGGGTCCCTTCTATTTTCACCACATACTTAAATAGGGAGACCAAAAAACTGACCCCACCTTACGTCAATAATATAAAAACTCCAAGATAGCAGATTTGCAGGCCATTGCGACCTTATTATGGTGTGCAATTTTGAAACTGATCGACTGGCAGATGTATAGCCGGTTCCACTCTGATTGGTAGGTCGTACTAGTGTCAGTTGTTTTAACCCTCGCCCCACCGGGGGCCATCGATGGCCCCCTAAGGTTTTTCCGGGATAGCAGAAAAAACGACGAGGCGCAGCACCGCGGTTGAGGGCTCTACCTCTCACTGCATCATTTTCCCATCATCCCTGAAATTTTTTACCCCGGGTCACCCAAGGTCAGGTCACCAGACGAGGTCAACCAAGGTCACCTCACTTCACTTTAGAGCTCTGTAAGAGCTACATTTCAAAGTCGATCGATTTGAAACTTCCTACACTTCATGACCCCTCCAGGGTCTACAAGGTGTATATCCGGGATTTTTCGATTTCGTGCCCTGAGGTCAGGTCACGAGGCGACCTCTCCCATTGGAAAAGCATGGGGAAAAGTTGTTTCATGATATAAAAGCCACAAAAATGATTGCAAATACTCAGACTGCTCAGAACAACGTTTTGGGACACCCTTTCACGGATCCCAGGGGTCATATTTGCCCTTTGACTTTTCCAAGGTCATCCAAGGTGACCAGAGGTCAAAAACAGTATTCTGACAATAACGTTTGACCTAATTGAGCTAGAGCGGTGAAACAAACACCATCGTGTTTGTCTTGTCACTGGCTTTCATTTGATATACGGCAAGGTCACTTTTTGACCTCAGGTCATATTAGGTCACGAGGTGACCTCTGGCGGTCAAACCACTGACGGGAGGTCTTTACGTTCCACATAGCGGAAAAAGTACTGGCAATTTGCTATCAAATGTACTTTACCAGGCCTCAATAGCTCTAATGACATAAGAGTTATACCCAGTTTGCTTAACACGACGGGGGAGCCACTCAACGGGGGCCCCCCTAAGATCGAGAACCACGGTAGGTAGCAAAAAGGAAACGGCGTGGGCGCCCACACTTCATCGAAAACATTGAACCATTTTTTCAGGTCACATTTAAGGTCACGAGAGGTCAAAACATGCCCGCATAGGGAAACATGTAAATTCAGTTTTCGGGCATACATCGAACAAGTAAAGATAGACAAAACGCTGAACTATATGAATCCCTAGCAAGCCGAACGAATGATATAAATTTGACCTTCTAGGTCAAATCAAAGATTACCGACCTGAGGTCAGGTCAGGGTCAAATTATAAAATGCATATGATTAGAACCCAAAGCCCAGGCGAGTCTAATGCACTAAAATAAATGCCATCACCATCCGTTACTGAGTTATCCGAAAACCATTTTCCCATGTATTTCAATGGAGAGGTCATGCGTCGTACCGACCTTAGGTCATCGATATCAAAAATACCGGAACATATTTAGAGAACTCGGTGGGGCCATTATGTGATATGAGTTTCAATCGGATAAGTTCACCCTGCTCCGACTTATGCTATCTTAAACTTTTTTGAGGTCGGGTCACTTGACCTGTACTGGTACCTGACCTGAGATGACCTAACCTAAAATTTTCACAGAAGTTGTAAAAATGATGAGGAAAAGGTATACCAAGTACGGCGGCGCTACACGCCGCCGTTTTTCTGCTATCTCCGAAAACCCGAGGGGCGGACCCGCCCCCGTCAATGCGCGTTTAATCATTGCATATTTGAGTGAAAATAGCCGATCTTGACCTAATTTGACCTCTGGAGGTCAAACCATTGACCTGAGCACTAAAACATGCGAAGTAATTTCTTACTGAATTCACGCGAGCTTTCTATTGCACTTTGCAGATTTGCGCTAACGCCCATATTTTCGGAGTTAGAGGGGAGGGGGCCATCGATGGCCCCCGGTGGGGCGAAGGTGGCGCCGGACCCCCGGTGGGGCGCGGGTTAAGAAATATCTTAAAAACGATTACACTTCTCACAAAGGTTGTGGCTCTAGCAGTGTATTTTGACGAACTCTTTAAATGTGGGCCCCTGGGACCTGCATGAGACGCCAATTCGGAAAGTTATGTACAACAAACTGTTTTTGACGATCGCGATGATTTTCTGTGTCTTTTCTCAATTACTTCAGAACTTTGGACCCGATGAATTATTTCTGCATGTCAGTTCATGCATCCAGTTAAAACGAAGCATGTGAGGCAACAACGGTGTCGGTAGGAAACATCACTTGAGAGATATTTCGCAAAAACGGCCGCGGCCTAATACCTACCAATCAGTATGGAACCGGCTGTACCTATCTTAGGCGCCGCTTCAAATTCGTGATTTTGAGTTTTGAGGTCAGGCTGCTTGACTTTAAAAAGCTTCTTGACCTGAAATGACCTGACCTAAAAATTATGATCAGATGCGTCGAATTGATTAAGATTAATGTACTGTAAGTTTCATTGTTTTGCGTGTCTTCGTTTCTGCGTTGATTTTTTAAATACCTTGTAAGTATGCATGTTTTACTTGTTCCTATGTATTTACATACGAATACCTTGACTTGAGCTATAAGTGGGAGGTAAATGCTCTTGCTGGCCCTAATAAATAAAATACAAACATAAAGTTAGATGGCGTGAAATAAACCCCTTCATGAACATATGTAAAAGTGGTATGTTTTTATTGAGCTCGTTTTCAGCTGTTTAGTAGTGCTGGTATTTTCCAGGGAGAAAAAGTTGGCTGTTGAGTAGTGCTGATGTTTTCCAGGGGACAAAGTTGGCTGTTTAGTAGTGCTGATGTTTTCCAAGGGACAAAGCTGGCGCCGGGAGTCATGAGACTTACCACTACTCCATCTTTGTTTGTCCTCTATACTAATCTGTGCTCCACCTTTATATGTACTCCAGCTTTATCTGTACCCCATCTTTATGTCTGCTATCTTAACCCGCGCCCCACCGGGGGTCCGGCGCCACCTTCGCCCCACCGGGGGGGGCCATCGATGCCCCCCTCTAACTCCGGAAATATGGGCGTTAGCGCAAATCTGCAAAGTGCGAAAGAAAGCTTGCGTGAATTCAGTAAGAAATTACTTCACATGTTTTAGTGCTCAGGTCAATGGTTTGACCTCCAGAGGTCAAATTAGGTCAAGATCGGCTATTTTCACTCAAGCAATGATTAAGCAGACTGGGCATAACTCTTATGTCATTAGAGCTATTGAGGCCTGGTAAAGTACATTTGATAGCAAATTGCCAGTACTTTTTCCGCTATGTGGAACGTAAAGACCTCCCGCCAGTGGTTTGACCTCCAGAGGTCACCTCGTGACCTAATATGACCTGAGGTCACGGAAGGTCAAAAATGACCTTGCCGTATATCAAATGAAAGCCAGTGATAAGACAAACACGATGGTGTTTGTTTCACCGCTCTAGCTTAATTAGGTCAAAAGTTATTGTCAAAATACTGTTTTTGACCTCTGGTGACCTTGGATGACCTTGGAAATGTCAAAGAGCAAATATGACCCCTGGGATCCGTGAAAGGGTGTCCAAAAACGCTGTTCTGAGCAGTCTGAGTAGTTGCAATCATTTTTGTGGCTTTTATATCATGAAACAGCTTTTCCCCATGCTTTTCCAATGGGAGAGGTCGCCTCGTGACCTGACCTCAGGGCACGAAATCGAAAAATCCCGGATATAAACCTTGTAGATCCTGGAGGGGTCATAAAGTGTAGGAAGTTTCAAATCGATCGACTTTGAAATGTAGCTCTTACAGAGCTCTAAAGTTGAAGTGAGGTGACCTTGGTTGACCTTGTCTGGTGACCTGACCTTGGGTGACCCGGGGTAAAAAATTTCAGGGATGATGGGAAAATGATGCAGGGATAGGAAGAGCCCTCAACCGCGGTGCTGCGCCTCGTCGTTTTTCTGCTATCCCGGAAAAACCTTAGGGGGCCATCGATGGCCCCCGGTGGGGCGAGGGTTAATACGCGCCCCGCTGGGGTCCCTTGCATAACGCGCCCCGCTGTGGGGCGTTTTTCGACCCCCTTCGTATCTCGTTCCCCACGAAAGCTAAAGGAAAATTACGGGCGGTGTTCGAAAGCACTTGACAAGACGAAGAGAATTTATGCAGATAATTTTTATGTCAGGTCAATATTTAAGTCAGCATAGGTCAAAGAATGCTCCATAGGCTTACAGCAGAACAGTGTACATACTTTTCCCTCCCTAGATCTGCCTTCAGGGAAGCTAGAGCAAATTTTTATGCATCATTGGATTCCTCTCATCGCGGCGAAGCGAATGATGTACAATATAACCTCACTAGGTCAAATAGTCAAAATGACCTGAGCTCGACCTAGGTCAGGGTCACAGAGTGACCTTGCATGGTCGTGTTGCATATCAATCGTCTCCCCGTGACAATATAAACACAATGCAAGCGGAATGGGAGCTTTATCTCAATTCAGTGAGAAGTTATTGGCAAAACAGTCACTCTCTGCTCTCGTGACCTGATATGATCTTTGAGAGGTCATATGCTCAAAAACTCAACTTTATGGTCAATATCATGGTAAGAATAGACAGTTTGAGGATTTTCGGCCTTATATATCCAGTATTTCTGAATACAAGCCCATTCTATTTTTCACCATAGACTTATAATGGGGCGACCAAAAATTGACCCCACCTTAGGTCACCAATATCGAAATTCCAAGATAGCACATTTATAGACCCTAATGACCTTATCATATTGCGGAAGTTTCAAATTGATCGGTTAGCTAATGTTCCCTGGGCGCTGCTTCAAACTCGTAATTTTAGGTTTTGAGGTCGGGTCACTTGACCCTGAATAGCTCCTTGACCTGAAATGACCTTAACGTAAAAGTTTGGTCAGATATGTAAAATTAGTTAGGAATAAGGTACCGTAAGTTTTGTTGTTCTGCGTCTCTTGGTTTTTTACCTATCTGGGAAAAACCAGAAAGGGTGGCGAATTTCGCCCCCCAGCGGGGCGCGTGTTAATCTGTGCTCCATCTTTATATGTAACCCATCTTAATCTGTGCTTCATCTTTATATGTAATCCATCTTAATATGTGCTCCACCTGATATGTTCGCTATTTTAACCTGTGCTCCATCTTTATATATAACCCATCTTAATCTGTGCTCGGTTTTATATGTCCGATATTTTAACACGCACCCCGCTGGGAGCGAAATTCGGCCCCTCTCCTGGCTTTTTGCTAGATAGCTCAAAAACGAAGAGACGCCGAGCAACGAAACTTACGATACCTTATACCTAATTAGTTTTACACATCTGACCAAATTTTTAGTTAAGGTCATGTCAGGTCAAGGAGCTATTTAGGGTCAAGTGACCCGACCTCAAAACCTAAAATTGCGAGTTTGAAGCAGCGCCCAGAGAACATTAGCAAACCGATCAGTTTGAAACTTCCACAATATGATGAGGTCATTAGGGTCTGCAACTCTGTTATCTCGGAATTTTGATATTGGTGACCTAAGGGTGGTCAATTTTTTGGTCACCCCATTGTAAGTCTATGGTAAAAAATAGAATGGGCTCGTTTTTAGTAAATACTAAATAGATAAAGCTGAAAATCCTCAAACCGTCTATTCTTACCACGATCTTGACTATAAACCAGAATTTTTGAGCATCTGACCTCTCAAAGGTCATATCAGGTCACGGGAGCATAGAGTGACTTTTTGCCAATAACTTCTCACTGAATTGAGATAAAGCTCCCATTTTGCTTGCATTGTGCTTATATTGTCACGGGGAGTCGATTGATATGCAACATGGCCATGCCAGGTCAATCTGTGATCGTGACCTAGCTCGAGGTCAGGTCATATTCACTATTTGACCTAGTGAGGTCATATTATACATCATTCGATTTGCCGCGATGAGAGGAATCCAATGATGCATACAGATTTGCTCTAGCTTCCCTGAGGGCAGATCTAGAGAGAGAAACGTACACTGCTCTGTTGTAAGCCTATGGAACCTTCTTTGACCTATGCTGACCTCAATATTGACCTGATATAAGAATTATACGTAAAATCTCTTTGTCTTGTCATGAGCTTTCGAACACCGCCCGTAATTTTCCTTTAGCTTTCGTGGGGAACGAGATACGGAGGGGGCGAAAAACGCCCCCAGCGGGGCGGGCCATGCCAGGGATACCAGCGGGGCGCGTGTTAACTTGGGCGCCCTACATGTTGAAGTTAAATAATCAGAAATTGGAGATGTGTAAGGTCCTCAAACATAAGTGATCTTCTTCTACCCCTGCCTGTTTCGATTCGGGTCTCTAATCGTTTGCTGGTGCAATCTATTCAGTCATTCATCGTCTTAACAACCGAGGTATAGGAACGAATCATCTTTACGCAAAATTGGAGGGGAACCCCAAAAAAGTAAAGAAAAGCGTGTGTGCGTTGACGGACCCCCCTCCGGTTGAAAGCTGCATCGGAAACAAATAAGTAGGGTGCCAAGAGATACAATTCCTCCCCTGGCCCTGGCTGCTCAGAGGATGGAGGACTTGCTGTTATTCTGACGCATGCACAGTCTCAGTCTCAGAGCCACAGTCGCAGAGTTCATATGCAGCTATATTTCCATCAGCACAGGGCGTTACGATTAAAGGGTTTAGTGACGTGCAAATTGACACTGGCTCGAACCCCAAGAACAAATTATCTGTAAACTCAATGGATTTTCTGCCCCCGGTGCCCACCCGATGACCTTAAGAGCTGTTACAGCTCACAGTCCCGGCTGCCCTCTATACAAGGCACACGCACACATACACAGCGACACGCACACATACACAGCGACACGCACACATACACAGCGACACGCACACATACACAGCGACACGCACACACACATACACAGCGACACGCACACATACACAGCGACACGCACACATACACACAACGCACATACACAGCGACACGCACACATACACAGCGACACGCACACATACACAGCGACACGCACTTACATGCACACACAAAGCGATACATTCGAAGGAAAGAAAAGACGTCAGCGCTATTGTGTATTAGATTTGAGGGGAGTAAAAGGAGGCAAGGGCGATTAAGGCGAGATTCGACGGGCGTAGGTGTTCCACGCTTAGACCTATACTTTGGTCCACGTTTTTGGGTTTTGACACGTTTTCGGGTCCCATTTTTTTATTTTAGTCCGTTGCCCTGGGGTGGCGTGGCCATTTTTCTTTGGAAAGGCTTCGTTTCCAGTCCGGGGAGGGGATTGATCCGGAGGGATAATTCTCTAGGGGTACTTACATAGCTCGTTAACCAGAGTTTCTTTCCGATTTAGCTCTTTTTGCTCCCTGCCCCTTCTTCTTCTTCCGTTCAGAATGTTTTTCTGCGTTGAAGGCCCGCACGATCGGCTTCCCGCTCCTCCCATCTTGGCCTCTTGTTTTCCTTCTGTCTTTTTCCTGCATCTCGAATTGTTCAGTTTCGAATTTTCAATCCCAACTTATTTTCTCCCTCTTCCCATCAGACTTTCATCCGGTTCATCCATTGTCCGTTTCCTGCCTGCTGATTATTTCTGCCTCCACTGTCCTTATCTCCAGCCACCTCCGACATTTTCACCTTTCCTCACCCTCGTCTCTTCTGTTACGCCTGCTCTTTCTTTCCATATTGCCATCCTCTTCCTGACTCGACTCACTTCCGACCTTTCCGACATTTCGTGCTCAGGCTGTTTCTGCTGTGGCAAAGGGGTCGCGAATCCTGGCACTGATTCGGCGATCATTTAGTGTCATAAACCGAGTGTCGCTTCCAATTCTGTTTAAGGCCCTCGTCAGACCTCACCTGGAGCACGGTAACTTAGACTGGGGACCCTTCAGCAGGGCGGACCAGAGGATGGTTGAGGGAGTCCAAAGGCGCGCTACCAGGCTGATCCCCGAGATACGGAACAAATCATACATCGAGAGGCTGCAGGACCTACAACTTCCCTCTCTGTACTACAGACGGCGCAGGGGCGCAGGGTTGCATGATCCGGGTCTTCGGATATTTTATGGTGCCATTGATCTCGATCCTTCAGCGCGACGAGAACTCGCGGACGGGAGGACACAACTACAAGCTGATCAAACCGCGCGCTGAGTCTAGAATCCGTAGAAATGCATTTGGTACCCGTGTTGTCGGTGACTGGAACGCTCTCCCCACGCGAGTAGTCTCCGCACCGAGTGTCAACTCCTTCAAGACCAGACTTGGCAACCATTGGAAGGATAGCATGTACTTTGTGCCAGACACCGACTAGGTTGCGACACCATTAGTAGACGAGCTCGTTGAGACCGGGCCCATACAGGCCTAGAGTCTCAACACGTCCGTATACTTCAACTTCAACTTTCCGCCACTTCCAGCGCGACTGTCCTGCTTTTCTCGGGGGTACCCCCTCCTGCCTTCCGTTCACGTGATTCGCAATCACGGGATGACAAAGCGCGTGACCAGTCTCTGGAGGCCTGGCTGACATCAGGCCGCAGCGCACGCGGTCCGGTTCCGGCTCACCCTGACGCTACGCCAGGGTCGCTCTGCGGGTTCCATATACATCCAATATGGATAGATCTAATAAGGAATGGGTCTAGTGGTGATATATACCTTTTTAACGAGGTTTCTAACCCTCCCCAGAACAGCCGGACGAAACATAAACATGTAACCCGTTACAAGGTCAGCATAGGTCAAGGAAGGTTCCATAGGCTTACAACAGGGCAGTGCACGTTTCCCCCTCTAAATATTCACTCAGCGGAGCTAAGAGAATAGTTATGCATCATTGGACTTCTCACATCGGAGTGAATCGAGCAGTGTATAAAATGACCTTGCTGGGTCAAATTGGGAAAATGACCTGACATCGAACTAGGTCAGCATCACAGGGTGACCTGGTACGGTCATGCTGCATACAATTCGACTTCCCGTGATAATATAGGCACAATTTCCAGCAAAAGCTTATCTCAATTCAGCAGGATTTTATTAGCAAAATAAATGCTGTATGCTCCAGGGACTTCACATGAGCTTTGGCTGGTCAGATGGTAAAAACCCTACTTTAGGGTCAAGATTGTGGTAAGAATACACGGTGTGAATATTGTCAGGTTTATCTACCCCGTATTGTCTAAAAAACAATCCCTTTCTATTTCTCACTATAAACTTTTAATCGGGTAACCAACAAATTGACCCTACCTTAGTTCAACAATATACAAATTCCAAGATAGCAGATTTGTAGGCCCTAATGACCTTATCATATTGTGAAAGTTTGAAACTGATCAGTTGGCAGATGTACCTTAGAAGCCGCTTCAAATTCGTAATTTTTGGTTTTGAGGGCGGGTCACTTGACCTTAAATAGCTCCTTGACCTGACATGACCTGACCTAAAAAATGTTATCCGATTCGTATCATTGATTAGGGATACCGTTCTGTGAGTTCCATTATTTTGCATGTTTTCGTTTCTGCGTTATCCGGGTTTATTTTTAAATGGCTGGTAAATATGCATGTTTTACGTTTTCTTATGCATGTACATTATTTAACTTGAGCTATAAGTAGGAAGTATATGCCATGGCTAACCCGAATAAATAAAAATAGAAACATAAAATTAGATGTCGTGAAATAAACCCCTCTATGAACATATATCAAAGTGTAATGTATTTTTATTGAGCACGTTTTCAGCTGTTTAGTAGTGCTGGTGTTTTTCAGGGGACAAAGTTGGCTGTTTAGTAGTGTGTATGTTTTCCAGGGACAAAGTTGGCTGTTTAGTAATGCTGGTGTTTTCCAGGGGACAAAGTTGGCGCCGGGGGTAGTAAGACTTACCACTACTCCATATTTATATGTCCTCTATCTTCAGCTGTGCTCCATCCTAATATGTCCTCTATCTTAATCAGTGCTCCATCTTTATATGCCCTATATCTTAATCTGTGCTCCATCTTTATATTTCCGCTATCTTAATCTGTACTCCATCTTTTTATGTCCCCTATCTTACTCTGTGCTCCATCTTTATATGCCTTCTATCTTAAACTGTGCTCCATATTTATATGTTTGCTATCTTAATTTGTACTCCACTTTATATGTCCTCTATCTTCAGCTGTACACCATCTTGTTATGTCCTCTATCTTCAGCTGTACTCCATCTTCTTATGTCCGCTATCTTACTCTGTGCTCCATCTTTATACGTCCTCTATCTTCAGCTGTGCTCCATCTTTATATGTCCACAATCTTAATCTGTGCTCCATCTTTATATGTCCCCCATCTTAGCCCGCGCCCCTCGGGCCTTCGAGCCACCTTCACCCTAATGTTTTTTTAACACCCCCTTCGAACTCGGCCCCCATGCAGGATGGCGAAAAAACGCAAAGCTGGTGGATAGCTCGTACAAATTTATGACGAAACTATATCAGTCACTTTTTGGCCATGTCAATACTGAGGCCATGTCAGGTCAAAGAAGTGGGCGAAAGAAGTGGACCTGAAAGAAGTGCAACCGTGCGATTGCAGCGATCTCAAAATAAAGAGTTTAACTTTGAAAGCCTATAATTACAAAATTGGGGCCGATTTTCAAGGTTATTTGATCAATCGATGTGCCATTGAATATTCTCAAAAGTAGCGAAATTACGTTTTTTGCCCACGAAGGGGTCTCCGGCCACCTAGAAAAAAGTAGGTGGGGGCCTCCAAGGCTCCGCTCCCGTGTGCTTTTTATCACGCGCTGGTATGAGGCCCCGGGCCACCTTTACTGGCAGGAAGGTTATCCATCCCCTCACGATCTCAGCAAACATGCTTGGAAGGGGACACGGAAAGCAGTGTTCCATTGCTTGCCTCGATTTCTACCCAAAATGCTTCAACAAAAAGTACTCAAATTAGCTACTGAGCTCAGAACACGCTTCAATAAGGCAGTCGCGAGAAAAGGAACAATGAAGATTCACAAGTTCGTACCGGTTAATTCGAAGACCGTTATTGTCCATGAGCTCTCGAAGGATGAGGGACAGAAGGTTTGAGTTTCAAATTGAATCTGTGGATTTTAATGGCACCATGTGATGGAGTCGTTCTTCCGATCCGTGGGTCAGATCATAAATAAAAGCAGCATGTCTTAACCGACGGGGGCGCCACCTTCGCCCACCGGGGGCCATCGATGGCCCCCTCTAACTCCGAAAATATGGGCGTTAGCGCAAATCTGCAAAGTGCAATAGAAAGCTCGCGTGAATTCAGTAAGAAATTACTTCGCATGTTTTAGTCCTCAGGTCAATGGTTTGACCTCCAGAGGTCAAATTAGGTCAAGATCGGCTATTTTCACTCAAATATGCAATGATTAAGCAAACTGGGCATAACTCTTATGTCATTAGAGCTATTGAGACCTGGTAAAATACATTTGATAGCAAATTCCTAGTACTTTTTCCGCTATGTGGAACGTAAAGACCTCCCGCCAGTGGTTTAACCGCCAGAGGTCACCTCGTGACCTAATATGACCTGAGGTCACGAAAGGTCAAAAAGTGACCTGCCGTATATCAAATGAAAGCCAGTGACCAGACAAACACAATGGTGTTTGTTTCACCGCTCTAGCTCAATTAGGTCAAAAGTTATTGTCAAAATACTGTTTTTGACCTCTGGTGACCTTGGATGACCTTGGAAAAGTCAAAGGCAAATATGACCCCTGGGATCCGTGAAAGGGTGTCCAAAAACGTTGTTCTGAGCAGTCTGAGTATTTGCAATCATTTTTGTGGCTTTTATATCATGAAATAGCTTTTCCCCATGCTTTTCCAATGGGAGAGGTCGCCTCGTGACCTGACCTCAGGCACGAAATAAAAAACCCGGATATACACCTTGTAGACCCTGGAGGGTCATGAAGTGTAGGAAGTTCAAATCGATCGACTTTGAAATGTAGCTCTTACAGAGCTCTAAAGGCGAAGTGAGGTGACCTTGGTTGACCTCGTCTGGTGACCTGACCTTGGGTGACCCGGGTAAAAATTTCAGGGATGATGGAAAATGATGCAGTGAGAGGTAGAGCCCTCAACCGCGGTGCTGCGCCTCGTCGTTTTCTGCTATCCCGGAAAAACCTTAGGGGGCCATCGATGCCCCCGGTGGGGCGAGGGTTAATCTTATATGTTCGAAAAGCAGTTGTCGGCGTGGACGCTATGTGGCTTTTTGTTTGTGATGTGTGCTTTCTAATATGAATTGAACTGGAATAAATGCAAATTTCTTAGGGTATGGGTAGACAAAGAAAAATATATAAAACAAACCTAAGACAACAGTAATAATCGGCTTCTGACGCAAAATCCTCCCACTACATTTTCCACCAAATGCACCAGAGTGTCGGAATGGTTCCGAATGTTCCGGTAATACGCTCAGTTTTTTTCGGAACGGCTCAAATTTTTATGTTAGCAATAGTAGCCTCCACACCACCTCTAGTTCATTCACAATGTCACCGGAGCGCAGTCTTGCTCAGTTCTCCCCTCCCCGTTTCCCCACTTCCAACCGGACGCGTCTATGCGGCGTGCCGACTGCAGGCTGAGTGGCCGGCGACGGTGTTGGGCTTGGTCTGCGGTGCTCGTTACTGATTTTTCTCTGCAGTCTCCATTCTTTTTATTGGCGTTATGCGTAGTTTAGGCAATGATCTTTCACATGAAGTTGTTTTGAAGCCAATAAAAACAGGAAATATGTATGTTTCTCTTTGCAAAAGTTTGGAATTAGATTTTATACATATTCATGCCAATTAATATAATTAAACTTACATATTTGTATTGTTCAGACTTTTGAATTATTTTCATGTAACCTCTTGAATGAAGACCTTTAACTTAAATGGCTAAAAACTCAAGGGAGAAGTCCGATGCACGCTTCCGATGCTGGATTTTCCGAGGCTATAACTCCGAAACGATTATCCGGACGAGACTAAAAATACCACGGTCGTTTTCAGCGCCACTGAGAACCCTAGTCCCAAATTTTCATTAAAATCTGAGATATGAGGGTGTTATTTCAGCCCATCAATTTGTCGATTTGTCGTGGAATGCCCCAGAGGTGAGTTAGAATCATTTTGAAAGGACCATCCACTTCATCTCGTCACGGCAAATCGAATGATGTTATATATGGGCATACTAGGTAAAAACACAAAAATGACATGACCTTAGGTCAGTTCAATTTCACTTTTTTAACCTAGCATAGTCAATATGCATATCAATCGACTTGCAATAGGAATCCAAAGGCAATGGTATAAAAGTAAAAGCTGTATCATTACTTCATGCAAATGTATTGTTCAAAGTCTGAAAACTGCTTAAGTAGCTTTAGATAACCTTCCAGAGTTCACAGGTCAAAAATGCCAACATGAACCTGGAAAGGGGCCCAGGATACTACAAGTTTAGAAAATATTAAGGTATTATCAGCTTTATCTGCACAAATACAGCCCAATTTCTGCTTTCTCATGTATTTCCAATGGAAAGGTTATGGTTCGTACTTGATAAGTTGATAGGTTATGGTCATTGAAATGAAAAATCCTGAAACATTTTTTTTTGTAGAACTCGGTAAGGCAATTGTGTATGGCAAGTTTCAATCCGATATATTTACCCATTTCTTACTATGCCAAATTAAACATTTTTTTGAGGTAAGGTCACTTGACATGCACTGGTGACCTGACCTGTGATGACCCAAACTTAAAATGCTGGGAAAAGTTGCAAAATCGATCAAGGATAAGGTGTACCAAGTACGGTGGCGCTTCACGCCGCTGCTTTTTCGTGCCGCCGAAAAAAACCCGAGTGGGGTGTTCAAACACCCCCCGCCGGGGCGGAGATTAATTTTTACTTGGTGTTGATATGTCCTCTATCTAATCTGTGCTCCATCTTGATTTGTAACCCAACTTAATCTGTGCTCCGTCGTTATATGTCCGCTATCTTAATCTGTGCTCCATCTTTATATATAACCCATCTTAATATGTGCTCCACCTTTAGATGTCCGCTATCTTAATCTGTGCTCCATCCTTATATGTAACCCATCTTAATATGTGCTCCATCTTTATATGTAACCCATCTTAATATGTGCCCCATCTTTAGATGTCGGCTATCTTAATCTGTGCTCCATCTTTATATGTCCGCTATCTTAATCTGTGCTCCATCTTTATATGTAACCCATCTTAATATGTGCTCCACCTTTAGATGTCCGCTATCTTAATCTGTGCTCCATCTTTATATGTAACCCATCTTAATATGTGCTCCATCTTTATATCTAACCCATCTTAATATGTGCTCCATCTTTAGATATCGGCTATCTTAATCTGTGCTCCATCTTTATATGTCCGCTATCTTAATCTGTGCTCCATCTTTATCTGTAACCCATCTTACTATGTGCTCCATCTTTAGATGTCGGCTATCTTAATCTGTGCTCCATCTTTATATGTCCGCTATCTTAATCTGTGCTCCATCTTTATATGTAACCCATCTTAATCTGTGCTCCATCTTTAGATGTCGGCTATCTTAATCTGTGCTCCATCTTTATATGTAACCCATCTTAATATGTGCTCCATCTTTAGATGTCCGCTATTTTAATCTGTGCTCCATCTTGATATGTCCTCTATCTTAATCTGTGCTCCATCGTTATATGTCCCATCTTAAATTCATCTTTATATGAACCCATCTTAATATGTGCTCATCTTAAGCCCTATCTAATCGTGCTCCATCTTAAGTAACCCATCTTAATGTCATGTTTAGATGTCGCTATCTTAATCTGTGCTCCATCGTTATATGTCCGCTATCGTAATCTGTGTTCCATCTTTATATGTAACCCATCTTAATATGTGCTCCATCTTTAGATATCGGCTATCTTAGTCTGTGCTCCATCTTTATATGTAACCCATCTTAATATGTGCTCCACCTTTAGGTGTCGGCTATCTTAATCTGTGCTCCATCGTTATATGTCCGCTATCTTAATCTGTGCTCCATCTTTATATGTAACCCATCTTAATATGTGCTCCATCTTTATATGTCCTCTATCTTAATCTGTGCTCCATCTTTATATGTAACCCATCTTAATGTGTGCTCCATCTTTAGATGTCGGCAATCTTAATCTGTGTTCCATCTTTATATGTCGGCTATCTTAATCTGTGCTCCATCTTTATATGTCCGCTATCTTTATCTGTGCTGCATCTTTATATGTAACCCATCTTCAGCTGTGCTCCATCTTTATATGAACTCTATCTTTATATGGGCTTTGCATTACAGCAAAACGAATGGTAATGCGCTCAGTTTTCTAGCGAAACCATCCCCCAGGATAAGAACTGGTAAATACCCGGAGATATGCGAGTCGAGATAACGCGCATTTACTGTGAATTCTTGGCTTTCAGGTATTCTGCAGTGGAAATACTGGAAACCGAGCCTCCTGAAAGGTAAGCTCATGACATTTACTTTTCTCGTTGAGTACAATAGTTATTTCTGTGTGAAACTGCCCCTTTCATTTTCCATTGATGAATTTTAGATGCTTTTTAATCAAACACCAAGAGCGACATAACTAAGCATCAGGAGCTACATCAAGAGCACAAACAGGGTTGCACTCGCAGTCAAGATAGGATTAGTTTATAGTTTTTAGGCAAGGTAATTTTCTGTCAGCAAGATTTCTCTATCAGTCATCTTCACCTTACTCTTCGGCGAGAGGCAATGTCTTCAGTGGGGAAATATATTTTTCCATTAAGAAAACACAATTGTTTTTGCATGCTTCGGAAAATTAAGGAAATGCAAAATATTTGTATGTTTATACGGAAAATATGCTATATTAAATAGGTTTTCATTATTGTTTCCCCTACTTGCTTTTATTTGGGTACTTCCACCCTTGTTTTGGGTTGCCCGTGCTATGCTCCCCTAATGAACTTAACATGCGCATTGACGGGGGTCTGAGCCATCTTAGCTTTGACGGGGGATACCCGCCTCCCCCAAGATCTCAAGAACCACGCTAGGTAGCGAAAACCGGTAAATGGTGATGGATTGCCCATCCACTTCTCCATCGAAAATATGTGAAACATTTTTTTTGTCAGGTCACATTTTAGTTCACGAGAGGTCAAAACATGCCGTCATAGGGATAACATATAAATGAAGGTTTTCGGCCATTATATCTGAATAAGATAGAGCAAAACTACTTGAACAATATGAATCCTCGCAGCAAGCCGAATCGAATGCTCCAATGATTTGACCTCGCTAGGTCAAATAAAGGATTTGACCTGACCTGAGGTAAGGTCAAGGTCAAATTATATACAATGCATATCATTACAACATTAAAGACAAGGCGAGTCTAATGCAGCTAATATAAATGCTCTAGCACCATCCGTTACTGAGTTATTTAGTCAAAACCATTTTCCCATGTATTTCCAATTGAGAGGTCATGACTGGTACCTGACCTTAGGTTTTCGATATAAAAAATACCAGAACATATTTCAAAGAACTCAGTGAAGCCCTTATGGGATATGAGTTTTAATCCGATAAATTCACCCTGTTCTGTATTATGTTATCTTAAACTTTTTTAGCTCAGGTCACTTGACCTGTACTGTTGACTTGACCTGAGATGACCTAACCTTAAAATTTTGACAAAAGTTGTAAAAATGATGAGAAAAAAGGTATGCAAAGTACGACAGCGCTACGCGCCGCCGTTTTTATGTTCCCTCCGAAAAAAACCCGAGGGGCGGGTATCCGCCCATGTCAATGCGCGTGCTATGTCTGACTCATGCCCCTCTCACTAAAAATGAGTGTGGATGCCCCTGTGTCTTACAGTTTTATCAAAATCATTAATAATTTGATTGTGTATTCCCAGAACTTACCTACCAGTTTGAGATACTTTGGACCAACGCATTCAAACAAGGTAAGTCCGACCAGTGGCCCAGCTCTGACTGTGCTTTTGTTATACCGTTCCAAATACGGGGCATGAGTGGCTCTTGGGGGAACATCCATACGTGCGTCCATACGTGTATTTCATTCCAACATGCCCATTACTTCAACAAAACGACCCCGACATTGATTCTAAAGCTATTACCAAAATGTACTGCTACGCCTATGTAGATGCGCCAGTGTCTCGCGGGCCGGCGGCATCGCACACGAACAGTGGAGCTGACGGTCCAGGCGGCGTTTGAATAGAAAAAGCATCGCAGGAACCTCAAAAGGCGACTCGATTAAGACACATTTGTGTTTTTGCGCCTATGGCTATGTTTCAGCATTGTTTTATTTTTTGGAAAATACATGTACCTAGGTATGTATGTATGTATGTATGCATGCATGTATGTAACAAGAATATAATGGTCAGGAAAAAAGATATAAATTGGTGCAAAAGCGCATGGAGCTTAAATCGAGGCACCTCTCGAGAGCAGTGCCTTAACCTGTGGCACAGTCGGACCGCCCGTCGGCCATGGCCGCTCGCCTCTCATTCCAGCAGGATACGAAGATGTCCTCAGCAGCGTCGGCGTCCTCGGGATGAAATGTCGGGGTTATCAACCCAAAAATATTTTGGTGTTAGATATAAGTTTTAAAGTTTCTTTCGCTATCGCCGGATTAATGTTTTTTTGCGTTTGTTTCTCTATGACGCAAAACGTCGTTGATGGGCTGAACATATTTGTCAAAAATCGGCTCCTTTTATGATGGAAATGTTTTGGTGGAGAACATTTCTCTGTACTGTGTACTTGGACCATTGAAAAAATAAAATGTTTGTGTTCTCGTTTAGATGGTCGCAGCCACAGAGCGAAGGATTCGGGCGAGGGGTTTGGTCAGCGTGGCCGTTTAATTTTGACAAATTAACTCTAAGCTGCGTCCAAGGAGATTTTATAATTTTCTTACCATGGTTGTATTGTTTTGGAGGCCGTTTCGTAGATGAATGTTCGAAAAAGTATTTTGAAACGATTTATGCGATTGAAGGGCTCTAATTTATTCTGGAAGCGCATTGTATAGTTTTATCGTACTCGGCAAAAAATAGTTTTTGAAGTTAAACATTCTAGTCCATGTCTTCTGAGTCAAAGATCCTGGTTTTAAGTCCCGGTAGAATCTATGAATAAGTAGACCTGACTATTCAAACCCTTCCCACAAGGTGAGAGTTGGCGGCATAGTATGACCCTGGCATTTTGTGCGTCATTAAACCCCAGCAATGATTATTCCAAACCAGTGTGGTCACGTTGCTCTAGCTCACGGACCGGGGCGGCTAACTTATCCACCCACTCGCCCCTTATTTTGGAGTCGGGTAACTTGTCTGCCCACTTTACCCGTATTTGGGAGTAGGTAACTGGTCTGCTCACGTTACCCGTATTTGGGAGTAGGTAACTTATCTGCCCACGTTACCCGTATTTGGGAGTAGGTAACTGGTCTGCTCACGTTACCCGCATTTGGGAGTAGGTAACTTGTCTACCCACGTTACCCGTATTTGGGAGTAGGTAACTGGTCTCCCCACGTTACCCGTATTTGGGAGTAGGTAACTTGTCTGCCCACGTTACCCGTATTTGGGAGTAGGTAAATGGTCTGCTCACGTTACCCGTATTTGGGAGTAGGTAACTTGTCTGCCCACGTTACCCGTATTTGGGAGTAGGTAACTGGTCTGCCCACGTTACCCGTATTTGGGAGTAGGTAACTTGTCTGCCCACGTTACCCGTATTTGGGAGTAGGTAACTGGTCTGCCCACGTTACCCGTATTTGGGAGTAGGTGCCTGGTCTGCCCACGTTACCCGTATTTGGGAGTAGGCAAGTGGTCTGCCCACGTTACCCGTATTTGGGAGTAGGTAAATGGTCTGCCCACGTTACCCGTATTTGGGAGTAGGTAACTGGTCTGCCCACGTTACCCGTATTTGGAAGTAGGTAAATGGTCTGCCCACGTTACGCGTATTTGGGAGTAGGTAAATGGTCTGCCCACGTCACCCGTATTTGGGAGTAGGTAAATGGTCTGCCCACGTCACCCGTATTTGGGAGTAGGTAAATGGTCTGCCCACGTCACCCGTATTTGGGAGTAGGTAACTGGTCTGCCCACGTTACCCGTATTTGGAACTAGGTAACTGGTCTGCCCACGTTACCCGTATTTGGGAGTAGGTAACTGGTCTGCCCACGTCACCCGTATTTGGGAGTAGGTAAATGGTCTGCCCACGTCACCCGTATTTGGGAGTAGGTAAATGGTCTGCCCACGTCACCCGTATTTGGGAGTAGGTAAATGGTCTGCCCACGTCACCCGTATTTGGGAGTAGGTAACTGGTCTGCCCACGTTACGCGTATTTGGGAGTCACGTTTGAAAAAAGATGAAACCGAGAGAAGGGAAAAACACTGCAGACGCAGACACGGTATTAATCTCAAACAGTTTGGAAATAGAAATTCTTTCAAGGGTGCTCTACCACGGAAAAGAGCTAACAATGTTTAGCATGCATCTTAACAGCGATAATCTTTACATTGTTTAACTAATTGAGTCGATTGTATACACAGCAAAGTAATAACACTGAGGATAATTGATAGATTACGCAATATTGAGCCAAGGAGCACGATTATATGTCGATGAAATGTTTAATGGCCGAATGCGTACTGCCTTAAGGCGAGCTGACCCCCTGACTGCCTCCAGATTCAAAAAGGCTCAACAAACCTTGTTTACCCACTAGCGGAGGCAGATGCAGGTCAAGGGGCCATGGCCGCCTAAAATGGCAAAATTTTCACCTTTTTCTAAAATACATATTTTCATATTCTTGCCAATTTGCCCCCCCCAGACGGTGCTTCTGGGTTCGTCCCTGTGTTTATCAGACTAGTATCAACCTCTACTTTCTGAGCCATCTTTGGCATACTCAGACCTTTTGGTGACGTTAAAAATTGCGAGCCTGTCCGACAGGAGGTAAGATGTACATACTTTGCCCTCACAAAATTTGGACCAGAGCAGGCGACCCAGCGACCCTGCATGCCCTCCCGCCGGGACATTCCCTCTTCACTTCCCCGCGCCACACGCCCGAGCTCTGGGCGGTGCTTTGGGTCATGCTCCCCATGCCAAGGTGAATACCGTGAAGAGAGGAGTGTTTTGTCGGGCGTGCGGTGCATTTCATAGGAGTGTCCCAGTGCAGACGGGTTGTCACGTTTTGCATTGTCGGAGTGCAGATGGGACCATGTGTAAAGCGTCTGCAGTAATCGTATTTCATTTTAACCAACGTTTTTTTAGTTTATGTATTTCTGTTCGGCAACTCGGGTAGCACATGTTTAGAACGTCATATCGGCCATCCACGATTACCACGCTGAGGCAGCGTTAGTGATATCATCTGGACATATTACACTCCTAGTTTGGAGCAACTTATGAAACAGTTTTAAAGCTTACTGTATTTGAGATGTGTTTTATTGGTCTGAGATTTGAAAAAATCGTGTGTGTCATGCGTTTTTCACCGAGGACGTGTTCTCTAACGACATGAGCTGTAGGTGGAGCCAGCTGTCGCTCATCTGCATGGGATAAACAATAGGCCGCTGACTCAGCCAACTGCTAACCAGTCACCTTCTCTTCGGCAGCTCCTCCGGAAGCAGTGGCAACGATCTGGCAGACGTGCTCCAAACAATGTGAGTCGGAGCTGCCATTTGGCTTGCTTCCGATGCAGCCTCCTAAACGGGGGTATGCTCAATCAACTCATCATTGGCGTTCAATGTGTTGTGAGGGGCTCACAAATTGTGTAACGCACAGGGGGGTAAAGGGAAAGGGTACCTCCGTGGCGTTATCAAACGACAAAATTGGCACCAGATAGCGTTGCATAGGGAGGGGGCACAGTCTCAAAATAGCTTTACGTTACTTATAGACGGCACTTACATTGATTTACTATGATTTACGTGGATAATTCTATTTTAACATAGACCATACTATGATTTGCATTGACCATACTATTATTTACACGCATCTGCTGTACCTGCTTAGTATCCTGTGGTAACGTAATACATTTTAGGATGTTGTTAGTTCGTTTTCATTTTCTCCGATATCTTGTCATCCGAATAAACGCAAATGTAAAATAAGATTCATTGCAATCCGTATGTTGAGGTACAGAATCAGGAAAAAGACAATTTAACAAAACAGAAAGCAAATTTTAACACATAAATGAATCTTCCCACTACAGAATATGATATGAATATGATATGATATGATGAATATGATAGGTTTTGCTGATGTTTAGATGTTGGTCTGCATTTTATGAATCCCACTATCCCGACTATCCCGAATTAAATTGCAATTATCTTCAGGCCTTGAAGATAATTCTCGAAGCGACTGGACATTGAGACGTAAGTTCAAGTGCCACACCGGCTGTAAGTATACGTACTGTGCCAGCTGTAAGTATACGTACTGCACC
The DNA here is from genome assembly GCA_034440635.1 of Lepas anatifera. Lineage (NCBI taxonomy): Eukaryota > Metazoa > Arthropoda > Thecostraca > Lepadidae > Lepas > Lepas anatifera. The sequence continues at coordinate 344,172 of JAOTON010002016.1, read as the reverse complement.
AGCTGTAAGTATAAAGAGTGTACCAGGCGTAAGTATACATAAGTACCACAACGGCTGTAAGTATAAGTTGTTTATTTGTTTATTTGTTTATTTGTTTATTGCATGCGAATCATCAACGGACGTGGTGCCCATTTACAGATGAAGTCAATCTGATAAAAATATATACAATGAAGGATCAACGCCGCGAGACGATTGTTAAAAGTTGATGGAACAAGTGAGCTTGAAATGGTTCCAAAAGGTAAAAAATGCACTGCTACCCATAAAAATATAGATAAATACATTTATAAATTCATTTGAAAATAAAAATAGCCTAAGACAGACGTAAAATATAAAAAATGAATGGTATAAAAACATAAACACGTAAAAGAGTCTTAAGACCTACTTAAAATATAGATGTAAAACCTATACACACAAAACCTAATCCCTCACACCCAGCACAAAGCGAAGCACCTGCTTTTTGTACTCTGCTTTCCCAAGCTGCCAAATATCTGCCTCCTGACATGTATCCAGGAACCTATTGCACAGTTTGGGAATCCTGGTAAACAAACCCCTTTTCACCGTGTTGACTCTCGCGTAGGGCACGTGAAATGAAACCATACGGCGCAGCATTCGGGGAGGAACAGCAAGTGGAAACTTATTCAGAAGAAATGATGAATCTACTAAATTTTTGTGGATACCTCTGATGAACATAAGATCATACTGTTTTCGTCTGGCCTCAAGAGATGCGACACCAAAATGCAAAGTGAGACTATCATAGTCAAATGCTATGTTTTGAATATTGCAACGTCCACAGAGCCAAATTAAAAATTTATGCTGGGTTCTTTCCAGCCTTTGCAAGTGACTGTCAGCTGCTCCTCCCCAAATCACGCAACAATATTCCAGCACAGACCGTACATTCGCGTAATATGTAAACAACATAGCTCTGCTATTGCACTGATGTATCGGCCTACCTCTTTTACCCGTTTGAAAAGATCTCATCATCAATCCTAATGCCCTATTTGCTTTTGAAACAATGTTGTCTATATGTGCTCCGAACGTTAATTTTTCATCGATAAGAACCCCCAGATCTCGCATTACAGTGACTCTTTCGATGGCTGTGCCACCTATAGTATAAAGAGCATGAACGGGAGAACGACGTAGCGTCAGAGATAGGACTTTACATTTTGATGGGTTTAGCTTTAATCCCCACAGCTCAGACCATTGATATAGGCAATCAAGATTGTTCTGAACAAGTCTTGCATCATTTCGATCGTCTACTTTGTGATAAATTTTAACATCGTCTGCAAACATCAAATTATCTGTGCACAACGTCATCGGTAGATCATTTATGAAGCAGGCGAACAATAGAGGGGACAGAAGTCCGCCTTCCGGTGTGCCGGACGGTGTAGGTATCCAGGACGAGCACTGACCGTTTAAAATAACTCGCTGTTTCCTCCCAGACAGATATGACCTACACCAATCTAACGCCTTACCAGAAATATGGTAAGAGTTTTTGAGTTTGTGTATGAGAAGAGCGTGGTTCACGCTTTGAAAAGCTGAACTGTAATCGGTGTAGATCACATCCGTCTGGGATCCAGCTGCTATATTGCCCCAGGCTTTTTCTAACATCGTCGCCAAATTAGATACGCACGAGCGACCTGGGATGAATCCATGCTGTTGCTCGGCTAAAACTGGACAAACGTGAGCAAAAAGAGAAACATATACAACACGCTCAAGCACTTTGCTCAACAGTGGTAACAAGGACACAGAACGATAGTTAAGTGGGAGAGTCTTGGCGCCTTTTTTAAAGATAGGCACTATATTGGCGCGTTTCCAAACGCTCGGAAAAATCCCCTGGCTAACAGACATTTTGCATAATTTTGTCACAGGCACGGTCAGCTCCTCTGAACACTCATGAATCACGCGTGCACTGATATTGTCTGGGCCGCAGGCCTTATGGCTATTGACACTGATCAATACGGATCTCACGATATCTTCGGACACTTCGAATGTACTTAAGAGATCCAGTAAGTAATCTGGCGCGGGTGGAAATTCACCCACAGCGGGGTCGGTGAATTTAGCGGCAAAGGCTTGGTTTAGAAGCTCCGCCTTCTCCGTATCTTCTGTCACCTTTCTGTCACCGTCTAAGAGGTAAGGAATGGCATTGTTCCTTCTCTTTTGACACTTTAAAAATGTCCAAAACCGCTGTACCAGCTGTAAATATAAAGAGTGTACCAGCCGTAAGTATAAGTACTGCACCAGCTGTAAATATAAAGAGTGTACCAGCCGTAAGTATAAGTACTGCACCAGCTGTAGGTATAAGCACTGCACCAGCTGTAAGTATAAAGAGTGTACCAGCTGTAAGTATACGTACTGTACCAGCTGTAAGTATACGTACTGTAACAGCTGTAAGTATAAGTACTGTACCAGCTGTAAGTATAAGTAGGATAAATTGGGTGCATTGCGTCCCCTAACTGATTTCGCCCCTAACACCGGATGAAAATATGTGTGGCAGTTGTTTTTGCGCAGCGTAATCCAATTTATGAACTGTTAAACTGAAGGCACTGATCCCACGGAGCAAAAATAATCATTTCTACTTCAAAGCTATACATATTTTGCGTATTCTGAAGATAACTATAGACTCTTCTGGGTGGCAGACTTTTAAAGCAGACATCTTTGATTTGGTGCAAAAATATGATTACGCCCGAGACGTAAGCTTGCTGGAAAATCAAATCATTTGCACTTCCGTATGAGTGATACTTTGTAATTAACAGTAACCACAAATGCAAAAATATCACCTTAAAGCACCCTGCAGGCCCAACCGACGAGGACTCGAAAGGTAACCTCCCTATTTGTTCACATACTTTTGCTCATTTCTGCTCTGCCATGCCCTTGGCATGGTAAGAGGGGATGGCACAGCTAAATCCAAGTGTTTCCTTCTCAGCCCTGGCACCTTGCCAATTGTGTCTTTTGCATAGTTTCGTTTAAATGGAGTTCAATCTTAAAAAAATATCGGGCAGAAAATGTTTCTAAATGACAAACAAATGATCAAAATCTATACTTTAACAGCAACATCAACTGGGAGAACTTTGCCTGGCGAGCGTTTTGCCCAAGAGAGGGCTAATGCACCTAATTTCCTCAACTATAGTAACAGTGTGGGCAACTATTGTAGCAGCAGTAAGTGTAAGGCTTTTAGCAGCCGCCCAGCCCATACTACAAACTGCGTGTTAATCAGCGGCTTTGTTGTGTGATGTTTGTAAATTGACGAAATCGAGCCATAGTAGGCTTGGTAATAAAAAGATGATGATCTTTAGCGTGCCACTTTTTTAGAGCATTCAAAACACGGCCAAAATCCGACAACGCGCATCTTTCAATATGTTATCATCAGGTCTGAAAAGTAAGTTCTTATGAGACTGTAACAAAAAATGAATATCTCAGCCCTCACTACTCAGGATACACTTTCTACCAGCCAGCTTATTACATGTGTCAACGTTTTCTTTCGTTTCAACGACTAATTACGCTAACAGTATAGCATAGAAAGCAGAGCCAGGGGTGTAATTTTCTATCTCTTTGGGGTGCACGAGCACCCCCAATCCTAATTCGAGCACCCCCAATCATGTGCTGAGCACCCCCAATACATGTGCCGCCCCTGGCTTATCACCGCTACCCTGAAGAGTGTCACCCTATCAACATGACGTCACGATGAGCATCAGCCGATCGAAGCCCTTGAAGCGTTTCAAGTATAGTAGTGGTTGCCAGATCGTGACATCATCCACAGGCTGATATTTATTTCTTTTTCTAGAGGAGTATTTTTAAAAACCAAATATTGAGCTTATTGTACATTTTTCAGAGAAATCATAAGTTGGTTTCATCATTTTTGACTAAAATTACGCCTAATTACACTAGATTCCAGGATTGGACCAAGGTGCCACATTCCCTTTAACCCTCGCTCTGCCGGCACCCCGGAGTTACACGCCCTGCCGGCATGGCTGAAAAAACCTCCTCTGGTTTACTGATAGAGGACTTGAATTGTAGGCGGTCGTATGTGCCTTACAGGGTCTCAAAAGAAACCTCAATCATTTTTCACCTTGTTCGTATATGTTTCATATATGAATTCCTATCAAGTCTGCCAAAAGTATTCCTTTTAACCAAACCTTGCAGTTTCATCCCGACCACAGCGGCCGCCACGCGCGGCACGTGCCGCTTACCCCCGTGTCCCGGGTACAGCCTCAGACAGGCGGTGCCGGCACCTGGCGCCGGTGCAGTGCACACTGGGGCTAATGACCTCCAAAGCCGGTCAAAACATCCAATTTTGACATCTTCAAAATCGGACTTAATTGTTTGGCTCTGACAGAGAAATGACCAAAACCTTGGAAAAGCATAATTTTATCCATTTTTCTCTTCTTTGTCCGCTTGCACAGATGCTGGAACACAGCGCATTAAACACGCTGCAGCTCGGCGTTAACCCTCGCCCCACCGGGGGCCATCGATGGCCCCCTAAGGTTTTTCCGGGATAGCAGAAAAACGACGAGGCGCAGCACCGCGGTTGAGGGCTCTACCTGTCGCTGCATCATTTTCTCATCATCCCTGAAATTTTTTACCCCGGGTCATCCAGGGTCAGGTCACCAGACGAGGTCAACCAAGGTCACCTCACTTCACATTTAGAGCTCTGTAAGAGCTACATTTCAAAGTCGATCAATTTGAAACTTCCTACACTTCATAAACCCTCCAGGGTCTACAAGGTGTATATCCGGGATTTTTCGATTTCGTGCCTTGAGGTCAGGTCACGAGGCGACCTCTCCCTTTGGAAAAGCATAGGGAAAAGTTGTTTCATGATATAAAAGCCACAAAAATGATTGCAAATACTCAGACTGCTCAGAACAACGTTTTTGGACACCCTTTCACGGATCCCAGGGGTCATATTTGCCCTTTGACTTTTCCAAGGTCATCCAAGGTCACCAGAGGTCAAAACAGTATTTTGGCAATAACTTTTGACCTAATTAAGCTAGAGCGGTGAAACAAACACCATCGTGTTTGTCTTGTCACTGGCTTTCATTTGATATACGGCAAGGTCACTTTTTGACCTTTCGTGACCTCAGGTCATATTAGGTCACGAGGTGACCTCTGGAGGTCAAACCACTGGCGGGAGGTCTTTACGTTCCACATAGCGGAAAAATTACTGGCAATTTGCTATCAAATGTACTTTACCAGGCCTCAATAGCTCTAATGACATAAGAGTTATGCCCAGTTTGCTTAATCATTGCATATTTGAGTGAAAATAGCCGATCTTGACATAATTTGACCTCTGGAGGTCAAACCATTGACCTGAGCACTAAAACATGCGAAGTAATTTCTTACTGAATTCACGCGAGCTTTCTATTGCATTTTGCAGATTTGCGCTAACGCCCATATTTTCGGAGTTAGAGGGGGGCCATCGATGGCCCCCGGTGGGGCGAAGGTGGCGCCGGACCCCCCGGTGGGGCGCGGATTAAGTTGACTCGAGATGAGGTACACGTTCTGATGCATTATCAACCATGGTCGCAGTCACAAAACCGTTATCTATTTATATCAATGGAAACCTGGGAACGTCCTGAAGACACTCAATGTTGAAAAGTACGAAATTTGACAATAAGAGCCTGATAGTACTCGTAACTATTAGGACATGTAAAGCTTCTAAGTTATTCTCAAATTCTAAACTTCGTTACACCTGCGAAAAAAGCACAGCGAGTTTCACTTAGAAATTTATGTGTAGTGATGCAATGTTGTGTCCTCTAACCAGCCGTGAAAAAATTAGCTCGGCATCAGTTGTCCCGGGGAGATATGTCACTTTTTGTGCGGCAATGTAGTCCAAGTAGCGCGGTGAAGCCGGCGGCTTCGGCGGCCGCCGGCTCATGTTGCGCGGCAATTGGAGTAAGGACGGCTGACAGGGCGCCGTGGTCGAGTCTTGACGTGGGAAGGCGGACTTGCAAGACACTGGGCAGAGAGTCAATCTGTGCAAAAAATGATTTTAACACGCGCACTGATGATGAGGGAAGATCAGAGAAGAGTCATCCATTTGTTCATGGAGAGCTCAAAACTACCACCAGAAGGACGCTCTAAAAAAACAAAAGAGATTTACAGGAATGTTTGCGTGCTACCATGAGTCTGTTCGTCGATCAGCCAAAGGCGGAAGGGGGAGGGGCAACGGCACAGCTAATGAAGGAAACACATCCCGCCGTTTTTTCGGGAACGTCCGACAGTTCAGCGAGGTTACTGGGGTAAGCCTGGATCTGCTACAAAGGTTTTCGGTAATATTAGCCGCACTATCGTCATCAGAGGTGTAGCCAGTATTTCACTGGGGGGCGCCCCGAAAAGGGCCCCTGCGACAGCGCCAAAAGAGCCCTGATGGGTAAAAAGGGCCGTGCTTGTTACAGAATCGTGTCCTCAGGGGAACCCTTCGGGCCCTCAGGGGCGGCTGTCCCTGCCCCCTTGGCTACGCCCCTGATCATCATCATCAACAATCGAAATTGAGAAGCATCCGGCCTATGCTCTAGAGACAGCGAGGCTGTTTGTAAACGTGTACCCAGGGTACAGCATGCCGGCAACCATACTTAACATGCGCATTGACGGGGATCTGAGCCACCTTCGCTTTGACGGGGGGGGCGGGTACCCGCCCCCTAAGATCTCGAGAATGACGGTAGGTAGCGAAAAACGGTAAACGGCGTTGGTCTGCCCATCCACTTCTCCATCGAAAACATTTGAACCATTTTTTTGTCAGGTCACATTTAAGGTCACGAGAGGTCAAAACATGCCCGTCATAGGGATAACATGTAAAATTCAGTTTTTCGGGCATTACATCTGAACAAGTAAAGATAGAGCAAAACGACTTGAACCATATGAATCCTCTTAGCAAGCCGAATCGAATGATATATAATTTGACCTTGCTAGGTCAAATCAAGGATTTGACCTGACCTGAGGTCAGGTCAGGGTCAAGTTATATAAAATGCATATCATTAGAACCGCAAAGCCCAGACGAGTCTAATGCAGCTCAAATAAATGCTCTATCGCCATCCGTTACTGAGTTATTCCGTAAGAACCATTTTTCCCATGTATTTCCAATGCAGAGGTCATGCCTCGTACCTGACCTTAGGTGGTCGATATCAAAAAATACCGGAACACATTTTAGAGAACTCGGTGGGGCCATTATGTGATATGAGTTTCAATCGGATAAGTTCACCCTGCTCCGACTTATGCTATCTTAAACTTTTTTGAGGTCAGGTCACTTTACCTGTACTGGTGACCTGACCTGAGATGACCTAACCTTAAAATTGTTTACAGAAGCTGTAAAAATGATGAGGGAAAAGGTATGCCAAGTACGGCGGCGCTACGCGCCGCTGTTTTTCTACTATCTCCGAAAAACCCGAGGGGGCGGGTACCCGCCCCCGTCAATGCGCGTGATAAGGTGCAAATGCACGGGGAAGATGTTACTGAGAGCATGGGCGTCGCCACCGGGAGAGGCAGGGGGCTTGGCCCGCCCCCCTATTTTTTGATAAAAATTTCCTGATCTCAGTCAAAATGGGAGAAACCCGGACATTCTTATAACCAGCTGCTGCAGAAGGCAACGAGGAGCCCAAATTCGAACAGTATTTGGTCCTAACGTGGGAAGTTTTTATGTCAGCGTCAGTTTGAAGTTTGGCTGCCCCCCCCCCCACTTCTTTGCCGGTGGCGACGCTTATGACTGAGCCTGAAAGTTTCCATAGGAGCATACGTGGAGGAGGCCCAGGAGGCAAGGAATAGAGATCATCTTGCATTCAGGCAATATCATACCAGAAAGACATCCATAGTTGACAATCACTGATCAGTACCAGTACCTGCTTATCACCAATGACCTCGTGGTAACATGATCTCCGATGATATAAAAATCCAGAAGGCCCATGACAACGGAAGTTTCGAGCCTGGCAGTAACACTCTTTATAAGCTGAAAGATAATGGCACTAACGATTAATAATTCTATGGTGCTTGAGTGGGTACTTGGATGTGAGACTGCTTCAAGAACTTACCTCGACTTAAAGGAGAATTCTCGGGGCTAATGGATAGCAGACTGGATAAAGGGATGCGGGATATTAAATAAAAGAGTTTCACAAAGATGCAAAAGAGGTCGCATGATTTAATGAACATTCCCCGTGAGTTTAATGTGTTGTCTGTTTCCGCATGTTTGTGCTCATTTTATGAGAAGAGTGACGGTAATCATTCCCTGAAATCGCGCTTAACATTATTGGGCCAATAAATGCAGCTTCCGCACATGACCCGAGAAGTTTCGATATGGTTCGGTACTGGACTTAACACGCTGACGGGGTCGAGCCACCTTGCATTGACGGGGTGGGTACCCGCCCCCTAAGATCTCGAGAACCACGGTAAATAGCGAAAACGGTAAACGGCGTTGGGCTGCCCATCCACTTCTCCATCGAAAACATTTGAACCATTTTTTGTCAGGCCACATTTAAGGTCACGAGAGGTCAAAACATGCCTGTCATAGGGATAACATGTAAATTCAGTTTTCGGCCATGAAATCTGAACAAATGAAGATAGAGCAAAACGACTTAAACTATAGAATCCTCTAGCAAGCCGAATCGAATGATATATAATTGACCTTGCTAGGTCAAATCAAGGTTTGACCTGACCTGAGGTCAGGTCAGAGTCAAATTATATAAAATGCATATCATTAGAACTGCAAAGCCCAGGCGAGTCTAATGCAGCTAAAATAAATGCTCTATCACCATCCGTTACTGAGTTATTCCGTAAAACCATTTTCCCATGTATTTCCAATGGAGAGGTCATGCCTCGTACCTGACCTTAGGTCATCGATATCAAAAATACCGGAACATATGTTAGAGAACTCGGTGGGGCCATTATGTGATATGAGTTTCAATCGGATAAGTTCACCCTGCTCCGACTTAGGCTATCTTAAACTTTTTTGAGGTCAGGTCACTTGACCTGTACTGGTGACCTGACCTGAGATGACCTAACCTTAAAATTTTCACAGAAGTTGTAAAATGATGAGGAAAAGGTATACCAAGTACGGCGGCGCTACGCGCCGCCGTTTTTCTGCTGTCTCGAAAAACCCGAGGGGGCGGGTACCCGCCCCGTCAATGCGCGTGTTAAAGATGTCAAATAGTGAAAGAGTGAATTTGTGCCATTATGTATCGTGTGGTACTTAATAGTTAAACCAGAGTGAAGGCTCAGCAAGACCTCTGACCTATGATGACCTTGAATATGTCGGATCGGTTTTTGAAATATGACTTTTGTTTTTTTCTTACATTTTAACCGTCACTGGACCCGCCTTATCTGATTCTGTCTCATTGAGTGTCTGCAAAACTGTAAAGAACGATATCGAATTCCGATATTTATAAACCTTGAAAAATAGTTTATCTGATATGACCTGGTGTAGATACCCATTTTTGTGGCTGGGTAATGAAGTTCAGAGCTACAGCTTTCATTTGAGCACAAAAAAGTATTCCTAATCAAAGCATTTTTTTTAGTTGCGAGGTTTTGGCCTATTTTGAAGCCCAGTTGCCCCAGTGTGCAGTGCCTGGGCACTGAGTGTGGCGGCCGCGCCAGCGAGCACGTGCATTCGCTGTGGGATGGCACCCCAACGGCGAAAAAATTATATGGGACCATTTCAAAAGCGAAAAAGACACTTTTTGACGTTTGATATGCCATCTGCATAAACCTCTAGTCACTGGTCGGATATATCCTAGCAAACAACTGTCGCAGCCCCCACTACATTGTGCTTACACACATTGTGAACATATTAATTTCGGGGAATTAATTTGACATAGGTATTTAGATTGTTCGTGCATAGTCTCGTCTTGGATACTGACGGAAAGATCGCACCTCGGTTCGCTAAACCTAGCCGTACTGAAATGTGCTCTACCTGGTTGTAGATGAAAGAAAATGGCATCCATAGGAAAGGGATGTTTTCGGGGAAGAGTTTCACAGAGTGACGTGGTGTCAGAAATAGCTAAATAAACAGGAAATGCCATAATCTAGGCATTCGTGGAGAGAGAGTGTGCATGTTTTTCGTCATTCAATTTTTTTAAACACATGAGTATTCAATAAAATTTACAGGACAATTCAAGGTACTAAAAGGATAGGGATAATTGTACCATTACTACCAATGAATCTTTTTACATCCCCATCCGTTGGCTACCCTTTTACACGGCAAATTGTCCCTTTGCCATCCAGCTGTGAACCTGGCACAATGTCAAGTTTGGCGTGGAAATCTCCCCTGGGTAACCATGATACAAGGAGGGTGGCCTGAGACCACCCCTCTCACCCCATTAGCCCCTGCTGATGTTGTCGAGCCCCCTGGCGCTGTCGCCGAACCGTCTGGGGACGTTTTACAGGAAGCAAGCGTTAGAAATGCTGGCTGGGCCATTGTTCCGTATTTTCGCGTGTGTCCTTATCGTCCCCTCGATCACTATCAGCTGACCAAACCACGAAAATTGTCACCCTTCTACCTGCCGCCTGCGCTGACGAGCCCGGTCTGTGTCAGAGGCTGTCGCGGGCCCCAGCGGGCCGCGGCACGGGCCGCCACTGCCAGACGTGAGTGGAAAAGCGCGAACATCATCTCAATAACTTTCGCTTTACGCAAAAAGTTGAAAAGGTATCTACTTTCTGTTTGACGGGAATGATGCAGAATTGACATAGGAACAGCTAACCCAAGCATTATCATCGGGACGGTTAGTTGGATGTAGATATTCACATTGAAACGGTGAGAGGAGGAAAAAACAGCACCGCCGACAGGGCGCGGGTTAAAATATGCTTGTGAAAAGACCTATACTATTTTTTGTTGTTTTCCTTTAAATGTTTCTTCATTATGGTAAAAGTATGCGAGCAAATGACCCCGGAAATCTCCTGACATAATGATTGTTTCATCATTACTGGTTGATAGCAAATGACTTGACATATAGGTACTCAATCAATGAATAGAACAAGAAATATAATAAAAACTTTGTATAAATCCATGTTTATGGATTCAGAACTAGGAAACAGCTGTTGACTTTCACACTGATGGGGCTTTAAGTTACTCCCCTCTCTGTCAAAGAAAAATCAGACAATTCCCGCTGAAAACTGTGGAGGGGCTGTGGTAAGCTATTTTAATGCAGCAAAATTAAATTGACCTGGTGCGATCTATTCAAGAACTAACGAGGTCATAAAGCCAAATCTGTATAATGCTTTGAGCCTGTCTAAAAATGTCAAGACTTTTTGGAAAAACTTGCGAATCTACTAAAAATGGATTCTAATCGGGAAAAACTCATAATTCCATAAATAAACACATAATTCTATATCGCAAATTCTTGGGCCAATTTCATCCAAAATTATCGATCTATGACGTCAAAATACGATATAACTATTCCCTAAAGTTTGCAATATAATCAGTGGCGGATCCAAGGGGGCAAAAAAGGTATTTCCCCCAAACGAAAAACCTAGGGACAAAACTATGTTTCCCCCAAGTGAGCGACCTCGAAATTATGACCGAGTGAATTTGAAATGACCAGAATTTGAAATACCAGACAGGGCCCCTTAAGCCCTCTACGGCACACTGTTCTGTAACAAGCTAGGCCCCTTTTACCCATGAGGGCCCTTTTGGTGCTCCCGCAGGGGCCCTTTTCGCCCTGCTCAGCGATATCCTGACTGATCTTGGCTACCTGTCGCTGTGCGTTCAATATTTTGTAGCTGGCTAATTATTCATCAAAACGAAAGAAGGTGTTGATATTTGAGAACGTAGGTCGACTAGTCAAAAATATACTCTGTGAATGTTGGGATGGCTGAGATGTACTTTTCGTTACAGTGGTATGAAAACTTACTCTTTAGACCTGATTGAAATATATTGGAAGGCACGCGTTGTTTTATTTGAGCCATGTTTTGAATGTTCTAAAGAAAATTTATTGGCATGTTAAAGATAAGCAGTATCTTTCTATTTCTATGCATGACTGTCATTTTGTCTACAGATAATCAACAGATTAGTAAGCTTGTTTGCATGAATGGTTTTTATTTGGGCAGTAGATGAAATACCGTAGTACCGTAGATTACAAAAAGAGATTGCAGTTCCGTAGTGCTGTATTGCCTAGTATCAAAGCATAGCAGAGAATAAGGAACTATTCAAGTGTGTACCAAAGCCTAGTCCCACAAATATTTTCCAGCCTGGCTAGTGGTAAATAAGTCGTATCATTGGTTCTAAAGCACTGCCAAATAAAACATGCAGTCGAAACGCTTCCCTTTCGTAGTCTCGTTTCATTTCATTTATTTAATCAATTGCCCTCGGGATACCCCATTTCAAAGCAGACTCGAATAAAATAAAACAAATTATAAGAATAAGAACAAACAATCAGCTCCAACGCTTTATATTATCCCGTAACTTGAGGCTCTACAATGAAGAAACATACGAAATGACAATTTGGCGATACCAGTTCAGAGAGTCGTCAAACAAGTGTGCACCCGGGCACTGATGCTTTAAATCAGCTCACTCCCTTCACGCAGTACCTGCCCTTATAGACTTCGAGATATCGTAGAATATCGCAAAATATCGCACAGTATCGCACCGTCTGAACACTATGACAGACCCGTGATTTTTTCAGATATTTTGAAGAAGTTTGGATGGTGCCAGAACAAATGCTTCAGTGAACGTAAGTCAGCGTGTGCAATGTCACCGAAGGGGAGGCACCGGGCCCTCGCGTTAGAGAAGGTAATATATTGCAAATTTTAACGGATATCCGACCCCATCCGATCCATAGATCAGATGGGATCGCATCCAAATTGTTTTTATGTTGATGATATTTATGTCTATATATGTTTTCACCTCCGAAAACGTAAGTTCTTGGACACATTGTGAACCCAAATATACTGGATGAGGGCTGTGCCCGAGCACATAATCGCAGTGTATTTTTTCGGTTTGCATCTAGAATTCGAGGAGGCAGGCCACAAAATGTTTTATCAGCTTATAGTCCTGCTTCTCGGCTCAGCACTGCGAAATATATCAACTCATAAACTAATGTTCATTGCCTATGGCTTGCAGACTATGCTAGCAAGATAATGTACTTGGAAATTGACCTTAAATCTAAATGACAAGTCAGGTATTCAAACCTGGTGGTTCATTTTGACATACAATATGCCAATATCGTGTATTCAGAAACACAGAAAATAAGTCATGTGCAGAAACTGCATGTTACTGTGACAAATGTTCTGGTCGGGGAAACCTGTGGTTAAAAACCCATAAGACAGGGGAAAGCAGACATGGGGAGCTACCGCAGGTGGGGATCAAACCTGCCTTCGACTAGACCACCACTAGACCCGTCTTCGGCACGCATCTGAATGTCCAAAAACAGGCCAAATCACCCTGCTGAATAAAAAGAAAAATTACCTGTGAATCACTGAACACTGATAAAGCGCCAGAGTATCACTAACATTTTATACCTATATTGATTGTTTCTGTCACGCTACAAGTGCCTTACATGTTATAGTACTTTTGTATTTTGGAGTGTTTGAATTTGCTTCCTAGCTATTGCTTATAAATGTATTAATTTGGTGTGGTTCCAGTGATGTTTTCTTCGGGCGACATAAGAAATAAAATGTGGTTAACATACAAACGCACGAAAATGACACCAAATAATGTATATTTTAGAATATCATGTACTTCATAATACTAAGATTGCAATTTAAGGAGCCTCTGGTCCCTCGTTTGAATCATCCTGCCCAACAATGCATTGTGTCTCGTTTCAGGTCTTACAAGCGATCAACAAGTTGTTTCAGGTCTCCCAAAAACTCAACGAGATATTTTCTGGAACTCTTTCAAGAGACGTGAGTTGCGATCCCGGCCAACTGGAAGCTAGGTCTCCGACGCACCTTACTCTCCTGAAATAAAAGACAGCATTCAACATCATTCGGCACTTTGCAATACCCGCACTGCCAAACACGATATAACATCCTACAATCACAGGCGTCACCACTCGATATAACATCCTACAATCACGGGCGTCGCCAGACAATATAGCATCCTACAATGACGGGTTTCACGACACGATGGGCCAGGGATGGACTTCACCACCAGGGAAGCCAAGGGGCCAGTGCCTCATGAATTTTTTGGAGGCCTTTGAGCCCTTGATTATCAAAAGCCCTGCCTTTCTGCTTATAAGTGAGGCCCCATAAGGGTCTATCTAGGAGACCCTTTTACTTAAAAAGGACGCCCCTAAACGGCCCACATAGTCAGACCCTTTGCTTCTAAAGCAAGCTCCCTAAACGGCGTATCCAGGAGACCCCTGTACTTAAAAATGAAGCCCACTAAATGTGCCAAGTGAAGGCGCCTTCACTTATAAAGGAGGCCTAAGCGGCCTACATAGGCGACTCCTGACTTATAAAGAAAGCCCGTAAATGACCCACAAAATGAAGGTCCCCATAAGCTAGGACGCCCTCTCAGGTTCAGGGCTAGGAGGCCTCCTTTGATCCTGGCGACCGTGGAAAGAAATCCGTGGCAACGTCCCTGTCTACAATCACATTTCGGGTCCTCTCGTCAAGACCATACCTCGAATGTGCCTTTTCATTATACTAAACCTTTCCACTCTACAATGCCTTTCCATTCTTCTATACCCTTCCATTTTACTATGCCTTTCCATTCAACTATGCCTTTCCACTCTAGTATGCCTTTCCATTCTGGTATGCCTTTCCACTCTTCTATCCCTTTCCGTGCAGCTATGCCTTTCCATGCTGCTATGCCGTTTCATTCTGCTATGTATTTCCATTCTACTATATATTTTCATTATGTTATGGCTTTCCACTCTACCTCCCCATTTTGTATTTATAAATTTTGTTCAAGTTGTTCCTAGTACGGCTGTCGGAGTCGGAGTCTCACTTCAGTCATCAAGGGACTTCAGTCATCAAGAGACCCGGACCCTACCACCCGAACGAGCAACTCCCACAATGAAAGCTTAATTTAGAAGCCAAAGTTTAACGTCCCACAAAGCACAGGGACAGCCGCCCCGCTCAGGTCACCCTCTCACCAGTCAGTTGCCAGCCGACCTACGTCGGGTAAACTATAGTGCCGGAGCGTCTGAGGGGAACCGATCCCACGCCTGCACATGCACTGCCACTCCATGCTTCTGAGCAGCGGGCCGGAGCCCAACGCTCTACCAACTAAGCTACGAGGGCGGCTCAGTGCTAAGGCATCAAAGTAATGCACCTTCCCCTAAACATTATCCAACGCACTTTAGATTGCGGGCAAATATGACTTGCACAGAACGCCTCATAAAGCGTTTAACAACTAAGGTGTCTTTATTAACATACTGTCTGCTGTCATTTTACGAGCATGTGTTTATACATTTAAATAGTATATATATAGGCCATACGCATTGGAAATTTAAGGTTTTCTTACAAATGAACTGCTGTGGCGTATAAGTTAGCGAGTGTATTCTTCAGACACCAGACCTAGAGCCAAGGTCGGTAATATCTAGATTGTATTATATCAGCATTATATAATTAGATATTTGTGTCGTTATATACCAGTATTACATTAGGTGGTTATATCGGATAATAGCTTATATTCTAGATAGATGACTCATTATTTTTTTCACCGAAACCATAGTTAACTACCTGTGCTTCACTCAGGATCTACCCTCTTCATATCGAATAAACCGTGTTCCAGGTTTCATCGTGAGGAGGAACGGCTACCGGGAGAATACGTGGTTCCTGGCAGGTAAGAACAAATTACCATCCGTCAGATAGATCAATCTATTGTATCGGCATATAGCCAGTATCTTTACATTACTTTAAATGGACGGTGATTGGTCCCAGGCCCTTGTCTTTGAGAGTCAATTTTGAGCGTTTAAAGCGAACAAAAAACACCGAAAGAATGTGCTAGGCACACAACTTTCCACCGCCACTGGATTTCAGCGTTTTGTTTTATGTGTAAGGTTTAAATTAGCGTAGGGTGGGTGAGATTAATACGCGCATTTACGGGGAGGCAGGTAACCACCCCTTCGAGTTTTCTGGGGATAGTATAAAAACGGCGGCGCGATACTAATAAAAAGAGGGTTTGTGGCACTAACGCACACTGGAGTCTGGCACAAACGCACACCGAAGAGGGGTCTGGCAATAATGCGCACTGAAGAGGGGTCTGACACTAACGCGCACTGGAGAGGGGTCTGGCACTAACGCTCACTGGAGAGGGGTCTGGCACTAACGCACAATGAATAGGGGTCTGGCACTAATGCGCACTGAAGAGGGGTCTGACATTAACGCGCACTGGAGAGAGCTCTGGCACTAACGCGCGCTGAAGAGGGGTCTGACATTAACGCGCACTGGAGAGAGCTCTGGCACACTAACGCGCACTGGAGAGGGGTCTGGCACTAACATGCACTGGAAAGGGGTCTGACACTAACAAGCACTGGAGAGGGGTCTGACACTAACTGGCACTGGAGGGGGATCGCTAGGCAACCCGTCCCCGGACATCCAAAAATATTCAACGTCATCATGTTAATGTGGATGTCAGTGCGAGGATGTTAACCATTATTTTTTCACTCTCCATTTTTTGTGAATCAGAGAAGGCACCTATCTAACAGAATATCGGAATTGCTGAACACAATTTTTTTGGTCTCAACAACACCTAAAAATTAGATGTAATCTTAAACGGCGTTCCTTACCTAACAGACAGGACTATGCAGAAGCTCAAGAACACATTCAAATTAGTTACTTCAACAAAACGATCCCGACATTGATTCTAAAGCTATTACCAAAATGTACTGCTACGCCTATGTAGATGCGCCAGTGTCTCGCGGGTCGGCGGCATTGCACACGAACAGGGGAGCTGACGGTCCAGGCGGCGTTTGAATAGCAAAAGCATCGCAGAAACCTCAAAAGGCGCCTCGATTAAAGCACATTGGTGTTTTTGCGCCCATGGCTATATTTGAATGTTCTTTTGTTTTGTTTTTGGGAGAATGCAATGTATGTATGTATGTATCTCAGATTCCATTCGACATCGAAAAACACCCGTCCTGGGGCCAGGGAGTGCTGTGGTAATCTACATTATAGTCGGCTTTTATTGATCTAGGTCAATATCTTCAAGGTCAAATGAGGTCACAAAGGTAAAAAACTGAACCGCCCCGATATTGTCACTGAACTGAACTGGACTGAATTGAATTAAACTAAGCTGCCACTAAACTGAACCACCTCGCTGTGTCACCCTGTCCGGGGAGGGATGACTGTTCACTGTGTCACCCTGTCCGGGGAGGGATGACTGTTCACTGTGTCACCCTGTCCGGGAGGGCTCACTGTCACCCGTCGGGGGGTGACGCTCCGTCACCCGTCCGGGGGGGTGACTGTTCACGTGTCACCCTGTCCGGGGAGGGTGACTGCTCGCTCTGTCACCCTGTCCGGGGGAGGGTGACTGTTCGCTGTGTCACCCTTCCGGGGGAGGGATGACAGTTCACTGTGTCACCCTGTCCGGGGAGGGATGACTGTTCACTGTGTCACCCTGCCCGAGGGAGGTGTGACTGCTCGCTGTGTCACCCTGTACGGGGAGGTGTGACTGCCTGTCCGGGGGAGGATGGTGCCCGGTGGGTGTGACGGTTGGTTTTGGTGGCATGTATACTCTTATACTAATGGCATGTAAATGGTTAACATCTAAAACTGTGTTTTTCAGGTTCTTATGCATGGCTTATGAAGTTTCGACAACGCTTTGGACTGGAGGGCGGTGAGTTAGTGAAACGCCAGCACATCGGATGTAGGAACCATTCAAGTCTTTAAAATATGCCTACTTGTGTGTGCGCTTGTCCATTTTCCAACATCACCACGTCTAACTGCTAGCATTCAAAGTGAAGGAGGTGTATATAAAAACAATAATCAAAACAGTCACCAGTGTTCTTGACGATCTGACTGTAGGGAATCAACAAGTTTCAGATGTCAGACATCTGCGCTGACGCCAGACATCTGCGCTGACGTCAGATGTCAGACGTATGCGCTGACGTCAGATGCCCTGACGTCCCCAGACGTCTGATGTCTACGCTGACCTTAGCTGCGGCCCCTGACCCCTGGTATTGTTCCAGATCCTTCGGAGGAGTCTGTCAACAAATGGCGCAGTTGCTACAGAGAATGTGAGATTTCATCCTGTCTGCGTGCCTTGCTTCGTGTTTTCTTTAATCTAGAATTTCGACCGCCGGGCGCTATCTTGCTTGTACGTCTCAATATAGGGAGGAACATGGGGCCTGGCCCCGAAGAGGAGTCCAGTCCCTCTCGGTGCGAGGATTGTTTGGTTCTTTATCACGCACATTGACGGGGTCTGAGCCACCTTCGCTTTGACGAGGGGGCGGGTACCCGCCCCCTAAGATCTCGAAAACCACGGAAGGTAGCGAAAAACAGTAAACGGTGTTGAGTAGCCCATCCACTTCTCCATCGAAAGTATTTGAACCATTTTTGTCAGGTCACATTTAAGGTCACGAGAGGTCAAAACATGCCGTAATAGGGATAACATGTAAATTAAGTTTTTCGGCCGTTATATCTGAACAAGTAAAGATAGAGAAAACTACTTGAACTATATGACTCCTCGCAGCAAGCCAAATAGAATGATATATAACTTGACCTTGCTAGGTCAAATCAAGGATTTGACCTGACCTGAGGTCAGGTCAACGTCAAATGATATAAAATAAATATCATTAAAACTACAAAGACAAGGCAAGTCTCATGCAGCTAAGGCAAACGTTTTATCTCCATCCGTTATTGAGTTATTCAGCAAAAAACATTTTTCCCATGTATTTCCAATGCAGAGGTCATGCCTCGTACCTGACCTTAGGTCATTGATATAAAAAACACCGGAACACATTTTAGAGAACTCGGTGGGCCCATTATGTGATATGAGTTTCAATCGGCTAAGTTCACCCTGCTCCGAGTTATGCTATCTTAAACTTTTTTGAGATCAGGTCACTTGACCTGTACTGGTGACCTGACCTGACATGACCTAACCTTGAAATTTGAGGCAAAAGGTATGCCAAGCTCTTACTACAATCTTTGAAAAACCCCAAGGGGGCGGGTACCCACCCCTTCCCCGTCAATGCGCGTGTTATTAGATATACAGATCTAATTAAATAAAAGGTGCATTTTACTTAATTAAATAAAAACGTCTTACTACGAATAAAGTAGATTTCATTCAGTGCGATGCCTGGTCATGAAGTGCAGCAGGACTCTGTGCATCGGCTGCTACGGCCGTTCAGTTTATACATGTTTGTATGTATGTGATATTATATATGTAATGAGATATACAATAGTCCAAAACTCGTATGGTCAATTTGCGAAATTACGCATCTTATAGAATCTATTTAGTGCCGAAAGTATTACGGGAAACAAATTAACACGCGCATTGACGGGGGGCGGGTACCCGCCCCCCTCGGGTTTTTCGGAGACAGCAGAAAAACGGCGGCGCGTAGCGCCGCCGTACTTGGTATACCTTTTTCCCCATCATTTTTACAACTTCTGTGAAAATTTTGAGGTTAGGTCATCTCAGGTCAGGTCACCATTACAGGTCAAGTGACCCGACCTCAAAAAAAGTTTAAGATAGCATAAGTCGGAGCAGGGTGAACTTATCCGATTGAAACTCATATCACATAATGGCCCCACCGAGTTCTCTAAAATATGTTCCGGTATTTTTGATATCGATGACCTAAGGTCAGGTACGAGGCATGACCTCTCCATTGGAAATACATAGGAAAAATGGTTTTTACGGAATAACTCAGTAACGGATGGTAATAGAGCATTTATTTTAGCTGCATTAGACTCGCCTGGGCTTTGCAGTTCTAATGATATGCATTTTATATAATTTGACCCTGACCTGACCTCAGGTCAGGTCAAATCCTTGATTTGACCTAGCAAGGTCAACTTATATATCATTCGATTCGGCTTGCTATGAGGATTCATATAGTTCAAGTCGTTTTGCTCTATCTTTACTTGTTCAGTTTTAATGGCCGAAAAACTGAATTTACATGTTATCCCTATGACGGGCATGTTTTGACCTCTCGTGACCTTAAATGTGACCTGACAAAAAAATGGTTCAAATGTTTTCGATGGAGAAGTGGATGGGCAGCCCAACGCCGTTTACCGTTTTTCGCTACCTACCGTGGTTCTCGAGATCTTAGGGGCGGGTACCCGCCCCCCGTCAATGCGAAGGTGGCTCAGACCCCCGTCAATGCGCGTGTTAAAAATGGGAGAACCAAAACAGTTAATATTCTCGCATGAATTGCGTCAAGAAAGAACAACAGCCACGAGGCTGCAGACAAATCCAAACCTTAAATCAGCCAGATTTCCAGTCCTGTTTCAACCCGGCACCGCCTGGGCTCCTTTCATACCGTTTTCTACTCTGGAGCAGGGTTTTAACCATATCTGTTGGCCCATGATGTCACAGTGGGTCAACATGAGCCAAATTTTTACTCATTTAGACAATCCCTTAGAACTCGGAAATCATTAGACCTAGGACAAAAATTGCAAACTTCTGTTCGTCCTGATCCAAGTGTTCAATGAAATAAGGCATGGAATTGCAAGAATGTTTTATGACATTGACCTTGGCTTAAGGTCGAAACATTATCTTTCAAGGTCATGCTGTATATTATTTGAATCCTTTGATCATGCTCATTAGTATGTTACCGAATTGAGACTGTTTCTTGTTTGATTCAAAAGCCATAGACGCAAACAATTTTGAAAACCGTGACCTTGGTGAACTCTCGCGACCTTTGGTATTGACCTGATCTCAAAATGGATGACAGCGTACAGACTTCTTGTTTCAAGAGCTTTTGAATGAACTCTAGAAACTTGATCTAGCTC
The DNA here is from genome assembly GCA_034440635.1 of Lepas anatifera. Classification (NCBI taxonomy): domain Eukaryota; kingdom Metazoa; phylum Arthropoda; class Thecostraca; family Lepadidae; genus Lepas; species Lepas anatifera. The sequence continues at coordinate 323,358 of JAOTON010002016.1, read as the reverse complement.
TTCTAGAAGCCGAGTTACACCCTGGTTTTGTCAGCCTCATTTTAGACGAAACGAATTGCTTTCCATGGGTTCAGAAATAACGTCTTAACACCCACCCCGGTGAGCCTCCAAGCGACCTTCGCCCTGGTGAGGGGTGTTTTAGCCCTCGCTCAATGAGGGGGCCATCGATGGCCCCCTAAGGTATTTCCGGGATAGCAGAACAAACGAAGAAGCGCAGCACCGCGGTTAAGGCCTCTACTTCTTACTGCATCATTTTTCCACCATCCCTGAAATTTTTTACCCCGGGTCAACCAAGGTCAGGTCACCAGACGAGGTCAACCAAGGTCACCTCACTTCAACTTTAGAGCTCTGTAAGAGCTACATTTCGAAGTCGATCGATTTGAAACTTCCTACACTTTATGGCCCCTCCAAGATCTACAAGGTGTATATCCGGGATTTTTCGATTTCGTGCCCTGAGGTCAGGTCACGAGGTGACCTCTCCCATGACAAAGCATGGGGAAAAGCTGTCTTATGATCTAAGAGTCACAAAAGCGATTAAAAATGCTCATCTTGATTAGAAAAGCGTTCTTGGACACCCTTTCACAGATTCCAGGGGCCATATTTTCCCTTTGACCTCTCCAAGGTCATCCAAGGTCACCAGGGTTCAAAAACAGTATTTTGACAATAACTTTTGACCTAAATAAGATAGAGCGCTGAAACAAACACCATCGTGTTTTTCGTGTCACTGGCTTTCCTTTGATATACAGCAAGGTCACTTTCCGACCATTCGTGACCTCAGGTCATCTTAGGTCACGAGGTGACCTCTGGAGTTCAAACCACTGGCGGGAGGTCTTTACGTTTCACAGAGCGGAAAAAGGGCGGACAATTTCCTATCAAATGTATTTTACCAGACCTCAATAGCTCTAATGGCATAAGAGTTATGCCCAGTTTGCTAAAGCATTGCACATTTGAGTGAAAATAGCCGATCTTGACCTAATTTGACCTCAAAAGGTCAAACCATTGACCTGAGCACTAAAACATGCGAAGTAATTTCTTACTAAATTCACGCGAGCTTTCTATTGCACTTTGCAGATTTGCGATAACACCCATACTTTCGGAGTTAGAGGGGGGACCATCGATGGCCCCCGATGTGGCGAAGGTGGCGCTGGGCCCCCGGTGGGGCGCGGGTTAACATCTACCTCGAACTCGGCTCCTATATGGGATAGCGAAAAACGCGAAAGCCGTTTGATAGCTCATACAAATTCCTGAAGAAACTATATCAGTTACTTTTTGGCTGAGGTCAATATTAAGGCCTTGACAGGTAAAAAAAAGGTGGCAATTTAAGTGTAGTTTTTCAGCTCTAGGGTCGGACAGAGTTGAGTTAGCATCATTTTATGCACTATTCGCTTCTTCTTGTCGCGGAAAATCTAATTAAATTGAATGATTTGATATAACCATATTAGGTCAAAACAAAAATGGCCCGACCTCATATTAGGCTCAAGTTCACTATCTGATCTAACATAGTCATTATCCATATCAATCTAGTCGCAATAGTAATCCAAATGTAATGGTATCAAATTAAAAGCTGTATCATAATTTCCTGCAAAGCTATTGCCCTAAGTCTGAAAACTGCTTAAGTTGCCCCAGATGACCTCTCAGAGTTACAGGTCACAAACTGCAAGATGAACCTCGAAAGGGGCCCAGGATACTACGATTTAGAGAATATGAATGTATTATCAGCTGTATCAACACAAATATAGCCCAAATTCTGATTTCCCGTGTATTTCCAAGGGAACGGTCATGATCTGTACCTGACCCTATGTCATCAATATGAAAAAAATCCCGGAAAATATGTTATAGTACTCGGTATGGATCATGACCTTTCCGTTGGAAATACACGGAAAACAGAGTTTGAGCTGTATTTGTGTAGATACAGCTGATAGTACTTCCATATTCTCTAAGTCGTAGTATCCTGGGCCCCTTTCGAGGTTCATCTCGCAATTTGTAACCTGTTACCTCTGAGAGGTCATCTGGGGCTACTTAAACAGTTTTCAGACTTAGGTCAATAACTTTGCGGGACATTATGATACAGCTTTTATTTTGATACCAGTAAATTTGGATTAATATTGCTCCTACATTGATATGCATATGGACTATGCTAGATCAGATAGTGACCTTGACTTTGATTTGAGGTCGGGCCATTTTTGTTTTGACCTAGTATGTTCATATCACATCGTGCTGCAGTCTTGTATTTGATTTGTATCGGATTTATTTTGGATTTGTATTGGATTTGTATTCGATTTGTATCGGATTTGTATTGTCATTAACCATGCTATGTCAAACCACGTATGACCTTTCGTTCTTTGCAGGTGTTCGGCGGAACTTTGAGCGGACGGATTGGAAGCGGATTCGCCTGCGCAAGTACAGAGGTTGGTATTCCATAGAACATCTCCTCAGCACGCGCTCATTGTTAACGATCGCCCTGCCAGCACCCCAGAGCTGCAGGTACTGCCGGTGTGAGCAACAGAACAGCGTCCACATTACTGAGAGCAATTGCTTAATAGGCCTCCTTTGCCCCCCGTGAACACTCCTCCAAATCTTGGAGGCCGAGATTGGCTCGGGAACTACTGCAGAAGTAGTCTTTTACCCCTGGCCGCGTGCTGCAGGGTGCGACGACACAGTGATGCGCCCATTGAGGTGTAATGCGCCTCGAAACCCTTCGTGAGGGACGCGAGGGCAGACTGGAGATCCATGCAAGCTACAATAGTAAGCTCTGCTGGGGCCCTCCATCTCCAGCAGTCCTTCGCAGCGCCGCTGCTCTGATGGGGCGCCGTCCATCTCCGGCAGTTTCTAGTTGCATCGCTATTAGCTCGGCCTGAGTACTTGTGCATAACTTCTCTGCTGGGACGGTGGTTAGGAGCTTCTCTCCGGAAGGAAACACGCTGAGAGCACACCCACCCCCCGGTCGTCACCCCCACTTCCGCAGAATCGACACTCCTGACCCAGGTGAGGGTGGCCAGGCACTCCTCCGCCAAGGAGTGGCCATGCACTCCTCCGCCAAGACACGCCGTTCCCGTTCCGGAGCCCCTCGGTGAGCGCCCGGGCCAACACATCCCGGTAGATGTCGGGCTCCTCGGGCGTCAGCACCATCCACCTTGACGGAAACATGCTGTGCGTTCTTTAGCGCTAACACGGGAAACTGGGCTTACTGCCCTCATGGGCAATCTTGCGGTCCGCCGCCTGCCTGGTGGCGGTCCGCCGCTCGCCTTGTGGTGGTCCATCCCCTGCCTGGTGATATTCCGCCGCCTGCCTGGTGGCATGGCGGTCCGGCACAGGTGCCTGGTCTAGGTGTCAGCCGCCCGCTGGGCACGCTCTCTGCCAAGGTCAAAGGAATCACATGACACGGAGGTGCCCAGAACGCGCCATAGGGCCTCCACTAGGTCCGATGACCAAAGGATGAGCAGGCTTGGGGTGAAAATCGACTCCTGCGCCAGACCGTAGCATCTTAATCAGTAGCATTCGCTGGTTAATCTGGCCGTATGCGCGGGAAAAGTCCTAGGCAATGAGGAAATCGCTGACAGCTGTTTTTTCGTCGGATGGGTGGCCTCGCATCCGAGTGAGGGAAGTTGACCGGCAAATTTCCAGCATGGAAAATCGATGGCAAGTAATAGTAAATATTTTTGGAGTTATGCAACACACCAACAGTCGAGGATATAGGACAACGCCAACTCTCATCCCGTTGTGAGGGGTTCTGGAGATAAGATCAACGTATTCAGAGGCTCTGCCGGGACTTGAACCCGGGACCTGTAGCTCAGAAGACAGGTATTCTACCACTGAGCCGCGCATCCCCCTCCAGCGGCGATTCTAACAGGAGGTCCGGCGGCGAGTCTAACAGGAGGTCCGGCGGCGAGATAACAGGAGGTCGGCGCGAGTCTAACAGGAGCTCCGGCGGCGAGTGAGACCGGCTCGGGGTCAGATGTAATTTCGGGCGCGCAAGCCTATCCGGTGTGCGACGCGCGAGCGCACGGACATCGTCTCACGCAATCCCGCTCTGTGGCCGAAAGTTGAGAGAGTATCTGCTTTCTATCCGTTAAGAATTATGCAAATAGCTCGGAATACCAGTCGCCCGTTAAAAGAATGCTGGGGATTGACAACTGGGAGCATATATTCCCAAGGGAAGATCTGAAGGAGAAGCAATAGCAATGCCAGCAGGGCGAGGGTTGATATGGTAGTGCATTTTGCACTCCGCCTAGAAAGAGAGAATTACTTCAACCTGGGCGGGTGCCTGTTGATTTGAATCAGTCATTGCCCACTGGGATCGTGACTGCACTTCGTGTTTGGATCGGTCATGGGCTCACAGCTGTCATCCACATATGGGTAACAACTGATGGATATAGCTTATCTCCTAATTTAGGGCAGATTGCTCTTGTTTGAATGTGCTTCTTCACAGTTATTCTCTTGTGTCTTTTCTCAGGGCAGATTGTTCTTGTTTGAATGTGCTTCTTCGCAGTTATTCTCTTGTGTCTTTTTTCACAGACGTTTAGCCTCCTTCGCTGAAGACGCCACTGCTAAAACATCAAACTGCTCTGAAATAGTGTGATATACATATGCATTTGCCGCCGATTAACCTTGTCATACGATATTTCAGTAATTCATGCATCTGAGTATTTATATATAAAACATGCTTAGATTGGCCAATGATCAACACTTTGAGTCTATCTACCCAAAGTAGAAAAACGGTGTATTTTTACACCACTACCCGATTCACGAACTTGAAGTTTTCTGTAGCGAAAAGCCAGCCATAGATTAAAAGCTGACAAAGTAGCTGAGCCGGCTTATTTTGACACCGCCTGGTTAGCACCGCGTCTTCTGAAGCACTGACAACTGGCGTGTGTCCTTCGGCAGTTTACCGGGGCTTCTTTGGAAAATGCTCGTGCGATTGTTTCGAGTCAGGTAAGTAAGCCGTTTGACTGAGCCGTCGAAGTTGTTTTAGGGTCCTCTACGAAAAAAACGGTGGAGCTAAGGGTGCCACGGCCATTGGGCTAAATTAAATCGCCTCAAACCAGCTAAGGAAAGCCTGAATTCTGTCATTTGAATGGCATTTAAAAATAAATTTAGATTTGTTGTGTCACCTACCTGGCTTGTTGTGGTAACAGAGAACTGGCAGCCTTACATCATGTTTTTCACAGAAGGCGTTTGAACAGGGACACCCTCAACAAGGAAGGGGTGGAATTCGATGTCATCATTTTGATTATCCCTAAATGCAATGAACAGGGCATAAACAACATACACTTATTACGTTTTATTCTTTTAAATGCAATGTGTGCGGGTGCGGGTGCGGATATTTTCTAGATCATTGCATATTATATTTGTGTCTTAACTCAAATGAATAGGGGGCGCTGTGGGTGTAAGGTTTCACAATTTACCTGTTTTGCGCCTCTCCTGTTTCGAAACTCCCCAGTTGTGCGGGCACTTCTGTTTTGTGGGCCCCCTGTTGTGCGGGCTCCTCTATTACGCACGCTCTCCTATTTTGAGGCCCCCTGTTTTGCAGGCTCCCCTATTTTGCGGGATCCCTTGTTTTGCGGCCCCCTGTTTTGCAGGCTCCCCTGTTGTACGGGCGCCCCAGTTTTGCAAGTTCCCCTGTTTTGTGGGCCTCCCCTGTTTTGCGGCCCTCCTGTTTTGCGGCCCTCCTGTTTTGCGGCCCTCCTGTTTTGCGGCCCTCCTGTTTTGCGGCCCACTTGTTTTGCGGCCCTCCTGTTTTGCGGCCCACTTGTTTTGCGGCCCCCGTTTTGCGACCCACTTGTTTTGCGGCCCCCTGTTTTGCAAGCTCCCCTGTTGTGCGGGCTCTCCTGTTTTTCGGGCTCCCCCATTGCGCAGGCTTCCCTGTTTTGCAGAATTCCCTGTTTTGCGGGCCCCCTGTTGCGCGGTTTAGTAATTGCTGAAGACCTAGTGTAATGTTTATCTCACTAAATGAGTTTATTTACATGTTGAATGCTGTTAAACGGACCAGGGACAACATCGAATCACGAAAAATGTTATGCCCGCTCTTTTAACAGTTCGTGCCGAAAGTCGCACCCTGTCAACAAACTTACTACATGTACATAGATAACTCAAGTGTTCACCTAAAACAGCAAACATTGGTGCATTGTGTTCCAGGTGTTGGAAACAAAAAACCTTCGGAAGCTGCGAAGAATAGAGACAGAGAAGACTGCTATAAATGTAAGCCCCCGTCTGTGGAGTTGTGAAGAGACTAGCATTGTGTACTTCTGCTCAGTGATTCTATGGCATGGGTCATGTAAAAATATCCTAAATTATAATAATCTTAGAAGTTTATTGATGCACAAACTGCCAGATTTATACGGCGTCGCCAACTCCCAACCTAAGCTCTGCCCGGTAGTGAACCCGAGATCGCGGGCTTAGAAGGCTGGTTCTCTATCAGTTATCTCGAATTGTGTGGGGACAATGAGATGCGTGATTCATTTTTGGGCTACAGGTAAGCAGGTAAAATGAATACACTGCGTCTGTGACAGACGAGGCTCGTGTTCTCACACACTGCGTCTGTGACAGGCGAGGCTTGTGTTCTCACACACTGCATCTGTGACAGACGAGGCTCGCGTTCTCACTCACTACGTCTGTGACAGACGAGGCTCGTGTTCTAACACACTGCGTCTGTGACAGACGAGGCTCGCGTTCTCACTCACTACGTCTGTGACAGACGAGGCTCGTGTTCTAACACACTGCGTCTGTGACAGACGAGGCTCGCGTTCTCACTCACTACGTCTGTTTTCAGATGCCACGTCCTGGTTGTGGGGATCCGGAGGACTCTGGAAAGCATGTAAGTCTGCAGATAACGGATTAATTACTTTTTATCAATTTATTATCACCTAAGTTTGTTTTGTGGCATTGTGTTTGTATTTATTCATGTAAATGAGCAACAGGTATAACTCACTAATAGCTCTAGTCAAACAAGTAAAACAAAGACATGGTATTTACGATGAAATGATAAAAATGATACCCGTGGCTTTCCGAAATAGGCAGCAAAGTCACGCGCTCGCCCTAAGTCTTGGTGTCATTACAACATTGTAGAAATAAGACATCATTATGACATAAAGCCTCTACAACAATTAAAGTGGATATACAAGATGTGCAGATAAAAACACACACAAAAACACAAGATGAAGGTAAAAACTTTCACTAAAACATAGACTTAAACAAGAGCCACTCGATATTCAAAACAGGTGCTGCCTGATGTGCTTCACTACAGCACATTTAAAAATATGGTATGTGGTGGTAAATGGATCGATTGTGGGACACTTGATTGTGAAATCATTAAAACAAAGTAAAACACGAATAAAAAACCTCGCTTTACAGTTTCGACGTGGCCAAATGGAACCTGAAAAATTTGCAGTTGTGCCCCCCTGGTTCGACGCCGTGAAAAGGGAGGCTCCCAAGCAGGAAGGCAGAGTCTATCTTGCCCATGATTATTTTTTAATGAAACATAAATCATATTGATATCTTCTTTGCGAGAGGCTGGCGATTTTGAATAATTTTGATAGGTCGTGATAAAAAAGCGTGATTGAAGGCCGAGATGTATGAATGTGGTCAGCTAACCACATAAGAAATTTGTGCTGAATTCTGTCCAGCCTCTCCAAATGAGTTTGAGCAGCCCCTCCCCAAATGACGCAACCGTATTCAGGAATCGATCGAACACTGCCGAAATATGCTGCTAGGATGGGGTCGGTTTTCAGACTTCCCGCGGTTCGGCCGGTCTGGAGAGATCATGTGAGCACACCCATCACCCTATTTGTCTTGTTGACGGTGTAATCTATGTGGTTTTTTAAAGGTTAATTTCGTGTCAAGCCAAACACCCAGATCTCGAACCTCTTCTACGTGATCCAGATAAGTGTTTTGAATTTTGTACCGGACCAGAATTGGATGTCTTTTCAGAGTCATTCTAAACGAGCAGCATTTTGATGGGTTGAGGTTCAGTTTCCAATCGTTGGACCAAACTGCTAGCCAATCAAGGTCCTTTTGAAGAAGTTCCGAGTCCTTTTACTCGGTGATTTCGTGATAGAGCTTTACATCGTCAGCAAAGAGAAGAATATCTGTCTGAATGTTGTCCGCAAGGTCATTTATGAAGAGTGCAAAGAGCAACGGAGATATCAGACTACCTTCCGGCGTTCCAGAGCGAACCTGGGTCCAATCAGAACATTTTTCATTGATAACGACTCGTTGTTTACGATTGCAAAGAAAGGTTTCAAGCCAATCCAAAGCCTGTCTGGCAATATTGTATTATTTTTTTAAGTTTATGGAGGATAATTTTATGGTTTACGCTCTGGAATGCCGAAGAGTAGTCAGTGTAGACGACATCTGTCTGATGGCCTGAAGAGATGGAATCTTACACAGTTTTTAGGAGACTAGCTAAATTTGTGTCACAAGACCTGTGTGGGACAAAACAGTGTTGTTTCTCGGTTAATACGGGCCGAACATGGGAAAGCAGGTTCTCATACACGCATCTCTCCAGAACTTTGCCGAACAGCGGGAGGAGTGAATTTTCAAGCGAATTTCTGGTACCTTTTTTGAAAATCGGAACAATGTTTGCCTCCGCCCACCTGCTCAGGAAAACCCCTCGATCCACTGATTTTTCGAACAGTTTGTACAATGGATGAGCTAATTCGTTACGGCATTCCTTTACACGCGCCCCGCTGGGGTCCCTGGCATGACGCGCCCCGCTGGGGGGGCGTTTTTCGCCCCCTCCGTATCTCGTTCCCCACGAAAGCTAAAGGAAAATTACGGGCAGCGTTCGAAAGCTCTTGATAAGACGAAGAGATTTTATAGGAATTTGTATGTCAGGTCAGTATTGATGTCAGCATAGGTCAAAGAAGGTTCCATACGCTTACAAAAAAGCAGCGTACGCTTCTCTCCCTAGATCTACCCTCAGGGAAGCTAGAGCAGATATTGATGCATCATTGGATTTCTCTCATCGCGGCGAATCGAATGATGTATATGACCTTTCTACGTCAAATAGTCGAAATGACCTGACCTCGACCACAGAGGGCCACAGAGTGACCTGGTATGGTCATGTCGCATATCAATCGACTCCCCGTGGCAATATAAGCGCAATGCAAGCAAAATGGGAGCTTTATCTCAATTCAGTGACAAGTTATTGACAAAACAATCACTCTCTGCTCCAGTGACCTGATATCACCTTTGAGAGGTCAGATGCTCAAAAACTCAACTTTATTGTCAAGATCGTGGTAAGAATAGATGGTTTGAGGATTTTTAGCTTTATCTATCCAGTATTTGTTTAAAACGAAGCCCATTCTATTTTTACCGTAGGCTTATAATGGGGTGCCCAAAAATTGACCCACCTTAGGTCAACAATATTGAAATTCCGAGATAGCAAATTTGTAGACCCTAATGACCTCATCATATTGTGGAAGTTTCAAACTGATCAGTTTGCTAATGTTCCCTGGGCGCTGCTTCAAACTCTTAATTTTAGTTTTTAAGGTCGGGTCACTTGACCCTGAATAGCTCCTTAACCTGACATGACCTTAACTAAAAAATTTGGTCAGATGTGTAAAATTGATCAGGGATAAAGTACTGTAAGTTTCGTTGTTCTGCACACTTCGTTTTTGAGCTATCTGGGGAAAACCAGGAGGGGAGGGGTGAATTACATCCCCCTAGCGAGGTGCGTGTTAATGATCCGAGCGCTTATATTTTGAGGGCCACAAGCTTTGTTTATCTAAATGTCGTTTGAAATATCCGTAATTCGTGCCTCTGATACAGAAAACTTGTCTAGATTTTTTCGACTTTTTTATTTCTATTTTAGTACAACTCAACACATAACAACAAACACTTTTAATAAAAAAATAACAGCTATGTGTCTGATACACTATCATAGAATGTGTGCGTTTCAGTGGGTGTCATTGTCTAAACTTGTCTAGATTTGGAATAAGGTGATCAGGTGTATCTGGATATTGAACTGGATCGTCTAGTCTAAATTTTCTCGCAAATGTTTGGTTTAGAAGATGTACCCTTTCTCTATCTCCTGTAATGATGCAATTTCCGTTGGATAATGCCGGTATCTGTCCCTTAGAGCCCTTAATGCACTTTAAAAAAGACAAAAATCGTTTAGGATTAGTTTTGAAGTTCACTATCATGCCTTGGAGATGCTGGAAGTATTTGTCGCAAGATATGCATTTGAATCAGGGCAGTTGAATAACAAATACTTCAAAGTTTTGTACCCAAAGTGGTCAGAATCATAGTTTAGTACCAGTTTTAGTATAACACACCAGAAATATGCTAGAAATAAGACTGGTCTAATACACTCCTATAAGGCAAGCACAAACGGCCGCAGCTGGTGACAGTGGTATTTGTTTGGACCCAAAACATGAAGGAGGAGCAGTGCGTAGGTACGATTGAATATTTGATTGTTGTCAATATTGTTGTGGTCCATTCATTTGCTTTTGGATGTTTTCAAAGTAACTCCATATGCTATTTGAATAATTCATGTAGTTATGCATGTAGTTAAGTAGTTGAATTTCAAAAATATTGGTCTGACGACCGCGGCATGCACAAGTGATGATTTCTATGCAAATTTATATCTAGCCATATTAGTGTTAAGTTATGTTGACGCCCGTCATTTGTTCTCGTGCTCTAGTTAAGCGTAAAATCACACTTTTGCGTTTCCTGACTTCTCTTAAAAATATATTCTTCATAGAATGCTGTTTGAACACAAATTCTACCCGGAGTGGTTTCAGGGACGGTTTTGGATGGCATCTTGAGATGTTTCTGTGGCAGCACTATTCCAGCTAAATCTTAGACCGATCAAGGACGGCAGAACGTTATATAATCTGGATGATAGGCTGAGGCTAATTCACATGAAAGTCAAGCTCAAAGGCCATAGGTCAACGCCAACTCGACATTTTCAAGTTCATTGGTGGCACTGGTTCCGGTCAGATGACATGGCCAAGGAATCGGCTTGCCGTTATTAGAAATCTAACAAGGAATTAATCTGTCGTTGTTAGGAACCTACCAAGGAATCGAATTGTCGTTGTTTTTACGCGTGTATGTATTTATTTTTCAAACAATAGCAGTACAGTGCCTTTTTACAGTTTCTGCTGGGCAAATAGCTTTTACATTTTCTCATACCTGCATTCCTTTTTCAGTAAAGCTCATGAAGTGGTTGGGGAGAGGATCTTCAGTGCCGAAAAGCAATGGTGAGTACATAAAGTTATTTTAACACGCGCATTGACGGGGGTCTGAGCCACCTTCGCATTGACGGGGGCGGGTACCCGCCCCCCTAAGATCTCGAGAACCACGGTAGGTAGCGAAAAACGGTAAACGGCGTTGGGCTGCCCATCCACTTCTCCATCGAAAACATTTGTACCATTTTTTTGTCAGGTCACATTTAAGGTCACGAAAGGTCAAAACATGCCCGTCATAGGGATAACATGTAAAATTCAGTTTTTCGGGCATTACATCTGAACAAGTAAAGATAGAGCAAAACGATTTGAACCATATGAATCCTCTTAGCAAGCCGAATCGAATGATATATAATTTGACCTTGCTAGGTCAAATCAAGGATTTGACCTGACCTGAGGTCAGGTCAGGGTCAAATTATATAAAATGCATATCATTAGAACTGCAAAGCCCAGGCGAGTCTAATGCAGCTAAAATAAATGCTCTATCACCATCCGTTACTGAGTTATTCCGTAAAAACCATTTTTCCCATGTATTTCCAATGGAGAGGTCATGCGTCGTACCTGACCTTAGGTCATCGATATCAAAAATACCGGAACATATTTTAGAGAACTTGGTGGGGCCATTATGTGATATGAGTTTCAATCGGATAAGTTCACCCTGCTCCGACTTATGCTATCTTAGACTTTTTTTGAGGTCGGGTCACTTGACCTGTACTGGTGACCTGACTTGAGATGACCTAACCTTAAAATTTTCACAGAAGTTGTAAAAATGATGAGGGAAAAGGTATACCAAGTACGGCGGCGCTACGCGCTGCCGTTTTTCTACTATCTCCGAAAAACCCGAGGGGGGCGGGTACCCGCCCCCCGTCAATGCGCGTGTTAAAGGGCTGAAACACCACGTGTCGATGGTGAAAACAACGGTCTTGAGACATCCCATGGAACTACTGTGTCTAAGAAGTATCCACACGTGTGCTGTTAATTCATATCATTGATTTATTAATCCACCTGATTTTATCGACGGACCGGCAGCCCGGTGGAAGCCCACTTGCAAACCTGGAAACGACTGCCACCAGCTCATCGAGTTTAAGAGCTGTTACCAGCTCTTGAACTCGAGGAGCTGGTAACGACATTTGTAAATAGAAAACACGAGTGTTCCCCGTTAGTTTTGAGCGTCGTTTTGAAACTATGGAGTTGGCAGCAGGCGCGCGCTCTGGGCACTGCGACAGCCTCGCTAGCGGAGCGGACACACTGGGCCAGTACGACCTGGTAGGCGTTACACTGAACAGTCTCACCGGATCAAATATATGAAAATCGCAATCTCGCAACATAGATGTGACAAGTCTTGAAAATAACGAACGTTAAACCTTTTCCAAAATAGAGATGAATACCCATTCAGGTGGTACCTTGGATATGTGTAGCAGATATGTAATACTGTATGTATGTACCGACGTTTGGCGTACTGCCGTGTGCCAGACGTGTCTGAGATGGGCTCTTAGGCATAGCTCTGATTTCATTTCGTAGCGAAGGACCTCAATAATAATAATCGTTGGGGCTTAACGACACACCAACTGCCAGGACCATACGGCGTCGCCAATTCTCACCCTGTTGCAAGGGATTTGGTAGATCAGATCAACTCATTCAGAGGCTCCGCCCCCTCATCCTTAGCGAAGAACTTCTTCTCTGCTGTGTATGCGATGGAGAGGCAGTTTCTCCCAATTCTGATATATATATTTTTTCTTTTAGACAATGACGATTAAAACTGATCGATGAGTCACATTTTGAGAGCTTTTTGATGTTTTCCTATTTTTCGTATCAGGAGTCTTATATCAGGTGGTGTTCCGTAAATCAATGATCCAAAATTCATGCAATTCCGATTAGTTTCAACTGTATTCAAACAATTATTTTCAAGGACTGTACGTCACTACTCACAGTTCAAATCTTAATATTTGAAAATTAGTTGCTGAGATGTTCCCTGGCCTCTCCCCTCGAATCCGGAAATGTAAAGAACACTGAAGATTATATATTCGGGCACAGCCCTTCATCAGAATCGTGGAGTAAATATCAATAATTATCAGTCCTAGTATAGCCAGACCTCGAATTGAGCTTCACACAAATGCCTTTTAGAATGAATCGCTCAAAAATAAGATTGTATGTCGTGACAACAATTATATTGGTATCTCTAACCTAAAAGCAATGCCGACAATACAACAAACCTAGACCAGTATTTGTGACAGACTTTTCTATTATTTCAGCCAAACACTAGCTTTTGATTAACAATGAAAAACTCGCTGAAGTATCTTAATCGGTTATTTGAATATTTCGGTTCTCGTTATTTACTTTTTCCGTCGACTGCAGCTAAAATGCTAACCAAAAACTACCTATTTAGCACTAGTAGACGTGATACTAGATCGGTGTAAAGACTGCATGCTTTCCCCTTTTACATGATGCTATATTTTTAAAATAAAAGCCTCCCTCGAATTATTTAGTTAAGATTGTATCTAGTGGTCAATGTCAACTTTTTTTTAATTGATAAACCTATTTTCCACAGCCTGCTCCTACCCCAACGTTAAGCGTCGAAAGAGTATACGTCTGGCTGCAAAAAAGCATTATCAATTTTATATGATACTTATTCAACAACCCTAGCCCATAGTATGTACCTCTTAAACAAATGCAACTTTTATAGTTAGTTATGTGATCAATCATTGGTAAATACTTTTCCTCAGTCTGTACCTTTAGCCCAACGTTAAATGCCGAATGGGTATACGTCTAACTGCAGAAAAGTAGTATCAATAATTATTTGCATATTTCAATAACCTTAACCCCAGTACGTACCCCTAAAAGCAAACCATCTCTTTGAGCTAGTTAATGCGATCAATCATTAATAAACCCTTTTCCCAGCCTGTACCTCTGGCCAAACATTAAGCGTTGAATGAGTATACATCTGGTTGCAGAAAAGCACCATCAAAGATAAATTGCCTAAAAAAAACAAAACCTGAGCCGTACCTGTGACCTAAGTCTATCACTTCTGACTAGTTAAACTAATTCAACCTTCTTTTTTTAACCATCTCTCAACCATCTTTTCAACCCTTTTTCCAGCCTGTAAATCGGGCCCAAAGTTAAACGTCAAAAGCATATACGTCTAGCATCAATAACACTATCAATAATGTATGGAAGTCGTACCCCAGAACACATATACTTACGCTGATCCCTCCCTTACCTCTTAAGCCACTGCTGTTAAGTGATAGCCTATCCTAGACCAGCATAATAGGCCAGGACGTTCCTTGTACGTTAAGGCGGGATGACGATCCTGAATGGTTATGGATTCGGCTATCTTCCTATCTGGATGATCACGTGCCCGATGAACTACTTTTAGCTCAAGTGGTTCTGATATAGCCTGAGTGTCCTGTGCCGCATGTTTCTCGAGGAAATGATCTCCTAGAGGTGTGTTCCTAGTTTTATTTTTCGCGTCCCGCAAACGTTCGTTAAATCACAATCGGACGGGCCTCATCGACTCCCCTACGTATTGAGCCCTTTTTGATCCTGATTACACAGTCTAAAGTCTATTTGATACACTAAATTTTTCTGTGTGCAGTCGCCTTTAAAACCTGACTTGCATAAATGACACCTCTGACCCCCAGGAAATTTTGGCTTAGAAATGGCCGACCTAACCAATGACGACTTAAGTTTCTTGTTATTCTTCCAGGCTATATGTACTTTCAGGTTAGATTTCTTTACGACCTTTTTCATTTTACAGTGTAGCTGTTCGTCTACGTATGGCAAAGTCAAGAACCCATCATAAGAATCTGAGCCTTCTTTCTTTTTCTTGCACCTTCCTTTACCTGTCCTAGCTAGTCTAACCTCCCTTAACAAACGCCTGAGAAGCCCTGCATGATACCCATTTTTTAGAAGCAGATTCCAAATCTTATCTACGTTTTTTCTCTCTTTCTCTGAGCCCGATGAGTTATCCATAGCCCTGTGGAACATGTTTCGGATAATATTGTGTTTCGTAGACGTGAGATGGGCAGATGTACTATGGAGGATGATTCCCGAGTTGGTTAGTTTGATGTAGAGCTCTGTCTCTATCTTAGTGTTTTGGCCGTGTGTTTCTGCTGTGACTAACGTATACAAATAGGGCACCCCACTCCCACTACCCGTGTGCTCCATGGTAAATTTTAGGTGTGGATGTCTACTGTTCATGTAGCTAAGAAAGTCATCCAAAGCTTCCTGCCCATGCGAGAAGATACCTGCATAATCGTCAATGTACCTTACCAAGAACTCTGGTTTGACAGGACATGTAGCTAACGTTTTGGTTTCAAACAAATCTAAGAACAGAATGGCCAAGGCAGGTGCACATGGATTCCCCATAGCTAACCCTAATTTTTGTCTGTAGTACTGATCCCCAAATAAGAAAACATTGTCACTCAGACACTGGTCGAGAAGTTTAGAAATGTCGTCTTTGGTCAGGCCAAAAGTATCAATATTCTGTGAATCATTGTCTAGCTTTGCTTCTACCGCTTTGATAGCCTCAGGAACGGGTATGTTTCCATACAAATTGACATTGTCTATGGTGAAGAAAATGCTACCTGCTGGTATGCCTTCTGATTGAGTATGATTTGAGAGTCTCCTCAAAAAGTCTTTGGTATCCCAAATATGCGTAGGCACAAACTGGAGAAGTTGATTAAGTATTCACTCAAGCAAACAGGAAGTTTTCTCTGTGGGTCCTCCACAGGTAGATATGACTGGTCTGAGAGGGACTGATGGTTTATGATCCTTCGGTAAGCCATAAAATACGGGGGTTCTACTATGCGCGGGGTTAGATCTGTTACTGTCCTATCCAGCAGTTTTCCCCTCGCAACGCTTTTGAGCGTACGTTTGGTTTTGGCTTCCACATTCTGAACAGGATTCTTTCTTAACTTTTCATAGCTCTCTGGGTCATCTAAGATAGTGTTAACCTTGTTTATATAGGCATCTTTGTCTAGAATTACAAAACCCTTACATTTGGCGCTCTGTTTAACTATGACATTTTCGTTTTTAGCGAGTTCATGGACAAGATTACGTTGCTCAGCCGTTACATTATGGGTAGCTACTCTGTGACTTTTATACGTACGCAGAAGATCATCTTTGAGTTTTTGAAGGCTAGACTCTACGATCCTGTTCGAAGGTTCTGGAAACGTCTTACCGGTATCAGGAAATCTAAAGGAGACGTTTGGAAGGCGACCTGCCCGCTGTTGGCGCACACCCCCATCAGGGTCGTCCGCCACAGAGTTGGTACCCAATGCTTCGCTGCCCAGCGCTCTTGGTGTCGCCCCGCCATATGATGATGATGACGTCAGAGCGGCAAGGTTGGCTGGCACGATGGTGGGAGCTCCGTCTGTGGCGTTCTCTGGTGGTGTACGGGTGGCTCCACTTAGTCCTGAGATCTTGTCCTTCCAACTTTTGCCGTACGCGAGCCGTTCCACTCCTTTAGCTACGTCTAATAACACTTCTCTCGTAATGCACTGAGTCATTGCAAAATTCGGTCCTTTCGCTGAAACACCTATGTGTAGACGGGCGTACCGACGCTGTCACCAAAATGTAGTCGGGCGTACCGACGCTGTCACCAAAATGTAGACGTGGTCTCCTTATGGCCCCGTCGGTATGAGCCGCATGCCCAATCTGCTTCCGCTGTCTCCGTTTTCCAAAAGTAGTGATGCCGTTTCTGGTTTTATTTTATAACATCTCGTGACTCCAAATCTTCATAATTCTGCCCTGGGAAACATTTCAAATATTCAAACACTCGTTTGACAAGAACCCAGCAAACCACAAGTAAATCATAAATCACAAACCAATATAAATCACATCTAAATTTAACACCGTTAGAATCAATCAGGTTTTACGCAAACACGTTTACAATGCCATATCAAATATCAAATAGTCGCAACAGAATTTCCGAATACACTTACGTTCACAGGAAGGTGTCACCCGCACACACAAGTGCGCTCTCGCTCGATGCTGTAGCGGAAATGACCCGGGGTCAACGCTTGACCTGGCCGCCAGGCGGCAGTCGGGGCAGAGCCGGAAGGGCAAGTTATGTGGGCAGTAATAAATGCTCACGGTGAAAATAAGTGCGGAGACTAATTAGTTGTATTAACATTTGACAAGAGAAGTTCACCACATAGGCCTAGAAGTCAAATAAACCTATCTTTCAGAAAATCAGTTTCCAACCGGAAGACTTGAGCGACATCTGCTGTCTAGCCGGCAGAGGCTCACGATGACGTCACAGGATGCGGCACAGTGACGTCACCGATAACAATAGTGCTAGCGCACTTCGTACAGCAACAGTAGACACAGGTCTACATATGCACGCTTCATTTATGCCCTGAGACGATAAGTTGTTCACTCTTTTCTTAGTTACATCGTTCACTGACACATCTTGACGTTGGCTGTTCCTGCAGTTCTCTTGAAGTTGTCTAAACTTCCGAATACGACGACGTCGGTTGTCAAAAATGGTTTGGTCAAAGACTTGATGGCACTTTCGGAATACATAATCGAAACATAATCGGTACGGCTCAGGTTTTGTTTTTTCTTAGGTAATTTATCTTTGATGGTGCTTTTCTGCAACCAGATGTATACTCATTCAACGCTTATCGTTGGGACAGAGGTACAGGCTGGGAAAAAGGGTTTATTAATGATTGATCAGATTAACTAGCTCAAAGAGATGGTTTGATTTTAGGGGTACGTACTAGGGTTGGGGTTTTTGAAATATGCAAATAATTATTGATAATACTTTTCTGCAGCTAGACGTATACCCACTCGACACTTAACGTTGGGCTAAAGGTACAGACTGAGGAAAAGTATTTACCAATGATTGATCACATAACTAAGTATAAAAGTTGCATTTGTTTAAGAGGTACATACTATGGGCTAGGGTTGTTGAATAAGTATAATATAAAATTGATAATGATTTTTGCAGCCACACGTACACTCTTTCGACGCTTAACGTTGGGCCAGAGGAGCAGGCTGTGGAAAATAGGTTTATCAATTACAAACAAGTTGACCTTGACCACTAGGTACAATCTTAACTAAATAATTCGAGGGAGGCATTTATTGTAAGAATATAGCATCATGTTAAAGGGGAAAACATGCAGTCCTTACACCGATCTAGTATACTCGTCTACTAGTGCTAAATAGGTAGTTTTTGGTTAGCATTTTAGCTGCAGTCGACGGAAAAAAGTAAATAATAAGAACATAAATATTCAAATAACCGATTAAGATACTTTAGCGAGTTTTTCATTGTTAATCAAAAGCTAGTGTTTGGCTGAAATAATAGAAAAGACTGTCACAAATACTGCTCTAGGTTTGTCGTATTGTCGGCATTGCTTTTAGGTTGGAGGTACCAATATCGTTGTTGTCATGACATCCAATCGTATTTTTAACGATTCATTCTAAAAGGCATTTGTGTGAAGCTCAATTCGAGGTCTGGCTATACTGGGACTGAGAGTTATTGATATTTACTCCACGATTCTGATGAAGGGATGTGCCCGAATATATAATCTTCAGTGTTTTTTACATTTCCGGATTCGAGGGGAGAGGCCAGGGAACATCTTAGCAACTCATCATCATGCTCCTCACCGCAGCACTTCAAAACTTATCAATATTTGAAAATTATATTGATTAGAATGAGCTAAAAAACTAGGACACTTCCATGAGGCAATGGCAAACGTTAACAAGTCACAATGGAATCATACAAAAAGAATGCTTTAAACAAACATTTACTAAATAGGTACAAGTCATTTTAAATCGGACATTTGATACAAGAGACTGTTTTACTCAGCTATACATGAAACATTTTAAGCACATTAACAACACAATTAACACTGACGATGCCGAAATACAATACAAATCACAGTATAAATTTCTTGGAAAATCAAATACCTTGCGGTACTATCAATTTGCCTCCCCCCACAATGTGAGTGCTTGGTGCGTGTTAATCTGCATGTTTAGTGATGGCTTATGTTCGTGTATGCGGAGTGCCTCGAGAACTGCTATTTTGCGTGTGTCGTCTGTGGATGTGATAATGCATGTGTTCTGGACTAGTATTTTGCGTGTTAGCTCAGTGTTGTGTTCATCATGCATGTGTTGTTTGATTGCTCCGTGTTGTAGATGCATAGTGAGCCGTCGAGACAGAGTCGTTGTTGTGACGCCAATGTAGTCATCTGCTTGAGGTCTGCAACCCTCAAGTGGGCATGTGAATTCATATACTACATTGGTGTACTTCAACGGCTCCGCCTCGACTGGCTTGTTAGACATGACTAGGTTGCGTGTCTTTTTTGTCGTGAAGTAGATGTGGAGTTCTAGACGTTCGCCTTCTAAACGTTTTATGTTTCGGCGTACCATGTCCTGTAGAACTCTCTCGTCAGTTTTGTATGCGTCGCTCATGTGGTTCCTGTAGAAGATGTGTTGTGTTGTCTTACTGGGGTGTTTTGCTGTTTCTGTGCGGTCTAATTGGCGTTTGATTTCGTGGTCTACCTCATGATTTGTGTATCCGTTGTTAATAAGTATTTGATTTGAGCGGTTGAACTCCGCGTGCATACCCTACGTATGAATGCCCTGACCACTCCATATTTGTAGCGGTCAGGGCATTCACTGATGGCGTTCATAGTTGTGCCGTTGTTTGTGGGTTTCCGGTACACTGATGTCTCAAACTTTGACCCTGAGGCCTCTACAACAATGTCCAAAAATGGCAGCGAGTTGTTATTACTAAGTTCATACTTGAACTTCAGAACGGAGTTGGTTTCAAACTTTTCAATGAGACGTTTTAGTTGGTTAATGTCCCTGATTTCCAGGCATATGTCATCTACATATCGTGTGATCCAGAATGGTGAGGTGTCTGTATCCTTGTGTACCTTGTTTTCCAAGTGAGCCATATAAAAATTGGCAAATAACGGCCCGAGGGGTGAGCCCATCGCAACCCCATCCTTTTGAAGATAGAGTTTTCCATCAGGTGCGCGAGAAGGATATTCATATGTGCAAGCTTTTAACAGATCACAGAGTAGTTTCTGTGGTATTTTAAGGGGTGGAAGTCCATTAGTGTGTGTGTGTTGAAAACCTCGTCTATTATGATATCTATTGTCTTAGATCACCTTAGATCACCAATATCAATAATCCCAGAAGATATGTTGTAGCTCCTGATGGGCCTATTATGTGGTATGAGTTTCAACTTGATAGATTAGCCCTCTTTATAGTTATACAGTCGTAAGCATTTTTTGAGGTGAGGTCACTTCACCTGGCCTGCTGACCTGACCTGATCGGACTTTGAGGTAAAATTTTCAGGGAAGATGTAAAAATAATAACACGCGCATTGACGGGGGTCTGAGCCACCTTCGCATTGACGGGGGCGGGTACCCGCCCCCCTAAGATCTCGAGAACCACGGTAGGTAGCGAAAAACGGTAAACGGCGTTGGGCTGCCCATCCACTTCTCCATCGAAAACATTTGGACCATTTTTTTGTCAGGTCACATTTAAGGTCACGAGAGGTCAAAACATGCCCGTCATAGGGATAACATGTAAAATTCAGTTTTTCTGGCATTACATCTGAACAAGTAAAGATAGAGCAAAACGACTTGAACTGTATGAATCCTCTTAGCAAGCCGAATCGAATGATATATAATTTGACCTTGCTAGGTCAAATCAAGGATTTGACCTGACCTGAGGTCAGGTCAGGGTCAAATTATATAAAATGCATATCATTAGAACCGCAAAGCCCAGGCGAGTCTAATGCAGCTAAAATAAATGCTTTATCACCATCCGTTACTGAGTTATTCCGTAAAAACCATTTTTCCCATGTATTTCCAATGGAGAGGTCATGCGTCGTACCTGACCTTAGGTCATCGATATCAAAAATACCGGAACATATGTTAGAGAACTTGGTGGGGCCATTATGTGATATGAGTTTCAATCGGATAAGTTCACCCTGCTCCGACTTATGCTATCTTAAACTTTTTTTGAGGTCGGGTCACTTGACCTGTACTGGTGACCTGACCTGAGATGACCTAACCTTAAAATTCACACAGAAGTTGTAAAAATGATGAGGGAAAAGGTATACCAAGTACGGCGGCGCTACGCGCCGCCGTTTTTCTACTATCTCCGAAAAACCCGAGGGGGGCGGGTACCCGCCCCCCGTCAATGCGCGTGATAAAGAAACAGCTGGACTTAGTTTGGCGGCGCTGCGCCCCGTCGCTTTTCGGCTACTTTGGAAAAACCCAAGGGGAGTCTAAAAAGGCCCACCCACCCGGGCGAAGGTTAAAGGTACATCGCGTCCACTACTATCATCCATTAATATCCTTCTACCATCATCTTTTAATATCCTATTCAGTTAAAACCATTTCCCATGTATTTCCAACTGAGAGGTCATGACTCGTGCCTGATCTGAGATCATCGATATAAAAATACCGGAAAATATTTTGTATAACTTGGTAGGCTCATTATGTGATATGATTTTCAATCGGATAGGTTCACCCTGTTCTGAGCTATGCTACAGGATGACACAAAAAAACAGTCATCACCAAAAGTCAAATAACGTCCAAAACTTTATTTCGATCATGACCAAACTTCATCCACATTATAAAAAGGCCATGTGCTTCACCTCTACGAAGTTTCAAGTCTCTGGCTTAAAAACTCGACTTTTTACTGGCGCTTCAAAATGTGCTCCAAATAAGCCCCCCGCCGCTGCAGGCGGTGACCCCAAAAAACAGTCATCTTCAAAAATCAAATAACGTTCATAATTGTATTTCAATCATAACCAAACTTCATCCTCATTATAACAAGGCTATTTTCTCAACATCCACCAACTTTTAAGTCTCTGGCTTAAAAACTTGGCTTTTTACTGGCGCTTCAAGATGTGCTCCAAATGAGCCCCCAGCCGCTGCAGGCACACTTGGATCCGGCGGGCGAAGTTCTCGATGACCCGCCCGCATTCCTCCTTCGGGATCACTCTTATGGCTGCTGTGATGGTTGCCTTCAAGGCAGGAATGGTCTGTGGGTTGTCTTCATACGCCCGGTCCTTCAGGTACCCCCACAGATAAAAACCTTGGGTTTCAAGTCCGGTGAATGCGGTGACCACTCGGGGTCACACCTGCGGCTGATCAGTCGGTTAGGGAAACGCTGCCGTAGCCATACCAGTGATTCGTTTGATGTGTGGGGGGTGGCGCCATCCTGTTGGAACCACTGCAGGGCCCTGACGACCCCTCTCCGTCGATCGAGTGCTGTCCAGAACTCGCCAAACGCCTGGACATACCGCTCGGTGTTGATTGTCACAGACTTGCCGGATCCAAGTGTGCCTGCAGCGGCGGTTGGCTCACTTGAAGCACATCTCGAAGCGCCAGTAAAAATCAAAGTCTTTAAGCCAGAGACTTAATCATTTGTGGACATTGAGCACATAGCCTTTTCACAATGTGGATAGAGTTTGGTTATGATCGAAATTAACCCGCGCCCCACCGGGGGTCCGGCGCCACCTTCGCCCCACCGGGGGGCCATCGATGGCCCCCCTCTAACTCCGAAAATATGGGCGTTAGCGCAAATCTGCAAAGTGCAATAGAAAGCTCGCGTGAATTCAGTAAGAAATTAATTCGCATGTTTTAGTGCTCAGGTCAATGGTTTGACCTCCAGAGGTCAAATTAGGTCAAGATCGGCTATTTTCACTCAAATATGCAATGATTAAGCAAACTGGGCATAACTCTTATGTCATTAGAGCTATTAAGGCCTGGTAAAGTACATTTGATAGCAAATTGCCTGTACTTTTTCCGCTATGTGGAACGTAAAGACCTCGCGCCAGTGGTTTGACCGCCAGAGGTCACCTCGTGACCTAATATGACCTGAGGTCACGAAAGGTCAAAAAGTGACCTTGCCGTATATGAAATGAAAGCCAGTGACAAGGCAAACACTGTGGTGTTTGTTTCACTGCTCTAACTTAATTAGGTCAAAAGTTATTGTCAAAATACTGTTTTTGACCTCCGGTGACCTTGGATGACCTTGGAGAGGTCCAAGGGAAAATATGACCCCTGGGATCCGTGAAAGGGTGTCCAAAAACGTTGTTCTGAGCAGTCTGAGTATTTGCAATCATTTTTGTGGCTTTTATATCATGAAATAGCTTTTCCCCATGCTTTTCCAATGGGAGAGGTCGCCTCGTGACCTGACCTCAGGGCACGAAATCGAAAAATCCCGGATATACACCTTGTAGAACCCTGGAGGGGTCATGAAGTGTAGGAAGTTTCAAATCGATCGACTTTGAAATGTAGCTCTTACAGAGCTCTAAAGTGAAGTGAGGTGACCTTGGTTGACCTCGTCTGGTGACCTGACCTTGGGTGACCCGGGGTAAAAAATTTCAGGGATGATGGGAAAATGATGCAGTGAGAGGTAGAGCCCTCAACCGCGGTGCTGCGCCTCGTCGTTTTTCTGCTATCCCGGAAAAACCTTAGGGGGGCCATCGATGGCCCCCCGGTGGGGCGAGGGTTAAACTAAGGACGTTATTTGACTTTTAGTAATGACTGTTTTTTTGGGTCACCCTGTATCTTAAACTTGTCTTAGGTGAGGTCACTTGACTTGCACTGATGACCTGGTCTGAAATGATTTAATATCAAAATTTTAGTTTTAATAATATCAAAATTTTAGTTTTAAGTTGTAAAACGATAAGAGATAATGTGTACCAAGTAAAGTGGCGCTACGCGGCGTTTTTATTGTCTCCATAAAAACCGGAGGGGCGGGTACCCAGTCCCCGTCAATGTGTGTGATAATGTTCCTATCCTCCATGGATGGAGATCAAGGGGGTTAGGAGGTCAGGACCCCCCCCCCTAGGGTTTGGGTCTCCCATGGGCTTTGCATAGGATTTGTATTGTTGTGGCAGCGTTAACCCATCCAGGACCTCCTGGGTTGAGAATAGACCTCCAGCCTTGCTCTCCTCAATCATGATCAAAAGGAAGTAGGACTTGATTTTGATAATCCTGGCATAGTCCATTAACAAAATAGTTTAATGGCAGAAACCCAATCACAATAACTTAATAACACAATATAACAATAAGTCCGGATCAGTTTCGTTTTTTAACCCATTGAAGTTCATTCATTGTCGCCATGTGACTTTGCTATCGGTGCGTCCTTAAACCCCAAAGAGAATGAACTTATTAAAATTGCCAAAACATTAAAAAACATATTTTTATATTTTTCATAACCAATGCTAAGGTCACTAAACCTGCTCTTAATATTTGGATGTCTTTCACGGGAGCGGTTCGTAAAAAGTGTCTCACTGAATCAAGTGTAATCTAGTCGGGAGAGCTCCGGGAGCTTTGTCTCAGTTCCTTGTCTCCGACCAGATATCACGTCTATGGAATGCTCTATTTTGAACTCTAATTCGCATGACTGCTTTGTTTTCATACGATTACTGCATCGAGTGTAATCGAATCCGTATCTTCCACAGCACCTCGGATAGTTCAGCGACCCAGCTGGGTGAGTAGAAATAGTCGCCATACAAACATGTTGGCCGAAAACAAGGGACAATGGTCGTGTTCACGAAACATGTAGGTATTTCTAGAACATGGTTTCCCAGGTGGTTGTTTCCTACTACATTTTCAGCAGATTACGTGTATTCGCATACAGTGATCTTTCCTGAGCTTTCATTGAGATTTCATGAGCTTTCAAAGTGATTCTTAAACGTTTGCTTTAACAGAACCTGGTCAGATGCCAGAGCCAAAAAATATTCCAATATGCTCCACCCTTTGACATGTCATAACCTCATAATCGACTTTTGAACTGAGCCAAACTACTGTTTTATAGTTTTGCAATACTTTCTTACGGGCTTTGTTTCAACATTTGCGTTTTTCCGCCATTCATGAGGCGGAGCCGCAGTCGGCAGCACGTCGGATACCACTGCGGTGTGCAAAGTATTTGCCTCCTCACGGTTTGGCTGGCGCCGCCTCTGCCCACTGCCCTCGGGCGGGTCAGGTTAGTCGGAGCGGGTCTGCGGGTCTACCTGGAGTCTTCTTCTGCTGCGGGCTCGCTGGTGACCGGGAAAATAATGGATCAGCCTATCACCACTATAAGTGGAAAGTGCGTCTTCAGAAGGATTCCTCATCGACCACCCACCATTCCCCAGGCGTAATACATATCAGACAATCATTACATCAGAGAAGGATCGTTTCAATCTCGGCCAAGGCGCCGGCCACTTCTCGGTCTGAAGGGCCACTCAGCAGTTAAGAACGCTTATTTCTCTTATTCCGAGCATTACGTTTTATCTTGCTGCTCTTTTTCAGCTATCGCCACTCTTCAGTCACTTGTGACAGCTTCTTCGTGCAGTTATTTTCGTGATTGTGGAAACACGTGCCTTCACCAAACCGGCATCACGTGAACCCTTCCACTGGAAGCGATGGCGTCTCCGTCACAGCGGCGTCTCCGTCACGGCGGCGTCTCCATCACGGCGGCGTCTCCGTCACGGCGGCGTCTCCATCACGGCGGCGTCTCCGTCACGGCGGTGTCTCCGTCATGGCGGTGTTCCCGTCAGGGCGGCGTCTCTGTGACGGCGACGTCTCCGTCACGGCACACAGCGCTGGTGAAGTTAGCAGTTAGCCAGCTGACGCACTGTCAGATATTCTCCTAACCCTGGTTGAGGTTGATGGGTGGCAGATGAGAAATGATTCTGAAGAACATCTCTGCTGACGTTGGGGCATAGCTGCGGACCTTTCACTGGCTGAGGTCGAATTATTAGGCACTTTTACTTGTAATGGTGATATGCTGATCCATTATTCTCCCGGTCATCAGCGAGCCCGCAGCAGAAGAAGACTCCAGGTAGACCCGCAGACCCGCTCCGACTAATCTGACCCGCCCGAGGGCAGCGGGCAGAGGCGGCGCCAGCCAAACCGCGGAGGAGGCAAACACTTTGCACACCGCAGTGGTATCCGACGTGCTGCCGACTGCGGCTCCGCCTCATGAACATCTTATTTTCATCGTGATCATCCTCTCCGCTACGTTCATCTTTGCTATCTGGAGCATACCATAACAAATTCAGACCAGGGGAATTTTTTACCCCCGCCCCTGTGGATCCCAGTCAAAGATACCTCTGCTTAAAGGCATGTTCAAGAGGGTTACCGTCACGCCCGAATAGCGTCACGCACGTCCCGTTACGCAGGCGTGACGGGATTCTTCTACAGCTGGATCTGCTAAGAAAATGTCAAATTTTGTGATTCTCGCCGGCAAATGCGAGAGAGCCCAATAAATTCAATTTTGTGCCAAATGTAGAAACAAGCCAATTTGTTTCTTGATATGATTGTTCTTTAACGTTCTGGATAGTGTGGATACACCCGTGATACAGCCTGGATGGGTGGGCGTGTGACGTCACACCACGGACCGGCCTTTGCTCTTGGAGGGGGGGTGACCCCAATCCACCTTCGCCCTGGCCTGGCGTGAGAGGGGGGTCTTTACCCCTTTCGACGTTGGCTCCTATGTGGAATAGAGAAGAAAACGTGAATGGCGATATATAGCCCATAAAATAGGTGGAAACTATACAGTGGCTTTTTCACTCCGGTCGATGCGGAGGTCATGACAGGTCAAAGAATAAGGCAGGCTTGGAGGATATTTTTTGGCTCTGGTGACTGAATGGGCTGCATTAGATTCGATGTTTAGGCGTCTTTGGATGCAACTCACTTTACTTCTTTCTTTATTTTGCTTGGCCTTCACCAATTCGGATGGTAACTGAGGGACCAAGCGCCTTATTTAAGACTACCTACATTTTTCCTGTAAATTCACATCTTAGACCAGTTTCGACTTAATAAAAGTAATCCCCAGTTAGAAAACTTACCAACCAGCATTTCAACAAACATTTGAAACTACACCAATATTGTCGAAAGTTGCCTATATCTTGAAAACCTAAACCACTAAAATCGCTTCGCAGATGAAAACCAAACGGACACTTGGTGTAGACAATTTCATTGCAAAATCACA
This sequence comes from Lepas anatifera, assembly GCA_034440635.1. Classification (NCBI taxonomy): domain Eukaryota; kingdom Metazoa; phylum Arthropoda; class Thecostraca; family Lepadidae; genus Lepas; species Lepas anatifera. Next base: position 296,209 of record JAOTON010002016.1, on the reverse strand, counting down.
ATGGACGAAAATCACCCGCAGAGAAGCCCTAAGAATGATATGTTTTTATTTTCTACAAGTCATTGTTAACGCTGAGGCTGTTTTGCAGGTCTAAAAAAATCGCAATCCACACCTAACTCATAATTTATATGTTGTCTACAATGAAAGCAAGGTAATACTTTTATACCTGAGTTACTTTATACTTAAACAATTTATATCCGTTTATTAATATGATTAGGATCAATAAATGAACAGTTATACTTCTTTTAGCTTACACAAATATATCAACGCCAGCGAATGCACCGATACCGAATCCCAGCCATTGCGACTGGATCCTGAAACCCCAAGCAATTTAAAAATTGCCCATGGTGCCCAAGGTGCATTTATGAGACACGCACATTGACGGGGGTCCGAGCTACTTTTGCTTTGACGGGGGTGGGTACCCGGCCCCTAAGATCTCGAGAACCACGCTATGTAGCGTAAAACTGCAAACGGCGTTGGGTAGCCCATGCAATTCTCCATCAAAAATATTTAAGCCTTTTTTCAGGTCACATTTAAGGTCATTAGAGGTCAAAGCATGCCGTCACAGGGATTACATGAAAATGAAGGTTTTCAGTCATTACATCCGAATGAGTAAAACTAGAGCAAAACAATTAGAACTATATGAATCCTCGCAGCAAGCCGAATCGAATGATATATAATATGATCTTGCGGGGTCAAATCAATGATTTGACTTGACCTGAGGTCAGGTCAAGTTCAAATTATATAAAATGCATATTATTAGAACTGCAAAGACAAGGCAAATCCAATGCAGTTAAAATAAAGGCTCTATCGCCAATATTTACTAAGTTATTCAACTAAAACCATTTTTCCATGTATTTACAATGAAGAGGTCATGGCTCGTACCTGGCCTCAGGTCATCGATATCAAAAATACTGGAATTGTTTTTTTAAGTTTGTTTGAGGTCAGGTCACTTGACCTGTACTGGTGACTTCACCTGAGGTGAGCTAACCGTAAAATGTTCACAAAATTTGTAAAAATGATGAGAGAAAAGGTATGCCAAGTCTAGCGGCGCTTCGCACCGCCGTTTTTCATGCTGTCTCCGAAAAACCCGAGAAGGCGGGTACCCGTCCCCCGTTAATGTGTGTGTTAAAGGTACGTTGAAGGGAGATTTCCTCACGCCTACGTGACCTCACACGGGCGTGAAAGGAATCTTCCACCGCTGTGTCTTTTACAAATATTCTTCATTTTGCGGTGCTAGCTTTCAAATGCGACAGCGCACAAGACATTCAAAACCGTTCCAAATATGCAAATATAGCTCTCCGTTTACCAATACAGTCATTTTTTTAAATACTCTGGATAGTATTGATACACCCTCGATACACCTTTGGAGGGATGGAGTGTGACGTCACACCACGGGCCGACCATTGGTCTCTAAGAGGGGCCGCCCATTGTGTTCCTGTATGTTTTGCACATGCCGTGTTATATTAGCATCCCGCTTGTTTTCTCAATTGACCTCCCGCTCCTGAACATACATTGGAAAACCGAAAAATAATGTTCGGCTACCTATCGTGAAAAAAAACATGAATCTTAGCACTTTCCTATGATTTAAATTCCTCAAAATTTGTAAAATATTTTTCAATGCAATTACTTTGTTTAAAAAAAGACTACCTAAGGAGTGTTAGCATGCAATAATCGCAGGCTAAAACAATTGCCTTGACCTGAAACAACGCACAGTTTATGGTTCATACAGCGTCATATTGGGTCAAAACATAATCATATTTAGAGGCTTAAAATCGAAATTACTCGTCGTTAATTCTGAAAACTTGCCTTAAGGGCTTTAAATATACCAAGGCACAGGATCCAGGTGTACTCAAGTATATTTAAAAAGGTAGGCGAAATTTGGGGCGCTCTAATGTACAGCCTCATCATCAATACTAATTCATAGTGTGATGGCAACATTTAAGGCAAGTTACCTATCCTAATCGGTTTGTTTCAGGAACTGAAAATCCAGAGAGACATCTGGAGATTACGAACACTGGAGCTCCGTCTTTCGAGAATTAAATGTCTACTGAAGGGCTGGCAGAGCTACGACCTTAGTGGTATGTACAGCTACCATTTCTAATCAAGTGGCATCAAACTCATCTTTCATTGCCATTCTCATCCCTATTGATATAAGTATATTTTGCTTTCTCATATGCGCTTTCCCTCTCTCTCTCATCACATACTCAGTTTGTAATTTGACATTGCATCCCGGACATCGGGATGGATAGTTGAAATAACATGTCATCAACTTATAGTCGCTCTCTGGACTGCATCTCTTATACTGACCTTATACTGAATTGTCAGACCTTATAATGCAATGTCAGACCTTATACTGAAATTTTAGACATACTGCAATGTCAGACTTTACACTGCAGCGTCAGAGTTCAGACTGCAGCGTCAGATTTATACTGCAGGGTCAGACCTTGCACTGCAGTGTCAGAACCACGGTTGTCCGTCTGAAGAGTCTGACGGTGTCTGTCCGACTGACAAGTTTTCAGCTTCAGTCAAACTGACCTAACCGTCGACAGCTGTCAGTATAGCCCACGGTACTGCCAACGGCTGTCAGTATAGCCCACGACACTGCTGACGGCTGTCTCAGTATAGCCCACGACACTGCCGACGGCTGTCTCAGTATAGCCCACGACACTGCCGACGGCTGTCAGTATAGCCCACGTCACTGCTGACGGCTGTCTCAGTATAGCCCACGACACTGCCGACGGCTGTCTCAGTATAGCCCACGACACTGCCGACGGCTGTCAGTATACCCCACGACACTGCTGGCGGCTTGGACAAGACTGGGAATGTCTTCTATTTTACTCTTTTTTTGTCAGAACAAGTGCTGGAACCAGTTGAGGTTTGCCAGCGAGGGGCCAATAATTTAGAAAAGTATAACCTCTAAGTAGGAGCCTAAGTATTTCTCGAACTGTTAACGTTGAGGCAGTACGGACTAGATAAAAGCACAGCTTTTTCGAAAACGCAAAACAACTGACACTTAAATCATTTTTTCACTGCCACCCTCCATTTCGTCACTGCCACCCTCCATCCCTTGTCCTCACTTTTTCTCTCTTAGTCTTCACCCTTTCAGTTTGGGTCTGTCAAAAATATCGAGGATGATATGTATATTTTTTCTTTGAGGTAATGACTATTGAATTGAGTTGTACTCGCGCACTTCCATATTTTTCGTTGGCTATAGTAGATCTCTATTTTTGGTGCGTTGGTTTTGATTTTAGTCGTTAATTCGTTTAAAAGGTTACCAAAACCATCGAGATCTACTACAACTGGAGAGCACATCTTGTAAAAAATGGCAGTATCCCGAGGTCAAAATTGAAAGTTTTGTTAATAAAAGTCTTGGCCAGGTTATTTGGATCAATGAGGAGTATTTGATTTAGCTCATTACTAAATAGGTTGGTTATTTGGGCTTAGGGGGCGCGCCAGCCTCGCAAGGCCACATAGCGCCCAAAACAGTACAAGTGCTAAAAGTGCTCCATATGAAACAGGAAGAACGCGTGATTCAGAGATGGAAGAACACGTGATTCAGAGATTCTTTATCAATTTCGGTGTCAATACCTCGCTGTGCGGGTGAATGGGTTTTCAAAGAAAGCCATTATTCATGGCGAGGATTCGTGGCACATTAGATCGTTGTCATGACAACCTCTTGCTGAATTAATTGACTTGAATTAAAGTGAACCCAATCAGCATAGAGGTGTATCAGTAAATTTTCACGAGCCTCTTCTTGGGGGGATGATAATGGTGGTGAAAAAATGATTTTTAGAATAGACCTATTGCCACTCAGGAGGTGATTCTGGGATTAAAATGGAGACTTTGAGTGCAGAAGATATTGTTCTGCCTTGCAAAAAAACTCGACCATGGGCAAGTGAAAATTTCGTCTCTGATGCTTGTTTTCCGGCACCTACTGAGTGTTCCATTGGACCTGCTACTCTCAGTTTCTCTTGCAAATAATTCCAAAAGTATTTGTGTTAAGGCAATTTCAGTATGCATACCTGTTAACCCGCGCCCCACCGGGGGTCCGGTGCCACCTTCGCCCCACCGGGGGCCATCGATGGCCCCCCTGTAACTCCGAAAATATGGGCGTTAGCGCAAATCTGCAAAGTGCACTAGAAAGCTCGCGTGAATTCAGTAAGAAATTACTTCACATGTTTTAGTGCTCAGGTCAATGGTTTGACCTCCAGAGGTCAAATTAGGTCAAGATCGGCTATTTTGACTCAAATATGCAATGATTAAGCAAACTGGGCATAACTCTTATGTCATTAGAGCTATTGAGGCCTGGTAAAGTACATTTGATAGCAAATTGCCAGTACTTTTTCCGCTATGTGGAACGTAAAGACCTCCCGCCAGTGGTTTGACCTTCAGAGGTCACCTCGTGACCTAATATGATCTGAGGTCACGAAAGGTCAAAAAGTGACCTTGCCGTATATGAAATGAAAGCCACTGACAAGACAAACACGGTGGTGTTTGTTTCACTGCTCTATCTTAATTAGGTCAAAAGTTATTGTCAAAATACTGTTTTTGACCTCTGGTGACCTTGGATTACCTTGGAAAAGTCAAAGGGCAAATATGACCCCTGGGATCCGTGAAAAGGGTGTCCAAAAACACTGTTCTGAGCAGTCTGAGTATTTGCAATTCTTTTTGTGGCTTTTATATCATGAAACAACTTTTCCCCATGCTTTTCCAATGGGAGAGGTCGCCTCGTGACCTGACCTCAGGGCACGAAATCGAAAAATCCCGGATATACACCTTGTAGACCCTGAAGAGGGGTCATAAAGTGTAGGAAGTTTCAAGTCAATCGACTTTGAAATGTAGCTCTTACAGAGCTCTAAAGTTGAAGTGAGGTGACCCTGGTTGACCTCGTCTGGTGACCTGACCTTGGGTGACCCGGGGTAAACAATTTCAGGGATGATGGGAAAATGATGCAGTGAGAGGTAGAACCCTGAACCGCGGTGCTGCGCCTCGACGTTTTTCTGCTATCCCGGAAAAACGTTAGGGGGGCCATCGATGGCCCCCGGTGGGGCGAGGGTTAACTGACACATTTTACAACATTTTTAACAAAAAATACATAGCTAGGTCAGGTCAGGTCACTGAGTTATGACGTCATTCCCATGCCCATGCATAGTGATTTTTCGAAATGGAAATCTAGCTGGCTCTTAGAAATGCAAGACGAAATTTCTGGATAACATTTAAAAGCTGTTGAATTGAAAAATGTGATATGTCACAAATAGATGTCTGGTTAAGTCTATAGCTATGTCAGCAAAGGTCACCAAGGGTAAACAAAATTATCTGAGAGTGTTAAAAAATTGCAATTAAACGCAGTATTACTATGATTTTGGTGTCATGGAGACCATTTGGCCCATACTAATCAGGGTTATGCATGATATTGCTTTCTTGGGGTAATGTATGCCTTTGAACTTACATCAAGACCACCCTGCTACCTGAACTCTCGGCATTGTTCCTCTCCCCCAGAAGGTGACGGGTGCCGGAAGACTCTAGGTGGAGTTGGTATGTTCTACATAAGAATGTTACTGCATTAACTTGATTTGATGTAAGGTGCGTGGGCACTAACTGATTTTTTCCTGATATAAGGTGCTTGGGCACTAACTGATTTTTTCTTTATATAAGGTGCTTGGGCACTAACTGATTTTTCTTGATATATGGTGCTTGGGCACCAACTGATTTTTGTGTCTGCAGTGGCTTTCAGAAGTAGTTATTTCCGTTTGATTTCACGTTTATTGCCACTGTAACAATGTGCTATGCGTGGAAGGGGAGCCTCATCTGGCCTCACCAAGGAAACGGACAGGGTTCATCTTCACTCCGACGGCCCGGTGTGAGGATTTAGAAGATATCTAGCGGCATTTATGTGTTTGCTCCAGCTCAACGAGACGATTGGCATGCAGCATGAACTTCTTAGGTCACAGGGTAATCTTAACTTCGACCGTGACCTGAGGTCAAGGACCTCGGGTCAGGGTCAAATAACGACATGTCAAGGTCATGTTGAAGTCCTGTGTCATGAAGCAAAATGATTGCTGTATCTTTATGTTCGAAAACATGCAAAATGTACTTCATAATGGTGTACGTTGGTGACATCTGGTTACCTCATTGTTGACCTGACCTCAAAATTATTGTCAGAAATTCCGATTATATATTCCATGAGCTTCTGAATGATCGGCAACATTGAAATCTAGCTCTTTTCACAGCCGAGTTGCACTCTGGTTTAGTCTTCCACTTTTAACCCTCGCCCCACAGGGGGCCATCGATGGCCCCTCTAAGGTTTTTCAAGATAGCAGAAAAACGACGAAATCCAGCACCGCGGTTGAGGGCTCTATCTCTCACCTCATCTTTTTCTCATTATCTCTGAAAATTTTTACCCCGGTTCACCCAAGGTCAGGTCACAATGCGAGGTCAACCAAGGTCACCTCACTTCAACGTTGAAGTACTATAAGAGCTAAATTTCTTAGTCGATCGATTTGAAACTTGTTACACTTCATGACCCTTTTAGGGTCTACAACGTGTATGTCCAAGATTTTTTCGATTTCGTGACCTGAGGTCAGGTCACGAGGCGTCCTCTCCCATTGGAAAAGCATGGGAAAAGCTGTCTTATGATTTAAAAGTCACACAAATGAATACAAATGCTCAGACTACTTAGAACAGCGTTTTTGGACACACTTCAACAGATCCCAGGGATCATATTTGCCCTTTCACTTTTCCAACACTTTTCCAAGGTCATCCAAGGTCACCAGGGGCCAAAAACAGTATTTTGACAATAACTTTTGACCTAATTAAAGGGAGATACGCGAAAAATTATTATTGTGGTTTCTTGCTATTTGAAAAATCCTTAAACGAAACTATCAATTATTTTTGTATCTTCTGCAAAATTTTAGGAGGCCACTCACTTATTATCAAGATAGGTTAACAGTTTCAATAAAATGCCCATCACTTACCCATGCCCATACCCATTACTTACTTTTCGAAAACTATTTAAAGTTTAAAAGTAATGTTTTTTTATAATACAAATGTTTGCCTTCCTGTATTTGTATTTGAATTAATTTTAAAAAAGCTTTTAAAAACTACAAAATGAATTAGTTTGCCCTAAAAACGGAAAAAACATAATTACTCAAGTCTTCAGCGGTTTCGTACCTCGGGTCTTGAGTCATTTTCTGCTTCCGCCCCACGATGACAAAACTTTTGCGTTAGATAGGTCACGTGACCCCGATTTCTTTTAAGCCCTATATTTCTGTTTCAAAATAGTTTTGGAATGTTATTTTTCTAAAGTAATTTTTCCTTGTAGTAGTCCAAAGTCCTACATCACTGTTTAGGATAGATATGACCTAATTCTTAGAGAAATTGATAGCCTTAGCCGTGTGTACGTCATATACATCGATATGAGGTGTACCGGTAAAGTCGTCTAGAAATGTTGACTTTGAGAGCAATTTTAAGGCATTTGCAGGCCGAATTTGCAAAAATGAGAATAGGACTTCTGAAACAACTTTTTGTAACCTTTTGATATAGCCAATAAATTTTTTTCGCGTATCTCCCTTTAAGCTAGAGCGCTGAAACAAACACCATTGTGTTTGTCTCGTCACTGGCTTTCATTTAATATACGGAAAGGTCACTTTTTGACCTTCCGTGTCCTCAGGTCATTACGTCACGAGGTGACCTCTGGAGGTCAAACCACTGACGGGAAGTCTTTACATTCCACATTGCGGAATAAGTTCTGGCAATTTCCTATCAAATGTACTTAACCAAATCTCAATAGCTCTTATGGCTTAGGAGTTATGCCCAGTTTTCTTAAGCATTGCATATTTGAGTGAAAATAGCCTATCGTGACCTTTCTTGACCTGTGGAGGTCAAACCATTGACCTGAGCGCATAAACATGCAAAGTAATTTCTTACTGAATTCACGCGAACTTTCTAATGCACTTTGCAGATTTGCGCTGACACCCATATTTTCGGAGTTAGAGGGGGGCCATCGATGGCCGCCGGTGGGGCGAAGGTGGCGCCCGACCCACGGTGGGGCGCGGGTTAAGAATTTTATCGGTCGAATTTCGGTTTACTCATAGTAGAGGGGGGATTAATACATGTTTCAAACTTTTACAAGGGTTTTTTTTGCTGTGGTAATATGTGAAAATGATGACCCAATTTTTTTATTTCATGATTTTATCTTTCTTTAACACGCGCTATGACGGGGGTCTGAGCCACCTTCGCATTGACGGGGGGGGTACCCGCCTCCCCTAAGATCTCGAGAACCAGAACCACGTTAGGTAGCGAAAACGGTAAACGGCATTGGGCTGCCCATCCACTTCTCCATCGAAAACATTTGGACCATTTTTTTGGCAGGTGACATTTAAGGTCACGAGAGGTCAAAACATGCCGTCATAGGGATAACATGTAAATTCAGTTTTTTGGCCATTACATCTGAACAAGTAAAGATAGAACAAAACGACTTTAACTATATGAATCCTCTCAGCAAGCCTAATCGAATGATATATAATTTTTCCTTGCTAGGTCAAATAAAAATTTGACCTGACCTGAGGTCAGGTCAGGGTCAAGGTATATAAAATGCATATTATTATAACTGCAAAGCCCAGGCATGTCTAATGCAGCTAAAATAAATGCTCTATCACCATCCGTTACTGAGTTATTTTGTAAAAACCATTTTCCCTATGTATTGCCAATGGAGAGGTCATGCCTCGTACCTGACCTTAGGTCATCGATATCAAAAATATCGGAACATATTTTAGAGAACTCGGTGGGGCCATTATGTGATATGAGTTTCAATCGGATAAGTTCACCCTGCTCCGACTTATGCTATCTTAAACTTTTTTTGAGGTCGGGTCACTTGACCTGTGCTGGTGACCTGACCTGAGATGACCTAACCTTAAAATTTTCACAGAAGTTGTAAAAATGATGAGGGAAAAGGTATGCCAAGTACGGCGGCGCTACGCGCCGCCGTTTTTCTGCTATCTCCGAAAAAACCCGAGGGGGTGTACCCGTCCCCGTCAATGCACGTGTTAACCCGCGCGCCACCGGGGGTCCGGCGCCACCTTCGCCACACCGGGGGCATCGATGGCCCCCCTCTAACTCCGAAAATATGGGCGTTAGCGCAAATCTGCAAAGTGCAATAGAAAGCTCGCGTGAATTCAGTAAGAAATTACTTCACATGTTTTAGTGCTCAGGTCAATGGCTTGACCTCCAGAGGTCAAATTAGGTCAAGATCGGCTATTTTCACTCAAATATGCAATGATTAAGCAAACTGGGCATAACTCTTATGTCATTAGAGCTATTGAGGCCTGATAAAGTACATTTGATAGCAAATTGCCAGTACTTTTTCCGCTATGTGGAACGTAAAGATCTCCCGCCAGTGGTTTGACCTCCAGAGGTCACCTCGTGACCTAATATGACCTGAGGTCACGAAAGGTCACAAAGTGACCTTGCCGTATATCAAATGAAAGCCAGTGACAAGACAAACATGATGGTGTTTGTTTCACCGCTCTAGCTTAATTAGGTCAAAAGTTATTGTCAAAATACTGTTTTTGACCTCTAGTGACCTTGGATGACCTTGGCAAAGTCAAAGGGTAAATATGACCCCTGGGATCCGTGAAAGGGTGTCCAAAAACGCTGTTCTGAGCAGTCTGAGCATTTTCAATCATTTTTGTGGCTTTTATATCATGAAACAGCTTTTCCCCATGCTTTTCGAATGGGAGAGGTCGCCTCGTGACCTGACCTCAGGGCACGAAATCGAAAAATCCCGGATATAAACTTTGTAGACCCTGGAGGGGTCATGAGGTGTAGGAAGTTTCAAATTGATCAACTTGGAAATGTAGCTCTTACAGAGCTCTAAAGTTGAAGTGAGGTGACCTTGGTTGACCTCGTCTGGTGACCTGACCTTGGGTGACCCGGGGAAAAAAATTTCAGGGATGATGGGAAAATGATGCAGTGAGAGGTAGAGCCCTCAACCACGGTGCTGCGCCTCGTAGTTTTTCTGCTATCCCGGAAAAACCTTAGGGGGGCATCGATGGCCCCCGATGGGGCGAAGGTTAATCCTCCACATGATCATTTTTTGTATGCCTGGAAATCGCTAGAATTCGACCCGTGTGAGCCCAGCATGCATCTTCCTTCATACTTTTGTGTACCTTCCGACACTTATGTTCGAAATTTATTGAGTGTTGTGTAAACTCCAAATGTATTTGTCACCCTTTTTGGTCAGTTGATCATATTAGGTCATCACCTGCCCGCCTGAGCTCATCAAGAGGTCTCCCAAACAACGGAAAACCTTGCATTTAAAGGTATTGTGAATATCACAGCCACGGATTGGTACAAAAATAGTAGTCATTCATTGAGCACTAAAGAACAGTCGCTATCTGGCATCCTACAGCTTGCTAACGACACCGAGGGCCTCCTGGAAGTCGTTGAAATCCATGTCAACGTTGCATGTGATCTTGTCGAGGTAGGTGGCGAAGTTGGAAACGTACTCAGCTAATGATAGGTTCTTACCCTACCTTTTCAGACGGAATACGTTACTCGATTTGGGAAGGGACAGGGCTGAAGCCTTCGCATGCCTGACTTTGATGTACAACCGCTTGTTCTTAATGACTTCATCTACTTCGGAATTTCCCTTGAACTTTTGCACCTGCTCTGTCCTGGTAAAGGGACCGCCCTGCTGGAGAGAGTAGCCAGGTCAGTGTTCCTTTGTTTATCCTGGGCGATGCTTGCCATCTGCTTGCCCGCCATTCCATGCTTCTTCATTTCAGCCTGTTTCTTCTCCCAGGCCTACAGAATCTCAGGAACATCTCCTCCTTTTTTGCCATCTTCTTTAAGTGTCTGGCCACTTCTTTTCCTTCTATCAGCTTCATAGCCATTGCATTCACCAGGGGAAGGGCTGACAGCCTTCATCTCCTTAGAGCCTCTGACCTTCAGGCCATTGTTGATACAGCCCACATGGAGAGGATGGTAAGCTTCAGCTGTGAGAGATTCTCCCTGGTCTCAGACGATATTGGGAGAGAAGGAAAGGGAAGAACTTCCTGTCAATGGTAGCACCCTGGACGGAAAATAATCCAGCGCCCTGCTTTCGGGATCCATCATCGTGGTAGACAATGGTTGTCTTCTCGTCACTGATCATAATCTTCTCCACAAGGGTGCTTAATCCCAGCGCCTCTCTCGCTCCTTCCATCTCCCTGATGTTCTTTTTGTCAGGCACTGTGTCCAGGTCAATGGTGTCTTCATCTTCATCGGACCTTTTCCATTTCACATTGAACAATTCTTTTGGCGATGATGATGGTAGAGCCGATAGCCTTCTCATTCGACATATTCAGCTCAGAGATACACCTGTCCAGGGCGGTGTAGTATTCTGGCCTGACACACTTCACGCTTGTCCGAATGTGGCTGTAGCTGACAGGAATACTTTCAGTGTTCTCCCTCCTGCCCTCTGCGACCAGGCTTCTCTTTCGTTTCTTGGAACTTCCTTTGGTGTCATATCTTTCTTCATGTTCTCTGTCATTATCCTCTGCCATGTTCTGGTTGTCGTCATACTCTTCAGGAACTTTACCTGCTCCTTCAAAGTTTTTTTGTCTTCCTCCGACCTCTCCAACCTCTTAAGGAAGCTGTCAGTCCTTTTTCCTCCTGGTGTACAGGGCCACACGCTTTCGGTCAACAAAACTATCACAGTGACCAACTCTCTTTCCTGTCATCTGGTCTTTCCAAAAATCATATTCACCCTTGGTCTCCTTGACTCCATAGTAATATTCCTTCTTCCTGAAGGCAGTACCCATGGTCTGGATGTCCAGTCCCTCTGCGAGGCTCTTCAGGTAGGGTTCCGCCCTTTCCTTCACCCACTGGTTTGTGATTCTGGTCTTGGGGGTGCACTGCAACTTCTTAAAGTCTTTGTACAGGGGGTGGATCTTACTGCCCACGTTTTTGGGAGACTTAGGGTATTGGCGGACGCAGATCAGGGGGGGGCATTCCGGCCATGGCGCCCCATAGCGCTGGAGGGGCAGGCTATTTTTGGTCCCCAAAGGCTGGATAAATTTTTGAAAAAGGCGTTTTCACCAGGTCTGTCGAGCAATAAAATCTTCGCCGCCCTCCCCCAGGAGAGCGATCATGTACGTGGAGAGGTAGCTTATACTAGGTCTGTCGAGCATCCAAATCTCACGTCCCACATCCCAAGAGGAAAGGCAGACATGGGTTTGCCCCCTCCCCCAAAAAACTCGGGTCTGCGTCCGCCCCTGAATTAGGGTAAACATTGCACCACACTCAGTGCTCACTCAGCTCCTCTGCCACCTGCTCCGACGCCCACTCCCTGGTTCTCTTTATAAATGAACCCTTGGGTCTTGGCACCAGGAACCAGATAATTTTTTCCAGCACCTCTCTTGGACGGCAGCTTAAAGGAGGTGAAGGTCGTTCGGGAGTGGATTGTGGTCGAACCAAGACTCATGCTCCACTTGGAATGGGTTTGGAAAGGATTCATCTTAATACTTTCAAGGCTCTCAAACAAAAAGGAAGCTTAATTAGTTATCATTCCATCGATGATACATTATTCGCCTAAATTGTTACGGGAGAGGTGCGACCACTTTTCCAACCATACGAAACAGAATGATATAAATTGGTTTGACCAATCTATTGGATAATTTCATCATGACATGGAAGTATTTATCTAACCAGTAAATCACAAGAAGGATCATTTTAACTACGACAGAGATGTACTGATTTCGTCTATAGGCAGGGACGTAACCAGGATTTCGCTCAGAGGGGATCAGTGGCGTCCCGAAAAGGGCCCCTTCGACAGCGCCAAAAGGGCCCTGATGGGTAAAAGGGCCCTGCTTGTTACAGAATAGAGTGCTGAAGAGGGCTTAAGAGGTCCCTGTTTGGTATGAAATTTCAAATTTGGTCCCAAGCATGGTGCGGGCGAGCCGCGCTTCGCGCGGCCCATGTCCTCAGGGGGCTCTTCGGGCCCTCAGGGGAGGGGGGGGCGGTTGTCCCTGCCGCCCCCCCTTGGCTACGCCCCTGTCTAAAAGCATTCAAATCCAGGAGCTAAGCACAATTGAGTTGGTTTGGCGGGAAACTACCTGACTGGAGATGCTGGAATTGTACGACGGAAGTGTAATTTGAATCACGATGTGGAGGGTTAAGATAATATTTCATATAAATAAAAACCACCTTTTTATCAACTTACGAGCTAACCACAGCTAAATCCACTTGTAGAACACCAAAAATGATATTTTTTGGTGGTGGTCCCCCCTCTACTCATAGGCTTTCAAAGTCATACCTCCATTTTGAGATCGCCGGAATCGCGCGGTGGGACCAGTTCACTTACATTGGAGACCGAGTGGTGACGTCATAAAGCCAAATAACCGAGATGATATGTGAAGTTCGCCTCAAATGAAGGTAACGGTCAATTTTAAAGGTCACAAGTCAAGGTCATATCAACACTTTCAATGCAATTGACCCCAGTGCTTCCAGTTATATAGCGTTACCTGGTCTGACGTATATTATCCTATGACGTCATAGTTAAGGTACCTCAATGTGATGGTCGAGGTCAAAGGCCAGGGTCAAAGGTCATTGGTAAAGGTCAATTATCATATCCCATCAAACAGTTGCTATATGTTCGTAATAGTGTACATTATAAGTAGTATACCATATTGTGACCTTATAGGTTAATGACCTTGAATGACCTTGACCTCAAAATAGCAAGAAAGATGATTTGCGATCTTCCATCTATGACTCTGGTCCGCCTTTAGATTATTCCCGTTCTTTTCCCGCATAATCACATCGTTTTCCAATAGGTACCCAGCATGGCCAATATTTGACCTTTATGACCTCGTTTGACCTCAAAGAAATTGACCGAGGTAATAAAAAATAAGCCATGATTTAGACCACCATAGCCTCCACCCACCCCCAACTGGTCTTTTTCTACGCCTCTTAGTTTCCGAGATCCAAGGAGGGGGCTTACCAGTACCCTCCAGTGCGCGTTAGTGCTAAACCCCTCTCCTGTGTGATTGTTAACCCTATTTCCGGCAGGGGGGCTAATATTGCCCCCCCTTCAGGTTTTTCGAGAATATCTCCGAAACGGCTTGCGATAGAACTTTGAAACTTCCTGACTTTTCCTAAAACTAGTACAGGCAGGGTTTCTGAAATTTTCAAGATTATATATTTACCAGGGGCGGAGCTATGGCTGGGTTTTTGGGGAGGTTCTATCCACAAACCAAGTATTATCGTATGCGATGGGTTTTTTGTAAAAGGAAGCCGTCTCTGCTGATCCTGATACCAGTTATATGGTTTTATTATATCATTTTTTATGTGAGATGATAGTGCATTCACAATTGTCACTATTTGTATTCATCAGGGGCGGTTACAGCAGTTCAAAATGGGGGGAATGTTATCAAGAAGGACTAAACGTTAGTAAGTGAGAAGACTGCTTACAGCCGTGTCAGGGCGAATACAATTGGGTATATGAAAATTCAAAATAGTTATAAACCAATTCTAGATTACCAGAGGCGTGTCCAGTCACTACACATTTTCAAAATGTATATTCCCAGCCAGTATCACCGCCGCGACTCAATATCGTTGTATATTGAAAATGTGTTTCCAATCACCCCCACCCCCCCACGACGAGTCCTTGATCCGCCTATGTCACCCCCTTTCCCAGAGCTGCCATGGGAGGGTAAAAATTATCAGAAATTAAATTTCAACTAGTCGAGGGACTAATATACTCATGCATACCATTCGCATATTGTTGGTGTGTATTTTACCCCACTGTTTTACCTTACTGCATCCGCCCCTGATGAGTTTTTCACTTTTTTTCTCATTTATTTATGTGTCAAAGATGCCAAGCAGTATATGACGGCTTCTAATCAGCGCAACAAATACTTTTTAGGTTGTATATATTTCCCCTCATAGTCCTGGTCCTGGAACTGCCATTGAATTTCGAATTTTTGCGTAACTCGAGTATAGGAAAATTTTGGATCAATTATTTTTAAATCTGAACTAGTTTTGTGAAAATCGTACAACAGAGACAAGGGTTATGGAAAATCTAAAAAATACACAAAAATTGTATATTTTGCACGACCTTCTAAAAAATAAAAATTTTGAAATTTTCTTTTTCAAAATAAAGTTTAGCAGCAGAGGAATCTATGGCACTTTGAATTTTCAAAATCGGCCGGTTAGATTACGAGATCTTAGGGGGGCCGATATTGCCCCCTGCCGGAAATAGGGGTAGCCGGGAGCCTGACGGAAATAGGGTTAAATAATGACGTCATAAGTCAGTTACCTGACTTAGCACAATTTTTTTGGAAAGCTTAAATTCTTTAACTGGAAATTTTACAAAGTTTTGTTTCTTTTGTGCAATTACGCTGACAAATATTCGCGAAAAACTGAGAGGGACAGGACCGATTGGACACCCGGGTGGTACAGGAAATGACTGGCAGAAAGGAAAACTTTCAATTGCCCATGGTCGAAGTTTTTTTAAAGCTAGACCCATAAACAACACCAAAAGTTATCATTTTTCATATAGAAGCATGTTTTAAGTGGCAACTGAGCAACGATAACATTGAGATTTACCATCCCCCTACCTCCACACAGAGGTCCAGATTTGTGCTAACAAAACGTTCAATTTTGACGTCTACACAGGTGTGCTGTCCTCTCTAGTAATGGTAGATATATATGACCAAAACTCATTAATTAGAACTAGTTTCTGCTGTATTGTTCTGAACAGTCATCTTCAGCATTAAAGATTTGCTCATAGTTTTCAAAGATTCGAAAACATGCTTTAAATATCGCAAGAACGAGCATTGTAACAGTACCAGTTCCTTAGTAGCTACCTTAGCTATTGCACATTATGCATCTTGGTATGCCTATAAAAACATTTACATAGTTCAAAGGTATAACGCTTATATTTACATATATTTCAAAATACAAATTACATAAGATAATAACCATAGAGATCTACTGAAACTAGAAAGGACAGCACACCTGTGTGAACGTCAAAATTGAACGTTTTGTTAGTACAAACTTGGACGCTGTGGGGAAGCTACTGACTGTTTACTGTAACACCTCTTTGATAATCGTATTCAGTTTAATTCAATTAAATTGATTCAACAAAATTTTGTCAT
This sequence comes from Lepas anatifera, assembly GCA_034440635.1. Lineage (NCBI taxonomy): Eukaryota > Metazoa > Arthropoda > Thecostraca > Lepadidae > Lepas > Lepas anatifera. The sequence continues at coordinate 280,070 of JAOTON010002016.1, read as the reverse complement.
GACAGCGGTCTAATGTATGTACCATAAATACTCCCAATGGATAATGACTTTTTCTGCCAAAATCATATTGTCGTGATCTAAATCAACAAGCTCTCGTTGAAATTATCACGTGATTCACCAATTAAAGTGAATGTGGCACCTTGGTCGAATCCTGGAATTTAGTGTTATTAGGCGTACTTTTAGTAAGAAATAATGAAACCACTCACGATTTCTCTGAAAAATTTACAATAAGCTCAATATTTGGTTTTTAAAAATACTCCTCTAGAAAAAGAAATAAATATCAGCCTGTGGATGATGTCACGATCTGGCAACCACTACCATACTTGAAACGCTTCAAGGGCTTCAATTGGCTGATGCTCATCGTGACGTCAGCATACGTCGTCACACCAGTAGCTCACAACAATGGTCGCCGGCGACGGGGGGCTGAGGGGGGCTGGTGTCAGGTAGGTTTTAGCCTTTTTCTACGGAAATATCGAGTTTCAAGACAAATGAAATATGGAGTACCGGGTTTTCCGACCTGCTTTACAACTTGGGTATCTCAGTTAAAATCACGTTGTGAAGGTGCCACATTCCCTTTAACCTGGCCAATATTTGTACTAACAAAACTTTCACTGTTGACGTCGGGATATTGCCGTTTTGCACAGGATGTCCTCTCTAGTTGTAGTAGATCTCTATGACAATAAAATTTTGCATAAGTTACATATGGCATATATTTCTCAACAGTGAACATTGACCATCATCTCGACCGCCCCCAGGGTATACGTTCGGCATGTGGTGATCTGCATGTTGAGTTAGGACTTTTGTTCATGTATGTGGAGTGCTCCGAGGAGAGCTAGTTTTTGGTGTATCATTGGCGGAGGCGATGATGTTGTGTTCATTGGTGGAGGCGACCAATGTTGCGTACAAATCCTCATATCCACATGAGGGTTGTAGACCTCATGCCGAACACTACATACATTAGTATGACTACAACGACATTGTCTCGACGGCTCACCATGCATCTGCAGGATGGAGCCATTAAGCAGCGTATGAAAACTACACACAACACAGAACTCACGAGGCAAACCCTACCCTAGAACACACACATCATCTTCTCCACCAATGACACACCAACACTAGCAGTCCTCAAAGCCCTAAACGTACACGAACAAAAACCCTTACTGCAACAAAAACTCTGCAGATCAACACACACTGAAAATATACCCTGTGGGGAGGAGGGAGGGGTGTGAAATGATGATTAATGTTCACTGTGAAGAAATATATGCCATATGCAACCTATGCAAAATGTTATTGTCTTATGTAATTTGTGTTTTGAAATCTATGTAAATGTAAGTTTTATACCTTCGAACTATGTAGATGTTTTTTATAGGCACAACAAGATGGATAATGTATAATAGGTAAAGTAGGCAGCTACTAAGAAAGTGGTACATACTGTTGTAACGCTCGTTCTCGCGATATTGAAAAACATGTTTTCAAATTGTGGAATGAAACCTATGAGCAAATATTTGATGCTGAAGAGGACTGTTGAAAAGATACGTAAGAAACTAGTTCTAATTAACGAGTTTTGGTAATCTTTTGAATACACACACACACACACACACACACACACACACACACACACACACACACACACACACACACACACACACACACACACACACACACACACACACACACACACACACACACACACACACACACACACACACACACACACACACACACACACACACACACACACACACACACAAAACACACACACACACACACACAACCAAGGGACAACCAAGGGACAACCAAGAGAAAAACTACTCCGCAATGTTGAAAGCCTCACCAAGAAAAAACCCAACACTGAAAATTCATATTTAATCGTCATATTTCATGAAATATATATATATATATATATATGTGTGTGTATGTATACATAGGTTTCATTAAATATGACGGAATTTTCAGTGTTGGGTTTTTTCTTGGTGAGGCTTTCAAATTTGCGGAATAGTTTTTCCCTTGGTTTTCAAAATCTGAAGGAATTGTGCTTATATTTACATGTTCAGCTAATGTTTCATTAATCCAAATGACATCCTCCGATAACATGAGTGGTATAAGACACAAAGTTAAAAATACACATTATATACGTTATAAATCTAACAGTAATCACAGATCGGTTCGGTCTAATTATTTGAAAAATGGAGCTGACATGGCTCTACAACAAGGCCTTTAAATGTAAAGGTAGAACGCTCCACTCTAAAAAAATGGCAACCTCTATTTTACGTTTGTGACGTCAGCAATTGCTCTCGAGGTGGAGCCGCCTATTCATTCAATGTAAATCGGCTACGGATTGTGGACTGTTTGTACGGTTTCAAGATGCATTTGGCGAGGGGTAAACCCAGGATTAACACGCGCATTGACGGGGGGGCGGGTACCCGCCCCCTCGGGTTTTTCGGCGATAGTAGAAAAAACGGCGGCGCGTAGCGCCGCCGTACTTGGTATACCTTTTCCCTCATCATTTTTACAACTTCTGTGAAAATTTTAAGGTTAGGTCATCTCAGGTCAGGTCACCAGTACAGGTCAAGTGACCCGACCTAAAAAAAGTTTAAGATAGCATAAGTCGGAGCAGGGTGAACTTATCCGATTGAAACTCATATCACATAATGGCCCCACCGAGTTCTCTAACATATGTTCCGGTATTTTTGATATCGATGATCTAAGGTCAGGTACGAGGCATGACCTCTCCATTGGAAATACATGGGAAAAATGGTTTTTACGGAATAACTCAGGAACGGATGGTGATAGAGCATTTATTTTAGCTGCATTAGACTCGCCTGGGCTTTGCAGTTCTAATGATATGCATTTTGTATCATTTGACCCTGACCTGACCTCAGGTCAGGTCAAATCCTTGGTTTTGACCTAGCAAGGTCAAATTATATATCATTCGATTTGGCTTGCTGAGAGGATTCATACAGTTCAAGTCGTTTTGCTCTATCTTTACTTGTTCAGATGTAATGCCCGAAAAACTGAATTTTACATGTTATCCCTATGACGGGCATGTTTTGACCTCTCGTGACCTTAAATGTGACCTGACAAAAAAATGGTTCAAATGTTTTCGATGGAGAAGTGGATGGGCAGCCCAACGCCGTTTACTGTTTTTCGCTACCTACCGTGGTTCTCGAGATCTTAGGGGGCGGGTACCCGCCCCCCCGTCAATGCGAAGGTGGCTCAGATCCCCGTCAATGCGCGTGTTAATTACCCCACGTCCACAAAAAAGCAGTATTACTACCACTAACATGCAACCTATCTGTTGAGCACCGTATTCTACAATACACAGCGGCAATGCGTTGCTAGGCATCTCTAGGCGATTGCTGACGTCATCGCCATGGTGAATGTCAGGTTTGCGGTTGCCATTTTTGGCCTATGCCAAAAAGCCGGAGCGCAACCCCTTGGCTCTGCAATTATTTCTGTGCGCGCGTGCTTTCAACGTGGACGGTATCTCCATTAATAGCAAAAGCGCAAAGAATGCTATCAACCTTTTCTGTTGTATGATGAACGACTTAAATAAAATAATGCTGGTCTGACGAACTATCTGATCACAATATCAACATGACTAGGAGGCATTAATACTACATAACACTCAATGAAAATTCACTATACACGGATATGCATAACACTGTACGGTTAGAGCTAACCTGTTGGGAGCCGTTTATCATACAGAAACAGGTCCCCATCAGATTCATCTGTCTGTTGATTTCTGGGTCCCTGTCTCGGATATAAACGGCCTCCAGGACGGTTAGCCGTCTCATTTCAAAACATTGCGCTATGATGAATGTGTTATTTACGAGAATAGCTCTGGTGAGTTTTAGTTTGTGTGTCGTTTCGGTATGTTTTTTGGGGGTGCCGGCCTGGAGGTGGAGGGTCGTACGTCCTGAGAGTGCAGTCGTCGTGTGTCCGATGTATATCGAGTTAGGACGGCGCGCACAGTCGCCGATGGGGCAATGGTACTCGTATACAACTTTCACAGCCTGTAGAACGGATTTGTCTTTGTTGAGGTTGTTGGTCATAGCTAAGTTAGATGTAGATGGGCTTTTGTAGTAGGTGATTAGTTTAATCCGGTCTTTTGGGTTTTCTGGAAAAGTGTTTCTCATGACAATGTCACGCAGTTTCGTTTCGTCGTCTTTGTATGCCGGGACATCGTTCCTCTGTAGAAAAGTTTGATTGTCGCGCCCTTGAGTGTGGTGTCCTGTCTGTTGCTGTCATTATTATTTTGTCCCGGGCTGGTACGCGTCGTCTCGTCCTTGTCCGTGGTTTTAGGTCTGTTATTGCCTTGGGTCGTGCTAGTCTGCATAGTGTCGTCTTTGTCAAGGCATTGTCTTGTTGTTAACCCGCGCCCCACCGGGGGTCCGGCGCCACCTTCGCCCCACGGGGGGCCATCGATGGCCCCCCTCTAACTCCGAAAATATGGGCGTTAGCGCAAATCTGCAAAGTGCAATAGAAAGCTTGCGTGAATTCAGTAAGAAATTACTTCGCATGTTTTAGTGCTCAGGTCAATGGTTTGACCTCCAGAGGTCAAATTAGGTCAAGATCGCCTATTTTCACTCAAATATGCAATGATTGAGCAAACTGTGCATAACTCTTATGTCATTAGAGCTATTGAGGCCTGGTAAAGTACATTTGATAGCAAATTGCCAGTACTTTTTCCGCTATGTGGAACGTAAAGACCTCCCGCCAGTGGTTTGACCTCCAGAGGTCACCTCGTGACCTAATATGACCTGAGGTGACGAAAGGTCAGAAAGTGACCTTGCCGTATATCAAATGAAAGCCAGTGACAAGACAAACACGATGGTGTTTGTTTCACCGCTCTAGCTTAATTAGGTCAAAAGTTATTGCCAAAACACTGTTTTTGACCTCTGGTGACCTTGGATGACCTTGGAAAAGTCAAAGGGCAAATATGACCGCTGGGATCCGTGAAAGGGTGTCCAAAAACGTTGTTCTGAGCAGTCTGAGTATTTGCAATCATTTTTGTGGCTTTTATATCATGAAACAACTTTTCCCTATGCTTTTCCAATGGGAGAGGTCGCCTCGTGACCTGACCTCAGGGCACGAAATCGAAAAATCCCGGATATACACCTTGTAGACCCTGGAGGGGTTATGAAGTGTAGGAAGTTTCAAATCGATCGAATTTGAAATGTAGCTCTTACAGAGCTCTAAAGTGAAGTGAGGTGACCTTGGTTGACCTCGTCTGGTGACCTGACCTTGGGTGACCCGGGGTAAAAAAATTTCAGGGATGATGGGAAAATGATGCAGTGAGAGGTAGAGCCCTCAACTGCGGTGCTGCGCCTCGTCGTTTTTCTGCTATCCCGGAAAAACCTTAGGGGGGCCATCGATGGCCCCCCGGTGGGGCGAGGGTTAATGCTGCTGTCTTGTCCCGTTCTAGGCTGTGTAGTCTCGTCCTTGTCTTGTTTGGGTTTTGTGGAGAGGTGTTGGTGTAGGAGTTGTCGGATGGTGCTATCTATGTCAATAAGACGGTAGTTGTTGCTTACTAGTATTTGCCTAATTCTATCCAGTTCTTGGTGTTGCAGGGCCCACGTACTGCAGTGTTTGATGGCACTGTGGACAATGATGTAGCCCAGGCCCTAGACACCAACAACATCTAATCGTGTCTATCTCGCATAAGCATATCCAGAATGTCATGGGACGGAGCATTTCGGTAACGGGACTCCATTTGGGTCAGTGGTTCCAATTCTTATTTTGTGACCTGGCGCCAGTACTTCCAAGCTCGGGGAGGGTAACGCCACTTCAGGCGGCGCCAATACTTCCAAGCTCGGGGAGGGTAACGCCACTTCAGGTGGCGCCAGTACGTCCAAGCTCGGAGAGGCTAACGCCACTTCAGGCGGCGCCAGTACGTCCAAGCTCGGGGAGGGTAACGCCACTTAGGTGGCGCCAGTACTTCCAAGCTCGGGGAGGGTAACGTCACTTCAGGCGGCGCCAGCACGCAGCGGCAGGGCGCTGGGCAGGGTCATCAGAGCTGGCATCTACCACCTATCTTATGGACTAGGTGCTGCCGCATGTCGCAAACTGTACACGATCCTTCTCTCGTAAACACTAGTTCGCCAAACTACGATCTCCGGCAGTCAAATCTGAGATACCTTGGTTATGGCTTGATAACATGATCTGCTTTAAGCACGTTGGCTAGTCTCAATTTTGAATACTCTGAAAACTCTGAATACTCTTGAATACTCTCTTGAATACTCTGAAAACCGAATACTGCCACCCCGTCGCTAACAACCCGTCTTCTCGGTAGGTCGCGGGATGACTCGAGTATGGTTTAGAATGGCTAAAACATACATTTCCAGCCTTCGACTACACCGGTGGATGCTGTTTGAAGCAAAGAGGTGGATGAAGGGGGGTAAACCTCTGAGGTGCTATTGGATTAAGAAGATATCAAAAGGCGCCGGCTTGTACAATTCAGCAACTAACTTCATAAGAAGACTTGAGACCACGGTAAGTTGAGGGTCCTTAGGGATGGCGACTTGTTGTAGGGAGAAGGTACTAGTCTAAGAGAAAATGCAGAAACTAGGCATGTCGTACATATCTTTATGCAAAGTACATAGACAATGGTAATACATCAGTTCATGGCAGTACGACTAGTCGCTTCATTGCCACCTGTGGTAGCAGGACTGATCGCTTCATTGCTGCCAGTGGTAGTAGGACTGGTCGCTTCATTGCCACCTGTGGTATTAGGACCGGTCGCTTCATTGCTGGGGCTTTCCACGACAAATCGACAAATCGATGGGTTGAAATAACACCCTCATATCTCAGATTTTCATGAAAATTTGGGACTAGGGTTCTCAGTGGCGCTGAAAACGACTGTGGTATTTTTAGTCTCGTCCAGATAATCGTTTCGGAGTTATAGCTTCCGGCAATCCAGCATCAGACGCGTGCATCGGACTTTTCGCTTGAGTTTTTAGCCATTTAAATGAAAGGTGTTCCTTCAAGATGTTACACGAAAATAATTAAAAAGTCTGAACAATACAAATATGTAAGTTTAATTATATTAATTGGCACGAATATGTATAAAATCTAATTCCAAACTTTTGCAAAGATAAGCATACATATTTCCTATGTTTTTATTGACTTCAAAACACCTTCATGTGAAAGAGCATTGCTTAAACTATATATAACGCCAATAAAAAGAATGGAGATTGCGGAGCAAAATCAGTAACGAGCACCGCAGACCAAGCCCAACACCGTCACCGGCCACTCAGTCTGCAGTCGGCACGCCGCCTAGACGCGTCCGGTTGGAAGTGAGGTAACGGGGAGGGGAGAACTGAGCAAGACTGCGTTTCGGTGACATTGCAAATGAACTAGATGTGGTGTGGAGGCTACTATTGCCAACATAAAAATTTAAGCTGTTCCTAAAAAAATGAACGTTGGTATTACCGGAACCTTCGGAACAATTCCGACACTCTGGTGCATTTGGTGGAAAATGTAGTGGGAGGATTATGCGTCAGAAGGCGATTATTAAACTGTTGTCTTAGGTTTGTTTTAGATAGTTTTCTTTTTCTACCCAAACCCTAAAAAGTTGCATGTATCCCAGTTTAATTTATATTAGAAAGCACACATCGCAAACAAAAAGTCACATAGCGTCCACGCCGACAACTGCTTTTCGAACATATAAGATTAAGACATGATGCTTTATTTAAGATCTGACCCACGGATCGGAAGAACGACTCCATCACATGGTGCCATTGAACTTCACAGATTCAATTTGAAACTCGAACCTTCTGTCCCTCATCATTCGAGAGCTTATGGACAATAACGGTCTTCGAATTAACCGGTACGAGCTTGTGAATCTTCAATGTTCCTTTTCTCGCGACTGCCTTATTGAAGCGTTTTCTGAGCTCAGTAGCTAATTTGAGTACTTTTTGTTAAAGCATTTTGGGTAGAGATCGAGGCAAGCAATGGAACACTGATTCACGTGTCCTCTTCCAAGCATGTTTGCTGAGATCGTAAGCGGATGGGTACCCCCTGCCAGTAAAGGTGGCCCGGGGCCTCATACCAGCGCGTGTTAAAAACACACTGGAGCGGAGCCTCGGAGGCCCCCACCTACTTTTTTAGGTGTCCGGAGAACCCTTCGTGGCCAAAAAGTTATTTCACTACTTTTTAGAATATTTAATGGCACGTCAATTGGTCAAATAACCTTAAAAATCGGCTCCAATTTTGTAATTATAGCATTTCAAAGTTAAACCCTTTATTTTGAGATCGCTGCAATCGCGCAGTTGCACCAGTTCGCGTGCATCAAAGACCAACTGGCAAAGTTACAGCGCCATATCAAACGGGATTATATGTCAATTTCACCCGTCATGAAGGTCAAGATCACATTTCAAGGCCATACCAGCATTCTCAAAGTCATTGGTCCGGTGCTTCCGGTCGCATGGCGTTACCCAGTATGGCGTATATTATGCTACAACGTCACAGTTAAGATAAATCAATGTAAAGGTCAAGGTCACAGATGAAAGCAAAATGTCATGAGTAAAGGTCAATGCTCATTTCCCGTTCAACGGTTGCTATGGTGCTAGTCATGGTGTAAATAAGGTGAATATGTCATATTGTGACGTCTTAGGTCAATGATCTTAAATGACCTTAACCCTCGCCCCACCGGGGGGCCATCGATGGCCCCCCTAAGGTTTTTGCGGGATAGCAGAAAAACGACGGGGCGTAGCACCGCGGTTGAGGGCTCTACCTCTCACTGCATCATTTTCCCATCATCCCTGAAATTTTTTACCCCGGGTCACCCAAGGTCAGGTCACCAGACGAGGTCAACCAAGGTTACCTCACTTCACTTTTAGAGCTCTGTAAGAGCTACATTTCAAAGTCGATCAATTTGAAACTTCCTACACTTCATAACCCCTCCAGGGTCTATAAGGTGTATATCCGGGATTTTTCGATTTCGTGCCCTGAGGTCAGGTCACGAGGTGACCTCTCCCGTTGGAAAAGCATGGGGAAAAGTTGTTTCATGATATAAAAGCCACAAAAATGATTGCAAATACTCAGACTGCTCAGAACAACGTTTTTGGACACCCTTTCACGGATCCCAGGGGTCATATTTGCCCCTTGACTTTTCCAAGGTCATCCAAGGTCACCAGGGGTCAAAAATAGTATTTTGACAATAACGTTTGACCTAATTAAGCTAGAGCGATGAAACAAACACCATCGTGTTTGTCTTGTCACTGGCTTTCATTTGATATACGGCAAGGTTACTTTTTGACCTTTCGTGACCTCAGGTCATATTAGGTCACGAGGTGACCTTTGGAGGTCAAACCACTGGCGGGAGGTCTTTACGTTCCACATAGCGGAAAAAGTACTGGCAATTTGCTATCAAATGTACTTTACCAGGCCTCAATAGCTCTAATGACATAAGAGTTATGCCCAGTTTGCTTAATCATTGCATATTTGATTGAAAATAGCCGATCGTGACCTAATTTGACCTCTGGAGGTCAAACCATTGACCTGAGCACTTAACACGCGCATTGACGGGGGTCTGAGCCACCTTCGCATTGACGGGGGGGCGGGTACCCGCCCCCCCTAAGATCTCGAGAACCACGGTAGGTAGCGAAAAACGGTAAACGGCGTTGGGCTGCCCATCCACTTCTCCATCGAAAACATTTGAACCATTTTTTTGTCAGGTCACATTTAAGGTCACGAGAGGTCAAAACATGCCCGTCATAGGGATAACATGTAAAATTCAGTTTTTCGGGCATTAAATCTGAACAAGTAAAGATAGAGCAAAACGACTTAAACTGTATGAATCCTCTTAGCAAGCCGAATCGAATGATATATAATTTGATCTTGCTAGGTCAAATCAAGGATTTGACCTGACCTGAGGTCAGGTCAGGGTCAAATTATATAAAATGCATATCATTAGAACTGCAAAGCCCAGGCGAGTCTAATGCAGCTAAAATAACTGCTCTATCACCATCTGTTACTGAGTTATTCCGTAAAAACCATTTTTCCCATGTATTTCCAATGGAGAGGTCATGCGTCGTACCTGACCTTAGGTCATCGATATCCAAAATACCGGAACATATTTTAGAGAACTCGGTGGGGCCATTATGTGATATGATTTTCAATCGGATAAGTTCACCCTGCTCCGACTTATGCTATCTTAAACTTTTTTTGAGGTCGGGTCACTTGACCTGTACTGGTGGCCTGACCTGAGATGACCTAACCTTAAAATTTTCACAGAAGTTGTAAAAATGATGAGGGAAAAGGTATACCAAGTACGGCGGCGCTACGCGCCGCCGTTTTTTTACTGTCTCCGAAAAACCCGAGGGGGGCGGGTACCCGCCCCCCGTCAATGCGCGTGTTAAACATGCAAAGTAATTTCTTACTGAATTCACGCGAGCTTTCTATTGCACTTTGCAGATTTGCGCGAACGCCCATATTTTCGGAGTTAGAGGGGGGCATCGATGGCCCCTCCCCCGGTGGGGCGAAGGTGGCGCCGGACCCCCGGTGGGGCGCGGGTTAATCCCAAAAACTAGGTTTACAATTCTTTACACGTTCTCACTCTGACTTGTTCTGTTTTTAGTGCATTCTGGACTTCTTTAAGCTTAATCACGGCATTTCCGGAAGAATACCCAATATGGCTAATACTTGACATTTATTTGACCTCATTTGAACTTGACGATACTGACCTAGGTCAAATAAGATCAGTCATAATTTAGATTTCAATAGTTCTCACCCAGTCCCCGACCGGATTTTTTCTAAGCCTCCTAGTTTCCGAGAGCTCAGGGGGCCTACCAGTCCACCCCCTCCAGTGCCCGTAAGTGTCGGGCGCCTCTCCAGTGCGGGTGTTAAGGAATGTGACATTGATTACCATTTATTGTTTTAAATACATCCTTACCCTCATTGCCGACAAATTCCAACATTGACACCTTTTTCGTTACCAGAGACGTTTGATAGGTGCAGCGACGCCGGGCCGCGCTGGCGCACGAACCTCACAAAAGTGGGGATCGGGAGGTTTGGGAGCTCAGATCTCGCTTTCTGTTAAAATCTTCAGTCTTTTTATTGCTGAATCTTATAGAGAAAAGTGTAAAGAGTAATGCAAGCCTCAAAAAGTTTAAAAATAATTCATAGGAAAATAGTTTTTATATATTTTGAAAAATTGAAGAATATTTAATATATTTAAAATTTATTTTTTTGAATTATGTTTTTAATGAGCTAGAATTCGTAATTCGTCCTTAAGATACCCAGATCAAGTTTGTATGGCATTTGTAGAAGCATACAGGTAAAATTTCGCTTTAAAAAGACATGCAAGTGGGTATGGCCAAAATGCCTTAGGCTATAATTTTCAAACCGTAAGTCAGGGAAAAAAACGAATACGAAAATCGTCATCAGCTCCATCAATAGCCTCCCTGGCAAAAAATACACCGAATTCTGCGACATGAGGGTGTTATCGACTTGTCGATTTGTCGTGGAATGCCCCTGCTACCAGTGGTATTAGGACTGATCGCTTCATTGCCACCTGTGGTAGTAGGACTGATCACTTCATTGCCACCAGTGGTAGTAGGACTGATCGCTTCATTGCCACCTGTGGTAGTAAGACTCATCGATTCATTGCCACCAGTGGTAGTAGGACTGATCGCTTCATTGCCACCAGTGGTAGTAGGACTGGTCGCTTCATTGCTACTAGTGGCAGTACGACTGATCGCTTCATTGCCACCTGTGGTAGTACGACTGATCGCTTCATTGCCACCTGTGGTAGTAGGACTGGTCCCTTCATTGCCGGTATCCAGATTGGGATGGAGTGGATTAGCGTGGGTTCCATACCCGCAGCGGAAATCCCGTTCTCTGTCCCATGTGGCGCAGTGAACAGGATCTTTATCTCATTGGGTAAGCGTGCCTTTTGGAAATGTTCCTAAGAAAAAAACTCAATGCTTATTTTTACTTTGGCTTAAACAATACAGGACAGTTCTAGAGTTGAGGAGACGCCTGTATTTTACCGTGGACTCACAAGACATCTGGCTACTCTTGGATAATAACGAAGTGACAAAGGGAAACAACAGCAAACCAAAGTAAGCTGTCTCAGCACGCTGCAGCGGCTTCTGCGGCTACCTTCGCCTTCAACTTGTGGAGGTTACCCTCGCAAAGCTCATCCAACTGCAAACTATAGGGATATGGCTTTGAAGGTTGGCTTTCGATCTGATGTGCTGCACGACAGAACGGAGTTAGAGCAACTGTTTGTTAGTCCAGCGGACGCCATTTTTACCCCCAGAGGAGGGGGCTTCCCCGAAAGATGGCGGCTTGCAGGGTTTATGAGAGAATAAATCATTATCCGCAGCGCACAGAACGAGTAGGGTAGTTACCAGACCGTAAAACCATACCATATTGGAGCACCCATGTGTATCCCAAGCGGTGGCAGTCTCAGTCGAGAAATATTCAATTTTCTGCTACCCCAGGTTTTTCCTACTACGCTGGTCAGGTCTGGGTTTTTAGTGCTACTTCTGTGAAAGGTCTCTGTGCGTGGGGAGGGGGGAGATTTTTAGCCCCCAGCTTATAGCATTATCTCGAAGCGTTACAAATGCGAATAGAATTCATAGAAAAGTTTTAGACGAGACAGGAAAATATGTCGTGAGATATTCTGCAGGATTTTGTACTATGCTTTATTTGTTATGTCTGATACGGAAAGCAGTATAATAGATATCATTTGTTCATTCAGATGATGTAGAAATTGACGTCACCATTTCACAAACCAGGGGCCGTATTCTGAAGTCGGCCCTACGTAAGAATGCGCGCACGGGCGCCGATTTGCTATTCTGAGCTCTTGCGTACGTACGCGCTGCGTAAGAAGGATATTCTGATCTCCGTTCGTACACCAGATTGGTATTCTCATCTTTTCCGTGGGTACGGTTGGCATTGGGAGTTTCATACTCACACTCGACATGATCGGCACTGGTTTTTGTCATAGTCATAGTACTTTACTGAGGTCTCCATTACATGGTTTTTCAGTCCTCGCGTCAAATACAGGGTATAAAAGAGCAGAACACTGTAAGTGTCCAAAATTCGCCCCGGTCTATGGCACGCAAAGCTGAATCAGTAATGGCATGAAGCTCTGTCTCAGAAGAATGAAGTTTTCTATATCCATATTGCGCGTCCGAAAATAAGAAATTGGCTTCCAAATAGTGAATGAGCTGTGCTTGCACAACCCGTTCGACGATTTTAGTTATGGCCGTAAGAAGAGATTGGGCGGGTATCAGCTGGTTCCGCAACTACCTTGCTATTTGGGATGGGCGTAACTAAAGCTTAGGTAGTAGGTACACAGCCACTATCATTTCTTGAATTTATCATATCCAACATCGAGCAGCGTAACCCAAAGAAAAAAACTTTTACAACATTTCGACACTAATGCCATCTAAGCCTGTTGATTTCGAGGATCGCATGGTCCCTAAAGTAATGCAAAGACTGTTGATATCGATTGGATGCACTTTTCACGAGTTTGTTGAGACCTGAGGCAACAGTGTGGATGCTTCAGCTGAGGGAAGGGAAAAGCCCATCCAAATTAAAAAATAAATTCAACCAGTTTTTGTCAGGTCATATTCAAGGTCACTAGAGGTCAAGGCATGCCACCATAGGGATACATTGTAAATGAAGGTTTTCAGTCATTACATCTGAACTAGTAAAGATAAAGCAAAACAATCTAGACCATTAGAATCCTCGCAGCAAGCCAAATCGAATAATCCATAATAAGACGTTGCTAGCTCATATCAGTTCAAATCTAGGGTTTGACCTGACCTGAGGTCAGGTCAAGGTCACATTAGGTCAGAATGCACCATTAAAACTGCAATGATGATGGAAACCTATTTCCGTTAAAATAGACGCTCTCCACCATCCATTACTTCAGTTGGAACTATTTTTGTCGTGTATTTCTAATTAGGAGTTCATGGCTCGTACCTGACCTCAAGTCATGATATACAAAATACTGGAATCAATTTTTGTAGGACTCGGTGGGCCCATTACGTGACATGAGTTTCGGTAGGATAGGTACTCTGGTAGTCCCATGCTCTGTCAAAACATACAATTTATCTGGCCTGAGATCAGGTCAAGGCCACCATTTTGCATAAGATATTCAGCATGCATACCAATGGACTGAAAGTCATAATCCAAACGTAATGATGTATAACTATCTATCATCATGTTCAGTCATTGACTTCAGTCTGAAAACCTACGTAAGAAGCCCCCGATGACCTTTCAGAAGTCACAGGTCCAAACTTGCAACATGAACCTAAAAAGGCCCTAGGGGACTATGATTGGGTGAAAACAAAGGTATTCCAAGCGGTATTTACAGAAATATAACATTTTTTTAGACAATTTTGTTTTCCCCATGCGTTTCCAATGGAGGGCTCCAGGATCCATACCCGACCCTAGGTCATCGATACTAAAATTCCCGGAATATATTTTATTAACCCACTTTAATATTTTACTGAAGAGTGCATTGCCAAAAGTTTGGGTACCAAATAAACTGGACTAGAATGAAAGGTTTTATGGGCGTCAGCAAGATGACTGATAAGGTACCGCGATCGTGTGTACTTCTATTTGTACGATTCTTCAGCATACAACGTAGTATAACACATTTTATTTACGTGTTGTGCACTGCCCGGCGCCTTTTTATTTGTGCGTTGTTTCGGCCAAGCAGACACAATATGAAGGTGAAACATCCCCCAGTGGAAATTTTGTTGAAGTCCCGTTTAATTTTCAAGGAATAGACATATAAATGTGAGAATTGTTTTCCATTAAAGCAGGGAGATTTTGCTTCATGCGTGCTTAGCCGACCTGTGTGTGTGATTCCCAGTATCGCGATCGGTTCAGCAAACTACTCATAATGCTGCGGAGCTTGATAGAGGAGCTGACGGAGCTGAGGACGCGCCTCGTCAAACAACGAGATGCTGAACCACGTAAGCACTACATCCTCCTCAGTACTGCGACAGTCAGACTGCTGATGGTTCTTAACGGACTATATAAATGAATTATCCTTTTCTGAAGCGATCGGTGTAGCCATAAAAGATACCAGAAGTTGAAGCCGGTGGTGTTGTTGCCTGCGGTATGCCCAGGCTTCACAGCAATCCCGAGAAGTAAACCTAGAGATAGCGGTGCCAGGCAGCGACGACAAAGCCCGGAGAAAAGCGAGAGAGTAGTAACCGCACAGGATTAAGTTCGATCTTGCAGCTTGTGACAGAGCCTCGTTTTGCAGCTTCTGGCTAAGTCTGAATTTCGATTGGTCCAGTATTTCGGTTGAGTCTTTTCTACAGCCAGGTACCGGCCATTACAGCACTCAGGTACAGTGCTATTTGCATTGCATCTATGTAGACTAGACGATGTTATTGGCATCCCACCGCATCTAGAATCGAAAATTGAAGGCTTCCCAAAATTGAAAAGGACATTGTATTCGTGATATACGTATGCCCATGTGTGTCAGTGACATGTGTATTATGATGTGTGCTAGTGACATGTGTAAGATGTAAACATAGATAGCAGTGACGTGTATAATCATGTTTGCCAGTGGCATGTGTGTTATGATGTGTGTCTGTGACCTGCATAGTCATGTTTACCAGTGACATGTGTATGACCATGTGTGTTATAATTGTTGGGGTTTAACGACGCACCAACTGCCAGGGTCATACGGCGTCGCCAACTCTCACCCTGTTGCAAGGGATTTTGGGGATCAGATCAACTTATTCAGAGGCTCCGCCGGGACTTGAACCCGGGACCGGTGGCTTAGAAGACAACGGTGCTATCCACTAAGCCACCTCATCCCCGACCATGTGTGTCAGTGTCGTGTATAGTAGGCTGTGTTGTCCATCGCAGAAGATGGTGCCCCTATGTTTTTATAATGCCCCTCACATCTAGGAATAATGCCGCACCATTGATTTTTTCTCAAGTTTAAAATCCAGCCTGCTCGTAGCCGGAGAAAATAGGGGTATCTCTCAGCATTAGCACACTAGCGGCGCCCCGTGACTGTATTGTAAACTAAGGGCTCAACCGTACTCGTCTGGCTTTAGATTAATTACTGATGGATACAAACAGCAATTAGTGAGTCTAACAGCATCCACTAGTTCTGGAAAGCTGCTGAAAATCATGCTGCACCTTCCATTTAGGTATGGTCTTTATATTACGAGCCACCTCCTTTGGCTGATCTAGCTCCAGAACGGAAGCATGACTTCCCCGTTAGGTACCAGGGCGGCGGCCAGTGCTGCTTTCCCGAATAATAAACATGCAGGATTAAATCCTAACACACTCCAATTTCATTCAACTCAACCCTAGAAGAAAAAATAGATATTCGGAGGATCCGAAGGCTGATCTTCAAATATCGAAATGCTTAAATAGCAGTATATTCATCGTGATGACCAGAGCTTCAGTCGCTGATACAGCACTGGCACGGTTGACGGAGAAGAACTACAATACGCCGGAGAAGAAATGTCTGCTGCCCTTTCGTTCTTATAGACTGCCAAATTTGATCTCTGTATATCAGCTTTGCCACAGGGCATGCACTCGGAAATGTTTGGATTTAATATTGACCTTATGAGCATTGATTGGGAGTAGATATAACGCATCATGACTTACATCCACGTAGCAATGAATCCACGCTTGGTGTCATGTGAAAGCTCCGGAAGGCTAAGCTATTGAATACGGCCCTTGCTATACCTGCTAATCGACCAATGCGTGCCTTGCCATCGACTAAATGCAGTTCACATCCCTCACATTAACGCAATGAGTGCTATAAACAGTTTTAAGCCACGAACACAGTTCCAAAGAAATGTCACAATGGATAGGACAGCAACACAAAACGGCTGGCGGTTTCATCGGCCTGGGAAAGGGCAGATGCCTGAGCCGCTGCAGTTGCATTGGGGATAACCGCGTGCCGGTAGCCGAGGACAGATTCCTCAAGGACCATAGTGAATCTCGATGGATGTTTTTGGGCGGTGCTGACTAAAACGAAACGTTGAGACCTGTAGCAGCAGCGTGCCGGAGGACGATACTGAACGAGCATGAGCGGCCGGCGGAGCGGGCATTCGCCAGGCTTGATAATGCTGACCCGCCCACCAGCGAAGCTGTACCATCTCGTGAGGGCAGCGTGTTCAGAAGCGTCGTTTTTAATCTCCGGATCCTCAGACAGCTGCATACAGTGCGGTGAATGAGAACTCAGATAGTGAGGGCATTTCAGTCGACAGTGAGCACGCTCCTGACGTCGATTGGGACATCGATAACACGTATCGTGTCCTCATTGCCAGAGAAACGAGCCACAATCTAAACTCTGGCTAGCTGCTGCTCTAACGGCTCACCAGAGACGTCCAACTTTGGCAGTATGAACAGTTTCGTAGAAACTGCTATGGCAAATTAACGATAAAAACCGCAGCACAATACCTACCGGTGCGTCCCCGAGACGGTTTTGCTAGCGATGGCCTCGGAGTGGGAGCCCCAGCTGCGCGATCGGGTCTCGCTGGCCATCCAGAGGCGCCGGTAGCAACCCCAGCTGAAAGTTTGGCCGGTAAGTGCTCCTGGGTGATAAAATCGACGTAACTGACACTGACACTTTCGTTAAACACTGACTGACATTGTTAAAATGACACTGAGCTCTTCGACTGGCATAGACCCATCACCGATCCTCCGCTCGCCATGAGCCTCAGTGACGAAGCCATCGAGAGGATTCGGAACGTCCCGCTGAAAGTTGGAGCCTTTCATGGACAATAGAGAGGATGGTAGACAATAGAGAGGATGGATGCCTCGGAAATACTCGGTGAGAGTCAGCGTCGCGGGTATGGCTGCAGCCGCCTCAGGCACCATCAGCAGCTGTCAGCAATGGTGCGCGGGTTCCAGCGCACCAAGAGGCAGGATTTGGTTCCCTGCCCTAGCTGAAGCCGAGCTCATTGCCCTTTTCCCTCCGATGTCATATGATCTCAGCTGTTGGTGCGTCCTTAAACCCCAACAATTTCACTATGGCGCGTATTTGGGCGC
This sequence comes from Lepas anatifera, assembly GCA_034440635.1. NCBI lineage: Eukaryota > Metazoa > Arthropoda > Thecostraca > Lepadidae > Lepas > Lepas anatifera. Next base: position 262,067 of record JAOTON010002016.1, on the reverse strand, counting down.
CTTTGTTTCAACAGATAACAGATAACAGATTTATTCGAAGATGATCCACATCAAGGTGCGGCTTTTCGCACATTCACGTCATATCATAAAAAGGTTCAATGTAGGCTGAGACTAAAAACACTCATACTCATAAAATCACACATAACAATGAGCTGTGGGTAAAAGAATGTAGCTCGATGCTACTCTAAAATTTATAACAAGGCCTGTTTGAGTTCGGTCTTAAAACTCGACGAGCCAGGTAAAAGTCCAGTCCGGTTGAGCAAAGTCACTCCACGAAAACATAGCCGCCGTCGACATGCCTCGGTACGTATCGCCGGCAGGGTCCGTTGACCCGCGCGCCGGGTATGGTGATCATGCACCTGGTTGGCTTGCCGGCCCATGGTCTCACACAATTTAGGTGGCTGTCCTGTCACAATCACTCGCTCCACTGCGCACACTGTGTGGTAATCAATCATCTGCTGGGCAGACTGCCAGCCAAGCTGCTCAATAGCATCCGTGATGCGGTCAAACCTCCTCCTCCCAGTCACAACACGAGCACAAAAGTTAACAACTTTTTGCAGTCGGCGGACCTGAGTCAAGCCACATGAGCCGTACACAGATATGCAATGTCGCAGTATTGAGATAACGAGGGCTTGCACAACAGTTGCTAGTACGTTCCTAGGTAAAACATGACGTGCATGACTAAAAGCTATGAGGATCCCAGTGCATTTATGTGTTAATTTGTCCACGTGATTTTCGTAACTGAGGTGCCGATCCATTGTGAGACCCAGATTTTTGACGATCCTGTCCTCTCTAATGGTTGTGCCGCAGAAACTCAGGGTAACGGGTTGCAGGTCGCGCAGCATTGCCTTAGTGCCCAATACAATCATCTGTGTTTTATCGTTATTCCATTTCATCCCGTTAAAGCAGAACCAGTTGCATATATTGCTGAGTGCAGTCTCCATGCGTTCAATTATGTTTGCGAGATCCCGTTTTTTGCCGCTAACTAAGACCTGTGTGTCGTCGGCGTATTGTACCAGAGTGACATCGCTCTCAACACACAGGCTCAGGTCGTTGGCGTATAACATGTAAAGCAAACATGAGGCGGCACCCCCCTGATATACGCCCATGTTGTTTTCGCGCGTGCTTGACGTAAGAAAGGATGAGCCATCGGCGCTTTTGACTTGCACCTGTTGAGTATGTCCCTCGAGATACGCACGAAACCAGTCTGTATCTATGCCATATGCTGAAAGTTTTTGAAGTAATTTGTGATGGGGAACGACATCAAAGCATTTTGAGAGATCAACCAGTACCAGGACAGAAATTTCGCCTTTATCCATAGCAGAGAGAGCTTTATCGGTAATTACATGAAGGGCCGATTCGGTAGAGTATCGTTTTCGATAGCCGTGCTGTGCGTCCGAGAGGAGGTGATTTTCTTCTAAGTAGTTGGAGAGCTGCTGCTGCACAACACGCTCGACTAGTTTCGTGACGGCAGGTAGGAGTGAAATAGGTCTAGTTTCAGACGGTTTTGTACTCTTCGTGCCTTTGGGAATTGGAGTTACCATGGCGTGCTTCCATGCCTGTGGAACGGAGCCAGAAACAAGACTTGAATTAATTATATCGAGCAGGGGTTCGCCGAGTCCGTAGCAAAATTTTTGAAGCATATGTATGCTGATTCCGTCAGCTCCCGTTGATTTAGAGGGCTTCATACTTGTTAAGGTCAAACACAACGTGTTAAAATCTATGGGCTGGACTTTAAAAGCGCTAGTCGTCACTCGTGGTAAAAGGGTCGGCACAGAAACTCTGGCTGCAGGGACACTGGCTGAAGTGTTCGGTCCGACCGACACGTAAAAATCATTCAATGCATCGGGTGTGATGTTAAACGCGGTGCACTGCTGTTGTTTCCGTCCGATAACTGGTTGAATAACACGCCACAGACCAGCGCGGCCGCCGCGTCTGATCTCCCCCTCGTACAGTGCCACGCAGTCCCGGCGAACTGCAGAGCGGCAGAGGCGGTTCACGCGCTGGTACTCGGCACGATCGCCCCGGCTGAGGGCCGCGCGGCGGTCGCGTATAAGTTCCTGCGTATCTGCTGACACTGGTGGGGCTCTGTACTGCCGCCTATTGACGCGCTTGAGTGGTGCCACAGTGTTAAGATGGTGGGTGAAAATGGCCTTAAAAGCTTCCCTGTGGCACGCGGTGTTGGTGAGCGCATTTCCTGAGCTAAAACAAGTCTGGTAAAATCGTGTGGTCCTCCAAGGGTCATTCTCTCAAAAGACGACCGGAGTACGTACCTAGTGTTGCTGTTAGAAGCTTTGAAATATCCCAAAAGCTGTTAATATTCCCTAGAAACTTTTCTAGAGGTCTTAATTATATCACAAGCTTGCCAAAGCGATAGAAAGTGCTTAGTTCAGGATATTTCCGCTTGGCGGCGCTAGTGTTCCAATGTTAAAGGTATGGCGAAATACAATTTGGCTCGGAGCAGGCTGGGGATTTCAGGTACGAAAATTATAACAATGCAGAATTGTTTCTGTATCTATAGGGCATTATAAAATCATAAGGGCAGTGTGTTCTGAGACAAAAACCCTTCCAATGACACAACCTAGTGTATAGTCATGTTTACCAGTGAAATGTGTAAGACCATGTTTGGCAGTGACGTGTATAATCATGTTTGCCAGTAGCATGTGTGTTGTGATGTGTGTCTGTCACCTGCATAGTCATGTTTGCCAGTGACATGTGTATGATCATGTGTGGCAGTGACGTGTATAATCATTTTTATTTATTTATTCCGATGTATCACCAACGGGGTTACCCACTGACAGGTAAAGTCATGACTTCAAACAATAATAATATTTACACGAGATGCGCCCACTGGCTAAAAACCTTCTAAGAAAGCAGAAACAGTAAAATAATGATAAGAATATACATCATGCATACGAGGTGAAAGATAAAAGAATACACAAGCATGCAGTGATGTATCATCCATACCCAGATGTAATAGCTAAAAAGTTTTAAAAACGCGAAAACGCAAGAAACTAAAAAATGCAGATGAGTGGCCCCTTATATCCGAGTCATTCCTCTAGTCTAGCCACGTATCGGATCACCTTTTTACGGTAGACATCAAAATCGTCAGAAAAAATATGTTTCAACGGCGCGGTCAGATAGAAATTGGTTCACCAGCCGAGGTAGCTGGGCAGATCATGCCACACTGCACAGTGTTCACGCGAGCACGTGGAACTCGAAAAAGACTTAAGGTGCGGGTCGATCAGGTAGGCACATGCAGATAAAAGTCACTGATTAAATTTGGAGCGTCAAGTTTTGCATGAAATATGTTTCTTATGAAAAGAAGGTCATGCTGGACTCTTCTGGCTGCCAAAGATGGAATCTGAAAATGACTTAGAAGATTTTGATAGGAGAGAGAGTGTGTATGTCCGGAGTATGAATGACAAACTAGCCACATAAGAAAATTGTGCTGTGCCCAATCGACCCGAACGATGTGGGAATCGGCTGTGCCCGTCCAAATCACACTGTATTATTCTAAGATGGAACGTACGTTCACGCAGTAGGTAGTCATCAGAGCCGTGGACTTGAATTTTGATCCGTTTGAGCCCTATTGAAAAAATCGGGTCAGTAGTCCGAGACATCGGTTTGCCCGCTTAACAATATTGTCAACATGGACAGAGAACGTAAGTTTAGAGTCCAAAATCACGCCGACATCTCGTATTTCTTCCACATGTTGTAGTTCTGTACTGCCTATAGAATACTTAGTCTGGACGGGTGTGCGCCTGAGGGTCATAGTAAACGATTTGCATTTAGAAGGATTTAGCTGTGATCCCCATCTGACGGACCATGCTTTGAGTCGATCCAAGTCGCTCTGGAGGGTGATGTAATTTTGCGGTAGATTTTGACATCATCGGCGTACAGAATGCAGTCGCTTTGAATAGTTTCTGGAAGGTCATTAATGAACATAGAAAAAATCAGTGGTGCCAAAATCACACCTTCTGGTACACCCGAAGCTGCATTTTTCCAGTTTGATGTTTTGCCATTCACGATGACCCTCTGGCGCCTATCGGACAGATACGAGACGACCAATGTTAGAGCAGCATCTTGGATGTGGTATTATTGATTTAGTTTATGGATAAGTAGCTTGTGATTAACGCTCTGAAAAGCCGCCGAGTAATCAGTGTAAATAATTGAAAAAAATCAGTGCGGCCCCGGTAGCTCAGTTGGTAGAGCGTTGGGCTCCGGCCCGCTGCTCAGAAGCATGCAGTGGCAGTGCATGTCCATGCTTGGGGTCGGTTGCCCTGAGACACTCCGGCGCTCAATAGTTTACCCGACGTAGGTCGGCTGGCAACTGACTGGTTAGAGAGTGACCTGAGCGGGGCGGTCGTCCTTGTGCTTTGTGGGACGTTAAACTTTGGCTTCTAAATTAACCCTCCATTGAGGGAGTTGCTCGTTCGGGTGGTGGGGTCGGGGTCTCCGTGACAAGTCCCTTGATGACTTTAGTGAGACTCCGACTCCAGCAGCCTTACCAGGAACAACTTGAACAAAATTTATAAAAAAAGCGTCCGTCTGGTGCCGTCCAATATGGCCTCCCAAGCAGATTTCAGATATACTGCCAAATTCGAAGAGCATGAGCGTCTAGGGATGAAACCGTGCTGCTCAGACCATAAGACGGGGGATACGTGGCGAATCAGTTCATCATACACTACTCGTTCCAGCACCTTTCCAAAGAGAGGGAGCTGGGAAACCGATATATAATTTTGCGGCAATTTTTTATCTCCCTTCTTGAAAATTGGAATTATGTTGGCCTGCTTCCATCTCTGTGGAAAGGTGCCAGATAACACTGAAGCGTTATTATCCGACACCTTTCCACAGAGTTTATATTGTTTACCTCAATCATGTTTACCAGTGAAATGTGTAAGCCCGTATTTGTCAGTGGCGTGTATAATCATGTTTACCAGTGACATGTGTATAACCATTTATGTCGGTGACGTGCATAGTCATGTTTACCAGTGACATGTGTATAACCATTTATGTCGGTGACGTGCATAGTCATGTTTACCAGTGACATGTGTATAACCATTTATGTCGGTGACGTGCATAGTCATGTTTACCAGTGACATGTGTATAACCATTTATGTCGGTGACGTGTATAATCATGTTTACCAGTGACATGTGTATGACCATTGGTGTCAGTGACGTGTATAGTCATGTTTACCAGTGACATGTTTATGACCATGTGTGTCAGTGGCCTGTGCAATTATGTTTACCAGTGACATGTGTATGACCATGTGTGTCAGTGTCGTGTATAGTCATGTTTACCAGTGACATGTGTATGACCATGTGTGTCAGTAACGTGTATAATCATGTTTGCCAGTGAAATGTGTAAGCCCGTATTTATCTGTCACGTGTATGGTCATGTTTATCAGTGACATGTGTATGACCATGTGTGTTAGTGTCGTGTATAGTCATGTTTACCAGTTACATGTGTAAGACCATGTACGTAGGTGACGTGTATGGTCATGTTTACCAGTGACATGTGTATGACCATGTGTGTCAGTGTCGTGTATAGTCATGTTTACCAGTGACATGTGTATGACCATGTGTGTCAGTGTCGTGTATAGTCATGTTTACCGGTGACATGTGTAAGACCATGTACGTAAGTGACGTGTATGGTCATGTTTACCAGTGACATGTGTAAGACCATGTACGTAGGTGACGTGAATGGTCATGTTTATCAGTGACATGTGTATGACCATGTGTGTTAGTGTCGTGTATAGTCATGTTTACCAGTGACATGTGTAAGACCATGTACGTAGGTGACGTGTATAGTCATGTTTACCAGTGACATGTGTATGACCATGTATGTAGGTGACGTGTATGGTCGTGTTTACCAGTGACATGTTTATGACCATGTGTGTCAGTGGCCTGTGCAATCATGTTTACCAGTGACATGTGTATGACCATGTGTGTTATTGTCGTGTATAGTCATGTTTACCAGTGACATGTGTAAGACCATGTACGTAGGTGACGTGTATGGTCATGTTTACCAGTGACATGTGTATGACCATGTATGTAGGTGACGTGTATGGTCATGTTTACCAGTGACATGTTTATGACCATGTGTGTCAGTGGCCTGTGCAATCATGTTTACCAGTGACATGTGTATGACCATGTGTGTCAGTGTCGTGTATAGTCATGTTTACCAGTGACATGTGTAAGACCATGTACGTAGGTGACGTGTATGGTCATGTTTACCAGTGGCATGTTTATGACCATGTGTGTCAGTGGCCTGTGCAATCATGTTTACCAGTGACATGTGTATGACCATGTGTGTCAGTGTCGTGTATAGTCATGTTTACCAGTGACATGTGTATGACCATGTACGTAGGTGACGTGAATGGTCATGTTTATCAGTGACATGTGTATGACCATATGTGTTAGTGTCGTGTATAGTCATTTTTACCAGTGACATGTGTAAGACCATGTACGTAGGTGACGTGTATGGTCATGTTTACCAGTGACATGTGTATGACCATGTATGTAGGTGACGTGTATGGTCATGTTTACCAGTGACATGTTTATGACCATGTGTGTCAGTGGCCTGTGCAATCATGTTTACCAGTGACATGTGTATGACCATGTTTGTTAGTGTCGTGTATAGTCATGTTTACCAGTGACATGTGTAAGACCATGTACGTAGGTGACGTGTATGGTCATGTTTACCAGTGACATGTGTATGACCATGTATGTAGGTGACGTGTATGGTCATGTTTACCGGTGACATGTTTATGACCATGTGTGTCAGTGGCCTGTGCAATCATGTTTACCAGTGACATGTGTAAGACCATGTACGTAGGTGACGTGTATGGTCATGTTTACCAGTGACATGTGTATGACCATGTATGTAGGTGACGTGTATGGTCATGTTTACCGGTGACATGTTTATGACCATGTGTGTCAGTGGCCTGTGCAATCATGTTTACCAGTGACATGTGTAAGACCATGTACGTAGGTGACGTGTATGGTCATGTTTACCAGTGACATGTGTAAGACCATGTACGTAGGTGACGTAAATGGTCATGATTATCAGTGACATATGTATGACCATGTGTGTCAGTGGCCTGTGCAATCATGTTTACCAGTGACATGTGTATGACCATGTGTGTCAGTGTCGTGTATAGTCATGTTTACCAGTGACATGTGTATGACCATGTATGTAGGTGACGTGTATGGTCATGTTTACCAGTGACATGTTTATGACCATGTGTGTCAGTGGCCTGTGCAATCATGTTTACCAGTGACATGTGTATGACCATGTGTATTAGTGTCGTGTATAGTCATGTTTACCAGTGACATGTGTAAGACCATGTACGTAGGTGACGTGTATGGTCATGTTTACCAGTGGCATGTTTATGACCATGTGTGTCAGTGGCCTGTGCAATCATGTTTACCAGTGACATGTGTATGACCATGTGTGTCAGTGTCGTGTATAGTCATGTTTACCAGTGACATGTGTATGACCATGTACGTAGGTGACGTGAATGGTCATGTTTATCAGTGACATGTGTATGACCATATGTGTTAGTGTCGTGTATAGTCATTTTTACCAGTGACATGTGTAAGACCATGTACGTAGGTGACGTGTATGGTCATGTTTACCAGTGACATGTGTATGACCATGTATGTAGGTGACGTGTATGGTCATGTTTACCAGTGACATGTGTAAGACCATGTACGTAGGTGACGTGTATGGTCATGTTTACCAGTGACATGTGTATGACCATGTATGTAGGTGACGTGTATGGTCATGTTTACCAGTGACATGTGTATGACCATGTATGTAGGTGACGTGTATGGTCATGTTTACCAGTGACATGTTTATGACCATGTGTGTCAGTTGCCTGTGCAATCATGTTTACCAGTGACATGTGTATGACCATGTGTGTCAGTGTCGTGTATAGTCATGTTTACCAGTGACATGTGTAAGACCATGTACGTAGGTGACGTGTATGGTCATGTTTACCAGTGACATGTGTATGACCATGTATGTAGGTGACGTGTATGGTCATGTTTACCAGTGACATGTTTATGACCATGTGTGTCAGTTGCCTGTGCAATCATGTTTACCAGTGACATGTGTATGACCATGTGTGTCAGTGTCGTGTATAGTCATGTTTACCAGTGGCATGTGTATGACCATGTACGTAGGTGACGTGTATGGTCATGTTTACCAGTGACATGTGTAAGACCATGTACGTAGGTGACGTGTATGGTCATGTTTACCAGTGGCATGTTTATGACCATGTGTGTCAGTGGCCTGTGCAATCATGTTTACCAGTGACATGTGTATGACCATGTGTGTCAGTGTCGTGTATGGTCATGTTTACCAGTGGCATGTGTATGACCATGTACGTAGGTGACGTGTATGGTCATGTTTACCAGTGACATGTGTATGACCATGTGTGTCAGTGACGTGTATAGTCATGTTTACCAGTTACATGTGTGTGGCCATTTTCGTCAGTGTGTTACTGCCTCCCTGGAAATAAATGATTAAACATTCACCACCCTGTACCCTTTTTTAGTTTCCAGGCCGTTCATCACAATCTATATAGAATACATCGACAAAAGAATAGCTCAGGCTCGCTCTCACATCAAGAAGGTGGAATTGGGAGCGAAGGACCCTCTGGGAGCAATGCGAGGTTCGCCTGATGCCACCTACGCGTTCAGAAAACGCACTCAAAACTCGATTGATAAGTGGAAGAAAATAGTGACGGTAAGTGGTGCGTTGTAAGTACGAATCTACGATGGTAGGTGTCAAGTCTCTCTCTCTCTCTCTCTCTCTATCTCTCTCTCTCTATCTCTCTCTTTCCTCTCTCTCTCTTTCTCTCTCTCTCTCTTTCTCTCTCTCTCTCTCTCTTTCTCTCTCTCTCTCTCTCTCTCTCTCCTCTCCTCTCTCTCTCTCTCTCTCTCTCTCTCTCTCTCTCTCTCTCTCTCTCTCTCTCTCTCGAGCACCGTTTCTACCCTGTGGTGCTGAACCAATCGGCATTCGGTGACGTTTGACGCCCCATCTCTACACTTTGTCATTGCAGTGTTGGGGCATCCCAAAGGTGAGGTGTAGGGTGATGCTTGGACACGAGACTCTGAAACTCACCCAGATTTGACGGTTCAGTACCGGAGGACACAGCAGCAAGGCTTAGGGGACTGCGGACACGTGTGAATAATCGCAATGGTATTCCGGGAAGGTGGGACTGACTGTTGTACACATGTTTTCTGGTGAAGATGTAGCAAGACAGAACAAGGACAGGTTCTTTCCAGGGCGGGATCCAGGCCAATGGGAAAGGGGGGGGCAACGGAGACCGCAATGGTGGAAATATTTGAATTCTGTAAAAAATAATAAAAAAATCGACGGAAATGAGAGTTTGGAGGGGCGAATTCCTTGTTTTCCCCACTCTCTGGATACGCCATTTTTTTTTACTTTGCTGACGAAACGATTTGATAGTTTAACCCTCACCCCACGTGGGGGGCATCGATGGCCCCTAAGGTTTTTTCGGGATAGCAGAAAAACGACGAGACGCAGCGCCGCGGTTAAGTGCTCTATCTCTCCTCCCATCACTCTCCCACTATCCTGAATTTTTTTGCCAGGTCACCCAAGGTCAGGTCACCAGGCAAGGTTAACCAAGGTCACCTCACTTCAAATTTGAGCTCTGTAAGAGCTACATTTCTAAGTAGATCAATTTGAAACTTACTACACTTAATGACCCCTTCAGGGTCTACAGGGTGTATATCTGGGATTTTTCGATTTCGTGACCTGAGGTCAGGTCACGAGGTGACCTCTCCCATTGAAAAAGCATAGAAAAACCTGTCTTATGATCTAAAAGTCACAAAAACGTTTGCAAATGCTAAGCTGCTCAGAAACGCGTTCTTGGACACCCCTTTACGGATCCCAGGGGCCACCTTTCCCTTTGACTTCTCCAAGGTCATCCAAGGTCACCAGGGGTCAAAACAGTATTTTGACAATAACTTTTGACCTAATTAAGCTAGAGCGCTGAATCAAACACCATCGTGTATGTCTTGCCATTGACTTTTATTTAATATACGGCAAGGTTACTTTCTGACCTTTCTTGACCTCAGGTCATATTAGGTCACGAGGCGACCTCTGGAGGTCAAACCACTGGCGGGAGGTCGTTACGTTCCCCATAGCGAAAAAAGGTCTGCCAATTTTCACCAAATGTACTTACCAGATCTAAATAGCACTAATCGCATAAGAAGTACGCCCAGTTTTCTTAAGCATTGCTTATTTTAGTGAAAATAGCCTATCGTGACCTAACTTGACCTCCGGAGGTCAAACCATTGACCTGAGCGCTTAAACATGTGAAGTAATTTCTTACTGAATTAACGCGAGTTTTCCGTTGCACTTTGCAGATTTTTGCTAACCCCCATATTTTTGGAGTTAGAGGGGGCCATCGATGGCCCCTTGTGGGGCGAAGCTGGCGCCCGACCCCTGGTGGGGCGCGGGTTAACAAAGGAAGGTGACTTACTTTAAATAGCTTTCCCCGGAAGGCGCAAGGCGTCATTTTTCCCGAGAATACCCCTCAACTTGGCACAAATGCGGGATGGCGAAAAAACGCGAGGGCTGTTTGATAGCTCATAAAAATTCATGAATAAACTATATAAGTCACTTTTTGGCTGAGGTCAATGTTTAGGTCATGACAGGTCAAAGTAGTTGACATGTGAAATAAGAGTTTCTGGGCTCTGGAGTCTGATAGAGATGAGTTAAAATAAATTTTCAGACACCATTCACTTCCTCTCGTTACAACGCCTCGAACGATGCGTTATGAGTGGGTGTCATATCGGTGTATTGTCATATCGGTGTATTGTCATATCGGTGTATTGTCACATCGGTGTATTGTCATATCGGTGTATTGTCATATCGGTGTATTGTCATATCGCTGTATTGTCATATCGGTGCACACCACACCAGCCTCAAAACTAGAGTGCCCCGCTTACGCGCGCACCCCGGCACAGGGGTCATGATCTGACGATACCACACTAGGTGAAAATATAAAGGCCACTTGACCTGAGGTCAGGTCAAGGTTACTATCTGATCTAAAAGAGACAATATGCACATCAATCGGCTCACTCGCAATAGCCTTCCAAAGGTAATGGTTTCAAAATAAAAGTTTTATCGTCATTTGCTGCAAAGTGGTTGACCCAGCTCTGAAAACCTGCTGATTGTTTTCTCTATAAATCTTGTCCAACTTGTTCCCAGTTAAGTTTGTGGAATTGGAGTCTCACTTAACACGCGCCCCACTGGGGTCCCTGGCATGTCGCGCCCCGCTGGGAACGTTTTTCGCCGCCCCCTCCGTATCTCATTTCCCACGAAGGCTAAATAAAAATTACGGGCGGCGTTCGAAAGCTCTTGACAAGTTGAAGATATGTTATTCGAAGAAGTTTTGTCAGGTCAGAATTGAGGTCAGCATAGGTCAAAGAAGCTTCCACAGGCTTCCAACAGAGCAGTGGATGTACGTTTCTCTCCAGATCTGTCCTCAGGAGAGCTAGATCAAATATTTATGCATCATTGGATTTCTCTCATCGCAGAAAATCTAATGATGTAAAATATGACATTGCTAGGTCAAATAGTGAAAATGACCTGACCTCGAGCTAGGTCAGGTTCACAAAGTGACCTGGTATGGTCATGCTGCATATCAATCGACTACCCGTGATAATATAAGCACAATGCAAGCAGCAAAATGCAAGCCAAATGGGACCTTTATCTCAATTTAATGAGAAATTCTTGGCAAAATAATCACTCTATGCTCCTGTGACCTAGCATGACCTTTGAGAAATCAGATGCTCAAAAACTCAACTTTATGGTCAAGATCGTGGTAAGGATAGACGGTTTGAGGATTTTCAGCTTTATCTCTCCAGTATTTACTGAAAACGAGCCCATTATTTTTCATCATAGACATAATGGGGTAACCGAAAAAGTGACCCCACCATAGGTCAACAATATCGAAATTCCGAGATAGCAGATTTGTAGACCCTTATGACTTCATCATATTGTGAACATTTCAAACTGATCGATTCGCTGATGTTCTCTGGGCACCGCTTCGAACCCGTAATTTTAACACGCGCATTGACGGGGGTCTGAGCCACCTTCGCATTGACGGGGGGGCGGGTACCCGCCCCCCTAAGATCTCGAGAAACACGGTAGGTAGCGAACAACGGTAAAAGGTGTTGGGCTGCCCATCCACTTCTCCATCGAAAACATTTGAACCATTTTTTGTCAGGTCACCTTTAAGGTCATGAGAGGTGAAAACATGCCGTCACATGCCTCATAGGGATAACATGTAAATTAAGTTTTTCGGCCATTACATCTGAACAAGTAAAGATAGAGCAAAACTACTTGAACTATATGAATCCACTCAGCAAGCCGAATCGAATGATTTATAATTTGATCGTGCTAAGTCAAATCAAGGATTTGACCTGACCTGAGGTCAGGCCAGGGTCAAATTATATAAAATGCATATCATTAGAACCAAAAATCTCAGGCGAGTCTAAAGCAGCTAAAATAAATGCTCTATTACCATCTGTTACTGAGTTATTCCGTAAAAACCTTATTTCCCATGTTTTTCCAATGGAGAGGTACCTCGTACCTGACCTTTTTTATAAATTTTGTTCAAGATGTTTCTAGTACGGCTGCTGTAGTCGGAGTCTCACTAAAGTCATCAAGGGACTTGTCACGGAGACCCCGACCCCACCACCCGAACAAGCAATTCCCTCAATGGACGGTCAATTTATAAGTCAAAGTTTAACGTCCCACAAAGCACAGGGACGGCCGCCCCGCTCAGGTCACCCTCTCATCAGGCAGTTGCTAGCCGACCTGTACGTCGGGTAAACTATTGAGCGCCGGAGCGTCTCAGGGGAACCGATCCCAAGCCTGGACATGCACTGCCACTGCATGCTTCTGAGCAGCGGGCCGGAGCCCGACGCTCTACCGACTGAGCTACAGGGGCGGCATCAATATCAAAATATACCTTTGGTCATCGATATCAAAAATACCAGATCATATTTTAGAGAACTCGGTAGGGCAATTATGTGATATGAGTTTCAATCGGATAAGTTCATCCTGTTCCGTCTTATGCTATCTTAAACTTTTTTTGAGGTCGGATCACTTGACCTGTACTGGTGACCTGACCTGAGATGACCTAACCTTAAATTTTCACAAGAGTTGTAAAAATGATGAGGGAAAATTTATGCCAAGTACGGCGGCGCTACGCGCCGCCGTTTTTCTGCTATCTCCGAAAACCCCGAGGGGGGCGGGTACCCGCCCCCCGTCAATACGCGTGTTAAGTTTTGAGGAAGGGTCACTTGACCTTGAATAGATCCTTGACCTGACATGACCTTGTCTAAAAAATTTGGTCAGATGTGTAAATTTGATTAGGGATAAGGTGCTTTAAGTTTCTATGTTTTGCGTTTCTTCGTTTTTGCGTTATCTGGGGAAAACCAGGAGGAGGGGGCGAATTTCGCCCCCCCAGCGGGGTGCGTGTTAAGTCATCAAGGGATTGTCACGGAAGCACCGACCCCAACACCCAAACGAGCAACTCCCACAACGAAAGGTTAATTTAGAAGCCAAAGTTTAACGTCCCACAAAGCACAGGGACGGGCGGTCCGCTCAGGTCACCCTCTCTCAAGTCAGTTTCCAGCCGACCTACGTCGGGTAAACTATTGAGCGCCGGAGTGTCTCAGGGGGACCGATCCCAAGCCTGGACATGTGCTGCCACTGCATGTCTTATTAGCAGCGGGCCGGAGCCCAACGCCCTACCAACTGAGCTACCGGGGTGGCCCAAGATAACTCCTCGCCTGACGACGCTCACGGTCAAGGACCGAAACGTCGCGTCACGTTTTATATTTACTTTATCTTAGCTTTTTTGGGCGTTTTAGGGCTTAGGCGTTTTAATTCATGGACTCTTACACTGTTTTGTCTTTTTAGGCTGCCTTCGTCTAATAAGTTTAGATTTGAGCTTTTTTGCCTTTTTTGCCGATGGGTGGGTTTTATGTCCTTTAACGCTTTTACGTCTTTAGTTTTATCGTTTTTTTAGGGTCCTGGGTAACTTCCACAACACTTTGTACTGGTATGCAGGAATTTATATCCAAACTTGAGGCAGAAAATCATCCGATTTCTAGACAGCTGATGATGCAGCGACTTGTGTTTACAGATTCGCACCACGTCGATATTGTGGCTGTACAAGTTCAGGATTATTCTGAAGAAACTGAACACGGCACGGTCGGGCATTCTAAAGAACTACAGTCCGGACTACGGTAGGTGGTGTGCGGCCGATCACGGACAGACTGTAGGTCTGAGTCTATAGGTCGATCACGGACAGACTGTAGGTCTCTCACATGTGCGATGTACAGTCTCATACGTACCACTCCTACCCTGTGATGCGAAACCGTTCAGGAGAGGATGTGTCCCTTTCATCACCGTCTGAGCTTCACGACCTCCGAGTGACGATGATGATGATGATGGTGACGGGGTGTGGGACCCTGAAGCCGCCCAGACTGGAGGGCTCAAGACCTGGCGACAGCAGCGATAGGCCCCTGTGAGAGAGCCAGTGTATGTACAGCGCGGTACGGATGTACAGTTTGGTACCGAGCACGGCTGACTGGTTGGCGCGGGCTGCGGTACACTGAGGTATCATCCGATTATTGTTCCACGTGTGCTCATTTCCAATCTTTTCCACGCTGTGTTTCACAAATAAGGTGGAAAACACTGACGATCTATGGTTGGGACAGGTGTGGATGCAGGTGGTAACTGGCCAGGGCGCTTATGGCTGTCGGTGTGATTGTGTGTGAGCGATGGCTATTTCTAAGCCTGCTACTAAAATCATTCACCATGACTCTGAAACGGAACCTCATTACAGACAGAACAATTCAAATTTCGGTCCCAGAGAAAACTGACACGATTCGGAATCTCGGAGTTTGACTGGATGATAAATTAACCCATTTCAGCACTGATTAAATGTGAGACATGTTTCAATAGTTCGGGAACGTTCGCTCCATACTGAGTGTGGTTGTGGTGCTGTCAATACACAGTTAGACAGGATCAACAAAAGCTAACCCTTGCCCCGGTGGCGGGTACGAGCCACCTTCGCCCTGGTGGGGGGGGATAAAAAAGACCCCCACGATCTCAAAAACTAAGAGAGCTAGAAAAAAGCAAAAACCCGCAATCAAAAGTTCTTCGAAAGTGCTATTCGAAAATAGTTCCGTCATTTTTCTCGTCAGGTCAATATCAAGGTCACCAGAGGTCAAAATAGGTCAAAATCGCTAATATGAGGTGTACTAAGAAACCCTCATATATCTCAGAATCTATGATAGCTAGAAACATTTTTCTAACACCATTCGAAAGCTCTTGAGATGCGCTTTCATTCATTTCATTACCCTTCTTTTAGTTATGCGGTCCTAAGTATTTTTTGAGGTGAGGTCACATCACCTGGCCTGGTGACCTGACCTGACGTGACCTTGAGCCAAAATTTTCAGGAAAGATGTAAAAATGATGAAGGAACAGCTACACCAAGTTTGGCGGCGCTGCGCGCCGCCGTTTTTTGGTCACTTCGGAAAAACCCGAAGGGGGTCTAAAAAGACCCCCCACCAGGGCGAAGGTTAAAATTTTGGGGAAAGTTGCGGAATTAATCACGGGTCAGGTGTGCCAACGTCGGCGCTTCGCGCTTCCGTTTTTTGTGCCACCGGAAAAACCCGAGGGGGTGTTCAAACACTCCCTCCCCCACCTGGGTCAGGGTTAACTAGGCAGTAGGTTTGGAGAGTAAACCCAAGTCGGAAAGCAAAAAAAGTCATGGAGTGAAAAATGTGGCCACGAAGTGCTTGCTTTTGCTATCCAAGGACCATTCACTCAAAATCGATTATAATATATCAATAGGGCCAGGGTCAAATATTTAAACTGACTTTAACTGGTTGTGTTAGAGGTTGTCTGGTCCAGCTGAACCATAGAATCTTGCTTATAAACTAAAAATGAGCCGGGGCAAAAAGAAGGTCGATGGCTTAGGACGGGGAGGGGGCAAAAGCATTGTTTTCCCCTAGGTTCTCCGTTTGGGGGAATGCCTTGTCTGCCCATGAATCTGCCACAGTTTGTAATCATATTAATCTGCTGCCTTTGCACTGAACATCGACTACGTTAATTAAGCGTGCTTTTTTGGATTTTTTTTTATAGTTTTAGCATTTCTTTATTTTTATTTTTCAACAGTACAAGTCAATTGTCTACATTACCGTATATATCGTGCCGCGAGTATTTTATCTCAAATAACTTCAGCTGTCATCGGGTGTGCAACTATGCATACCTGTTGCTCATTAAACCATAAAGAGCGATAATAAACGACAAGCAAGTGTGTAGTATTGAACGTTACTAGT
The DNA here is from genome assembly GCA_034440635.1 of Lepas anatifera. Classification (NCBI taxonomy): domain Eukaryota; kingdom Metazoa; phylum Arthropoda; class Thecostraca; family Lepadidae; genus Lepas; species Lepas anatifera. The sequence continues at coordinate 245,657 of JAOTON010002016.1, read as the reverse complement.
ATTTACCTGCGTGTGCCTGTGCGAATTCCAGGGTTACCACTTCTTATTCAGGCTAGAGGCTATCTAGGGAGTGCACACACCTTTCGGCATTCGGGATACGTAGCCTCACATTAGCACGACGGGGCTGCTGACCACATGTTATCCTCAGGGTCTCCGTTAAGGTGAAAGTGGGATACCCTCCAGGTAGTATCCCACCTTCGTTTGATATACGGCAAGGTCTATTTCTGACCTTTGATAACCTCAGGTCATATGAGGTCACGAGGTGACCTCTGGAGGTCAAACCACTGGCGGGAGGTCATTACTTTCCACATAACAAAGAAAGGTCTGGCATTTTCCTATCCAATGTAGTTTACTAGATCTCAATAGCTCTAATGGCATAAGAGTTATGCCCAGTTTTCTTAAGCATTGCATGTTTGAGTGAAAAGAGCCTATTGTGACCTAACTTGACCTCTGGAGGTCAAACCATTGGCCTGAGCGCTTAAACATGCGGAATAATTTCTTACTGAATTCATGCAAGCTTTCTAATGCACTTTGCAGATTTGCGAACCCCCATATTTTCGGAGTTAGAGGGGGCCATCGATGGCCCCCCGGTGGGGTGAAGGTGGCGCCGGACCCCCGGCGGGGCGCGGGTTAACCCTCATCCATCCTAATCCTTACCTTCTCCTTTCATAGTCTTCCATCACTTCACGTCCATTACGACGGCGCTTGAAAAGCTTCCGTACGCGTGGAAGTGTTCGTAACAAATACAACAACAAGAAGAGTTGGAGTCCACCTTACGTGTGGGTTGATATGGAAGAAGCGTAATAAGTTTGATGAATTCTTAATCAAATACAGAACTGCGCCGCCAGAAATAGCTCAATATAGGCATCTTAGTTATAAAACCCAATCCAAACCTTTTGAACCCATCCGCATGTTTAAATGGGTCAGGTTGAATCATTTTGACAGGCCCGTTTTAAAACAGGCCTTGTGTTGCAGACATGAGACCTATCTTCCTGAGATACATACTAAGAAAAAAGAAGATTGTTCAAAAGTACATAGAGAAGCTGGAGACATCCATACAGCCGAGCACCACCACCTTCATCGTGGTGAAGGGCATGGACAAGTACTATCCGGCCATCAAGGACTTTGTCGATCAAAGTCAGCCAATTATCGAGGTAAGATGATCTCGCCAGTCAGAATTAGCTAATAGCCTCTGGCTGCAAAAAGTGACCGTGTCTTGCTTGTACTGTCCTCGGGACTGGTAGTGGTACGTAGATACCTCACAGAGCGCTGCTTGTAATTGTATCGTGTAGACGGTACATGAGAGCAAATTTGGCTCACTGATATTCATGATCCCCCATTGATAGTTTTAGAAATACAAACCACGGTTTCAATTCAAAATATTCCGCAATGTTGTTTGTAGAGTTTTTGTTGCACAAAATTATTGACCCTAAAATATTTTGACAGCGGCCCAACATGTGCAATTTTACCCTGCATCCTGTGGTAAAGTTTTTGTGTCTATACCGTCAATAGCTTTTGAACATTGGACAACCGACTAAAATTTGGAATCAATTTCCCGGCCCCAAGGAGCTGCCTCTGTTAATGCTGAAAGCGCGTGCCCACGCGATTTGGTATCCACCATAAAGCAGACGTTCATATGAGCAGCTCAGCGTGAAACTAATACCACCCAATCTGCCTGGAATATCGTAGCACAGCCTCAAATGTTCCTGAAGCTTCATCTGTTCATTAAAATTAAAACTCCTGTAAACTTTAAACTCATTTTAATGGTGCGTGAACGCACCCGCGTGAGGCTTGGCTTTAGTCGTGATCGGTGCTGTATAGTTATTTTGCTGGAAAAATATACATACCAAATTTGAGCCTAATCCAGCCAGTAGTTCTTGAGATATCGAAGAGGGTGCGCACCCACGCATGTGGCGTAGGACCTCACATGTAATCAATGCTATCTTGTTCTTAAATCAGTCCGAATATGTGTTGTCCATTTCATTACGATTAGATTCAGTATTTTTACCGGGTGGGTGTGAAATCTGCTCATCCCTTTCTCGTACACCTGTTTACGGGCGTTTTGACTTAGGATGAAAGTTGACTTTCACCCCTTACCTCACAGTATTGTTGCTTCCCCACACACCATGTTTGGGCCGTTTCAGATCACCAAAAACCTAATTGTAACGCTGGAGATGTTATCAATGTTAGCGTTTTTCTCACAATGGATACCTAGTTATGGAATTATCTTTCTCCTTGGGTGGTGTATGCTCACACTCAGCATTGGTTATGTTCCAGAGCAAGGAGAAGTTCCCCGCTGAGCTCGTCCGCACAGTGGAGGGGGTAAGTAAGCAGAGCCGAGGTGGCGTGGGAGGAAGCAACACCGCCGCCGACTCGTCAGCCTTGTTTGTGCACATGACCCGAATATCCATCTGAATAGAAACTGACCTCAGGCAAGGTCTGAACAGGAGCAGGCCTCAGGCAAGGTCTGAATAGGAGCAGGCCTCAGGCAAGGTCTGAATAGGAACAGGCCTCAGGCAATGTCTGAATAGAAACAGACTTCAGGCAAGGTCTGAATAGAAACAGACTTCAGGCAAGGTCTGAACAGGAGCAGGCCTCAGTCAAGGTCCGAATAGGAACAGGCCTCTGGCAAGGTCTGAACAGGAGCAGGCCTCAGGCAAGGTCTGAATAGGAGCAGGCCTCAGGCAATGTATGAATAGGAACAGGCCTCAGGCAAGGTCTGAATAGCAACAGGCCTCAGGCAAGGTCTGAATAGGAGCAGGCCTCAGGCAAGATTGGAACAGGAGCAGGCCTCAGGCAAGGCCTGAATAAGAACAGGCCTCAGGCAAGGTCTGAATAGAAACAGGCCTCAGACAAGCTCTGAATAGGAGCAGGCCTCAGGCAAGATTGGAACAGGAGCAGGCCTCAGGCAAGGCCTGAATAAGAACAGGCCTCAGGCAAGGTCTGAATAGAAACAGGCCTCAGACAAGTTCTGAATAGGAACAGGCCTCAGGCAAGGTCTAAATAGAAACAGGCCTCAGACAAGGTCTGAATAGGAACAGGCCTCAGGCAAGGTCTGAATAGGAACAGGCCTCAGGCAAGGTCTGAATAGGAACAGGCCTCAGGCAAGGTCTGAATAGGAGCAGGCCTCAGGCAAGGTCTGAATAGGAACAGGCCTCAGGCAAGGTCTGAATTGGAACAGGCCTCAGGCAAGGTCTGAATAGGAGCAGGCCTCAGGCAAGGTCTGAATTGGAACAGGCCTCATGCAAGGTCTGAATAGAAACAGGCCTCAGGCAAGGTCTGAATAGGAACAGACTTCAGGCAAGGTCTGAACAGGAGCAGGCCTCAGTCAAGGTCCGAATAGGAACAGGCCTCTGGCAAGGTCTGAACAGGAGCAGGCCTCAGGCAAGGTCTGAATAGGAGCAGGCCTCAGGCAAGATCTGAATAGGAACAGGCCTCAGGCAAGGTCTGAATAGGAACAGGCCTCAGGCAAGGTCTGAATAGGAACAGGCCTCAGGCAAGGTCTGAATAGCAACAGGCCTCAGGCAAGGTCTGAATAGGAGCAGGCCTCAGGCAAGGTCTGAACAGGAGCAGGCCTCAGGCAAGGCCTGAATAAGAACAGGCCTCAGGCAAGGTCTGAATAGGAGCAGGCCTCAGGCAAGGTCTGAATAGGAGCAGGCCTCAGGCAAGATTGGAACAGGAGCAGGCCTCAGGCAAGGCCTGAATAAGAACAGGCCTCAGGCAAGGTCTGAATAGGAGCAGGCCTCAGGCAAGATTGGAACAGGAGCAGGCCTCAGGCAAGGCCTGAATAAGAACAGGCCTCAGGCAAGGTCTGAATAGAAACAGGCCTCAGACAAGCTCTGAATAGGAGCAGGCCTCAGGCAAGATTGGAACAGGAGCAGGCCTCAGGCAAGGCCTGAATAAGAACAGGCCTCAGGCAAGGTCTGAATAGAAACAGGCCTCAGACAAGTTCTGAATAGGAACAGGCCTCAGGCAAGGTCTGAATAGGAGCAGGCCTCAGGCAAGGTCTGAATAGGAACAGGCCTCAGTCAAGGTCTAAATAGGAACAGGCCTCTGGCAAGGTCTGAATAGGAACAGGCCTCAGGCAAGGTCTGAACAGGAGCAGGCCTCAGACAAGGTCTGTATAAGAACAGGCCTCAGGCAAGGTCTAAATAGAAACAGGCCTCAGACAAGGTCTGAATAGGAACAGGCCTCAGGCAAGGTCTGAATAGGAACAGGCCTCAGGCAAGGTCTGAATAGGAACAGGCCTCAGGCAAGGTCTGAACAGGAGCAGGCCTCAGGCAAGGTCTGAATAGGAACAGGCCTCAGGCAAGGTCTGAATAGGAACAGGCCTCAGACAAGGTCTGAATAGGAACAGGCCTCAGGCAAGTTCTGAATAGGAGCAGGCCTCAGGCAAGGTCTGAATAGGAACAGGCCTCAGGCAAGGTCTGAATAAAAACAGGCATCAGGCAAGGTCTGAATAGGAGCAGGCCTCAGGCAAGGTCTGAATAGGAACAGGCCTCAGGCAAGGTCTGAATAGGAACAGGCCTCAGGCAAGGTCTGAATAGAAACAGGCCTCAGGCAAGTTCTGAATAGGAACAGGCCTTAGGTAAGGTCTGAATAGGAATAGGCTTCAGACAAGGTCTGAATAAGTGATGTCGCCATCAGTGAAGCTGTGCCCCATCTTTTATTATGTATCATGTCGGCGTATCAGAGCCACATTCAAATAGTAAGGAACACTTTTGAAATTTGAACTTGGTTTTATTATTATTTTTGATATCATGTTGAAGCTGGCTTAGCAGTCGGGTAGCATCGTCCTTGTCATTATTTTCTGTTTTTGTTTCTGCAGACAGGTTCACGCTCTGCTGTATACCGAGTGCTGTGCTGTGTGTGTCTGAACTTGAGCCTATTTAGATTTGCAGGTCCGAGTGGTTTTTGTGACTGGTAAATCCTACGGATGGCAAAAAGGAATTCCCGAAACCCTAGATTTCCTTTAAAAAGCACCAGTGTTTTACACAATTATTGGGCTCCAAGCAATCGAAGCAGATCAGATCAGTCACTACCACGCGACGTTGTCACTACCCGAACTTGTTACGAATCGGATAAGAAGAGCAACTCTGTTTTATGCGCTTACCAGCGCCGTACCAGCGCCGTACCAGCGCCGTACCAGTGCCGCACCGGCCGGAGTGTCAGCAAAGCCCTGAACTCGCCCAAAACATGGCAACAGCTGTTGACAAGATATGGGATAAAATGTCGGGGAAGCAGAACATCCAATGTTTTCATTCAAAACTGACACTCGTTTCCATTGAAGTGCACACAATCCCTTCGATTATAGAAGGATGCCAAATCTGATACCCGGCCTGGTCTTTGGGTGCCTTGTTGTGGTTCTGTCTCTGTCATGAGACTCCGCAGGCCCCTTTCTCTTGGAGACTCTTCATTATTTTGGCATAAGTTTGGTTTCCATGGGGAGGGGGAAGTTGATATTGGTCCGAACTCTGTGGGAGGATGCCAGACAAGAGCGAGAGCAGCCCGTCGAAATTCAGGAGGGGGCTGCCAGCAGGGGAGGAAACCAGTGGAAGTGAGAACAGACTGCCAACATTCGGGAGGGGGCTGCCAGCAGGGGAGGAAACCAGTGGAAGTGAGAACAGACTGCCAAAATTCGGGAGGGGGCTGCCAGCAAGGGAGGAAGCTAGCGGATGCTAAATGATAGACGGAGGTGACACAACGTTAGTTTTAAAATCAAAACGGCACTTTTCATAGGACTTTAACACCAATGCAGTGCCTTCCCTGGCATCCACCAGACTCCTTCCTATAGCACCCCAACAGCTGATTGGGTTTTGGTGGCGTTCCTCTGGCGCCCAGAGGGTGATTATTTTCATCGTCACGGCGCCAATGGTACTGCCATATGCGGAGACCTGTCACGCTGTAAACATATATGTCCAGTTTTGAAACGAAGTGGACATGGATCTTGTTGTAAAAGCTAATATTTTCCTTATGTAGTTTTAAGAGGGATATTTTGAAGCTCGAATGTTAAGCAGATGCTAGGTAAGAGCTACAGAAAAATAACGCGATGCTGAATATGCACGTAATATATATTTTTCGATCCACTTGGCCCTATTTTACTCTGCCTCACAAATGATAAAACTGACAACTAAACTTACACTTTCCGGGTGCACTTTGCAAACACCCTGGATCCAAACTTGAGCCTGCTGACTTCGGGCCTGTCGTTAGCCTTTCACGGTAGTTTAGTAAAAACTGGTCTGGGGTCACCACGCTTACCAGATGCATACCACCAATAGACACAACTACGGCTAGAGCCGAAAAGCGAGAGAATCAATCAAGCGTATTGACCCTCCCGGCGTGACAGAAGCTTATCCAAGCATTTACATAATGGGTGCTGGGGCTGATGGGCATATCGGCTGCTATAGGCTATATAGTGCATAACTGGTGTAAAACTATCCACAGGAAGTCGGAAAATTAGACCGAGCAAGCTTCAAGAAACCCAAGTTCTCCCATTCCGAATGGTTCAAGACGGTAAGTCTGAGAACAAAGGCGGATGTGTAAGGTGCTGTAACGCAGTGGTCCTGGCATGAAAGATCTCTCCCACATGAAGCACGTGGGGAGAATAAACACTTGGGCGAAGGTAATGCATTTTCAGTCATTAAATCTGGGTTGATTGATTACCGAGCCCAGACCTTGCACCGGCCAGCTCTCTGCTGAGGTTCCAAATAGATTTCACTAACGTGTTTAGGTATTCTGATGCATCTGGTCCCCAGAATTCCAACCAGTAGGGTGCTATACTGTCCCCACAATCTCCACAAGAAAGGTGCAATCCTGTCCTCACAATCCCCACCAGTATGGCAGTATGTCCCCACCAGTACGTCACAACCTTTGATAATTCAGCACGTTGAAAGAGAAGGCGAAAGACTGGCTACTTTTGGAAACAAAAGTAGTCCAGTCTAAAATCTAAAGATTCCGCCACAGCTCCTTCCCTACAGCTTCCATCACACTCGAAGCCACCAACAGTCCCGATCGCCGCCTCACGGCAGTTCAGGAACCTACAGCTTCCATCACACTCGAAGCCACCAACAGCCCCGAACGCCGCCTCACGGCAGTTCCTTCCCCACAGCTTCCATCACACTCGAAGCCACCAACAGCCTCGATCGCCGCCTCACTGCAGCTCCTTCCCTACAGCTTCCATCACACTCGAAGCCACCAACAGCCCCGATCGCCGCCTCACGGCAGCTCCTTCCCTACAGCTTCCATTACAATCGGAGCCACCAACAACGCCGATCGCCGCCTCACGGCAGTTCCTTCCCCACAGCTTCCATCACACTCGAAGCCACCAACAGCCCCGATCGCCACCTCACGGCAGCTCCTTCCCTACAACCTCCATCACACTCGAAGCCACCAACAAACCCGATCGCCGCCTCACGGCAGCTCCTTCCCTACAGCTTCCACCACACTCGAAGCCACCAACAGCCTCGATCGCCGCCTCACTGCAGTTCCTTCCCTACAGCTTCCATCACACTCGAAGCCACCAACAGCCCCGATCGCCACCTCACGGCAGCTCCTTCCCTACAACTTCCATCACACTCGAAGCCACCAACAGCCCCGATCGCCACCTCACGGCAGCTCCTTCCCTACAACTTCCATCACACTCGAAGCCACCAACAACCCCGATCGCCGCCTCACGGCAGCTCCTTCCCTACAGCTTCCACCACACTCGAAGCCACCAACAGCCTCGATCGCCGCCTCACTGCAGTTCCTTCCCCACAGCTTCCATCACACTCGAAGCCACCAACAGCCTCGATCGCCGCCTCACTGCAGTTCCTTCCCCACAGCTTCCATCACACTCGAAGCCACCAACAGCCCCGATTGCCGCCTCACGGCAGCTCCTTCCCTACAGCTTCCATTACAATCGGAGCCACCAACAACCCCGATCGCCGCCTCACGGCAGTTCCTTCCCCACAGCTTCCATCACACTCAAAGCCACCAACAGCCCCGATCGCCACCTCACGGCAGCTCCTTCCCTACAACTTCCATCACACTCGAAGCCACCAACAGCCTCGATCGCCGCCTCACTGCAGTTCCTTCCCCACAGCTTCCATCACACTTGAAGCCACCAACAGCCCCGATCGCCGCCTCACGGCAGCTCCTTCCCTACAACTTCCATCACACTCGAAGCCACCAACAGCCTCGATCGCCGCCTCACGGCAGTTCAGGAACCTACAGCTTCCATCACACTCGAAGCCACCAACAGCCCCGATCGCCGCCTCACGGCAGCTCCTTCCCTACAGCTTCCATTACAATCGGAGCCACCAACAACCCCGATCGCCGCCTCACGGCAGTTCCTTCCCCACAGCTTCCATCACACTCGAAGCCACCAACAACCCCGATCGCCACCTCACGGCAGCTCCTTCCCTACAACTTCCATCACACTCGATGTCACCAACAGCCCCGATCGCCGCCTCACGGCAGCTCCTTCCCTACAGCTTCCATCACACTCGAAGCCACCAACAGCCCCAGTTCATAAACTTACGAAAGCCCTCCTCCTCCGTGTTCCCGATGACGAGCATTTGCCTCGCCTGGTGTTGATGTTGATCTTAGGGTTGGTACGCAGTACGCTTGCACTGCTTTTTCGATGAAGACGAAGTACTCCCACAACTATCCTACATACTCCCACATCTATCCAGAGCTCCGCGCCTTGCCTCGCCTCTAATGATGGCCACAGTAGCTGTATGCTTTCCATTAGGGTAATTATTGCCTTTCGTATATCGGACGCTCCGAATCATGTTGATAAATCCACGCCGCTGCTTGCTAATCTTGCTTTGCCTGACTCGCGAACAATACCATTTGGCGTAGACGTGACACTAACTGCTGATTAGGCCACGTCAGCTCACCGCTTCTAGTCCCAGCTCAGATGATAAAGCGTGCGTGTTTGTTTTCACTCACTAACATCGCGCCATGGTGTTTACCAGGTTAAAGTTAGGGGACGGTGCAGGGCCAAGCGAGAGGAGAAGGTTATCATCAGATACCTGCGCTACATCAAGTGGTACATCCGCTACATACGCCTCTCCCGCCCAGAAGGTCAGAATTGAACCACGGTGGAGATCGCCACAGTGTCAGTGCCTCAGTGTCAGTGCCTCAGTGTCAGTGCATCAGCTCAGTTCCTCAGTATCAAAGTTTCAGTGTCAATGTTTCAGTGTAAGTGCCTTAGTTTCAGTGTTTCAGAGACAGTACCTCAGTGTCAGTGCCACAGTGTCATTGCCATTGTATCAGTGTTTCAGAGTCAGTTCCTCTATGGCAGTGCCTCATCGTCAGTGTCTCAGTGTCAGTGCCTCAGTTTCAGTGCCTCAGCGTCAGTGTTTCAGAGTCAGTGCCTCTATGACAGTGCCTCATCGTCAGTGTCTCAGTGTCAGTGCTTCGTGGTTAGTGTCCAGTGCCAGTGCCTCTATGACAGTGCCTCATCGTCAGTGTTTCAGTGTCAGTGCCTCTATGACAGTGCCTCATCGTTAGTGTCTCAGTGTCAGTGCCTCAGTTTCAGTGCCATTTATCAGTGTTTCAGAGTCAGTGTCTCAGTGTCAGTGCCTCAGTTTCAGTGCCTCATCGTCAGTGTCTCAGTTTCAGTGCTTCGTGGTTAGTGTCTCAGTGCCAGTGCCTCAGCGTCAGTGTTTCAGAGTCAGTAAGTAATATTACACCCAAGTATTATGACTCATACCCGTGTTATAGCTCACCCCCGTGTCATAATTCACCGATTTGCCCTGTTTCAGAGACGAAAAATGCTGAGAATCTGCAGAAAGAGCTGGAAAAGTACCAAAAAAGCATAGAGGACGTTAAAGCAGGAAGGAAAGCCTTACGTTACCAGGAGCGAAATTTTCCGTATTATTTTCAACGTCGTCGGAGAATATAGAGTAAGAAGTTACACAGACATGCCCGAATGGGGGTCTGCAGTGCGAATTTGTGTTCGTGTTTTATGCTGAGAGTCATTACTGCCCGCTTAGCACGCGCAGTGGAAAGGGGTCTGGCGTCAACGCGCAGTGGAGGGATCCTAAATGGATCCACCCCCCCCGCCCGAGATCTCAAAAACCAAGATAATTAGAAAAAAGCCCGGTGGTGTGTGTGTAGGGGCGATGATTATCTACCTTATGTAAAAGTTTCATTGACCCAGGTCACCGTCTTCATGGTCAAACGAGGTTGTAAAGGTTCAATCTGGGCCGTGCTGGAGACCTAAGGGGAAATGCCATTATTATACGAAAAAAACGGGCGATACACCAAAAACGCACAAAGCTGAAAGAGGCTCAACACAATGTGCTCTGAAATTTTGAGGTCAAGGTCATCCAAGGCCAATAACCTATGACGTAGCAATATGATATGTTCCCATTAACCCTCGCCCCACCGGGGCCCTCGATGCCCCTAACGGTTTTTCCAGGATAGCAGAAAAACGACGAGGTGCAGCACCGCGGTTGAGGCTCTACCTCTCACCCCATCATTTTCCCCACCATCCCTGAAATTTTTTACCCCGAGTCACTCAAGGTCAGGTCACCAGGCGAGGTCAACGAGGTCAACCAAGGTCACCTCACTTCAACTTTTGAGCTCTATAAAAGCTACATTTCGAAGTCGATCAATTTGAAAATTTCTACCCTTCATGAACTCTCAAGGGTCTACAAGGTGTCTATTCATGATTTTTCTATTTTGTGCCCTGAGGTCAGGTCACGAGGTGACATCTCCAATTGAAAAACATGGGGAAAAGCTGTCTTATGATCTAAAAGTCACAAAAACGATTGGAAATGCTCGGCTTGCTCAGAAAAGCGTTCTTGGACACCCTTTCACGGATCCCAGGGGCCATATTTACTCTTTGACCTCTCCGAGGTCATCCAAGGTCACCAGGGGTAAAAAAGTATTTTGACAATACATTTTGACCTAATTAAGATAGAACGCTGAATCAAACACCATCGTGTATGTCCTGGCACTGGCTTTAATTTGATATACGGCAAGGTCACTTTCTTACCTTTTGTGACCTCAGGTCATATTGGGTCACGAGGTGAGCTCTGGAGGTCAAACCACTGGCGGGAGGTCATTACGTTCCACCTAGCGAAAAAAGGTCTGGCATTTTCCTATTCAATGTACTTTATCATATCTCAATAGCTCTAATTGCATAATCTTATGCAAAATCTTAGCATAATCCTAATCTTGGACATAACTCTTGAGTTATATCCAGTTTGCTTAGTCATCGAAAATTTGAGTGAAAATAGCCGATCTTGACTTAACTTTACCTCTGGAGGCCAAACCATTGACCTCAGCGCTTAAACATGCAAATTAAGTTCTTCTGAATTCACGCGTGCTTTCTAATGCACTTTGTCGATGTGCGCTAGCCCCCCATATTTTGGGAGTTAGAGGGAGGCCATCTATTGTCCCCGGTGGGGCGAAGGTGGCGCCGGACCCCCGGTGGGGCGCGGGTTAATGCACAGTATAACTGATACTTTAGAGTAGCCTTTGGGTGGGAAATGAGGGTTTGACTTTGAAAATGACCTTTGAATTTGACCTGTGACTTTGAACTTGACCTTGGCCTTGAGTAGCGTTAGCCATGTAATCATAGCATAACATACGTCATACTGAATAATGTCATATGACTGGAATACTGGGGTCAATGACCTTTACCTGTGAACTTTGACCTTGACCTGTAAACTTTGACGGTGACCTTGACCTTCATGTTGATTGAACTGACATATCTAAAAATATATTCATCTCAAAATGTAGGTCTGACTTTGAAAGCCTATGGGTAAAACAATTATTGACTGAATTTCAAAACTCCTTCGCCAATAGATGTGCTCATAAATTCTCTCAAATGTGGCCGAGGAGCTTTTTCCGGCAGCGAGCAGTTCTCTGGTCATCTCGGAAAAAGCAAGTGGGGGCACTATAGGACTCCCTCCCACTGTTCGTGTTGATGCGTGTTACAGCCAAGCAGATCTCAGAAAAGTCTCAATCTTGAGTGTCACAGCAATCAGGCAGGCAGGGTTTTTATTCCATTAGTAGGGAAAAGGAAAAAGTGATTTGTGAATAAATAATTAATCATGTACGCATTTGGTAATAAATAATTAATAATGTGCACCTTCCAAAGGTAGGCGATTGTACTGCACTTTCAACGGCTTGGGCCAGACCCACTAGTGGATCTAGAGGGGAGGGGGAGGGGAGAGGGGGAAGGGCCATGGTCTCCCCAAGATGGCGACATTTCGGCCGATATTCTTCAAGAAGATTATGTTTTTACGATTTTTCCCGAGTTCCCCCCAAACAGCGCTCCTGCCTCCGCCAATGGCCAGACCTCACATACTGTTTCTATTTTCAGATAAATGATTATGACATCAAGTATGAAGTATCCAAGGTATGTACCGATAAATATCGAAAGACGTTGGGTGACGTCAGACAAGTACCTAAAGAGAGATGACAAGTCTAGGTGACAAGTACCTACTGTTGGCATTTTCCCTTTATCAGGGTTAAAGGGAGATACGCAAAAAAACATTGGCTAGATCAAAAGGTCACAAAAAGTTGTTTCAGAAGTCCTATCCTCATGTTTGCGATTTCGGCCTGCAAATGCCTTAAAATTGCTCTCAAAGTCAACATTTCTAGACGACTTTACCAGTACACCTCTTATCGATGTAAATGACGTAGCCCCAGCTAAGGCTATCAAATGCCCAAAAAACCGCTCCCATTTTTCCTAAGCAGTGACTTGAAAGTTTAAAACTATCTAATTAAAATTTATTTTAAAAAAGCTACAGCCAAAAATAATATTAAAACAAAATTGTAGGACTTTTAAGAAATCACAATTGACGAATCGGAACGTACAGCCACCTAATAGGGGGTCATGTGACCTTTCTGACGCAAAAGTTTCATCATCCTGGGGCTGAAGCAGAAAACGACTCAAGACCCGAGGTACGAAAGGGCTGAAGACTTGAGTAATTAGGTTTTTTTCCGTTTCTAGGGCAAACTAATTCATTTTGTATTTTTAAAGGCTTTGTAAAATTAATTCAAATAGAAATACAGGGGAATAGATATTTTCATTACAAAAGCATTATTTTTCAACTTTAAATAGTTTTCGAAAAGTAAGTGTTGGGTGAAGGTTTCAGCATTTTATCGGAACTGTTAACCTATTTCGATAGTAAGTGAGTGGCCTCCCAAAATTCGGCCGAAGATGCAAAAATAATTGACAGTTTCGGAATCGGGATTTTTCAAATAGCAAGAAACCACAATAATAATTTTTCGCGTATCTCCCTTTAAAGAAAGGAGCTGCAATGCTTTTTCATATTTCTTGTGACTCTACTGAGTCAGAAGTTTTCTCTGCAAAATTTTAACTTGAAGGAAATCGCTTTGCAACATTACTTGAATGCTGTTAGGCCTGGTATTACTGTGGGCTAAACTTCACCCCTGACTTTGGAGTTGAATTGAGTTTCATAGCTTTCATTATCTTTCAATGATTCAAATATGTTTTCTCAAGTCAGTCTCATTAATAACTTCATGACCTAGGGAACTGTGATATGGTTATCTACGCAACTACCCGGCGCTTTCAGCTATGGCTAACATCAAAACACTGTTAAAAGCCTACCACTCATAGGAAGTTACCTGGACAATGCCACCATCAATACAATTTCACCTGAATAAGAATCCCTTAAATTTGTCAAGACCTATGTGGTTTCGGGTTTTCCGGATGTCTGTGTTTTCCCCGACTCTACCGCCATCCCACCAGTCCTTCAAACAGCAGCTGCTCGTGGTAATATTACTCTAAAATCAAAGGATTTACCCTGCATTTGCCTTCGCCTGGAGAAAACCTTCATCGCTTGCCACCAAGCTGTTACCTGCAGGGGCAGCGCCGCTTCATGTGTAACGGTTTGATTCTGAACACTGCATATCATAGGATAAATAAGCTTTTCCTTCCCTAGCCGGAGACATTTCCAAAGGTATGACACAAATGGTATGATGTGAGTTAATGTTGTAAGGGGCGTCTCGATCTTTCCAGAGGACGCTACCTCAATGCGATATTTCTGCGTGCGTTCAACAATACGCCGAAATGGTCATGCAAATCTGCAACTGCAACTAATCCTGCGTAAGACGATTTTCCGTACTTTGCAGGATGAAAGAAAGAAGTCAGTGTTTGAAGAGAGACGAGAGAAGGAACGAAAAGCAAAGCAACTACGCCTACGCATCGAACAAATAGTCAGGAAACTCAAGTCGAGCCTCGGAGCAGACGTGTCGGATGAAACAAGTACGTACCACGGTGGTACCAAGGCTTTATCCGATACATTCGTAATGTTAGCAAACAGTGTTAGGGTAAGCTCTCTCCAGAAGCCAGAAAAAAACATTTATATTCCCCCCCAACGGAGAGCAATATTACCCCGAGATGAGGATGCTCACCAAAAAAAGACAGAGTTGAAGACAAAATGACTTAGGTTCATACTGAAAGCAACAGGACAAAACGATTTCCATATCTTAGTGGCCTGAATTTTATAATACAATATGAAATTCAATCGATCTGCATCGAGATAAGGATACTTACCAAAAAATGACAGAATTTTAAAAAGCCGACATAGGTACCAACTAAAAACAACAGGACAAAACGATTTGCATATATTTTTGGTCCGAATTTTACAATATAATACGAGCGTCAGTCAATCTGCATTTCAGTCGATTCTTCTATCAACTTTCAGTCGATTCACTTCTGTGCAATGACTGTGACCAATATGACACTTTCTCATTTAAAATAAATCGAAAAGGGTTTTGAAGTTCCCATAACAGATGCATTCGATATCTCCAACGCACATAAATATTAGGCTGTACTACATCGTCATGGCACACCACTTTGAAGTGATTATTTTCATCCGAATATGTACCAGATTCAGCTGTAAAAATATTCAATCTTCTGGGTCTCCGAGATTGTTCCCGACAATGTTGGCAATATGCTTTTTCTAAGCTCTGGTTCTTGTACTTGTTTGGTTTTGGCTATTTCGCCCTTTGAGCGAGAAGTTGTTGCGACTCCAGCCATTCGCCCCTAACTGAAATTGACATTCCCGACGGAAACCGGCGGGCCGCTTGTTACGATAGCTTGCGCTTATATTATGTATACGACCAAGGCTGGAGATCTCTTCTCGACCCAAGGGGTCCTGGAGGGGTGAACGCTGGCACGGCAATACAATCCCTACACAAAGCCTATGGGAGACCCAAAATCCAGGGGAGAAGGTCCTGATCCCCATCCCCTCGGAAAATTTCCACCCCTGGGGCATTCCAGGACAGATCGACCAAGGCTTGACACCACCATGTCTAGAAAAATCTGAAACTTTGTCTCCGGGGTAGTTTTGGGCCAAGAACACGCCTGTGAGAATATTTATAGAATACCTATGAGAATACCTATATCTATGAGAATACCTCTCCGACCAACGGTGACCGAGTTATAGCCCGAGCCATTTTCGGGAGGTCACCTTGTAGACTCATCTTTGATGCTTCATAACACAAAAATGCATCGACGGGCTAATAAGTTTTGTGTATCATTGAACTCGTCTTGAACTATACATTATTTTGAAAAAGAAAATTTCAAAAGTTTTAAAATTTAACTTTGATTCGTTTGACCTTTCTTTTTTACCAGCTTGACCCTTTTGCAGTTGAAAATGCCCTTTTAGACACCTCAAAAATTTTGATTCATAAAATATCTTTGGATAAAAAATGTAAAAAAATGCGTTCTTTGCTATAAATTCAAAATTTTTAGCAGCCTAAGTTAGGTATGCTGACGGGTTTTGACCACTGCGGTAGTACAGCCTTATGTTTAACACCGCAAACAAAGCGATTGCTTTTGTAATCGGTTGCTTGCAATCATATTGCATTGTCTTTACAAAATTTTCATCGCGCAAGTGCTAAAATTTATGAGAATTAACACGCACCCACACGAGGGGGCGGGCAACCGGCCTCCTCACGGCCACTTCTAACTGGAAATTTTTGCAGCTTCTGGCAAAATTTTAGGTCTGCGTCAAACAAGGTCAGAATGCCAACCCAGATCAAGAGACCTAACCTCGAAAAAACTTTGGAGGTGCATCAGTAAAATCAAATTTAACCTATCGTGCATAGATTCACATCACATAGTAAGATCGCCGAGCAAGATAATTTTGCCTTGCAGGATTTCTATATCGATAGCCTGGGATAAGGTCAGGGTCACGATTTCTCCATTAGAAATGCATGGGGCAATTGGTAAATTTTGAAAACTCGAGAATTGAGAATTGTCGAGAATTGCGATGGAGTTTTATTTTTACGTTGTCGTGTCTGACTTGCCACTGCAGTTTGATTAATATTCTTTTTACCATACAGACCTAAGCCCGGCTCTAGGTCAAAGCCGGTTTATTTTGAAATTTGACTAGACAAGATTATAAGATATATGATCCGATGGGGCTGAACAAGAGCATTCCAATGGTGCTGAACATTTTTTCTTTGGCTCTCCTCTGTCAGCTATTATGCCACAAAATTTAGGTTTCCACTATGTTCCTGTAAGGAGTACTTCGACCTCGAGCAACCTCAAAGATGATCCGACCAAACGATTGCATGTAACATTGTTGGTAGTGATTAAAACTGGCTATTTAGCGGCGTCGCTCCCAGTGCACTGTTCATTCTACATTGTTTACAGAACAGCAGAGATAACCAACAATTAGGCCACGGAGCCTGTGTGATATAGCATGCCTCCAAACACAACAAACAACTGCGATGGCTCGTGTTTTTCAGAACTTATGTCAGGAGAATAAAAGCGAGAGAAAAGACTGAAGAATGTACATCTCCTGACGGGGAGCTGTGCTGCACAATGCAAAAATATACTTAACTTCATCAAATGGTGCCGCCATGCACACGATTGCAAAGCAATGCAAAGGGTTAATTCAAGAGCAAAAGTTATATGGAAACAAAATCCAATTATGTAAATTAGTGTTTTCGCTACGTCTCACAGCAAGTGCGCCTGCGACTATATCGAGAGCACTGCGAAACCGGCAACATATCACTATGGTTTAAAAAGTCCAGTGAAAGATCAAATACGTGATGCCAAAGGTACGCATGCTTTTCTTACTCGTACATTTTTCAGCACTATTAAGTTCTTGTTCATTCCACAATCAAGCATAGCCAATGTTGCCAGACAGCTCCAAAGCCTGTCCGCCGATGCGATTATGGAAAAATGAATAAAATTTTCAAAGAATACCAGCGGTAAATAAGACACCTATCACTGTTCATGAAATCTCTACAAACACAGGAAGAGAGGTTCGGGCTTCGTATACCTACGTTTGAACCGAACAGTGCCGTGCTCTGCAAATATACTTTCTTTTATGGGTGCTGCGTGAATGGTCGCAAATTTGGTCATGGAGAATGTCCAATGCAAAGATAATATTAAACATACTGGTATATATTATTTGGCTTAAGTAACGAGGGATCTGACGGCCATCATTGCAGGTGAATGATTGCGTTTGTACAGAAGATAGTCGGTGTCAGCGTTGAAGTCATCTCAGTGTATTCCCTTATTGTTCAATGATTATACAAGGCACCAGGAGTGTGAAATTATATCTATTTGTGGGTGCCCGACAACCTCCAATGAACCGTGGAAAGAGTGGTAGAAGTGGTAAAACATCCTTTGAATGTTCTCTTCTTTTAATTTCAATTAATAGTTCTTGTTTCAATGTAGTTAAACCGGCTTGTCAGAGGGCTAAGCACATGATACATTTTGCTCTTTATTTTCACGTAGTGGCTCTCGATATTGCTTCAAATATTCCCACCCCTAATAATTAAAAACAAAACACTAATCAAAAGCCTTTCGAAGTGGCGTTTGAACTGGGATCCGTGTCAGCTATGAAATGATCACTGTTTAAAAATATCATGTGATGCAACCTGTTCAAGTGGCCAAGCCGAATGCGTAATGATTTCAGGGCATTTTTTGCATATATGACCAGATTAAAATTATTTCTTAGAAATGAAAGCCTTTCAGACACGTTTTATACATTGTATGAATCCTCTCAAACGTATGCTGTGCTGCACTGGGTCACCTTGTATCGATATTATTTTTCCATCTCCGGTAACGATGTAATTGTGTGAGTTAGTGGTGCTTATAGCCTGTTTAGTTATTATCCTTGTTTCAGTTATTGGTAAATTCGCGAGATCTTTGTAAATTTTCGTTTACAAACAAAATGTTTCGTTTGCAATACCCATTAGTAATAAGTTCCTTTGCCCTCGTCTCCCTCGAAACAATGGATCCCTTTCCAGCACTTTTAACATGCGCATTGAGGGGGGGGGCGGGTACCCGCCCCCGTTGGGTTTTTCGGAGATAGCAGTAAAACGGCGGCACCTAGCGACGCCGTACTTGGTATACATTTTCCCTCATCATTCGTACAACTTCTGTGAAAATGTTAAGGTTAGGTCATCTCAGGTCAGGTCACCAGTACAGGTCAAGTGACCTGACTTCAAAAAAAGTTTAAGATAGCATAAGTCTGAGCAGGGTGAACTTAGCCGATTAAAACTCATGACATAATGGGCCCACCGAGTTCTTTAAAATATGTTCCGGTATTTTTTATATCGATGACCTAAGGTCAGGTACAAGGACCCCATACATAAAATGGAACCTCTCCATTGAAAATACATGGAAAAAATTGTATTTACTGTATAACTCAGTAACAGATAGTGATAGAGCGTTTATTTTAGCTGCATTAGACTTGCATTGGCTTTGTGGTTCTAATGATATGTATTTTATATAATTTGACCCTGACCTTACCTCAGGTCAGGTCAAATCCTTATTTGACCTAGGAAGGTCAAATTATATATCATTCGATTCGGCTTGCTGCGAGAATTCATTTAGTTTAAATCGTTTTGCTCTATCTTTACTTGTCCAGATGTAATTGCCGAAAAACTTAATTGACATGTTATCCCTATTACGGCATGTTTTGACCTCTCGTGACCTTAAATGTAACCTGACAAAAAATGGTTCAAATGTTTTCGATGGAGAAGTGGATGGGCTACCCAACACCGTTTACTGTTTTTCGCTACCCACCGTGGTTCTCGAGATCTTAGGGGGGCGTGTACCCGCCCCCCTCGTCAAAGCGAAGGCTACTCAGACTCCCGTCCATGCGCATGTTAATGGATGCTATTTTTCTTTTTATAAATCTTGTTCCAGGTTGTTGCCAGTTCAGTTTTAGGAGTCAGAGTGTCACTAGAGTCATCAAGGGACTTTTTACGGAGATCCCGACCCCACCACCCAAACGAGCAACTCCCACGATGAAGGGTTAATTAACCCTTGCCCCGGTGGCGGGTACGAGCCACCTTCGCCCTGGTGGGGGAGGGGGCTAAAAAGACCCCAACGATCTCAAAAACTAAGAGAGCTAGAAAAAAGCGCAAAACGACTATCGAAAGCTCTTGGAACATGATATCGAAAATATTTCAGTCATTTTTCTTGTCAGGTCAATATCAAGGTCACCAGAGGTCAAAATTAGTCAAAATCGCTAATATAAGGTGTACTAAGAAAACCTCATCTATCGCAGACACTATGTTAGCTAGAAACATTTTTCTAACACCATTCGAAAGCTCTTGAGATGCGCTTTCAGTAAAAAGGCATTCATTTTTGTGTCAGGTCAAAGCCTAAGGAGCTACAGGTCACTGAATATTGGGCATATTCGTGGGGAATGTCCATAGCCACCCATGCATAAGGGCGTTTACTTTTTTCGCTAATAGCTTCCAAACCAAACAAGATACAGCCATAGTTTATGCACCATTGCGATCCTCTCGTCAATAAAAATCGAATGATATATGATATTGCTATGCAAGGTCAGATTTAAGAATTTGACCTGACCCAGGTCAACGGTCTGACCCAACTTGACCTGTTATAGTCATGATGTATATCAGTGACTTGCAGTGACTATACAAACACTTTGGTGACAAAATAAAAGTTCTATCTTAGTTTATTTAAAATTTATAGAGTAAAACACCAGAAAATGCTTATTTGACCTAAGGTGACCTTTTAAAGGTCAGAAGTCAAAATGTTTGGCATAAACTTCAGAAATGGGCTAAGAGCAGGCCGTAACCGATGTTTGAAGTTGATTCCATCCATACTTACTGAGAAATACGCTCCGTGGTGTTTCCACGTGGAACAAACATTAAATTAAAAAAGCTCATTTCGTGATTTTCCCCATGTATTTACAATGGAGAGGTCATGCTCTGCACAGGACCTTAGGTCACCAATATGAAAAATTCCAGAACATATGTTGTAGCTCCTGGTGGGCCCAATATGTGGTATGAGTTTGAATTTGATCGATTAACCCTTCTTTTAGTTATGCGGTCCTAAGCATTTTTAGGTGAGGTCACTTCACCTGGCCTGGTGACCTGACCTGATATGACCTTGAGCTGAAATTTTCAGGAAAGATGTAAAAATCATGAAGGAACAGCTAGACTAAGTTTGGTGGCGCTGCGCGTCGCCGTTTTTTGGTCGCTTCTGAAAAACCCGAGGGGGTCTAAAAAGACCCCAACCCGGGCGAAGGTTAAGGAACCAAAGTTGAACGTCCCACAAGGCATAACGACGGCCGTCTACCTCAGTTCACCCCCTCAACAGTCAGTTGCCAGCTGACCTACGGTATTTACGGTACCTACCATCTGCCATTTGACCTAGATTATTTTGCCAGAAGTTTAAAAAATGTAGAGTTAGACATACATGAAGTACGGTGGAGCTGTGCAAAGGTGTTTTTTATACTTGTAGAAACCTGAGGAGGCCGGTTGCCCGCCCCCTCGTGTGGGGCCCGTGTTAATTCCCATACATTCTGACACTTCTACGGTGAAAATTTCGTAAAGACAATGCAATATGATTGCAAGCAACCGATCACAAAAGCAATCGCTTTGTTTGTGGTGTAAAACATAAGGCTGTACTACCGCAGTGGTCAAGAACCGTTTGCATACCTACTTTAGGCGCTAAAAATTTGGAATTTATAGCAAGAACGCATTTGTTTCATTTTTTATTGAAAGATATCTTATGAAACAAAATTTTTGAGGTTTCTCAAAGGGCAATTTCAACTGCAAAAAGACAAGCTAGGTGAAAAAGAAAAGGTCAAACAAATTAACACGCCATTGACGGGGGGGTACCGCCCCCTCGGGTTTTCGGAGAGAGCAGAAAAACGGGGCGCGTAGCGCCGCCGTACTGGTAACCTTTTCCCTCATCATTTTACAACTTCTGTGAAAATTTTAAGGTTAGGTCATCTCAGGTCAGGTCACCATTACAGGTCAAGTGACCCGACCTCAAAAAAGTTTAAGATAGCATAAGTCGGAGCAGGTGAAACTTATCCGATTGAGACTCATATCACATAATGGCCCCACCGAGTTCTCTAAAATATGTTCCGGGATTTTTGATATCGATGACCTAAGGTCAGGTACGAGGCATGACCTCTCCATTGGAAATACATGGGAAAAATTGTTTTTACGGAATAACTCAGTAACGGATGGTGATAGAGCCTTTATTTTAGCTGCATTAGACTCGCCTGGGCTTTGCGGTTCTAATGATATGCATTTTATATAATTTGACCTGACCTGACCTCAGGTCAGGTCAAATCCTTAATTTGACCTAGCAAGGTCAAATTATATATCATTCGATTCGGCTTGCTAAGAGGATTCATATAGTTTAAGTCGTTTTGCTCTATCTTTACTTGTTCAGATTTAATGGCCGAAAAACTGAATTTACATGTTATCCCTATGACGGGCATGTTTTGACCTCTCGTGACCTTAAATGTGACCTGACAAAAATGGTCCAAATGTTTTCGATGGAGAAGTGGATGGGCAGCCCAACGCCGTTTACCGTTTTCGCTACCTACCGTGGTTCTCGAGATCTTAGGGGCGGGTACCCGCCCCCCGTCAATGCGAAGGTGGCTCAGACCCCGTCAATGCGCGTGTTAAAGGCCAAAATTTTGAAAATTTTTAAATTTCTTTTTTTCAAAATAATGTTTAGTTCAAGACGAGTTCAATGATATAGCAAACCTGTTAATCAGTCAATGTGTTTTTTAGTTATAAAGCATCAAGGATGAGTCTACAAGGTGACCTCCCGAAAATGCATCGGGCTATAACTCGGTCACTGTTGGTCGGATAGGGCTAAGATTCTCACAGGCGTGTTCCTGGCCCAAAACTACCCCGGAGACAAAGTTTCAGATTTTTCTAGACACGGTGGTGTCAAATTGAAATATGTTTGGTCGTTTTGTCCTGGAATGCCCCCCCTTTGTATACGACATGAGGTTATCAGGCTACACTCCAGGACAACTCGAATGTCTAACTCGCTTTTCTATAGGCGAAAAATGTTATAGAACCAAATGTAACGCCATTATATAGTAATCCCCCAGAGCACTAAAAATAGACCTGCGCTTCAATACATGTGCCATGCATCTAAGCATCTCATGGAAGGAGCGCGTGAAACAGAGAAAGGTGGAAGGTCACAGAAAGCCGAGCCAAAGTTTTACAAACATCTACAGCTGACCTGCAGAGGGCGCTGACGTCACTGCCGGCGGCAGGACTATAGACCGGCTCTGAGCTTTTGCCCCGGAGCCGGGCGACGAGTGGAGAGGCCTGCACCGTCCCACTGACTTCCTGATTATTGATGCCTCACATGGGCGGATCCAGGGTTCTCAACGGGGAGGGGGCACCAGCCAGGAGGAGCACCACTCGGGCCAGAATGACGTCACCTCTCTTATTACCAGAATGTTGGTGCTCACATCCCACGAGGGGGAGGGGCTGAGAAGCCACATTTCAGGACAAAGCTCATTTCAGGAGGGGAAGGGAGAGCACCTGTTTTGTCTGGCCCCTCGGATCCGCACCTGGGCTGTCTGAGGCCTCAGAACCTGCTGGTCCCCTGTTATGAGCAGGGTCTGGTGTTACGGATTATTCTGTGCTTCCAGTGTCATCTGTTGTTAGAAAGTGTAGCTGATGTCTGTTCAGTATCTTCCTGGATACACGACCAGTGGTGTACTATCTTTGTTCCAGTTTTTTTTACCAAGTCGACTTTTCAGTAATCTATTTCCGAGTCCTGGCGATACTTTCACTTCCCCTGCGCGTTCTTTGTTCGACCTGTATGTACGTTATGTAACCGTTATATTTTACTGTTTACAGGAAGAGAAAACGATAAAATTATCATCAAACTAAATATATACCTTAAAGATATGGGAAATCCAACGCTGCCAAAAGAGGCAATCGATGGAATATCCAAGAAAGTAAGGAGCATCCTGCCACCAGAGGAGGAGGTAAGAGTGCTCTTGCAGGTCACAGTTCGAGCCTGGAGTTTGTGACTGAGGTGAACACAGATAAGTAACTATTTTTCTGCAGAGTTTGTGATATGATTTTCAACATACGTTTCACTGCTTAAAGGATCGGAATGTGGTAAAAACAAAGCAATATGTTAACCCTCGCCCCGGTGGGGATGTCTGAATGCCCCCTCAAGTTTTCCGGCGCAACACAAAAAACAGCAGAGCGAAGCGCCGCGGTACTTGGCATACCTTATCCTTGATCAATTCTACAGCTTTTCCAAACATTTTAGGGTTGAGTCATCTCCGGTTAGGTCACCAGTGCAGGTCAAGTGAGCTACACCTCCAAAAATGTTTAACACGCACATTGACGGGGGTCTGAGCCACCTTTGCATTGACGGGGGGCGGGTACCCGCCCCCCTAAGATCTCGAGAACCACGGTAGGTAGCGAAAACGGTAAACGGCGTTGGGCTGCCCATCCACATCTCCATCGAAAAAATTTGAACCATTTTTTGTCAGGTCACATTTAAGGTCACGAGAGGTCAAAACATGCCGTCATAGGGGGTAGCATGTAAATTCAGTTTTTCGGCCATTACATCTGAACAAGTAAAGATATAGCAAAACGACTTGAACTATATGAATCCTCTCAGCAAGCCAAATCGAATGATATATAATTTGACCTTGCTAGGTCAAAGCAAAGATTTGACCTGACCTGAGGTCAGGTCAGGGTCAAAGTATATAAAATGCATATCATTAGAACCGCAAAGCCCAGGCGAGTCTTATGCAGCTAAAATAAATGCTCTATCACCATCCGTTACTGAGATATTCCGTAAAAACCATTTTTCACATGTATTTCCAATGGAGAGGTCATGCCTCGTACCTGACCTTAGGTCATCGATATCGAAAATCCCGGAACATATTTTAGAGAACTCGGTGGGGCCATTATGTGATATGAGTTTCAATCGGATAAGTTCACCCTGCTCCGACTTATGCTGTCTTAACTCCCACCGGGGGGCCATCGATGGCCCCAAGGTTTTCCGGGATAGCAAAAAACGACGGGGCGCAGCACCGCGGTTGAGGGCTTTACCTCCACTGCATCATTTTCCCATCATCCCTGAAATTTTTACCCCGAGTCACCCAAGGTCAGGTCACCAGACGAGGTCAACCAAGGTCACCTCACTTCACTTTTAGAGCTCTGTAAGAGTTACATTTCAAAGTCGATCAATTTGAAACTTCCTACACTTCATAACCCCCCAGGGTCTATAAGGTGTATATCCGGGATTTTTCGATTTCGTGCCCTGAGGTCAGGTCACGAGGTGACCTCTCCCATTAGAAAAGCATGGGGAAAAGTTGTTTCATGATATACAAGCCACAAAAATGATTGCAAATACTCAGACTGCTCAGAACAACGTTTTGGACACCCTTTCACGGATCCCAGGGGTCATATTTGCCCTTTGACTTTCCAACGTCATCCAAGGTCACCAGGGTCAAAAACAGTATTTTGACAATAACTTTGACCTAATTAAGCTAGAGCGGTGAAACAAACACCATCGTGTTTGTCTTGTCACTGGCTTTCATTTGATATACGACAAGGTCACTTTTGACCTTTCGTGACCTCAGGTCATATTAGGTCACGAGGTGACCTCTGGAGGTCAAACAACTGGCGGGAGGTCTTTACGTTCCACGTAGCGGAAGAAGTACTGGCAATTTTCTATCAAATGTACTTTACCAGGCCTCAATAGCTCTAATGACATAAGAGTTATGCCCAGTTTGCTTAATCATTGCATATTTGAGTGAAAATAGCCGATCTTGACCTAATTTGACCTCTGGAGGTCAAACCATTGACATGAGCACTAAAACATGCAAAATAATTTCTTACTGAATTCACGCAAGCTTTCTATTGCACTTTGCAGATTTGCGCTAACGCCCATATTTTCGGAGTTAGAGGGGGCCATCGATGGCCCCCACGGTGGGGCGAAGGTGGCGCCGGACCCCGGTGGGGCGCGGGTTAAACTTTTTTTAGGTCGGGTCACTTGACCTGTACTGGTGACCTGACCTGAGATGACCTAACCTTAAAATTTTCACAGAAGTTGTAAAAATGATGAGGCAAAAGGTATGCCAAGTACGGCGGCGCTACGCGCAGCCGTTTGTCTGCTGTCTTCGAAAAACCCGAGGGGGCGGGTACCCGCCCCCCCGTCAATACGCATGTTAAGGTGGCATAACTAAGGAATGAGTGAATCTATCGCATTGAAACTTAAACCATATAATGGGTCACCGAGTACTACAAAATATTTTCGGGGATTTTTTATATCGATGATCTAGGATCATGACTTCTTCATTGCAAATCCATGGGAAAACACAGAAATTGGGCTGTATTTGTGTAGATACAGCTGATGATACCGTCATATTCTCCAAATCATAGTATCCTGGGCCCCTTTCCAGGTTCATGTTGCAATTTTTGGCCTGTGACCTCTGAGAGGTCACCTGGGGCTATTTAAGTAGTTTTTGGTCTTGTGTTAATAACTTTGCAGGAAATAATGATACATCTTTGATTTTGATACAATTACGTTTGGATCGCTATTGCGGGTCGATCAATATGCATATTGACTGTGCTAGATCAGATAAGGACCTTGACCTGACCTCGGGTCAGGTCATTTTTATTTTTCGGCCTAGGGTAGTCATATCATACATCATTAAAATCACAGTAGCAAGAGGAAGCGAATGGTGCCTAAAAATTGATTCTAACTTAACGCTATCAGACACAAGAGCCCAGAAGCATTTCTCTAACATGCCACCTCCTTTGACCTGTCATTGCCTCAATATTGACCTGAGCCAAAAAGGGACTCATATAGTTCTTTAATGAATTTGTATAAGCTATCCACCAGCCTTCGCGTTTTGTTTGCTACCTCGCATAGGTGCCGAGTTCGAGGGGGTGTTTGAAACACCACCCACCAGGGCAAAGGTGTCTCAGAGGCCCACCGGGGTGGGTGTTAAACAGCAAAACACCTGATGAATAATATAGGCTGGAGACTTCCAGCAGCCATCCAATAACACTTTTCCAACTGACACGAGTGGAAATTCTGGAAACACATTGTTTCTCTGTGCTCATTGATAACGGCTCTACTTAATAGTCTGTAGCGCCATTTACAAGTCTTGCTAATCAGCTTAGGTGGATTCGCATTTTTATGGAACATTTAATAGTGAATTCGGGTTTAAAGTATATTGCCCATTTTAACAAAGTATACTATATAGGTTATCAACTATATATCAGAATCAGAATCAGAACCAGTTTATTCGCAATCATCCTCGATCATTCAAGGTTTTTCATGGCTGCACGTCAAGCACATTAAAGGAGTAAAATACGCAGGTTAAAAGACAAAGATAGTTAAAACTTCCACGCATACCTACCACTCAAGCGAAAACCACAAATCACAGTCCACTCTGCAAATAACCATTTAAAGCACGTTTGAAAGTAGTTTGGCTCGAGATATTACGCACGCTAGACGGTAGTGCGTTATATTTGGTAGCGCCAACATTTCCCAATCTCCTTTTACTCGCGCAAGTTCTCACACGCGCAGGTCGAAGTTGGTGAATTTGTCTCGTGCCATGGTGGTGTTCGGCATACATAAACAGATCTCGCAGGTCACTCGGTTGTTGAGCGACGAGTACATTTTGCACCAGACACAGCTGGTGATAATCAACAAGTTCTGACACATCAGGAAGTCCAAGTCGACGCACCTCATGACTTATACGCTCAAATTTCCTTTTTCCAGTGATTGCCCGTGCCGAAAAATTTATCAGTTTTTGGATTCTGTGAAGCTGAGTTAAACCGGAAGTTCCGTAAATTGATAAACAGTATCTAACTGATGTATTGATTAACGCGTTAATGATTTGTTTTAGAACCGAATGGGGAATAACATGTTTCGCGTGTATCAGACCGATCAACATTCCTGTACATTTCCTGACAATGTTGTCGGATGTCAGTTTGGTAGGTCAAATGTCTGTCCATGTACAGTCCTAGATCTTAAGCGGTCTTCAGTGACAGTAATGTTTGCGACTCTAATGCTGACCGGGGGCAAATCCTTGAGCATGCCTGGTGTTCCAAAAACAATTAGCTTAGTTTTTGACGCGTTCAATTTTAGCCCGTTTTGTGCAAACAAGTCGAACAGCAATGAAAGTTCTTTCTCCAGGTCTCGAATCATGTCCAAGACATTGTGGTTTGAGCCAGATATCAGGATTTGGGTATCATCGGCATATTGAACGATTTTGGTATTTTCGGTAGACAAATTTAACACGCGCATTGACGGGGGCGGTACCCGCCCCTCCTCGTGTTTTTTGGAGACAGCAGAAAAAACGGCAGCGCGTAGCGCCGC
Source organism: Lepas anatifera (assembly GCA_034440635.1). Taxonomy (NCBI): domain Eukaryota; kingdom Metazoa; phylum Arthropoda; class Thecostraca; family Lepadidae; genus Lepas; species Lepas anatifera. The sequence goes on along the minus strand of JAOTON010002016.1, from coordinate 218,047 downwards.
TGCACTTGGCATACCTTTTCCCTCATCATTTTTAGAACTTTTGTGAAAATTTTAAGGTTAGGTCATCTCAGGTCAGGTCACCAGTACAGGTCAAGTGACCTGACTTCAAAAAAAGTTTAAGATAGCATAAGTCGGAGCAGGGTGAACTTACCCGGTTGAAACTCATATCACATAATGGGCTCACCGAGTTCTCTAAAATATGTTCCGGTATTTTTGATATCAATGACCTAAGGTCAGGTATGAGGCATGACCTCTCCATTGTAAATACATGGGAAATGGTTTTTACTGAATAACTCAGTAACAGATGATGATAGAGCGTTTATTTTAGCTGCATTAGACTCGCCTTGGCTTTGCGGTTCTAATGATATGCATTGTATATAATTTGACCCTGACCTGACTTCAGGTCAGGTCAAATCCTTGATTTGACCTAGCAAAGTCAAATTATATCTCATGTGATTCGGCTTGCTGCGAGGATTCATATAGTTCAAGTCGTTTTGCTCTATTTTTAGTTGTTCAGATGTAATGGCCGAAAAACTTAATTTACATGTTATCCCTATGACGGCATATTTTGACCTCTCGTGGCCTCAAATGTGACCTGACAAAAAAATGGTCAAATATTTTCGATGGAGAAGTGGATTGGCTACCCAACGCCGTTTACCGTTTTTCGCTACCTACCGTGGTTTTCGAGATCTTAGGGGGGCGGGTACCCGCCCCCCTTCGTCAAAGCGAAGGTGGCTCAAACCCCCGTCAATGTGCGTGTTAACTCATTAGCGAAGATAGAGAAGAGCAAACAAGATAACGATCCCCCTGATAAACCCCGGTAGTGTTTGGAAGCAGAGTCGACATGGTTTGGGTACCATTTTTTGTAATTTTTACCTTCTGCTTGTGGCCATGGAGGTAATCGAGAAACCAATGATTTTATATGCCATACAGGTGTAATTTGTCGAGTAGCTTGTCGTGCGCAATTACATCAAAGCATTTTGAACAGTCCATTAGGACCAGAATCGTGATCAAACCCCACGATGGATGCACGATAGATGAGGTCAGTCACAACCGAGAGTGCAGTTTCTGTAGAATGATTTTTTTCAATAGCCATGCTGAGCGTTAGAGTACAAAAATGATCGTTGAAATAGGCATTCAATTGCGAGTGCACCACTCTTTCCGTAATCTTCGAAATTGCCGGTAACGTCGTCACCAGACGCCAGTTTGCCGGGTCAGTAGTCACCGCCTTTCGGCAGAGGTACGACTATGCCGCACTTCCATGGCTGCGGGAAAATTCCTGTGATGAGGCTCGAATTAATTATATCGCATAAAACGTGAAGGATTCCGTAAAAGAACTTCTGAAACATGGAGATGCTAAAACCAGTGATATCTACAGATGAGGATGATTTCATGTTGCCAACAATGATACACAAGTCGTTCGTTGAAATCGGTCTAACCTTAAAACCACAAGCAGGCACACGCGGCAATCTAATCGGCAGATGCTCAGTAGGTGGCACGACAGTTGCTGCGGTATTTGGTCCAACGTTCACAAATTGGTGGGTGATTGATTACATCTGGCGTCACGTTGGGGGCAGTGGTGGTAACCTTTTTACCCCCAATGATAAGCCTAACCACCTGGAACATACTTCCTGGTCCCGCCTCCGCCAGGCGCCTTTGCAGGTGTTCACGAGTGTCCCGACGTATAGCGGCACGGCACAATCGGTTGAGCCGCTTGTATTCGGCGCGCCCACCACGTCCAGAGCTCAGCGCGGCCCGGCGCCTCGCCATTAGTGCCCGCGTTGTGCTGGTTACACGGGTAGCAGTTGGCGGGGGAGGTCGTGACGTCGTCAGTGGTGCCACGGTATCCAGAAGTGCGGTGAAAATCCGCGTAAAGGCTTCCCATTTAGAAGATGGTCCATGTGCTGAAAACACTGGGTCCCAGTTAGCGTTGGATGCAGTGATGTTAAAAACACTCTGGTTGACCCGTCCCAGCCTACGGATCCATCTGGCAGGCGGACGGTGTTTGATTTTGGATCCGTGCTGCATCAGAATCCTGGTAAATTCATGTGGCCCTCCGTAATGACAGCGGTGAACGTCGCTCCTCAAGACCGTCCCTGGTCGGTTTGTGATGACTACGTCTATTAGTGATCCCGCAGGTCGGTATGTTGCAGTAGTCTGGTTACACACGTGCAACCCGTATGTCGTGATTATTTGACGCAGTTTGTGACTAGGCGTATTTGCAGTATTGGTCGACCTCAACAAGCACGCATTTAGATCACCCGCGAGGATCAATGTAGCACTCGGATATGCAGTCATCACAAACTGAATCTGTGATTCCAGATCTTCGAAATCGGCTTCGAGCCGGGTTGCAGTGTTGGTAGGGTGGCGATATGCTGATGCTATCACGAGGCGAACATGTTCTTGCGTTCTTAAGAGCCCCCAAATAATCTCTAAATTCGAGTTGGCAGATGTTCTAGTTGTTGGTCTCGATAGTAGTTCGAAATTAAGGCTGGTCCGTGCAAGCAGGGCGACCCCTCCGTAACCTCCGGGCAGTCGGCCGTTTCGGGGACGGTCGCAGCGGTGTAACATATAGCCGTCAATGTGAAGAAGGCGGGCAGGTACATTTGGTGTAAGCCAGGTTTCATTCAGTGCAAGAAGGTCAAACTCGTGCAATGCAGGCAGATCATGGCGAAGATCAGCCAACTTTGGTTTAAATGATTGGATGTTCAGGTGTCCAATCATTAACTGTCCAGGCCGGGGTCCGTGTGTTCCTATCCACCTGACGCCGCCCCTGCGGCCGCGCGCCCGGGAACGCCTGCCGCTACTGGTGCGGCGATGGTTGGTCTCCCCATCAACCCCAGCATCTGCCGCCGGCTGGGCTTCACAGTCAGGCCCAGCCTCGCACCGCGTGACCAGCTGGGCGCGTGCGCTGTGCTTAGTCAGGCAGTCACGTGACCATGCCCTGAGGGCATTCTACGGCGGACCGGCCAGGGTCTCGGCGCTGGGTAGGCGGCGCGGACGAACACTTGTAGCATCATTAGCAGAAGTAACTGGCGATGAAGATCCAAATGCATCATGATGGAATTAGTATTTCACAATGAAAACGCACGTTGGCTTGGCATAAGTCAAGAGTGTCAAGTGAATGACCTTGGACGCTAACGAGCCAGTGCTCACCGTGCTCCAAGATTGCAGCTGAGCCCAGTCCGTGATCAGGATCAATTCGGACAAATGACTGTGTTTTCACATTCACAGAATAATCACATTCACCAACAAGCACGCAGGCCAGGAGAAGGCACATGAGAGGCCAACCAATGAGGAGAGCACACCGGCGCGTCCAACCACTGGCGCCGCGACCTGCAACTGATATATCAACTGTATACAAACTATATTGGCTGTCCAATGTCCGCAACCATGCTTAGAATGAAGTGGTAATTTTTGAGTCAGTGCTGGATCCTTCATTTTGGTGTGAGGGGGGGAGCTAGGGGCTCGAAATTCCCCGTCATTGCCTCGAAACAGCCTCCGGGTATGCATTAACTACAGACACTAAAAAATGGGGGCTTTAGCCCCTTACCCCGATAAGCTAATTAATATATGTTTAACAGTTGTTAAGAAATAATATAGAATTTATTTATAAGTGCCCATTTTATAATAACTCACAATAACTGACAACAATCACATGAGCACCATTTTAAATATTGGTCGAACCTGATCAGCCACGCTCAGATATGCTGTGACTGGAGATGGAGTTGATTGGGGAGCATGTTCATGCGTACATGGCGTTGTAGCAGAGCATGTACGCTGATGCCTCCTTCACTTTCGTGGCCGGCACTTGCTTGACAGAGGTTGTGAACGTGGAACCATGGAGCCTCCGGCTGGTTCCGACAAAGGGTTCAAAAGTGTTTAAAGCTCCGAAAATACAACCTCACTGTACGCATTTACATTTGTCGTGCCTTTGCCTCTGTCTGATTTTAAGCATATATGTATAGTCTGACTAAAGTTGAAAACGTTGTTCAAAGTCGTTGAAACGTTGCTTTGCAAAATATACATACTTCATGAATTAATACCAATTAGTTACACAATTTCCAAACTATCTGAGCAGCAAAAAACTAGTATCAGACTTAACCTTCGCCTTGGGTGGGGGGTCTTTTTAGACCCCCCCTCGGAAGTTTTTCGAAAGTGACCAAAAAACGGCGGCGCGCAGCTCGCCAAACTTGGTCTAGCTGTTCCTTCATCATTTTTACATCTTTCCTGAAAATTTTGGCTCAAGGTCATATCAGGTCAGGTCACCAGGTCAGGTGAAGTGACCTCACCTCAAAAATACTTAGGACGGCATAACTAAAAGAAGGGTTAATCGATCAAGTTGAAACTCATACCACATCTTGGGTCCACCAGGAGGTACAATATTTGTTCCGGGATTTTTGATATTGGTGACCTAAGGTCATGTACAGAGTATGACCTCCCCATTGACAATGCATGGGGAAAATCACGAAATGAGCTTTTCTCAGTAAGTATGGATGGAATCAACTTCAAACATCGGTTGCGACTTGCTCTTAGCCCATTTCTGAAGCTGATAGCAAAATTTTTTACTTTTGACCTTTAAAAGGTCACCTTAGGTCAAATAAGCATTTTTGTGTTTTTCTCTATAAATTTTGAATAAACTAAGATAGAGTTTTTATTTTGTCACCTAAGTGTTTGTATAGTCACTGGAAGTCAAATGATATACATCATGACTATACCAGGTCAAGTTGGGTCAGACCGTTGACCTGGGTCAGGTCAAATTCTTAAATTTGACCTGGCATAGCAATATCATATATCATTCGATTCGTATTGACGAGAGGATTGCAATGGTGCATAAACTATGGCTGTATCTTGTTTGGTTTGGAAGCTATTAGCGAAAAAGTAAACGCCCTTATGCATGGGTGGCTATGGACATTCCCAAGAATATGCCCAATATTTAGTGACCTGTAGCTCCCTAGGCTTTGACCTGACACGAAAATGAATGCCACTGTAATGAAAGCGCATCTCAAGAGCTTTCGAATGGTGTTAGAAAAATGTTTCTAGCTATCATAGTTTCTGAGATATAGGAGGTTTTCTTAGTACACCTCATATTAGCGATTTTGACCTATTTTGACCTCTGGTGACCTTGATATTGACCTGACAAGAAAAATGACCGAAGTATTTTCGATATCATTTTCGAAGAGCTTTCGATTGCCGTTTTGCGCTTTTTTTCCAGCTCTCTTAGTTTTTGAGATCGTGGGGGGGTCTTTTTTAGCCCCCCACCAGGGCGAAGGTGGCTCGTACCCGCCACCGGGGCAAGGGTTAAAGAAAAAAACTGCCAAAATAACCAGCTCAAGGTATGCTGTCGCATTCATTCTTCGAGAAACGTTCATCCTAGAAGAAGAAAAAGAAGGCAAATATATGCATAAATTTATTTATATATTTCTATATTTCCATAGGTGTGTGCTTTTTTGCGTGGGTGGCGTTTAAATTATATATAAATATATATATATACTTTATTGTTACCTATATATATATACCCTATATATACCCAACCTTATTGTTACCGGAAAGGAAAAACGGCTTTATTAACCTATCAAGTGTAGAGCTCACAGAAAAACAGACTGAAGTCCTTAACCCTATTTCCGGCAGGGGGGCGTAATATTGCCCCCCTTCAGGTTTTTCGAGAATATCTCCGAAACGGCTTGCGATAGAACTTTGAAACTTCCTGACTTTTCCTAAAACTAGTACAGGCAGGTTTTCTGAAATTTTCAAGATTATATATTTACCAGGGGCGGAGCTATGGCTGGGTTTTGGGGGAGGTTCTATCCACAAACCAAGTATTATGGTATGCGATGGGTTTTTTGTAAAAGGAAGCCGTCTCTGCTGATCCTGATACCAGTTATATGGTTTTATTATATCATTTTTTATGTGAGATGATAGTGCATTTACAATTGTCACTATTTGTATTCATCAGGGGCGGTTACAGCAGTTCAAAATGGGGGAATGTTATCAAGAAGGACTAAACGTTAGTAAGTGAGAAGACTGCTTACAGCCGTGTCAGGGCGAATACAATTGGGTATATGAAAATTCAAAATAGTTATAACCCAATTCTAGATTACCAGAGGCGTGTCCAGTCACTACACATTTTCAAAATGTATATTCCCAGCCAGTATCACCGCCGCGACTCAATATCGTTGTATATTGAAAATGTGTTTCCAATCACCCCCACCCCCCACGACGAGTCCTTGATCCGCCTATGTCACCCCCTTTCCCAGAGCTGCCATGGGAGGGTAAAAATTATCACAAATTAAATTTCAACTAGTCGAGGGACTAATATACTCATGCATACCATTCGCATATTGTTGGTATGTATTTTACCCCACTGTTTTACCTTACTGCATCCGCCCCTGATGAGTTTTTCACTTTTTTCTCATTTATTTATGCGTCAAAGATGCCAAGCAGTATATGACGGCTTCTAATCCGCGTAACAAAAACTTTTTAGGTTGTATATATTTCCCCTCATAGTCCTGGTCCTGGAACTGCCATTGAATTTCGAATTTTTGCGTAACTCGAGTATATGAAAATTTTGGGTCAATTATTTGTAAATCTGAACTAGTTTTGTGAAAATCGTACAACAGAGACAAGGGTTATGGAAAATCTAAAAAATACACAAAATTTGTATATTTTGCACGACCTTCTCCTAAAAAATAAAAATTTTGAAATTTTCTTTTTTCAAAATAAAGTTCAGCAGCAGAGGAATCTATGGCACTTTGAATTTTCAAAATCGGCCGTTTAGTTTACGAGATCTTAGGGGGGCCGATATTGCCCCCCTACCGGAAATAGGGGTAGCCGGGAGCCTGACGGAAATAGGGTTAACCTCGGCTTGAACTGTCATCTGCAGCCCAGGTTTAGTATAGCTGATAAGAAAGCGGAAATGGAAGCATTGTTTCAGAATATCGAAAACCTAGAAAAGAATGGCAAGGTAGAAGTGAACCCGAACATCAAAGACAGACTATTAGGCGAAAGTACTATCCAACGAAGTCACAGTGCTAGTAAAATTCTAACGAAAGAACACATAGAAGCTGCTAAACAACTGCACAACAACAACAATATAATAATAAGGCGGGCAGACAAGTCTACCATTTGCGTCATTCTAGACCGTGAGGAATATATGACTAAGATGGACAAGATATTGACGGATAAAACGAACTTTAAACCAATCTCAAAGGACTCAACAGCCCAAATAAAAGCCAAAGTAAACAGAATCATAAAAAACGCCAATGCCTTGGCAAGTGGAGTGCACTTTGAGCCGATAGTTGGTGAATACCAGCCCGGATACGCATATGGGAATGTAAAGATCCATACGACGGGAAACCCACTGTGCCCAATCATATCACAGTGTCCTACTCCTACATACAACATCGCAAAAAGACTGACCAAACTCATCGCTCCATATTTACCAATGGAGTTCGCATTGAAATCAACAGATGAGTTCACAAACATCCTGAGGACTAATCACCCTAAGGGAATATTGGCATCACTTGACGTGGAATCACTGTTCACAAATGTTCCGGTTACTGAAACCATCGACATTATCCTTGAAGACGTGTATAACCACCCAGAACTGCCACCACCAAACCTGGCTCCTAACATCATGAAGAGCCTGCTGAAGGCTTGCACGTCCGAGTCTCTGTTTAGAGCCCCCAATAACCAGCTCTACAGTCAGATTGATGGTGTTGCGATGGGGTCACCACTTGGCCCTCTGTTCGCCAACGCGTATATGTGCAGAGTGGAAAACAAGGTCATCAAATCACTGAACAGCCCACCGTATCTATTCTGCCGTTACGTGGATGACATCTTCCTGGACATTGACAAAACCAGGACCAGCTACAAAAACTCAAGGAAAATCTTGAAACCAACTCTGTCCTCAAGTTCACCATCGAAAAGCATAGACAAGCTCCCATTCCTCGACGTTGAGATTGAAAGCACGCACGGACTTTTCAAGACCAAGGTCTATAAAAAGCCTACGGATGCCCGTCGGTGTCTAAACGCCGGGAGCGAATGCCCTGACCGGTACAAAATCAGCGTCATCCGATCTTACGTCAGCAAAGCCATCAAACTCTCATCAGACTGGACAACCCTTCACGCTGAGCTGACTCGGGTCAAACAAGTCTTGGTCAACAACGGTTATACTAACAAAATTGTCGACCAAGAGATTAACAAACAAATGACCTCCCATGTGGCTCAGCAAGAGAAAGAAGAAAAACAGGAGACCCGAAAAGAAAGAATAACTATTTACTATCAAAACCAGATGAGCCCATCATACAAAACCGATGAAAGAGTACTGCAGAAGATCGTGCATGATAATGTCCAACCAAAAAACAAAGAAGATCGACTCAACCTCATCGTTTACTATAACAACAAAAAAGTTCACAACCTGATAATGAAGAATAATCTCAACTCCAAACGTGACCACTTGAAGAGCACCAACGTAGTCTACCACTTCTCATGCCCACACGAAGATTGTAAGCTTCGTAAGTGTAGCTACATTGGTGCCACAACAACGACATTATCCAGACGCCTCACTATGCACCTTGCAGAAGGAGCTCCCAAAACCCACATGAAGTTAGAACACCACCACGACCTCACCCGAAAAGACTTAACAGAGAACACCACTATCCTGAAACAAGAGCCAAACCGGACGAAACTGTTCATACACGAAGCAGTACTTATCAGAAGCATGCAACCGGAGATTAACACGCGCATTGACGGGGGGCGGGTACCCGCCTCCCCTTCGGGTTTTTCGGAGATAGTAGAAAAACGGCGGCGCGTAGCGGCGCCGTACTTGGTATACCTTTCCCTCATAATTTTTACAACTTCTGTGAAAATTTTAAAGTTAGGTCATCTCAGGTCAGGTCACCAGCACAGGTCAAGTGACCCGACCTCAAAAAAAAGTTTAAGATAGCATAAGTCGGAGCAGGGTGAACTTATCCGATTGAAACTCATATCACATAATGGCCCCACCGAGTTCTCTAAAATGTGTTCCGGTATTTTTATATCGATGACCTAAGGTCAGGTACGAGGCATGACCTCTCCATTGGAAATACATGGGAAAAATGGTTTTTACGGAATAATTCAGTAACGGATGGTGATACAGCATTTATTTTAGCTGCATTAGACTCGCCTGGGCTTTGCGGTTCTAATGATATGAATTTTATATACTTTGACCCTGACCTGACCTCAGGTCAGGTCAAATCCTTGATTTGACCTAGCAAGGTCAAATTATATAGCATTCGATTCGGCTTGCTAAGAGGATTCATACAGTTCAAGTTGTTTTGCTCTATCTTTACTTGTTCAGATGTAATGGCCGAAAAACTGAATTTACATGTTATCTCTATGGCGGGCATGTTTTGACCTCTCGTGACCTTAAATGTGACCTGACAAAAAATGGTTCAAATGTTTTCGATGGAGAAAGGGATGTGCAGCCCAACGCCGTTTGCCGTTTTTCGCTACCTACCGTGGTTCTCGAGATCTTAGGGGGGGCGGGTACCCGCCCCCCGTCAATGCGAAGGTAGCTCAGACCCCCGTCAATGCGCGTGTTAACAAACAAAGCAACCCAACCATTACACTGAGGCTTTTCTTCTAGCGCTGCAGAGAAGAAGAGCCTGTCTAGTTGTGTCACTATTCTGTCGTAATAATTTAATGAAAAATAATTGTCCTTTCAAAGTAGTTTAGATCGATTTCAAATATTATAGGAGTGTTTTTAAAAGTGTTTTAACCCGCGCCCCACCGGGGTCCGGCGCCACCTTCGCCCCACCGGGGGCCATCGATGGCCCCTCTAACTCCGAAAATATGGGCGTTAGCGCAAATCTGCAAAGTGCAATAGAAAGCTCGCGTGAATTCAGTAAGAAATTAATTCGCATGTTTTAGTGCTCAGGTCAATGGTTTGACCTCCAGAGGTCAAATTAGGTCAAGATCGGCTATTTTCACTCAAATATGCAATGATTAAGCAAACTGGGCATAACTCTTATGTCATTAGAGCTATTGAGGCCTGGTAAAGTACATTTGATAGCAAATTGCCAGTACTTTTTCCGCCATGTGGAACATAAAGACCTCCCGCCAGTGGTTTGACCGCCAGAGGTCACCTCGTGACCTAATATGACCTGAGGTCACGAAAGGTCAAAAAGTGACCTTGCCGTATATGAAATGAAAGCCAGTGACAAGACAAACACGATGGTGTTTGTTTCACCGCTCTAGCTCAATTAGGTCAAAAGTTATTGTCAAAATACTGTTTGTGACCTCTGGTGACCTTGGATGACCTTGGAAAGTCAAAGGGTAAATATGACCCCTGGGATCCGTGAAAGGGTGTCCAAAAACGCTGTTCTGAGCAGTCTGAGTATTTGCAATCATTTGTGTGGCTTTTATATCATGAAACAGCTTTTCCCCATGCTTTTCCAATGGGAGAGGTCGCCTCGTGACCTGACCTCAGGGCACGAAATCGAAAAATCCCGGATATACATCTTGTAGACCCTGGAGGGGTCATGAAGTATAGGAAGTTTCAAATCGATCGACTTTGAAATGTAGCTCTTACAGAGCTCTAAAGGTGAAGTGAGGTGACCTTGGTTGACCTCGTCTGGTGACCTGACCTTGGGTGACCCGGGGTAAAAAAATTCAGGGATGATGGGAAAATGATGCAGTGAGAGGTAGAGCCCTCAACCGCGGTGCTGCGCCTCGTCGTTTTTCTGCTATCCCGGAAAAACCTTAGGGGGGCCATCGATGGCCCCCCGGTGGGGCGAGGGTTAAGTGCTTGATAATGGAACATGTCACTTCCGAAACGCGTCGCAACGTTAAATGTATACCTAAAAGATGCCAACATTCGGCCAATTAATAAATCAAATATCAGATTTACAAAAATGCACTCTTCGAGCATTGACGAAGACGAGGAGGAAGCTCGTGAAAACAAGATATGCTACATCTTTTAACAAAACAAGCATTGAAGAATATATATATATATATATATATATATATATATATATATATATATATATATATATTACTCTACTATGTTATGTTATGCCTGTATTTGGCCTACAGGCGGCTAAAACCTTACAGGTGTGTACAAAAACACAATAGAGCTGCTGTTCTTTTTTGCAGGAGAAGGGAGAGAAACTGGTGGAACTCACAGAACCAGAGGGCAGCGTGAGTACAAAAACCCGGAAATGTATGTTGTGCATTTTCAAAGCGCCATTTAAACATAGAACCGTTTGGGTAATTTGGATTGGTTGCGATAAACGGAAGCATCGTTGACCAGGTTAGAAAACCCCTGCTCACTATTAGGAATATTTGAGTGATGATCATGTAGGATTTGATATTTTAAACTGTTAATTTGCAAATGTCTTATTTTATCACCCGCACTGGAGGTTCTAGCACTAACGCGCTTTGAAGAGGAGAGAGGGGGCTGAACACCAACGAGATCTCGAAAAACAAACTAAGAAAAACTCCGTTTGGGGTGTGTGGAAGCCGCAGTGATGTACATTATAGCCAACTGACATTGATATAGGTCAACATCTTCAAGGTCAAATGGGGTCATAAATGTCGAATCTTGGCCGTGCGGGTGACCTACTGAGACATTCCGTAATTATGAGGATAAAAGCCGGGAACGTACCAACAACGGAACATAATTATTAATGCAAGGTCACCAAATTTTCATTGAAATGTCGGTTCAATGTCAATCAAGGTCATTGGCCAATGACGTCACAGTATATTATATTCCGAATAATGTGCACTACAACTAGCACTTAAGCAATCTTCGGGCTGGGAAATAAGGGTTGCCCTGACCAATGACCTTTGACGTTGACCTTTTACCTTGATCTTAGCGTTGAGTTACCCTAACTATGACGCCATAGCATAGCGTCAATTGACGGGAAGCACTGGGGTCAATGACCTTGAGAATGCTTGCATAACCTCAACCTGGGACCTGTGAGCTTAATCTTGACCTTCAGGCGAGGAATCCTTGACATATCCTCCCGTTTATATGTTGTTTGACGTTATTATTTTGTCTCCAATGCATGTGAACCAGTGCGACCACGCTATCGTGGCGATACCATAACTTACCGTGGCGATACCATAACCTACCATAACTTTGAGACCCTAAAAGTAAAACAATTACTGACCGATTTCCAAATCATGTAACCATTAGACCCGCACACAAATATTGTTTAACATAACCAAGTGGTGTTTTTTCGGTTGCTAAAAGTTATCGGGTCACCTCGGAGAAATAGGTGGGAAAGGGGCTCACGCCCGCTGTAGTGCCTGCGTAATGAACAATGTAATGTACTTATATAAAAAACACAGGCCCCAAACACCCTTTCTTGTTCTGGTAGAAACCAAATGTTAGTGGTATCTCTAGATTCGAGGAGTCGTGTTCCCGCGACCCTGGTGTATTTTCCGTGTATCTGACGTTCCGTTTGTCCTGGTTCACGCGGCCCTGGTGTAGTTTCCGTGTATCTGATGTTCCGCTTGTCCTGCAGAAAGAAGGTCAGAGGCCGTCTTATCCTGTACCCATCGGTAAGTCAGAATCCATCGAACCGTTAGATATATCATCGTCATTGATCGTTATAACATTTTTGTATGGTATGTTGTCTCTGCGTTATATAAACGGCTTACAGATACATCCTGTGCAATTTTTTATCTATGTTTCTGTTTTAATATGACTATATTAACCCGGTTTTTTTGCGATTAAATTATGTTTTCAGCCTCTCACAATCGCCCCACAGCACAGAACGAACTCTCAGTCCCACGGCGTCCCACAATCGCCCCAGGGCACGGAACGGACTCTAAGTCCGTCAGATTCTCACATTCGGCCCAGGGCACATAACTGACTATCAGTCTGTTGATTTATATTCTAAGATTCAGAAGGGCTTGGAGCTCTCCGTACATACTCAATGTCTTGGTGTACAAGCTCAGCATTTGTGGTGGCACATGTGGTTGGAGACTCCCATTCGGGCACTCTGGCACCCTTTTGTTTCGATTCCTGAAAGCCATTTGGGTATGTGTCACCAGTGGACGCCACGCTGAAATGTAAAGACGGCAACGGAGTCTCCATCGAGGACCCGGTGTGGAAGGTCTGGCGGAAGATGGCCCGGCCTGCCGCCACCGGCGACGCCTGTAAGAACATGGTGCTGGAGGCCAAACTCAACTTCTACGCCCTCTACCAGTAAGAATCGCTACTGTCTAACCTGAAGACTATCTGCAAATGTTAATCTAGATGTATTTCAATGTTCGCGCTGCCGAAAAGCTATCGCTAGGATCGCTATGCAGTGGTGGATCCAGGTGCCTACCCATCCTACCCCCAACCCGAAATATTCACCGATTTTTACCAATTTTCTTTGAAATAATGTTTTTTGTCACAACTTTGGGTCCATTACCTTTCCCCAAAATTATTTGTCTGGATCCGCCACTGTCTCTAGTTTCATGCGATATCTGCAGCAATCTAACATTCCCCATGATAATACCACGCGTAACTGTTGCAGGTGTATGTCGCAGGTGTAGCCAAGGAGGAGGGGTGGCCGTCCCTGTCCCTCTGAGGGCCCAGAGGGCTCCCTGAATAAACATGCCGCGCAAAGCGCGGCCCGCCCGAACTATGCTCTGTGGCCAGCCGTGGAACTTCACGTCAGACAGGGCCCTGTCAAACCCTCTCCAGCACGCCATTCCGTGGCAAGCAGGGCTCTTTTAACCACCGGAACCCTCTAAAAAATGAGAGTACTCTGAACTTCTGTGGCCCCGACGGTCTTCTGTCGACAGCAGGACCCTCCCTGAACAGCTGGGCCCTCTTCGACCGATAGAGCCACCATGGCCGGCAGGACCCTGGGCAACAGGGCCCACTGTGACTCGCAGGGCCCTGGCTGCATATATATAGCCAGCATATATATATGGCCCTATAGCTAGCAGGGCCCTTTCTGACTTGTTCGGGCTGCTTTAAAGGGAGAAGACGATTGTAGCAGGCAGTGCAATTTTCAGCTTACGGGACCCACCCTGACTATCAGGAGCCTTGTTAATAGAGAAACTTTTGGCACCAGTAGCATCAACTGTTCTCCGCTGGGCGCTATTTCGTCAGGAGGGTCCTTTCTAGTCAGCAGTGCCCTTTCTAGTCAGCAGTGCCCTTTCTAGTCAGCAGAGTCCTTTCTAGTCAGCAGTGCCCTTTCTAGTCAGCAGTGCCCTTTCTAGTCAGCAGGGTCCTTTCCAGTCAGCAGGACCCTTTCTAGTCAGCAGGGTCCTTTCCAGTCAGTAGGACTATTTCTAGCCAGCAGGGTCCTTTCTAGTCAGCAGGCCCTATTCTAGTCTGGAGTGAGCGCTCTGTTGGACCTCTAAGACCACCACAGACCCCTGTAGTCTGTTGAGTCCTTTGATCTAGGCAGAAAAGTTTGTGACCCGCAATACTTCTTATGGCCCGCTTTTCCACCTGTGTAGTTGTCTGGATGTGCGGAAGATGAACGGCGGAGGACCTACAGGGCCCAGTGCAGGTCACGTGACTGACACTCTGCGGTGTACCGCTGTGCAGGAGACACTGCCTGGGCACCAAGGCGAAGCCCTCGGGCGTTCTGGACCTGAGCGGGGTGGCCAGCTGTCAGCCGGGGGAGTTGCCGGCAGGGCAGGTCGCCCTCGGGGACGTCTCGCCTGGACCCAACGGTAAGCAGTGTTACGCAGTAGTGTGGCATAGTGTGGCATAGTAGTGTGGCGCAGTAGTGTGGCACAGTAGTGTGGCATAGTAGTGTGGCACAGTAGTGTGACATAGTAGTGTGACACAGTAGTGTGGTACAGAAGTTTGGCATATGAGTGTGACATAGTGGTGAGGCATAGTAGTGAGGCATAGTGGTGTTACATAGTAGTGTCCACAGTAGTGTGCACAGTAGCGTGGCATACTAGTATTACATAGTAGTGTGGCACAGTAGTGGGACGTAGAAGTGTGACATAGTAGTGTGAACATAGAAGTGTGGTGCAGTAGTGTGCACAGTAGTGTGTCATAGTAGTGTGCACAGTAGTGTGGCACAGTAGCGTGGCATACTAGTATTACATAGTAGTGTGGCACAGTAGTGTGGCATAGCAGTATGACAGTAGTGTGACATAGCAGTGTGGCACAGTAGTGTGCACAGTAGTGTGACGTAGTAATGTGACATAGTAATGTGCACAGTATTGTTCACAGTAGTGTGGCATATCAGTATGGCATAGTAGTGTGCACAGAAGTGTGGCAGAGTAGTGTGACGTAGTACTGTGACATAGTAGTGTGACATAGTGTATAGTGATTCAGGGGAGACCCGCTGAGGAGCCTTAGCTGAGGAATCTGGTAGATCAACTCTGAATCCTGTGCGGAATCGATATTCCCGGGACCAGTCTTATATTTCCCGAGAAAATATGATATTTCCCGTGAAAATATCGTACCTCGCGTGAAAATATTATACCTCCCGGGAAAATCTTACATCTCCTGAAACAATATAATATTTCCCGGATAAATATGAAATTTCCCGAAACAATCCCGGAATAAACATGTTAACAGAAAACTATGCAACCGTCTTTTGAAAAGCACCTACTCATGATTCGAGCATTCCTAAAAAAAACTTTCAAAGCCCCGTCCTTTGCATCGCACTGTCGTGTAGTTATGCTGCACCGCATTGCGTTTCCTGCATGAAAACTGTGCCGCACTACATATCCCGTAGCTATGCTGTGCCGCACTACATATCCTGTAATGCTGTGCCGCACTACACACCCTGTAGCTGTACTGTGCCGCACTACATATCCAGCTATGCTGTGCCGCACTACATATCCTGTAATGCTGTGCCGCACTACACACCCTGTAGCTGTACTGTGCCCAGTGACGGATCCAAGGGGGGGCCCAGGGGGCCCGGCCCCCCCCTTAGCTCCGAAGCACCCCAGTAAAGCTCAGCTCATATCGGGCGCCTTCGGCGCCCGATATGAGCGGCGCGCCTGTACCCATTTTGTGCGCCAAGGTGGTAGATACCACTTATTCCACTTGAATGAACACATACTCCTTAAAACCATGGCAAAGCGCCCCTGCCCAAACACTAGACGCCTTTACTGGTCTTTTGTGCCCCAGTAAAATGTTGAAGATGAAATTTAGAAAGCTAACAAAAGCGCCCCGGCAAAGAAAAGGCGCCACTAGATAGCAAGATTGCGCCATGTGGAACTAATGCACCCCTGAGTAGCCTAGGCGCCCCCTGGATGAAGCGCCCCTGGGTAGCCTAGGCGCCCCCTGGATGAAGCGCCCTACGGATACCATATGTGCCCTTGGCTAGGAAAGGCGCCCTTGGGCAGCAAAGGCAAATCTTGGTAACATAGGTGAACTGGACAGCATAAGCGCCCCTTAGATAGAAATAGGCGCTTTAGGAAAATAAAATGCTCACCTTCGGTAGAAAAAGACGCCCTTTGATAGCCTAGGCGCCCACTGGAAAAAGCGCCCTTCGGATGTCATTTGTCATATGCACACTTGGATAGCAAAGGCGCCCCTGGAGAGCAAAGGCGCCCCTGGGTAGCAAAGGCGCCCCTAGGAAGGCACCCCTTCGATAGAAACCCGCCTTTGGATAGCCTAGGCGCCCCCTGGATGAAGCGAACTACGGATATCATATGCGCCCTTGGCTGGGAAAGGCGCCCCTGGGCAGCAAAGGCAAATCTTGGTAACATAGGTACCCCGGACAGCATAAGCGCCCCTTAGATAGAAGTAGGCGCTTTAGGAAAATAAAATGCTCACCTTGGGTAGAAAAAGGCGCCCTTTGATAGCCTAGGCGCCCACTGGAAAAAGCGCCCTAAGGGTGTCATATGCACCCTTGGATAGCAAAGGCGCCCCTGGACAGCAAAGACACCCCTAAGTGCTGTGGACAGCAAAGGCGCCCCCGGGTAGCAATGGCGCCCCTAGGAAGGCGCTCCTTCGATAGAAAAACCGCCTTTAGATAGCCTAGGCGCCCCCTGGATGAAGCGCCCTACGGATACTATATGCGCCCTTAGCTAGGAAAGGCGCCCCTGGGCAGAAAAAGCAAATCTTGGTAACATAGGTGCCCTGGACAGCATAAGCGCCCCTTAGATAGAAATAGACGCTTTAGGAAAATAAAACGCTCAACTTGGGTAGAAAAAGGCGCCCTTTGATAGCCTAGGCACCTACTGGAAAAGGCGCCCTACGGATGCCATATGCACCCTTGTATAGCAAAGGCGCCCCTGGATAGCAAAGAAAACCCTAGATAACACAAGTGCTGTGGACAGCAAAGGCACCCCTGGGTAGCAAAGGCGCCCCTAGGAAGGCACCCGTTCGATAGAAAATCCGCCTTTGGATAGCCTAGGCGCCCCCTGGATGAAGCGCTCTACGGATATCATATGCGCCCTTGGCTAGGAAAGGCGCCCCTGGGCAGTAAAGGCAAATCTTGGTAAAGTAGGTACCCCGGACAGCATAAGCGCCCCTTAGATAGAAATAGGCGCTTTAGGAAAATAAAATGCTCACCTTGGGTAGAAAAGGCGCCCTTTGATACCCTAGGCGCCCACTGGAAAAAGCGCCTACGGATGTCATATGCACCCTTGGATAGCAAAGGCGCCCCTGGACAGCAAATACAACCCTGGATAACACAAGTGCCGTGGACAGCAAAGGCGCCCCTGGGTAGCAAAGGCGCCCCTAGGAAGGCACCCCTTCGATAGAAAAGCCGCCTTTGGATAGCCTAGACGCCCCCTGGATAAACTAGGAGCCCAAGAAGGAAAACGAGCGCCCCACTGGGAAGTACAGGCGCCCTCTGTATAACATGGATGTCCCCTATCCACCTTCAGCTGCCCTGCATTGGAACAGCGCCCCCTAATAGCAAAGGCGCCCCTGGACAAAAAGACGCCTCCTGGTATCAAAGGCGCTCCTAGATAACATACGCGCCCCTTAGATAGGAATAGGCGCTCCAGGAAAGCAAAATGCGCCCCTTGGTTAAGAAAGGTGCCCTTGGATAGCAAAGGCGTCCCTGGACAGCAAAGGCAAATCTGGGAAACATAGGTGCCCTGGACAGAATAGGAGCCCCTTAGATAGAAATAGGCACTTCAGGAAAATAAATGCAACCCTTGGATAGAAAAAGTGCCCTTTGATAGTCCAGGCGCCCACTGGATAAAGCGCCGACGGATATCATATGCACTTTTAGATAGCAAAGGCGCCACTGGACAGCAAAGATAACCCTGGATAACACAAGAGCTTTGGACAGCAAAGGCGCCCCTGGATAGCAAAGGCGCCCCTAGGAAGGCACCCCTTCGAAAGCAAAGGCGCCTTTGGATAGCCTAAGCGCTCCCTAGATAAACTAGGTGCCTGAGAAGGAAAATGAGCGCCCCATTGGAAAGTACAGGCTCCCCCTGTATAACATAGATGTCCCTTATCCATCTTAAGCTACCCTGGATTGGAGCAGCGCCCCTCAAGAGCAAAGGCACCGCTGGACAAAAAGGCGTCTCCGTATATCAAGGGCACTCCTAGATAATATATGCACTCCTTACATAGAAATAGGCACTTCAGGGAAGTGAAAGGCGGCCTTTGGTTAGGACGGCGCCCTTGGACAGCCTAGGCGCCCTCTGCATAAACGCCCTACAGATATCATATGCGCCCTTGGATAGCAAAGGCGCCCTTGGACAGCAAAAATAATCCTTCTTGAAATAGATGATCTGGACAGCATAGGCGGCCATGGATAAACTAGGGGCCTGAGAAAGAAAACAAGCGCCTTACCTGAGAGTACAGGCGCCCCAGGATATCATAGGTGTCCCTTTCCATCTTCAGCTGCCCTTCTGTCTATGGTTTGGCACACTTGTCCGACAGTTGCGCGCTCTGTTACAGGGCTCGGGCGCTCAATTTGAGCATGGGCTGCCTTTATTAACCACATTTCATTAACCCATAACTGAAGGCTTAGTGCTCCATCGCTGCAACCGGGTGCCTTTTTCAGTATGTGCGCCCCGTTTCCGAGAACGCTGCCCTCACCAACCAGCAGTCCTCCCCGCTCAGCAGATGAGCGCCTCTTTCTGATAACTAGGCACTTTATTTCAGTGTTCGAGCGCCTTATTTCAGAATGTTTATTCTCCATCTATTTTGGGCTCCTCCTGGATTGCAGAAGCGCCCCCTCAAGTGCAAAGGCGCACCTGGATAGAAAAGTGCGCCCCATGTTTGCAAAGGCGCTCCAAGATAGCATATGTTCCCCTTAGATGGAAATAGGCACTCCAGGAAAGTAAAATGCTCCCTTTGGGTAGCAAAGGTGCCCTTTAACAGCGAAGGCAGCCCTAGATAACAAAGGTTCTCTGGACAGCATAGGTGCCCTTGGATAAAATGGTGCCCGGAAGAGAAAAAATAGCGCCTCACCGGAGACAAAAAGCACCCCAGGATAACGTAGAGGCACGTATTTCAATCATGTCTGTGATTGAAAAATACACCTAGACAGTATATGCGCCCCTGGATAGAAAGACACCCCTGGGCAGTAACGGTGCCCCTGGAAAGCAAAAGTGCGCCCCTGTAGAGAAAAAAACGCCTCCTGAATAACCTAGGCACCGCCCCCAAAATATCAGATGCCCGTGGATAGAACAGACTGCCTTGAATAAAACAGCGGCCCTGGATAGTAAAGGCGCCCTTTGATAGCATAAGCGTTCCTTAGCAACAATATGGGCGCTACATGAGCTCAAGGTTCACGTGCACCTAAGCCCAATAATAGAGCAATCAATCGATGCCGAAGCACTCCTTAAAGCACGAGCGCCAAATTTCCTAAGAAGTAAAGGCGCCTCTGGGTAGCAAAGGCGACCCTCGACAGTGGTGTAGGTATTCCTGAATAACAGCAGCGTCCCTTGATAAGAATAGCCCCAAGATGGCACAGGTACCCTGTTGATAGGAAAAGCGCCCCTGAATATCAGAGGCACCCTCTGAATGAGGTGCCCATGGAGAGCATAAGGGCGCCCTATGCATAGCAAAGTGCCGCCCCCTGGATAGCCTAAGCGCCCCTTGCATAGGGTAGGCGCCACTGGGTAGTATAGGTTACCTTGAATAAAAATACGCCCCTCAATACCAAGGTGAACCTGGATAAGAAAAAGCTCCCCTTGGGCACTGGGTATCAAAGGCACCCCCGGAACAGCAAAGATGCCCCTGGATAGCTAGGTTGCATCCATTGGGGAGCGAAGGCGCCCCTGGGTGGCACAGGTGCCTCATCGAAGCAAAGGTCCCCCCCCAGAGAGCATAGGTGTCCCTGATGAGCACAGGTACTCCTGGACAGCCCCTAAATGACGTTGCATAATGTTACGATTCCTATTATGACGTATGCTATTATATCAAATTAAAGGTTATTCAGTGTTTAGATCAAGGTTATAGGTCAATTTTAAAGGTCACTGGCCTTGATGATCAAGGCTTGATCAAAGGTCATTGGTAAGCTTGGGCACAGCGCTAGTTATAGCGTAAATTAGGCATAATATGTTGGGTTGTGCCGTAATAGGCCAATGACCTTGAAGGACCTTGACCCCAAAAATTGCAGACATTGTTTAGAGCCTTCCCTTTTGGCCTCAGCCCTGTTCTAGAGTATTCGCGCCCCGTTCCGGCCCGTTGGGGGTGCTTGAACACCCCTCGAGGTCTCCCAGTGGCACGAAAAAACGTCGGCGCGAAGCGACACAGTACTTGTCACACCTTATCATTGATCAATTCCGCAACTTTCCCTCAAAATTTAAGGTTGCGTCATCTCAGGTCAGGTCACCAGTGCAGGTCAAGTGACATCACCCCCAAAAAATGTTTAAGTTGGCGTAAGTAAGAAAAGGGTGAATCTATCGAATTCAAACTTGTACCATATAATGGGCCCAAAAAGTACTAATACATTTTTGCGGGATTTTTCCCATCGATGACCTAGGGACAGGTACGAATCATGACCTCTCCATTGAAAATGCATGGGGTAAAACAGAAATTTGCCGAAAAATTTCTCTATGTCTGCAGACGCCGCTTGGAATACCTTCGGATTCTCCAAATCATGGTATCCTCGGCCTCTTTATCGGTTCATGTTGCAAGTTTAGACATGTTACCTCTGAGAGTTCATCTGGGGCTTCCTAAGCAGGTTGTAAGACTTGGGTTAATTGCTTTGCAGGAGATATTGATAAAACCCGTATTTTGATACCATTTTTTATTGCTATTGTGAGTTGATTCATATGCATACTGACTATGCTAGGCTAGATGGTGACCTTGACCTAGCCTTAGGTCAGGCCATTTTTATGTTTTGACCTAGTATAGTCATATTATGCATTATTTGATGATTCGCCGTAACGAGAGGAAGCGAAGTGTGCCTAAAAATGATTCTAGCTCAACTCTGGCAGATGCTAGAGTATATACACAGATACATGTTGTAAGCTTTGTCTCGGGGAGGGGCCCTAGCGCTGATCGCGGGAAAAATCCCCAATGGCCCCCAGGGGCCCTCAGGGAGTCAGGAAATCTGGCGTGGGTGGAATCCGGTAGGAGGGATTTTGGGGCTCCAAAATCAGCTGAGGGGCCCGTGCCAGTTAAGGGGGCCCCAGATAAGGGCCCCCGACGAGCTCATTTGACCTCAGCGCCAACACAGGATTCTCAAGACCAGCGTGGGGTGCCTACCTATTTAAACGGTTTCTAAATAAGCTCAGGGACCCAAAACTAACCCAGGGGTCCAATTTTCAACTCATGGGGCCCAGACACTCTGAGGGGAACCTGCAGAAGCTCAGAAGGCCCATAAAACTAATAGGGCCAGACTAGCTGAGTGTCTCGAATAACTAGTGCCCAGATACGCACAACGGGCCCCAAAGAAGCTGAAGGGATCTATATCAGTTAAACGAAAACAATACCAACCCAGGGGACCCTGACCAGCTTAAGGGACACCAATCCAGCTTGGGGCTCAGGAGCTCAGAGCTCCAGCTTTTAGCTCAGAGGGCCCAGGACCGGTTGAGGGGGCCCTATATCAATAAAAGAGCCCCAAAAAGCTTAATAGGCTTCAGCGGCGACATATAAGTTTCAAGTTCAGTGTGAGAGCCTGGTTAACTAAAGCGGTCCCAGATCAGCTGAGGGGACTCGATATAAACTCATCGAAGTCACCGAAAACTCAGGGGCCCAGGCCCGCAGAGGTTCTGCGGCCTATGAGGCTCAGGTTAGCGTCAATCGGGTATTTCAGTATTGAGCCGTTAGCCAGGACAACTGTGATAAGTGGAGGTGGGGGATACGACACCTCAGTTTTTACCACGACCGAATATAACTATATTATTTGCTCATTGCGCTCCAGTTAGTGTCAGTGGGTGCTTTCAGCATTTTCTACCACGGTACCAGTCGTTAGCTGGCCCGAAATATGCTTGATGGTAAACGTGAACATGTCCTCACTAAGAGGAAGCTTTCATGAAAATAAGCATGTACAAATCCTTTTTTAAACGCGTTCTTCATTGACACTGGCCGCCTTTTTGGTGGTAAATTGGCCAGTGGCGGATCCAAGGGGGAGGGGAAAAAGGCATTCCCTCCAAACGAAAAGCTCGGGGCAAAACTGCGTTTTCGCCCCCAAAGCAATCAACCTCCTTTTTTCCCCTATTCCTTCTTAGTTTATAAGCAAGATTTTGGTGTTCCAACTCTCAACTTCAAACAGAACATAAGTTGATAAGATGTTCCCTGGCCTGTCCCCTCGAATCCGGAAATGTAAAAAACACTGAAGATTATATATTCGGGCACAGCCCTTCATCAGAATCATGGAGTAGATATCAATAATTCTCAGTTATAGTATAGCCAGACCTCCATAGTACAGCAAGGCATAGTATAGCCAGCCTTGGATAGGAAGAAGTATCTCGAGCCCATATTTTTCACCCCGTGAAGTTTTTTTGGCTTTTCGCCTCAAATACCCAAAATTCTACGGGGAAGTGATATTGGTAGCGCAGCTTTTTACTGCGTGACGTTTTTTTTGCTTTTCGACTTTGATTTGCCCCTCCCAAACCGACCGGCTAGATCCGCCACTGAAATTGGCGCCCCTCAGGTTCGGCGCCCCCAGGTTCGGCGCCCTCCGAGCCTGCCCCCCTTAACGAAATCCTAGATCCGTCACTGACTGTGCCGCACTACATATCCTGTAGCTATGCTGTGCCACACTACATATCCTGCAGCTATACTGTGCCGCACTACATATCCTGTAGCTATGCTGTGCCGCACTACATATCCTGTAATGCTGTGCCGCACTACACACCCTGTAGCTGTACTGTGCCGCACTACATATCCAGCTATACTGTGCCGCACTACATATCCTGCAGCTATGCTGTGCCGCCGAGCACACTTCGGGTCTGGCAGGCCAGTTGTTTTAACAGTTGTCAGAGCTTAATGTTTGAGATTGTCTGTTTATATTGTTGATGCCTTCTATCTTCCTTGCCATTATATAACACAATATATTAGCATAGCTCGAACATTCCTTTAACAACATTTTTGAGCACCTTAATTGCGCTCTACATCCAACATTCAAGCATTTTCTGTCCTTGCAACATCTAGTTTCCCTAAAACCAAACATTCTCATCACTCCTCTGTTCCACAGAACACGGTCTTAGGCGGTCGCATGACACGAGTGCACCCACTTTGGCACCCCGTGTAGCAATAACTAATGTGCAAGCGTCAGTCCCGAAAGTGAAAACGTTCCGATTTCAAATTCTGCGGTGAAATATAGATTTTGAAAGTGAAAACGTTCCGATTTCAAATTCTGCGGTGAAATATAGATTTTGAAAGTGAAAACGTTCCGATTTCAAATTCTGCGGTGAAATATAGATTTTACAAAGACATTCCGTGATTGAGCTGGGCGAATGCGCCTATTTTTACTGGCAGTAAGTGTGTGACCCGTTTTCTGCTGGGACTGGTGACGAACGATACCCTTACCTAAGCCCTCAACAGATTTCATATATCATGAAAAGAAATACCTGTAACCTGTGCCACTTTTACCAGTGTCACATGTCACTGGTCTTTTCCGTGTAACCAGTGCCGCTGTTGCTGGTTTCACATGTCACTTGTCCACCAGTGCCGCTGCTAACAGTATCACATGTCACTTGTCCACCTGTTCCACTGTTGCCAGTGTCACATGTCACTTGTCCACCAGTGCTGCTGTTGCCAGTGTCACATGTCACTTGTCCACCTGTTCCGCTGTTGCCAGTGTCACATGTCGCTTGTCCACCAGTGCCGTTGTTGCCAGTGTCAGTTGTCCACCAGTGCCGCTGTTGCCAGCGTCACATTTCGCTTGTCCACCAGTGCCACGCCGCCTGAAGATGCTGTTCCGAGAGGCGAGCATCGACCAGCTGGACGCCGGTGTTGAAAAAGGGCACCATCACCCCCCTGGAGAGCGCCCCCCACCGCCGAGGGGTGCATCAGCGCCGCCGCCGAGACGGCCGACTACAACTTCGCCACCCTCGCCAGGTGAGCTTGTGTTCCCACATCGACCTCGTGCTTCAGGTGAGCTTGTGCTCCGACATCACTACAGGTATGACAGCTCTCTTGGTTCTGGAGGTCTTGGAGAGTGTCAGGGCTAAAAAAGCAGTTTGGTGGTCGCTGACCAAATACAAATATCTACTGCTGGTTGTCCGAACAAAAATTCCAGGAAAGAACTGTTTACTGATTAACTGCACAGCCTGGAAAGTAAAACAAGCGCTGTGAAGCGGTCACTATTGCACACAAATCAAACATAGATCATACATCAAACTTACAAAACAGACATATCATGCAGCTTGCAAGTTAAAAGTCTGCAAATCTGTTCGACAAATTTGAATAATACGGAGCAGACAAGCACTGGCTCATCAAGTATTGTCCAACCAAAACGTAGTCCTGTTCCAAACTGGCTCTCTGGGAAGATCCTAAGCACTGTTTTCCCAGGATGCCGGGTCGTGGAATGTTTGTAGGTGCTCATTCAGCCACAATGCCTAGACTGACACTATTTTCTCACCCACTTTAAAAGGGCGCGAGCCGGAAAAATTAACCTCCGGTATGCGCTGCATCATTGCCCACCCGCTAAATCGAAAAACATGCGAAGTAATTTCTTACTGAATTCACGCGAGCTTTCTATTGCACTTTGCAGATTTGCGCTAACGCCCATATTTTCGGAGTTAGAGGGGGGGCCATCGATGGCCCCCCGGTGGGGCGAAGGTGGCGCCGGACCCCCCGGTGGGGCGCGGGTTAAAATCACGTTACGAAGGTGCCACATTCCCTTGAAAAGCAGATCAAGCCCGTGCTCCCAATAACAAGGGCGCTGGTTGGTCACCGGAAGTCCCAAGTCAAGGCGGGCACTACCCAGTGTACTGCCATCTCCTGGGTAGGAGACGGTCGAGGAAAAGGCTGTCAGAAGTCAGCTTTGATCCAGGGACCTCCCACACGGGGCCGAGGCGCCTTAACCAACTGCGCCACGGCGGTGGTGCAGAGTAGACGTAATCTCAGCGAACCCGACCCTTGCCCGACTGAAAACTCGACTATTGGCCAGTTCAAACTTGTCACGAGTTGTCATGAGTTGCACAGCCATGACCAGGGGCGTAGCCAGGATTTCGCTCAGGGAGGGGCGGCGCCTCGAAAAGGGCCCCTGCAACAGCGCCTAAAGGGCCCTGGTGGGTAAAAAGGGCCCTGCTTGTCACAGAATAGAGTGCTGAAGAGGGCTTAAGAAGGCCCTGTCTGGTATAAAATGCCAAATTTGGCCGCAGAGCATAGTGCGGGCGAGCCGAGCTTCGCGCGGCTCTTGTCCTCAGGGAGGCATTCGGGCCCTCAGGGAGGGGTGGCTGTCCCTGCCCCCCCTTGGCTACGCCCCTGGCCATGACATAGCCTGACATGAAAAGCACACGGATGAATATGATGTAAGGGAATTTAAAGGGCAAGTGGCACTTCAATAACGTGATTTTAACTGAGATAGCCAAGTGGTAAAGCATGCCGGAAATCCCGGTGCTCAATATATCATTTGTCTTGAAACCCAAAAGATCCGTGAAGAAAAGCCAAAAAACATACCTAAAATGTACCCCAAATGTACCCCAGCCAGGTGACCACAGTTGTCAGCTGTTGGTGTTAAGACAGCGCTGACGTCACAGTGGGTAATCAGCCACTTAAAGTCATTGAAGCCTGTTGAATATGGTAGCAGTTGCCAGCTCATGACGTCATCCACAGGCAGATGTTTAGTTTTCACCCAAGAGGAGCATTTTAAAAATGAAAATATTGATCGCATTGTGTATTTTTCCGAGAAATCATGGACGTTGTTATGATTTTCGGCCAAAAATACCCCTAATTACAGTAAATTCATGAATTCAACCAGGGTGTCATATTCCCTTTAAATTGATGTCCACAGAGTATATTACAGGTCCAACGCGTACAAACAGGGTCAGCATTGCAAAATCTGTCAAGTTGAATCAATACATAGGCCCTCTCCATCTCCGCTGTCATTGTGGTCAATAGCGTTCCACAGAAATGGCATAACTTGGTGCAACATCAAAATTTGCATTTTGTAGAGATAGCGCATTGGCACTTCTTGAATTTTCTCAATGATCGATTCAGCACAAATTGGTTTTGAATATACGATTACCACTGGTCCATAAACCCTCCCAGGGACATTTCTTGCAGAGTAGGTTGACCAGCTGCGAACAGCAGCTACAGCTTTCTTTACTTCTGGTCCTTAATCCAATCTGTTTGAGGACTGTGTAAAATTCTACATTTTTCTTTTAAAATATCTTAGTGACAGTTTCTTATCTATTTCCAAGTGCGGTACTAGGAATATTTTTTGGAGAATATATTTTCATCCCATGTCAACAACTAACCTACCTTTGCTCATTTTAAAATGTTTGAATCCACCCTTGAAAACAATTCATAGAAACGTAGCTTCCTTGCCTCATTTACTGTTCTGGATAGATAACCATGCATTTATACAAAATCCATGGGTCAAAAACAAAGTCAAAACTTGTGTCTTCAAATGGTGAAAGCCAGCCCCTTCTAAATCCGCCCTTGAGTTTTGAACTGCACAAAAAGCGAACCATATACGCATTAGCATGCTACTGTTGACCAAATGCAGAATTTGATCAAATCGGTTGATAAATGGAGACGTGGAAGGCAGTTGATGTTCTAAAATATTTAAATGGGTTTTCATGTTAGTGAATTTTTTAAAGCATAGAATTAGGGGTTGTGTTACGAGAAATTCTATGTTATTTATTTAAATCGGCCCAGAGCTGCAGATAGGGATACAGGGGCGATATGCCCCCACCCCCTTCTTTCGGTTCTGCTTTTTCCCCGGGGTGGTGTAATAGGGTTGAACAATGGACAGCGCGTCTGGGTGTAACTGCGGTCCAGCCTGATCATGCCATTTCTGGATGGTTTTCTGAATGGAGCACCTGTAATAATTGTTTCAGCTCTGTTCTGGAGGATGCGTATGCGATGAAAATCGCGATATTCCAACTGATTTCTGTAGGTGGAATCGGGGCGGGCGCAGGAGCGCCGTTTGGGGGACCAACATAAGAGAAATAGTAAAAATAGTGATTTTCATAGAAAATCGGCCAGTGGCATGGCCCATTGGTCCCCCTTCCTCTGCGTCGGCCTGTGGGTTGAATCACAATAGTCGAAAAATGGCAACACAGGTCAAATACAATTGTTCAAACAGGGGCCGGGGAGTGAAAGGGCTACTGGGTACAATGGACTAAGAGCACGTGTTGGACTCTGTACGACTATGCTGCTATGTTGAAGATACCGGGGATCGCTAGAACAGGCAACGCGAGGGCAACAGGCGTGTGTCAAATTCAGCAATCACCTGGCCTCAAAAGTGAAATTGAGTTGTGGTAGACAAGACTACTGTGTGGGCTTAAACTCGATGATTTTCGCCATCTGGAGTTTGAAATATATAACATGACCGGAACTTCTCGTTTCCAGGCGGCAATGTTATGGTAGCGTTGACTCACCTGTCGAAATTATCAACCAAACGACGCCCGGAACCACTGTGGCGGAGATTGTACCTGCCTGGGAAGGTGGCGACCTGCCTTACCAACTGGTGGCGTTTAAACCCGTCGACTACATTCGGCGCGTCAAACAGCTCATCAAGGACACAAGACGTAAGCTATCTGGGAGGACTGGGTTAGCAAGTGTTCTGATCGGGCAGTGTTGCATTGGTGAATGCCTAGAAATGTAATGATGTCCTAGCGGAATATGCCGCTTGGAATCTGCAGTGCACTGCCATCGCCAGCACCTGTCCCGTTGGAATTACCGAGTAAACCGCACTTGTGTTTTCCACAAATACGCTTGAATCGCCGGGACATGTAAGGCTGAGACCTGATATAGGTAGATACAACCGTAGCTTTGGTATTGATTGACATTGGTCAGATATCCAGATATGTGATTTCCGTATTGTTTTTTGCATGTAATATTCTCTGTTCTATGCCATAGTTGATCTGGCGAATCAAATACACCCCGAATTCGCGGATATAGGCGATAGTAACAGCTACCATCACGATTTTCTGCTGATATCTTGCATTGACTGGCGACTGTCCCTCTGCAGGGAAACAGTGTTTCCAGATTCCCGAGGGCGCCACAGGACCCTCCAAAGACTGCAGCTGCCCCAACGGATACTCTGTCACCGATGAACTCGAAGGAAGCAACGCCTAGTATGTCTACTTGTTTTCTCGAATTGTATTGACCAGCCTTAAATCGAAAACATAGTTGAATATTACAAATACACAACAAAATTCGTACCCAGGAACACGTTAGCAAAGTCTAGTTTTTTTGCTTATGTATATTAAGTGCAGGTAGCTACAGACCCCCCCAAGGCAGCATGAAACGACGCCCAAACGTGATTTCTGAAGTAATCAGACAGGCCATAGGGTACTGCCCTGGTAAGACACATGCTTTTGTTCTCCACAGCTGCATCTGCGTTCCGAAGGATAAACAGCTGTCCCAAGTCCAAATGAGCCTGTGCTCAGAGGCCGATGCTGTCGACCCTCAGAACTTCCTCTATATCATACCGGGGAAGCCTACACAAAACAGTAAGGCTTTGGTCGAAACGTCAGCTCATGTCAGAGTACTTCCAACCCAGGTATTACAAAGATGAAAAGTGGACATGCCTTATTTATTTCGCAATAAACTTTGATACTCATTCTTGGAATACTTCTTGGTTAAAAATGTATATACCGAAACCAGGAAAATTTCTGAGCATTATATAAAAATTGCGGTTGTCACGTAGAAACCAAGAAGAAAGAATGACAAAGAAGATGTCAGATGTGGGCTTATATCACGGCGAGCGGCGCCGCAAACACATGAGGGTGCTATTGTTAACCACACATTTCGTGTTTCAGTTGAGCGCTTCCAGTATATCCGGCCCGACTCCATCGAGGCCATTGTGGCTGGACTCAGCAAAATCGAAAAGGACGGCGGACTGGACAACCTCGAGTGCATGGCTACTGTTGCAGACAGCAGTGAGGACAAATACGCCCTCTTCGTGAACGGGTGGGTTTCCATTAGAGTATAACATGGCTGCTGTCGCAGACAGCGGTGAGTACATATACGATCTCTTCGTCAACGGGTGGGTTTCCATTAGATATAAATGGCTACTGTCGCAAGCAGTAGAGAGAACAAATACGCCCTCTTCGTGAACGGGTGGGTTTCCATTACAGTATAACATGGTTACTGTCGCAGGCAGTAGTGAGGACAAATACGCCCTCTTCGTGAACGGAGGGGATTCCATTAGAGTATAACATCGCTACTATCGGAGAACCCAGTGAGGACAAATGCGCCCTTTTCGTGAACGGGTGGGTTTCCATTAGAGTATAACATGGCTACTGTCGCAAACAGCAGTGAGGACAAATACGCCCTCTTCGTGGACGGGTGGGTTTCCATTAGAGTATAACATGGCTGCTGTCGCAGACAGCAGTGAGGAACAAATACGCCCTCTTCGTGAACGGGTGGTTATTTCATTAGAGTATAGCATGTGCAACATGGGCAAAACAGTGGCCTAGGGTACTAGGATGTGTAGAATAGAAAGGTATTCTAAGCCTTATCTACAGAAATACAGCCATTTTTTCGGTCGATTCTCGGTTTCCCTGTGTATTGCCAACGGAGAGATCATGACCCGTCCCTGACCCTAGGCCATCGATATAAAAGTCCCGTCATTACAATTTGTGGTCTCGGTCGGTCCATTATGTGCTACAAATATCAGATTGATAAATCAAACCGGCTTTCACTGGTGAGGCTTGAATTTCTTATGATGAGGATATTTGACCGATCTGGTGATTTGGCTTGAGAAGACCATACCTTACAATTTTCTGAAAATTGACGACATAAACCAATGACAACGTGAGACAAGTACGCCGGTACTCCGTCCCCCCCCGTTTTCTAGCACCGTTGGAAAACCAGAGAAGGGTTCTTCAAATATCTCTCTTCACACTGGCGTGAAGTTTAACAGAATAACCCTATGGGGAATAGTGTTTTGGAAGGACGTAAAAAATATTGCATCTATTTATCCATAAAAGGAAAAATAATCAACACCCCAGCACACCAGAAGACAATATGTGACTTCTCAAAGCTCGATTATCTCAGACTGACGCAACAACTGATGACAACTAACTGGGACGACATTCTTGACAACGACATAGACAACACCACCGCTGAATTCACATTAACTTTATGTCACGGTGCTGAAAGCCGTATCCCTAGAAAACAAATATCATCTCGCCCAGCCAACAAGCCATGGGTAACAGGAGAAGTGAGGGGACTTATGGGAAAACGGGACAGGCTATTCAAAATTGCAAAAACAAAACAAGCAAAACTGGGTGCGGGCGAAAACAACTTAAGTGGTTGGAACAAATGGCGACAATTTAAGAACGAAGCAACAAGCAAAATAAGATACCTCAAAGGCAAAAAACTGTCAAAAGACGCTGAAATACTTTTGGAAAAGATACAAGAACCCCACAAATACCATCAGATACTCAAAAATATGACCGGCAGCTCTAAAACCCATGGAATCCCACCCCCCTAGACAGCAACGGTGACCTTGTCACCAGCGATCTAGCTTTAGCCGAACTATTCAATGGGTACTTTGCGGCCGAAACACAACTTCCAAACAGCGAGCAACACCAAATTCCTAACATTAACAATCAACACGTACCACAGTTTACCATGAAGAGAATAACAGATAGGGCAGTCTTAAAAATCATAATTGGGCTAAATCAAAACAAGTCGACGGGACCAGACGGAATTCCAGTTAAATTCATCAAGCTTGTCGCTCTCATTATTGTGGAACCCCTTTCCCGGCTATTTAACAAATCTATTCAAGAAGGGCGATTCCCGAAATTCTGGAAGATAGCCACATTTAAACCAATTTTCAAGAACAAGGGTAGCTCAGCTGAGGTATCCGGCTATAGGCCCATAAGCTTATTGTGCGGTCTCTCAAAAATTTTCGAGAAAATAATATTTTGTAGGGTTTATACACATATGATTGAGAATGACCTCCTGACAGAAAAACAGAGTGGTTACAGACCTGGACACGGAACCGATCTTGAACTGTTTTACATGACTCACAACTTGGACGAATTGCTTTACAATGGATTTGACGTAACTGTGCTCTTCTTCGACATATCTCGCTATTTTGAGAAGATATGGCACAAAGGACTTCTAGAAAAATGCAGGCACGAGTTCAGATTTACTTACATTTTTCCCTGGTCACACTCATACTTGACTGACAGACAACAGACAGTTCAAATCAACAATGTTAAATCCTCCCTGCTTCCATTGAACGCCGGCTGTCCACAGGGATCCGTCCTGGGCCCTTTCCTTGCCTTACTGTACCTAAATGCCTTGTCTGGCAAAACTGAAAACGAAATGATGTTTTTCGCAGATGACGCTTGCCTAATTACAAGCCACAAGCCAGAAAATATCCAACATGTACAACAATCCCTCCAAAACGACATCACCCAAATTCAAAACTACGGACAGGAGTGGCCAATTAAATTTAACGCAATAATAACAATCCAGCAGTCATTTTCATACCGACAAAATAAAGTAGTTCCAAACCTTGTTTTTGACTCCCAGGCTATCCCTGTGGCCAGCCAGCACAAACACCTGGGACTAGACCCTTCAACTGACCTAAGATTCCACGACCACGTTAAAGGGAATGTGGCCCCTTGGCTGGATCCTGGAATTTAGTGAAATTAGGCGTACTTTTAGCCAAAAATAATGAGACCACTCATAATTTCCCTGAAAAGTGTTCAATAAGCTCAATATTTTGTTTTTATAAATACTCCTCTAGGAAAATAAATAAATATCTGCCTGTGGATGATGTCATGATCTGGCAACCACTACCATACTTGAAACGCTTCAAAGGCTTTGCTTGGCTGATGTTCATCGTGACGTCAGTATATGTCGTCACACCAGCAGCTCACAAAAATGGCCGCCCGGCGAGGGGCTGATGAGGGGGCTGGTGTCAGGTAGGTTTTAGCTTTTTTCTACGGAAATATTGAGCTCCAAGACGAATGATATATGGAGTACCGGGTTTTCCGACTTGCTTTACAACTTGGTCATCTCAGTTAAAATCACGTTATGAAGGTGCCACATTTCCTTTAACCAAATTGTCAAAAAAGTAATTACTACACTCAGTCCACTTTACTGGATAGCCCCATACCTACCCAGAGAAGTCCTTGCTCAAATTTACAAGACAGACGTGTTGCCCCACTTTGGCTATGCCGACATAATATACGACGGACTCCTGACAGTGGACGACGCACAGCGACTCGAGCGACTTCAGAACCGGGCTGCCAGACTAGTGACATCGACACTACAAAGAAATTCTACAGACAATCTAAGACACGAGCTTGGGAGGTCCCCATTGAAAATTAGAAGTGAGCAGCACAAATTGGAATTTTTCCACCGACTTACTCATGGTATAACCCCCAACTATATCCAAAGAATCCTACCAGACATACGGGCAAACACAGTTTACCGTTCACTTCAAAACGCCAGAAGTAGGACGGAAATATCATGTAGAACATTACACTATAAGTCTTTATTCCTATCCAGCACAATACAACTGATCAACAAGCTACCTAGACACCTTTCAGAATTACAATCTCACAACACATTCAAACAACAACTTGAAAGGCACTACAAAAAAATACGATCCACCTAAGTACTTCAATTTCGGCTCCAAAATCGATAATTGTCTTTTAGCTCGGCTAAGAGTAGGCATGTCCGAATTAAACGGTCATTTGTACCAAGTTCAAATCGCTGAATCACCTTGCTGCGACTCCGGTTATAGCTGGGAGGGAACGGAACATTTTTTCTACAATGTCGAAAGTTTATTATACAGAGACAAATTATGATAAACAGCATTAGCTCAATAATTACCAGACCATTTGAAAACCTACACCGTAAGCTTAAAATCGGTGTTATTCTTTCTGGTTTTCCTCTTCACCCGGGCAATGAGCGCGCAGTAGCTCGGGAGGTTTTCCGCTTTATACGCAGCAGCCGGAGGTTTGCCTGAACTGGCAACTGGCGGTCGTGCGCGGCCGACCGTTCAGCCGGCCCGGCGTAGTGCGTGGCCCGTGCGGGGGCGGGGCGTGGGCGGTGAGACCTACGGCGGCGCTACCGTGATTGCAGCTGACACCTGAGTGGTGCCACGATCTAAGCGCTTCGGCGCTTTTGCACCAATTGGGGTTGCACATGTAATGATGTTCTTGTTTTGTAAAATAGGAAATAAATGAGTATGAGTATGAGTATCTGGACTTTCTCGAACGTGGCTTTTTGAAGCAAAAGTTTTGTTCTTAACAAAACCGCTTCAATTTTCCATCTTGATAACAATATAACTTTTGTTCAATCTTACTTAACCTAGGAGTCCAGGGCTTTACTCATATTATCATTTGTGCTATAATTGTGGTGTCCACCACACCACACGGCTGTCCCACCCTTGCAAAGACCCGTGATGATTGACGGACTTAGACAACTAGGCATAGTTTGTCACGTGTCGTCCTGTGTACGGTAAGTGGCTGACTGCCAAGCGTCCAGCGATGAAAGGCTCCAGCCAGGTCCAGTGAGGTAAAAAACCTAGAGTCGAAAAAGACATCTCCTCAACTGTCGCTGGTCACTCCAGCCCCTTCAGCTCCCCTGTTGCTACAACTTGTGTCCGTGGCCCTCAGGAGAGACTGCTACAGCATCGGCAGCAAGCTTCCCTACACGCCAGCCCCTGTGGAGAAGGGCCAGCCCCTGGTCGGCACGGTGGTGATGATGCCCATGGAACCTCTGCAGGCTGCCAAAGAGGCCATCAACCGCGCCACAGAGAACAGTGGGTGCCGCTTCCACTGAGCTGACGATTCCTGAGCTGAGATTTCGACTGAGCTGGCGATTGAACCTAGCCGGGCGGTCTGCTACTTAAGCCCGCTACTTGGCAACTCTTCGAATGGTAGCGGAGTAGCGGCGGCGGTTTCTAGAACCAAAATGTAGCGGAGTAGTGAGTAGGGGACTCGAAAACATAAAATGCTACAGCCCACCGATATCGCGAGAAATTATTTATATCAGGAAAATAAAGAGAGATTCTATGAAGTTTCTTACTGCGTGTTTTTGCAGATCCTGCAATATATTTCCTAAGTTTTTTTTTTTAATGAGAAATATGAACAGTAGTTGTTTCCTAGAAATGGTCCTTAAAAACAACAGAGAAAATTGTGATTTGGGTTTAGTAGTGCATTACAATAAAAAGTAGCGATGTGGCAGAAGTGGAGGAGCATGAAGTCGTCTCACAGCTTTGCCAAAGTAGCGCTAGTAGCAGTAGCGGTTCCGGATAGTCGTGGTGGCGAGAGCAGCTCTGGTGGTTCAAAAACTGGTGTTGGTGCATGCCTCTGTGATTGAGAAATGGGCAATTCATGCCGACCCTTGTTCTGCCGTGTACTGACGTCATGAAATCCTGTTTAAAAGCCGGAAAACTAATTTGCCAGCATTGCCGTATCAAATCTGATGTTGGGGCTGGCAGTGGCGGGAAGAAGCCTTTGGAGGCTGTAACGTCCAACTCTTGATCTGTGTGGTTGTGAGGAGATTGATTGGCTTATGTATGGCTAGGATAGTAGGGAAAGGCATGGTGTGTTTTGGAAGCGATACAGAGAATGTGGCACTTGTGTAGGTACCACCTAACGGTATTTGTATAGATGATAGAGGATTAAAACGGGAAATATCCAAATCTGTACCTTGTCACTTTCTCATACTTTCTCATATCCGCATTCGCTAGCGCTCCAGGACTGCCTGTCTTTTCCAGACCTTTTTTGCAGGTCGGCACCATAATGGTGAGACGTTGGTGTGCACTGGTGTCATTGTTGTCTGACCCACACTCGCCCTGAAGCCATTGGCACCGTGTGTTCACAGCGGAAGCGGCTGCCGACTATATCAGCTGCTACAGAACTCCGAAACCGCTGCCACAGAACAAGGTGGAAGTGCGGGCCTCGCTGGAGGAGTGCAGTACATACTGTCGGCAGAATCAACAACCTTACGCGGGACTGAACGGGTGAGTCTCCTCTCTCTCTCTCTCTCGAATACTTGTGCAGTATGTTGCATTATATCGATGCCTTTCTTTTTCAAACGTCGTATAATGCAGG